>JAWNNW010000130.1:1702500-2302500 GCA_035044465.1 Scaptomyza tumidula
TGAAATTAAGTGCATCATTTCGAGCTAATTGATTGCACAAGCCAAAAGGTAGAAAACGATTTATAAGAACGGAAAGTTTATGGCATTAATAAATGTTTTATTTATTATTATTATTATGGCACAACAAAAGTTCTCAGTTCAACTTATGCAAAACTGTTTCAAGACTTCTTCGACTTTTTGTGGAATGACTTCAATGGAATCTCATCTTGAAGCAAACTGTTCTCACTGCCCCAGTTGCACTTTTGCATGTTGTGTTTGTGTTTGTGACAGGAGGCCCCATTCCCATATAACACTTTCACAGCATGCGATCGACCATCGATGATGGCCCTACTGTCCCCACTACCCCCCTCGCTCCCCCTCCACCCAACAAACACACCATTCTTGCCATTGCCTGTTACCCTGCTGTTGCTGTCACTTTGTTCGCTTCCGGCTGCTTGCCTCAAGTTGCTGCTGCTGCTTCGCTTCGGCTGCCGATGCTGTTGTTGCTGTTGTTGCATCTGCTGCCCACCAATCAAGAGCGAGTTCGTGGGTGTGTGTAAGACCAGGGGATACGTGTCTTGCAGGAAAGAATGTGAGGGGTAGAGCTAATTTATGCTTGTATATAATATCACTTAAGTCGCTGCTGCTGTTGCTGTTGTTTCTGTTGATATTTTCTAAAGTTATCCTTAACAGATGCAGCAAATGCTAAGCAAACGTCTGCTGCTGTTAATTCAACGACCAACAGCAGAGCACGAGGCGCAGCAGCAGCAGCGGGCAGCAGCCGCAGCAGCAGCAGCACGAGAGCACGAGGGCACGAAGACAACGACCTGATTTTCCATAAAGGAGTCGTTCGGCTTGTTCGTCAAATTCGCTTCGTTCGCTTCGGTCTCGCCGTTTTTAGTACATACGTCGTTGGGCGACAATGCGACGAAGTTGATGTTGTTGTAGGTTTTTTAGTAACATCAGCAGCAGAGGCAGCAGAGGCAGCAGAAGCAGCGCACGCGACGCGCTGGGAACAGTTGTTGGTTTTAAACTAAACTGCAATGGGCTGCTGCTGCCTGTCTGCTGACTGCGCGTGCCGTTTGCTGTCTTACGCTGTTAACGTTAGCGTCGTTAGCGTCGCTGCTGCTGCTGATGCGACTCGTAGTTGTCGTCGTTGGCGTTGTCGTTGTTGTTTGGCGCTTGGACTGCCTGTCGAGACGAGCGCGTAAAACAAGTTTTAGTACGTGTTCCGCCGTGTTAGCAAGCAGACGTCACCCCAAAAGCGGACACTATCTCTCTTTGTTTGTGTGTGTTCGTTCGTTCGTTCGTTCGTCTATATATGTGTGTGTGTGTTTGTGTGTGTGCGTTGACTCCGCTATAAACTGCCATAGCCTCATAGTGGCATCGACGATAGTAGTGTTAGCGATAGCGCAACTCTGTTAACATCGTCCAAAACGCAGCTCGGAAGAAAAACCAAACCAAACTAAATTTATAGCCGCACTAAAAATACGACAAAAACACAACCGCGTACGGTTCCATTTCCATCTCCATCGCCATCGCCATCGCCATTTCCATCTAACAGCTCCTCCTCCTTCCCCAATCACTCTACAAACCAAACATATCGTAAATAAACATTTATCAAAAGCAATCGCCAAAAAATTTAATAGTAACAATAAATAAACGAATATATTTATATATATACGAAACGAAACTTTTGTTTAAATTATTCCAAAAAAAAAGAAAAGAAATAAATTTTTTTTTGTGCAAGTTATTTTTGTTGTCGTAGGTTCTAACTAGCTGCAGCAAAACGAAAAAGAGAAAATATATATATTTGAATAAATATTTGTTTTCTGATTGGAAACAAAGTGCAATTTATAAAACAATTAAAACAAACAACAACAAAAAACATATAAAAATACGTTTTTTTTTTCTTGTGTGTGCCTAAGTGTGTGTGTGTGTGCGTGTGTGTTGCAGCAGCAGCAGCTTCCTGTGCAACCGGTCGCAGGCTGCGGCAACAACAACAACAAGAGTAACAAGCCTGGCCCCCATAGCTGCCACAACATCAACAACAACAAGCTGCACCTGCACCGACAACGGCAACGCCGCTAAAATCATAATAACGCGAAAAGAGCACAAAATAAAATCTAAAAAATAAATACAAATAAAACTGAGTGGCAAGCGCAAAAGAAAAAAACCCGTTTATTTTGTTGTGTTGTTTTTTTTTTGTATTTGTATTTGTATTTGGGAAGCTGCTAAACTCGCACAGGCAACAACAACAACAACAACAACACCGACGACACCGACAAAAAACAAGCCAAAGACCTGTGCAACACAGGCAAACATCAAGGCCGCACCAACAACAACAACAACAACAGCAAGCACGCAAGCAACAACAACAGCAAAGCATAAACAACGAATTTTTTTTTCTCTGCAACTTTTCCACTGGACACTTTCTTTATGGTAAGTTATTTATATCTAAAGACGCGACGCGACGCGACGCAAGGGGGTTTGAGGGGTTGGGGAGCTTGAGTGCTTGGGGATGAAAGGCTTTTTGGTTAAGACTTTTAGTTAAGGCAACTTTTTTGAGCGCTGAAAAGTATGCTAGCAATTTTTTCCCTGCCCTACTATCGCGTGTATGTGTGTGTGTATGTGTGTGTGTGTGTTCGTGTGTGAGTTGCTTGAACTGCACTTAACGCTTTGTTAATTGTCAATCAATTGCATCTGTCAATTAATCAATCAGTGTTTGAGCGAGAGAGAGAAAGAGATACAAACAGTTGCAAATTGATTTAACAGCCCACCCCCCCCCCCCCTCGATTGTCCATTCTTGAATGCAATTTGAATCTTTTGACATCGAAGTTTAATCACATTATAATGCCCCCCCCCCCCCCCCCACCCCCTTCCGATGCTCCCATCCTTGCCTAAAATCAAAGTGAATTTTCAAACATTGCAAGGCTTCCAATTGGTAAATTATCCAATTCGATTTTCAGTTGCCAAATGGAAATATTCAACACACACACACACAAGCATACGTTGGTTCGTTTGCTGTGTGATTGCAGCATGCAACTCTTATTGGATTAAGTTACGTTTTAAGAAACAAACCAAACAACAACAACATCAAAATCCTAGCAACAATGAAAAGCTTAGAAACTTGATTAACGTGCAAAATGATCTACATTCCGACATTCCGACCGATTTGGATTACATTCCAATTAGAAACATATTTTGTGCTGTTTTATGCACAATTTCCCAATTAAGCAATTTTTGGAATGTTTCAAGTTGAGTTTAGACCTTGTAATATTTTGGAAATTTGATGATTTTCATTCATCAAATTGGATTCGCAATTCAAAACTATTTTTCATTTCAATAACAAACATTGAACTACAACGAAACAATCGCTTGTTATTAAATATTAACTTAAATGCTACAAATAGTTAATAAGAATTTCTTAGGGCTTAAGTTAACTTGTTTTGTATGTGTGCTTATAAAATTTATAATGTTTTGATCTACTTAACATTTATATATTTTTTGTGTATAAAAATTAATTTGTTGCATAAACCTTCAAAAGTTTGTACTTTGAGCAAATTGAAATAAAGTCCTTAAGCAAAATATATTGTATATATATTTATTAAAACAGTCGAACTTAGATAAAGCGAATCTTAAGTTGACAAAAAATAACTTCGTTATTCATTTTGATTCGAACCAAATTCGACTTATAGAAAACTTTGTTGTAGGTCAAGAAGATATTTATAGAGAAAGGTGTTTAATTATATAAAAGTATTTCGCTACTTGAGAAATACTTGGTCATAAATAATAATCTTTGTTATTTTCTTAAGTCAAAGTTTGACGAAAGCATTTATTGAAACCATGAGAGGCAATTTTTAATATTGTTATATATAAATAATTTGTAATATTCATCAAGTTAGAGGTTATAAAATATAACAAAAAGTAGCTATTTATGAACTTCGTTTGATACTATTACTTTTACTAAATATCTTTTGATATTGGTTTAAAACGAAAAGTAAAAAAAAAACGAACCTTACCCTACATAATATAAGAAATGTTAAAGTTTGCATGAATGCTTGTTACTTCTTTAAAGCAAATACTACTTAATGGATTTTAATGAAACTTTACATCAAAATAATCATTGAAAGTTGATCGTGTGCTTGACGTTGAAGAAGAAATCAAGCTTAACGCTTAGCTTGGCTAACAATTCGTTGCGATTAAAACAAATTTTTCTAGGGGCTAACAATTTTTTGATCTCTTAAATGGAATGCTTCTTGTTAAGCTTCAATCAAATTGGCCAACTTTTGCCTGCTGTTGGTTAAGTTATTTTTTTTTTTTTTTTGCCAATTTTCAATGACAAAGTTGTTAGCTGGTTGTTAGCTGGTTGTTGTTGTTGTTGGCCCACTAAAAGTGCTGCCAATCAAAAATTTGAGTTTCTTCTATTTGTATACTATATAAGCCTGTAGCCCTTGAGTCCCACCCACTCCTCCTCCGCCTCCTTCTCCTACTCCTTTAACATCAGAGTCAGGTGTTGTTGTTGGCTTTTAACTATCCGCGCAGAGAATGTGGCTTAGACCACAACAAAGCAGCGTTCTAGTCGAATAAAGCGAAATGAAGTGCGGTACGGAGTAGAGAAAGAGGGGCAAGAGGGAGAGAGGGAGAGGGAGAGGGTGGGAGTGAGGTAGGTATAGACTGCCAGGGCAACAGCTAAAGTGCAAACCTCAAAATACAAAAAAAAAAAAAAGGCAAAAATAAAATACAAAATATTTTGAACAGGAAGAATCGTTGGTAAGGGCCAAAAAGCACTGAAAATGCTTTTCAAGTGCGCCCTCAGCTAACACACACTTGATACTCAGATACACACACACACACACACACACAAACTGTAACTTTATACATAGGTACTTAAATATTTCAATATGTATATATATATATATATATATATATATATATATATATATATATGTATATACTTTTAACATGGAGAAGTTTTCTAAGCTCAAAAGCGTCCAATTGCCTTTAGGCAAAACTCACAAAAAAAAGGAAAAAGCTGTTAACTGAAATAAAGAGTAAAAAGCATTGCTGGTAAAACTTTAACGGAAGCGAAAATACTCTGCTAAATGTTTGAAAACAACTTTTGATATGAGATTAAACAAATCTGGAAACAAGAGAAGAAAATTGATGAAATGACAGATAGATAAAAAGAGATGGAGATAGAGATGGATGGATAGATAGATAAATAGATAGATAGATAGATAGATAGATAGATACATAGATAGATACATAGATAGATACATAGATAGGTAGATAGATAGGTAGATATAGATAGATAGTTGGATATAGATAGATAGATGGATATATGGGGAAGTAGATAGATAGATAGATAGGTAGATAAAGATACATAGATAGATAGATAGATAGATAGATAGGTATAGATAGATTAATAGATAGATGGATAGATAGATAAATAGATAGATAGATAGATAGATAGATAGATAGATAGATACATAGATAGATACATAGATAGGTAGATAGATAGGTAGATATAGATAGATAGTTGGATATAGATAGATAGATGGATATATGGGGAAGTAGATAGATAGATAGATAGGTAGATAAAGATACATAGATAGATAGATAGATAGATAGATAGATAGATAGACAGATAGATAGATGGATAGATAGATAGATGGATAGATAGGTAGATATAGATAGATAGATGGATATATGGAAAAGTAGATAGATAGATAGATAGATAGATAGGTATATGAACACACATAGAAAGAGATAGATAGAGAGATATCTAAGAAGTATTAGTATGAGCAAAACTCAGGAATATACAAATAAAATCCTATTGAAATGCTAAAGTTAACAATAAATAAACCCTATATATTTCTGTATGTTTCCGAATAAAACACCAATGGAGTTACTTGCAAACCAATCCACCCTGTTTGTCAGTTGCGTTAATAAACAGTGTGTCATAATAAAAAAAAAAAACAAAATAAAGCAAACACAAAAAAAACTTTGGCGAGTGCTTAAAAATTTTTTGGAGCATTTAGCGCTTCATAAACGCAACACTGGTTACGTGAAATTTGACTATGGATGGGAAATGGTAATATGAAATGCGAATGGCAATGTGAAATGGGAATGGGAACGGCAATGGGTGTGGTAAGGGAGAGGCGGGAACATGGTGGCAAGCGGAACAACAACAAGCGCTGAAACTTTTCTAATCAAATTAACAGAAAATTTGAATCTGTTGCGTCTTTCTGTCAGTTGTTGTTGTTGGTAACTAGGCAACAACAATAAGTGAAGATTATCAAAGTCAATTACATAGCAACATAAACCAAGTGCCCAAGAAAGCAGCTAACACACACAGACACACACACACACAGACAGATGCTAAAACAGAACAAAGCATAAATAATGCTCATCATTTGTTGCTGAAAGGCAACAAACTTTTGCCATAGCCCAAGCGATTTAAAGTGCGCCACACACACACACACACACACACGCACACAAGCAGACACAGACAAACAGTAAGCACACACACACACAGACACAGAAACAGACAAAGCATATAGCGTGACTGACCTTGGAGTCGTTTTGCGATCTGTTTTGAAGGCAGCGTTGAGCATCGCCATTTGCCGCTGGCATCATATTTATTTATATATATATATATATATATAGTATAGTATATACAAACGCAGAAAGTTCCTGCATAAAACTGAATTACCGGAAATTGGCCAAAAGGCAGCAGCCAGCAAGCAACAACAACAACAAAATATAATGCGAAACAAGCGAAAAGTAGGTGGCCAAAAAAGTTTTTACCTACTTTACGCGCGCGCCCTCTCATTCGCTCTCGCCCTTGCTCTTTCTCTTTCTCTTCGTTCTCGTTCTTTGAATTTGTTTTTTTTTCCTGCGCTGTATTATATTTTTCCTGATTCACACAAACACACACACAGACAAAACTAAAGGCGCAGCGTGTGAAGCAAATAAAAGGCAAGAAAACTAGCGCAAAAAAAAAAAAGAAGGTTTGTCAAAGCGGCCAGCCAAGCAGACACCAACTAAACGAAGGGACATCGCAGACGAAACGTGTGCGAAAGGAATGCATGGAATTGAAATGGGGAATGGGAGGAATGGGAGGAATGGGAGGAATGGGGATTGGGCAGTGGCACAACAATGCAAGGCTGAGCGCAAAAGGCGCATTAAACCAGCGACAAAGAGCTAAACGAGACACAGCTAGAACGAGAGAACGAGTGAGAGAGAGAGAGAGAGAGAGAGTGCGAGCGAGAGCTAAGCAATAGGGAATTGTTAAAAGGAAGAGATGAAAACAAAAAAACAAAAAACAAAACTGAACCTATAAAAAAAAAATACAAAAACTGAAATCGCCCGACAGCTGGCGGTCTCCACTTGATGCCCAAAAACCTTTGCTACCCACGCACCCCTCACTCCCCTCACTACCATCAGTTCCTTCTCCCCCGTCCAAATGAAAGGTAGCATTGACACACTTGAAGAGGATTTGGGGCGTAGGGATTTTCGTGTCTTACACGAAATTTCAATTCTTTAAATTTGTTAAAAAGTCAATTTTGAACATTTTAATGGAAGCACGAAAACGAACGAACGAAAAAACGTACATTATTAATAATTAAAGTAAGAAAACTTCGATGAAAAATGTCAAAGTTCAACGTTCTTACACACACACACATATATATGTGGCGAGACTTTGAGAGACAAGTCTGGCAATAAGTTTTCTGTTGAGTGAGAAAATAAACTTTTTCATGCAACCCTGCAACAACCTAGCCTTCTAATAATGTTTGTGAAACTTAACAATTATATAGCTTAGACATCAGAATAACACATAGGCTATCATTTTCAAAGATATTGTAAGTTGGTTAACTCTTCTTAATGGAAGACGAGTGAAAAGATAAACAAACAGCAGGCAATGAAGTAATTCTCATACGAGAATTATGAGTACAATAAGAAGGTTGCTACAGTAAGAAGATATACATTGTTGGGAAAAACATTGACGACTCTTTAGGGCAAATAATTGTATATATCGTATATTGGATGCATCCAGTTGTTGGTCGTGAAGTATAAAAGCTTAACTAACTGTTTTTATTGCTGGCCAAAATACAAACTATTCAAATCCCTACTGGTCTACTTAGGTTGATTCAAATTTTAAAGCGAGAGAGAGCGAGAGAAGAAAACGCAGCTGAAAGTTAAGCAATATTGTAGAGTATAATGCACTGCTACTTGTACTTACAAAGAGGCAGAAGAGCACTTGCCCCATGCAGCTGCAACCAACTGGACTCTGAGCGCTGCCAACTTTTACTTTTTCTTCTTCTTTGGCGAAGTTGCCGTAGAGTTGAAGTAGAGGAATGTCCCAATGTCCAGTCTGACCAAAACTTTTGCCCAATGCACCAAACTCTATATAAGTATAAGTGTATAAGAGTATAGCCGTATTTTGTTTGTGGGTCGTTGCAAGTTTTGCTGCATAGGCGCGTTGGCCATATAAACAATGTCAAGCCAAGCAAAGCAAAGCAAAACAAAACAAAGCAACAACAGCAGCAAGGAGGTAGAATGAAGTAAAAGAAACAAGCAACACTGACGACAAACTTTTCTAATCTAAAAAAGCACAAAGCCAAACACAAGAAGAAGCAGTAACAGCAGCAGCAGCAACACCAAGAAGACGAAGAAGAAGACGAAGAAGAGGAAGTAAGAGCAACACGCGAGCATAAAATAAAATTATGCCATTAAATTTTCATGTCAATTACAAAACTGGAACAAAAAAATAAATAAAAAAAAAACATAACAACAACAGCGAAACAAAAGTTAAAACCAACAACAACGAGAAAAAATAAAGCAAGCAAGAACCGTTATCTGTGGCATGCCAAAGATTTCAAATACTCTATTTCAAACTAAAGTCCAACGGCTTAAAGCTAAAGAACTGATTAGAAATTATTTTTAAGCGATTTTTTCGTACCTTATGGGATCTAAAGAATTTTGTTCTTACTTAAATCCCAATAAATAAATAACATTGTAAATCAAATCGTTAATAAATTGCATTGAGTAAAATTTACTTTTAGTGAATAATGTAGAGTTGAACATCCATAAGGATGTCAATGAAACAAAAAATAATTTACTACAAAGAAAATTCGTAGTATAAAATTGTTTCTTGATTTGAGCAAATTGCAGTGGAAAGCTTCGTTGTAGGAAAGTTTGTTATATAGAAGTTCGACTGTAGTTAATCAAAGAATGTATATGTGTATTAAGTGTGTTATAAACCATAATTATTATACTCAACACCCAAAATTCTATGGCCTAAAGAGAAACATATGAGTTTTAGCGGTTGTTGTGGGGTGGGCGGCTGCCACGCCTACTAAACGAAATGGGCTATCTAGCTGACAGGTGTCAAATGCAAAACGACAAAGGCCCACACATATGCATGTTTGAGGCGCACACACAACACACATATAGTATATCTAACTGCAAATCTGTGGGGAATGCAAAAAAAAAAACTATAGCATACTTTCTTGGGCTAACAAGCGAAATATAGCTGTGTCATGTCCAAGGCACTTGGTGATTGATTATCATGCTAAAGTGTTAATGCATTTAAATGGCTATAAAAAGCAACTTAGCACACACACACACACACATAAGCTTACACGAAACTTGAGTGCCTGCAATTAACACCATATTGAGGAAAACTTGGGCAAAAAAAAATTATATACATCTGATATATAGTTAATTGCTCGACAAACACGTTTAATCATTATTAGCTGTCATTGGGCAAAAATAGAAAACGCCTCAACCTAAGTGGACTTTGTGCAAACGACAAGCAATTAAGCAAAGCGGTCAGAAAGAAGCACAAGTTGCAAGTTGCGAGCAGTAAAGTTGCATCAATATTTAATTGCTGGTTAAAAAGTTAAGACGAACTTTGCCTAAGAAGCTTTTGAATTCAAATGCCAAACAAAAAAATCATAGCAAAAGAAAAAATAATTCAAACATTGCTCTATGTATATTTTTTAATCGCACATTTCATGACATTTATATGCTTGAAAGCTTATTGTTCTGTCAACATTTTTTGTGACTTCAAAAGCATTTAAAAATCGCGTGCGAAACGCATTCATTGTTGACTCGGGGCACTTGCATTGCTTCTGCACTGTTGGCGATTAAATAATCAAGCCCCACAATCGCCGCAATCTTACCTTTAGCTACTCTCTCCTCCTCCTTCTCCTTCTCCTTCTTCTTGTTTTGCTTCGCCCACCAATCCCCAAATAATACAAGGGTCGTAGTATGTTGATTGTTGCTGTTGTTGTTGCTGTTGTTGGTGGTGGTGTTGCCCTTGCTCCGTTAGCTTAAGTCGCCAAGCATTTTCTGAAGCATTTTCGACTGTTATCCAAGTGCCCCACAACTTGCCGTTGGGTACCTTAGTCTTTTGTACCTTCATTCCTTATACTTCAGTGGCAAACATTTTCTTTTGCGCTGCGCATTCGAATGACCTGCTCAATGTGTCACGCCCACAGCCTCCACAACACACACATATATATATATATTCTTACAGCCAAGTTTGGACACAGTGGCAATACACACTACTTAATAATTCAATTCATAGGCTCAGTCACGGGCTGAGCGTCGCATTTGCAGTCACAGTCACGGAATACCAAATTTTCGCGTCCTTGGCTAAGACACATACACACACACACACACACAGATAAAGAGAGAGAGAGGGAGAAAAAGAGACTGTACCCCATCCTTTGGCCCCTGGCTGAACAGTCAAGTCCGCTTGGTCGAACACTCAGGAAGTCTCGACCTGCTCGTTGATTTCTTTTTCTTTTTTTTTTTGGTCATTTTACCTGAGAGTGGGCCAAGCCAAAGGAAACAAACAAAAACCGAAATGCAAAGAACGAAAAAAAAAATATATATATGTATATGTATATATATACACCGCAACACAAAAATTGAGCAAAATATTTGTTGACTTTTATGTATTTGATTTTTTTTTTTTGGTTTTATTTTTTTCGGTTTTTTTTTGTGTTTTTTTTGGTTGTTGTTTGCCTTCATTTGCATATAAAATTTTGTGTTGCGCCCGAAAGCGTTTATTTGCTTTAGCTTTTGGCTTTGGCCAGCTTTAACTGCAGGCAAACCCCCCCCCCTTCCCGCCATTGCCGCCATTCCCACTCCCTCTCCGTCTCGTACTTGCACACCCTCCCACACTGTCCTTGACCGCTTGCTCATCTGCTGCCCGCTTATTGCGCAACACGCATTCAGTTTTAGTTTGACAGACTTGCCACATTCATTTTGCGGCCATGTTTAATACAAATAAACGTGTCACACACACGCACACTTACAAACACACACAAGCAGATAGACAGCTTTAGATATGGCGGCGATGTAGTTGAGTCCACGTTTGATGTATCTGCGGGCAGCAGACTTAACATTTCGTTGAGCGAAAGACTCTCATGTTTTATTTTGTGCACATTATGGCAAATCATTTCATTTGATGTGAAACCCAACTACAAATAAAACAACTAAATGATATCGTTAACGTTAACGTTAGCTGCAGATTCAAGCATTAAAGCAAATTTTGTGGTTAGATTAACATGAGGGCAAAACATTTCAACTTCCAACTTTGTAGATACAATTATCAGCTAATCAATAAGTTAAACCTTCTGAAACAAATCGAATTTTGTCTGTATGTTTTTTTTGTTCGTGGGAGACGAGCTTTATCGTTGGCAACTCTCGGAATATCGTTTTATCGAAACTTTTACACACATAAAACAAAAGAAAACTATCATGGAAAAAATAATGTAAATTTTTGGGGCTTCGAAATAGTTAAAATTATGCAAAGTTGCCTGCACTCTAAAGCTCCACCACCCTTCCCCCCCATTACACCGCCCGCACCCGTTATATGAAGCAATTAATTGGCTTATCAAAGAGTGCTGCATACTTTGCGGCGCACACAGTTTGCTTTATGTGGGTTTTATTTTGTGTGCGTTTTTTTTTCTTTGCTTTTTTTTGTTTTGTTTGTTTTTTTTTTTGTCGGGTTGGCTGTCACCGAGCCGCAAATCAAATTGCATGTGCACACAGCTTAACCAAGCCGCAAAGTCCCAACCTTTCCCACCCCCCTCCACCCCTCTAACATGCCAGCATGTGTGAGGAGCGTCAAAGTCGCCTCCGTCGAATCGGGCGAAATTTCGGTTTTACAACGTTGAATAAATTTAATTTTGCGCGAAAAGAAAGATGAACAATTTTGCTAAATACTTGATGTGTAGCAAAAACCACACACACACACGCACACACACATATATATACAACACACACTTAGGCATGTTAATTTAGTTATGCTTAAGTATTAAAAAGAGATTTTTGAGCTCATTGAGTCAAAAAACTTTTGGCGAGGCCGCAGCTTAAAAACTTTTTATGCCCAAGTGTGACAGAGACAGACAGATGTAGGCGACACCGTGAGAAAGAGACAGATGGTTAGATGGGGTGAGAAAGAGAGGGAGGGGAGAGAGAGGCAAAAGTGATAGTTAGCTGAAACTATTTGGGAAAATTTGTTTTAAGTTTGATTAAAATTATAACAAGCAGCCAAAGAACTCAAAACAGCACCATCTCATATTCTCTCTCCCCCTCTCTTTCTCTGTCTATCTCTGTCTCGCTGTGTGTGTGCTTCTATGTTGCATACGCTCCTGCGAATGCTTTCTAGCAAATTAGTTGCCCATATGCCGTGCTGTGGCATTGAAAACTGCTCGAAAGTTTCAGACACACATTCTAACTGAGCCAAACGTCCAGTCTGGCACACATTCATTCGTTCATTCGTTCATTCATTCATTCATTCATTCATTCATTCGTTCATTCTTTCATTTGGCCATCCATTCATTCATTTATTTATTCACTCATTCGTTGCAGACTTTGTGGTACGAGCCGAGTCTGCATTTAAATCAATTTAAGCATTTACAGTCAGTTGAACCTTTTGTGCCCCAAATCACTCTTACACACACACACACACACATACACTCTGTTGTAAGGCCATTAAAGATGTGCTCGTGAACAAAAAGAATAAGTATTAAATATTTAAGCTCCATTTTTACTCTGTGTGCTTATATGGATTTCTCTAAGAAAGAAGCGGAGAAAATATTTAATGTTAATGCAAACAATCGATAGCCTGTTATCGATAAGTGATTATCTCTCTTTCTCAGTTAATTTGATTAGTTTATTTGTTTTTTATATTTATATTATTTATCAAATGTTAAAGGAAAAATCCAAAAAAGTTAAAGGAAAAAAAAATCGTATCGTAGTTGTACGATACGTAAGCGATGAATATCGTTCAATCACGTGCGCAGCTTTAAAATACTTGAAAGAATATAGGAGCACAAAATCCAAACCAAAATATACTCTTATACCGTATAACAAATAATACACACACACACACACACAACAAATTATGCAGACACTTAAATATGCCATAAAATTATTATTTGAAATTCTGCCTCAATTCTTTGGGTTTTTTGTATATATATTTTTTTTATATACACATTTACCCTTCGCATCTTTTTTTTCTATTCTTTTATTTATTTACTTTTATTTTTTTTTGGTAGTATTTTGTGTCTCTCGGCTAAAAAGTTGGTCAACAGCTGCTCTATTTGTATATGTATTGCCTCTGTGTGTGTGTGTGTGTGTGTAAAAAAGGGGCGTTTGTTTTTTTTTGGTGTGTGTGTTTTGAGTTTTGCCCGTTTTCGGTAGTTGTTTATAAATTCATATTCATTTGCAATCAGCGTCTGACTATATTTTATTTGATGTTATTTTTTCTGTTTTTCGTTCATTTATGTAATAATAACAAATATTTACTTATACTGATGCACAGATGTGCTTATATTATATATGTATATATTTTGAAAGAAAAACAAACAATAATCTTCTTTATTGCATTAGTTATATTTTAGAGTAACTCTGTTATTCAAATAGATTTTCCTTAATATTTACAAATAACTTTTGTTGCTTTAGCTATGAAGAGGTAAAGTTTTTGAGGTTGAAGAGTGAATCAACTGAACTGGATCAAATGAACCGATTATATAAAATTCTTTTGACAATGGAAAGCCACGTTATTTATAAGTTTCATAGGCTATAAAGCCTATATATAAACCCAATATCTGTTAAGATATTCACCCGATAAACAAAAAGACTTTTTACTCAGAATTATACTTAAATCCTAGATTTGGTATGCTTCTTTCTCGCTCTATCCCTCTTACATTCTTTTTATGCAGAAATATACTTAAATCCTAGATTTTGTATGCCTTTCTCTCTCACTCTATTCCTCTTTCTCTCACTCTTTCTTTCTCACTTTACTGTCGTCTTAAGCTTAAGAATCTTTTTGTAGAAATAACTTTTTGTGAAAATATATACGTATATATGAATAAAGCCCAAACACACATGTCTCTAGAGATTCTCTCTGTCTCTCTCTCTCTCTCTTCTTTCTGCTTCTAACTGTGCATTCTGTACTTTTACTTTGTACAACAATTGATGATGTTCTTGACTGTGTGTGGCAATGTTATTGCTGTTGTTGCTGTTGCCACAAAATATGTTGTACATAAAATATACAAATTCATTAAAAAAAACCAAACCGCAACAACAACAACAACAATAAAAAAAAACAACTGTTGGGCAAATTAAAATTTTGTTGCGGGGCGTTAAACTCCATATATAAAAACAAAAACAACAACAGCAACAACACACAAAAAAGAACAGCAAAATTGGCCATTGAATTGTTGACATGCCTGCAGTTGCATGCCCCATTGTTGTTGTTGCTGTTGTTGTAGCTGCAAAAATAATTAAAGTGCAAATAAAACTGCGAATCACACAACACCAACAACAAATTTGCATAACTATATAAATAAATAATTGCAACAAAACAAAAAAAAAAAGTGTCAAGAAAAAAAAAATAAACAAATACAAAAAAAAATACAATAAATACAATACTTGACGCATTTAAGCAAATAAATGTTTTTCAATTTGTTGCATGCTGGGCGTGGCAGTAATAAGCAGCATGCAGCATGCGGCATGCGGCAGCAACTGTAGCTAACCGGAAATGCGCCATTGTTAACGGCTCGCCGCCTGCGTCCGCCAGCAGCAGCGATGCCGCACGTTGCACGCTCCACGCTGCACGTTGCACGCTGCCACGTTGCCACGTTGCACGCTGCCTACTTGCTTGCTTGCCGGCTTGCCGGCTTGCGTCCATTTTGAGGGCTGTCGCATAAGCGCGAGCTTAATATTTTACATGGCCACAGCAATAAAAACTCTATTATTATAAATATTTAACAATTGTGACAATTGTTATTGTTGTTGTTGTTGTTGTTGGTGGTGGTGGTGGTGGTACGCGACACGCTTAACGCTCATTGTCCTTGTTATCCTGCCAGCCAACAGCCGTTATTCCGGAGCCAGAGTCCGGGTAACGGGTTTCGCCTTTGTGTGTTCTTTCGTTCGTTCGCTCCACGTGCAACGCATGCAGCAGCTGCAATTTTCACGCAGCACGCTCTTTGCGTTTTAAACAAGTTAATGTGACACTATGTACACACACACAAACACAAACCCACACATACTTGAACTCTCTTTTTGGAGCTACCTTACCTAACTAAACCAACAACAACTTGCAACAACAACTTGCAAGAGCAAAGGCGCGCATAGTAAAAGCTGCAACAACTATGAATTATTTTTGTGATTTAGCGAAGAGTGCTTGGAAAAGTAAAGGGAGGGAGGGGGGGACCTTTCAAGGGTCACAAGTTCGAGTTCACGAGAATATGAAACGAGTTAAACCAAAAAAAAACAACACTTGAATAAGAATTTCAACAAAGCGAAATATAAATATATTTCTCAACAAATAAACTAAAGAAAGAAGCTATTCAAAGCTATTAAATAAGAAGAGTTTCAACAAAGCGAAATATATAATTCTCAACAAATACACCAAAGAAAGAAGCTATTAGAGCTTGAAGTTGAGGTTTAAATAATGCATAAAACATTTTCTTCTTTTAGCAGAAACCCGATTGGCAACGCCTCAAAGTAGGCAACAAAAAAACTGCTACGTTTAACTTAAGCAAGCGTTTAACTAGTTGACACTAAACATACATACATACATGCATAGGCAATCGAATGATTGATGATTGATGAGTGAGGTTGATGATCATGATGATAGACACCTTATATAGACTGTATGCTCATTGATTGGGCAACCTTTTCTATCCTTCGCTAGATAGGGTCGTCACCACAAGCCCTTTGGGCCCATAAGCTGCTTAACAATTAAGCGATGGACCGCAACTCAATACACGTTAACGTTATATATTCAATGTGTGAGTGTGTGTGTGGATAGTGCATCAAAATGCTAGGTGAAAACCAAAAATAGAATTTAATGTGCGTGCATTAATTGGCATAGTTGGCAGCAAACGTGAACACAAAACCGAAACGATTCAAAATCCATTTTAAGCTCCAACATCACGACCCTCCACCCACCACCCACAGCTTACGTGTTTTTATTGGCAACATGGCAAATGGCCAACCATGCAATATGCAAAATGACAGCTGATTATTTTTGTGCGGCTCATCAGCCATTTGCCAATTTGTCCATTGCAATTTGGCCGAACGAAAACAAGAACAAAAACGTGAACTAACTGAAAACACAGTTCAGTTGTTGCCACTTGCCACTTGCCACTTGCCGCATGCTAACAATGATGATGATGATTAATATGCATGATGACAAAATGGCTGGCCTTTTGGCCAACAAGTAACAACAACAACAAAAAAAACCAGCGAACAACGCATTCAAATTGAAAACTCCATAAAACACTCAATTTATTTAAATTGCATGTGATTGACAATCGAACGAGAAACGCCCCCGCCTCCACCGCTTTCCCACCCCCTACCCTTACCCAGTCACTGTTTCACTTATTGTTAGCAATTGCGTTTCCTTCTGCTCTTTTGGTTAAGGTGCTGATTAGCCAAGCAGGACACGTAACGCGTCGCGTCGCGTCGCAAAGCGAAGCGAAGCAAAGGAAAATAAATATATAAAATAAAAGAAGCGACAATAATAAAAAATTGAATATGAATTGCAAAGGAAAGCAGCATCAAAAAGCCAAAGATCAATGCTAAATTCATAAAACCAACTTTTCAATGCTCTTTCAAGTCAAAGAAAGAAAACATTGTAGGAAAAAATAGCTTTGAAGAGTCCTTACTGTACTAGTCATAGGGATTCGACTGTAAACGTAACTTTAAGTGAACGAAAGTTTCGTTAAGAATGCCGAACGAAGAAATCTTCAAGTCAAAGATACTTTAAATAGAAATAGCTTTGAAGAGACCTTACTGTACTAAATGGTCATAGAGATTCGACTGTTAACGTATCTGTAACTGAACGAAAGAACTAAATAGTCATAAGGATTCGACTGTTAACGTAACTGTTACTGAACGAAAGCTTCGTTTACAACGCAGAACAAGGAAATGTGCAAGAATATTCAGCGATCGAAGTATTTAACGTTATTGGTCGTTATCTTTCGCCCAGTTTACACTGTACAATGTATATAGTATACTCCACATATATATATATACTCCATATAAGTCCTATTTCCTTTTCCTATTTCACACTCGTGCCTCGTTTCGTTAAGGTATCTTCAAAGTTCATAAAGTAGTCAATGTGCTTGGCTTTGCGTCTTTTTATGAGTCGGCGTTGTTAGAAAAAAATAAAAAAAAGGAAGTGCAGGGCAGTGGCTTGGGCCAGGAGGTGGGGCAGGCGTGTCTGCAGCAGCAGCAGCAACATCACGCTCTCTCTCTCTCTCTCTCTCTCTATCTCTCTCGTCTGTGGCATTTGTCATAAACATAACTCAGCAATTGCCCACGCCCCAATGCGCCCACGTACGCCCATCAATTGTCGTTTTTATCAGCGTTCCATGTCGCGTTCGTAATTTTTGTCAGAGCGAGGCGTTGCTAAGCGGGGTAGGGGAACGTACACACACACACACACACACACATTCGGTATTCGCCACATACAACGTACATCTACAACGTATTACGCTTTACGTATTATTGACGCTCGCTCGTCTTCCGCAGTCAACGCAGCTTAGTCAGCGTAACGCCGGCGTCGACGTTAACGTCAACGTCAACGTCGAAGGCATCAATGCTGTTGCCGCTGGCAGCGACACATTAAAAATTTTAAAATGCGTGCGCAATTCTTGTGTGTGTGTGTGAGTGTGTGTGTGTGTGTGTTGTTTTTTTTCGTCTGTTCTTGTTCTTCACGCTGCTTGTTACGTATAACGCCTTCGCATTGTTGTTGTTGTTGGCGCAACAATTGCCAATGGAATGGCCAGGAAAGAGACTGAGCAAGAGAGAAGGAAGGAGCGAGAGAGAGCGCGCATGTTAAAGCTTTAAAATATTTACTGTAGAATCGCAGGCTTTCGTGGGTAATTAAAGTGCCACGGCTGCTGTGAGCGAGCGAAAGAGCGAGAGCGAGAGGGAGAGAGAACGGTAGAGAGTGGAGTGTAAAAGTAATGGAGATGGAGAGCTTGGTGCTCTTTGGTTGTTGGTAAAGCTTTAAGTTAAATAGCAAAATGTTTTTGGCACTGTTGCTTGTTTTTCGTTATTCAACTGACTTTTGAGTGTGCGTGTGTGTGTGGGAGAGGGAGGGGGGGGGGGGGGGGGTAGTAGCTCGGAAGACAAAAGCCAAACGAATCTAACTTCAAACGCTTGCCAATTGCTTGTTGTTGTTTATAAAGTCAAGAAAAGCGGAGATCAGACAAAAATAAGACATAAGTACAAACAAAGACAGACAGACCAATACAGAAATATATATATATATAAATATATATATAGCTGGCAGCGAAAAATGTCAAAAACAGACAAATGATTATATTTGAACGTTTTCTTGTGCTGAAGGAAAAACATGTTTTTCTTTACGGTTCAAGAATTGTTTGTAAGTTTTAAATCATTTTTAATATTGATTTCATTTCTGTTTCGAATGCAAATATATGTTTTTAACTATTATCAAACAAATAAAAACATTTTTCCTTTTAAGGGATTATTACAAAAAGGTTTAAAAAGCAATTAAAATGATTTAAAACAACTTTCTTGCAGTTGAAATATTTATTTTTTAATATGTTTTTGTGTTACAAACGGATAACAAGTGTTAATTGTTGTTGTTCTTGTTGTTGTTGCATACAATTTGCATGTACTTCAAGTACACTTAAGTGTGTGTGTGTGCCACATGCCGCATGTGCCGCACAGTCCGTTTGCTAATTTCTGCTTCTTTTTGCCATCGAGCGCCATATTCATAACGATACATTTTGCATTGTTTTATTGCCTTGTTGCTTGTGCTGTGTTTCCAAAAGGGGGGCCAAAAACTGTCAACTGCACAAAAATTGAGCGAGCATGAAAATTTCATTGCCTGCTTTTAGGCGAGCACAAACAACCACACACATACACACATATACATACGCCGACACAACATTTTTAGCACAGCCCTCAAAGGGTTGCTAAAAGCCAACCAACCAGCCCAGCTCAGGCAGGCGGGCAGGCAGGCAGGCGGGAAGGCAGGGTTCTAACCAAGCAACTAGCTAGGCATGCAAACAACACACAAACGAACAAACATTACCCTCGCCTCTACCCCCCCTTAGCAAACCGCTTCCCGCTAGCCATCCGATTGCATGTTCCGGGCGCAGCCAACGGAGGCGCATAAATTTGTCGAGCAATCCAAAAAGCATGTGCCGGGCTACTTTTGCGTTGCCCCGCAAACAGACAGGAGTGAGCGAGAGGAAAGTGTGTGCGAGAGAGAGAGAGCATGTTGCTCTATTTGTCAGCTCGTGAAACAATCATAACTTCCTCTGCCCGGTTTTGGCTACATTTTTGGCCCAACAGCAGCTTCCCCCTTCTCAACCTCCCCCCCCCCCCCCTCCCACACACACACACGCATGTAACACGCTCGAGCAACGTATTGCGTGCTGCATACATTTGTAAGGCTATTTCGAATCGCACCCCAACCCCCTTCGCGACGCCTCTTCTGCGCGTCTAGCTGCAGTTTTTGTGAAAAATTCATTGAATCATGCGAGCAGACAGACAGACCATGAATAGAGAGACAACAAACTACAGCAAACAACAGCAACAACAGCAACAACAACAACAGCAGCAGCAAGGACAACAAACATTTGGGCTAACAGAACACTTAAACCAATCATCCAACTTGCCCCAACACCCAACCTCTGTTGGCATCTGGCTGCGTGCGTGCCTCGTGCATTACTTTGGTTGCTGAAATATTGCGTATACGCAACGCATTTGCGTGTCCCTCACCCTCACTCTCCCCCTCTCCCACTCTCTCTGTTTGTCCGTCTCAGACCGTAGCGAAGGCAGCGACAACAAAACTAACGACACTGGCACGCCGCTGCCTTATCAGTTTCTGTAATGGCGGTGGTAGGGGTTGGGGGTTTAGGGCTGTTTTTGGTATGGCTGGTTGTTGTTAGGTTCACCACAAAACAATTTTGATTTCCTTTTGGCCTCGGGTCTCAATTATTAATGAGCCACAGATACATAAAATTACTTTGCTTGCTTGCTTGACGCTCTGGACATAACTTCAGCGATGAGTGTGGAAGTGTGTGTATGCGTGCGTGTGTGTGTGTGTGTGCGAGCGAAAACAAAATCCAACAGCCGCAGACATTGTACATATGTCTAAAGTAAGTTTGACACGCAACCCACAACACACACACACACACAAAATACACACACCAAAACTGTCGAACGCATTTGATTTTCGTAGTTGAAACTTAAGTCATATTAGTTATCGATAACTAAGCATAGCGAAACAAGTATTATCGATTATAAGTGTTCAATACCACAGCATCTAGTAATCCTGGTTTGTGTTTTGTTTGATCACAAATCTCTTTTCTGTTTTGTGTCTCTCGAAAGCAAGACGAAAATAAATATTTTTGAAAAAGTCAAAAAGTAAATTAAAGTTAACTTAAAACCGAAAAAAAAAGCGTATTCAAACCGTGCGTTCGGAAAAGATAAAAGTGCTAACAGAAATTATGAAGCCAAAAGCTCCAGAGCCAGGTAAAAAGAATGCTGAGAATGAGCCAACTGCCGGCACTTCTCAGCAATCATCGAATTCGTCGCAAGGCAATCATATTCGAGTATTGGGTGTTAGAAACGCGTTTGGCATACAGCGTCCGCAACCTTCACCACTGGGAAGATCTTTCGGTAGAAACCAAGCCCAGGTGCTGACAGAGGAAATGAAGAGAGCCAAGTTCCGGGAAATAATGTATCAACGACGTAAGGTAAGGAATGATCAAGATCAGAGAAGTCTAGATAGATTGATGGAAATCATAAATCATGATCCGCCGCCACCGTGGCATGCAGCATCCAAAATGTGGCTGGACGTCGATGTGCTGGAGCGACGTATTGAGGCTTTTGGCATAATGAGTCAGAAACGTGCTGAAATGTTGGCGAAAGACAATATTAACAATATTACTGATGTAACTAACGATTTAAATGCTATCAATAAGGGAAATCGTAATGAATCGGAGACTGATATCTCGAAAATAATCAATAACAAACCTTTTGAAGTGTTAGAGAAAGACAAAATGGATGTAACCGATACACCTGACTATTTGAAAAACGGCACTCAAGGAAATCAAAAAGGGTTGGTAAAGGAAAACTCTAAGATAATCGATAAGAAACCTTTTGAAGAGTTAGAGAAACACAAAATGGATGTTACTGATACACCTTACTATCTGAAAAATAACACTCAAGGAAATCGAAATGCCTTGGTGAAGGAAAACTTTAAGGTAATCGATAAGAAACCTTTTGAAGAGTTAGAGAAGAACAATATGGATGTAACCGATACACCTTACGATTCGAAGTATATCACTAAAGGAAATCGAAATGTCTTGTTAAAGGAAAACTTTAAGATAATCGATAAGAATCCTTTTGAAGAGTTAAAAAAGAACAAAATGGATGTAACTGATTCCCCTTACGGTTTGAAGTATATCACTAAAGGAAATCGTACTGACTTGGCAAAGGAAAACTCTAAGATTATCGAAAAGAAACCATTTGAAGAGTTAGAGAAAGAGAATATGGATGTAACAGATACACCTTACGATTTGAAGTATACCACTAAACGTAATCGTAATGACTTGGCAAAGGAAAACTCTAGGATTATCGATAAGAAACCATTTGAAGAGTTAGGGAAAGAGAATATGGATGTAACCGATACACCTTACGATTCGAAGTATATCACTAAACGTAATCGTTATGACTTGGCAAAGGAAAACTCTAAGATAATCGATAAGAAACCTATTGAAGAGTTTGAAAAAGTGGATATAATGAAAAACAATCAGAACATTGAACAAATCGAAGAAATACCTATGGAAGTTATCGAGATAGTGGATCTGACTGAGGACTGTGCAGAAATCGTTGAAAAGCCCATTGAACAGGTGGTCCATAAGATGAAAGAGAGTCCGGCATATGAAGATTGGGAAAATTTCAATGAATTAAAAGATACTCTGGACATCTATAAGAAACTTATTGAAGAATTGGAAAGCAACAAAGAATGCCACGAGACTGAGGAAATCTTTAAGAAGCCCAGCGAAGTGGTGGTCAATAAGTTGGAAGAGAGTCAGAAAGTTGATATGAAACCCGTTGAAGAGTTATTCAATGAAATGGATGAGAGTCAGCAAACCCAGAACCCGGAACCTGTTATACAGTTGGAAAATCTCGATGAGACAGTGACAATCTATATGACACCAATTGAAGAGTGGGAGAATGTGAATATAATAGAACAAACAGATGGCTTTACTCAAATCGTTGAGAACCCTTTGGAAGAAGTGTTCTATGTGATCGAAGAGAGTCAGGAACCAATTCCACAATATCAAACTGCCATTGAGGAAAAGAGTTATAATGCAATCGATATGCAACCCATTGAAGATTTTGAAAATATCATTTGGGTGGCAGAGACGACGGATATGTTTAACATAACAGATCAGGAATCAGTTGAAGAATTCGAGCAAGTCTATATGATAGAAGATTGTGATAACATAGAAGTAACATTTATCGACGAATCATATGAGAATGTCGGCACAGTTAACGAGACTAAAATTGATTTTATAGAAATCATTAACGAACCCAATGAGAACATAGACAAAGACGATAAGATGGATGAGACTGATGGTTAATAAGAATGCATTTCGAGATACAAACAAAAAAAAAAGAACAAAAAACCATCATCCAATTATAAATAAAATTATCTAGAACAATATTTTTACTTTCATTTGAATATTTCCTTTTTAAAAATTAATAATTCATTTCGCCTTTTTTTGTTGTTTTTGTCACTTTTATATATTCATCAAAATAATTTTCATTGCCTTCATTTACAGTCATTTTTTTCTCTTCCTTGAAAGCTTTCTCTCCCGCCCGGTCTCGGACGTGACATAATTAGTTAGGCGTTGCGTCGTCGTCGTCGTCGTCGTCATCGTCCGCGGGTCTGGCATATTATATTAATTTCCACTTAAATGAAAAATTATGCTCAATTTCAGTAAAATTTATGAAAGGCAACAACAACAAAAAAAACAAAAAAAAATACATTAAGGATACCTGCTGCATTTGCAAAGGGCCTGAAAGCAAATAAATTTTAGCACATAAATCTCGAAAGCGCTAATAACAATAACAATAACAATAATAATCATCAGCCCGGAATAGCTGAGGCGGTGACAAAACATTTATTACACTCACAGTGTGGGTGTGTGTGTGGGTGGGTGTAGTAGGGTGTGTGGTTTCAGGGGATTTTGAGCTGTTAATATAATATATAATACACGGTTATCGTTAGGTGATTAAAATTTTGTTATTAATTAGATGCACAGTGCAAGGGCAGGCGTAATATTTCACAGCTCTAACAATCTCAATGTGCCATCTCTCTCTCTCTCTCCCTTTCTCCCTCTCTCTTTTTGTGTTAATGCATTTGGGATTAGGGGCATAGTTTGAATATGCATTTAAATCACTTACATGACATTAAAAACGATTGCAACATTTTTGTGATATGAATACCAAATTAATGTTTAATTTGCGCCAAAACGAATTCATTCGGTTTGTTTTCTATTGAACTAATTATGTTATAAGACCCGTACATACATATATATATGTAAATTTTATCTAATTACAGTTTAACTATTGCATTGAGAGTGTGTAAAAATCATCATAAATATATATAACTGATTAGTGTAAGTGCAGTGATGATGCAACAAACATTTAAACAATGAAAAGCTTGAATATTTATCGCAATCAATGAACATAATAACGAAAAAGTAGTTTCTTGTTGAATCTTATCGCAACTTTGAACATCTTTTGGAGCTTTATTAAGCTTTTAAAGCTTCTTAAGTTAACCTTTGCAAATTTTCTCTATGTAATACTTTAAAGCTTCACTACACTTTATTGTTAAAGCTTTAAAGTGTCTACAAAAGCTTTTGTGTCACATATCACCATAGTGTTCAAGCTTTAAGCAACTTTCAAAGCTTTTATATCACATTGCACTTAATTTTTAGAGTTTTAAAGTTTCTTGAAAGTCTTTCGTGTCGCATTACAATTAACTATTAAAGCTTTGAGTAACTTTTAAAGCTTAAAAGACGAACATCCTTGGATTGAGTGTTTATTCCTTTTTATTGGAGTCTTTCTTCAAATATTTGAAATCATTCATAACAAAGTTTTGATTATATTTTTCACCTTTCAACACATTAATTCCCGCAAACTTTTTATTCTCTCTTACTTTCCTTCGCTTATATATCCTTTGTTTCGTTCACTTCTTCGCTCACTTCTACATTTTCTGCAAGCTCAAAACTTAATTGACCTCTCTCTTTAATCATATCGTTGTTGTTTTAAGCACACTTCTCCCTTGCCATCCTTCCATCCAGTTGAACATAATTGCAATGTGCAAATCATTTTTAACACTTTGCCACGCATTTCCATTGGCTGCTCTCGAACTACCGCTAACTTTATGTTTGCTAGCCATAATTTGTACGCTAAAAAGGCGCAAAAGTTTTCCGCCATTTGTGCAGTTTTCAACACTTTTATTTTTATTGTCCATTAGTTGTTTGGATTTTATTTCTGTTCAGTTTTGTTTGCTTGGCATTTTGTGTGTGTTTTTTCATTCTACGCTTTTTCACAATTGTCGCCCACGAATATTTGTTTTATTCATACACATATATATATATATATAGTTGGCTGTCGTAATTGTTGTAATTGATGGGATTGTCAATCGCTTTGGCCAGTTATTTGATGATGTTGTTGAGTTTTTTGTTTTCTGTTATTTTGTTAACTAAAACTAAAACCCAGAATTGCAATTCAACTAAAACATTGATTCTAAAAGATGATTTCATTTATAAATATACTATATATATATATATATTTTATCACTTTCTCTTTCTCTCTCTCTCTCTTGCAGGTGAGTTTTGAGTGGAACAACAACAACACGTCGAATAGGTATTTTAAATTGATTTACACGACTAATTGAACAGCGATATATCATCGGAGCTAAATTTGATTATAACCGTTTGATTGATTAACCGGAAAAATATTTTGTTCAACTTACTAATTGTTTTTAGTTGTGAGAGTTTTAAAATGATTCTTATTTTTTTCTTATTCTTATATTTTTAATTAGTGAGTATATCTAAAACATGGTTTAGTACTTTTATAATGTTAAGAACAGTCAAACGTCTCTATAATGAACTCCTGCACAATGTAGTTTTCTATACAACGATTTGTTTTAACTCCTTGAGATTCGCTATAAGAAAGTTCGTTTGTATCTGCATCGAAAAATACCTACAAAGTAGCAACTAAATATTCGAAAATTCCAAGTTATATTACCTTAGAATGAATATATTTAAAAAATAGCAGACTATTTTTGTTTGCCTGAGATTGAAGTTTGATATATATCTTTAAGCCTTCAGCTCCTTGACCTGGCTTAAAAAAGTTGGAGAGGATAAAACTAAAATGTTGACTGCTTCTCCATCGGCTTCTGGTGCTGCTGTTGGCTTAGTAATGGCAAATCATATTTATTATTATGAGTCAAATGCAGTGTAGGTGGAATTTTAATTAAAGTGCCACGCCCCAGCGGCCACACACACACACACACAGAGAGAGAGAGAGAGAAACTAATAAAAAGGCTAAAGCATAAAACACAATTTCATTGCAGAAAATCTGCTTTCGACCCAGTTGGAAGGGGCGATAGTGCAGAGGGTGGATAGTTGGCCCCGAAGTAGTGTGGAGAGGGGGGGGGGGGGGGGGGTATAGCGAGGTTGACTGTCAAATCTAAAACCGAATTTCCATTCGAGTCATCAGCTTGGCATAATTTTTTGTTTTCTTTTTTTTTTTTTTGTGCTGTTGCAGTTTTCTTTTGCTGCAGCTTTTTATAAATTTAATTTTTATTTTTTTGACTTCTCTGTCCCCCTTACTCTTGCGAATTTCAAGCATATTGCAACCCTGGCGCATAGTGGGTTGTTGGTGGGGTCATGGTGGGGCTTTTGGGGGTGACCGCTCAATGGAAGCACTTTCTGGCTTAATGCCTTCCTAATTGAAAGTTGCAAAAATTACAGGTTTAAAAAATATGCGAGGAACAAGAATAAGAGAGAGGGAGAGAGAGAGGGCAAAACTTTGCGCAGCAAGCCGCAAATAATGAGAAAAAGAATCAGTAAAAGCCAACGCCAAAGCAGCAGCAACACTAAACAAAGCAGACAAAAGCAGCAGCAGCTGCCGCAGTCGCAGTCGCCGAAGCATTCAAAGCCTACTGCCATTCCGTTCTATTGAGTAGAAAAATGCCAAGGCAAAGGCAGCAAACGTAAAAGCAACAACAACATCAAACTGTAACTGCAACTGTAACTCACACTTACACCCTCGCACTCCTGCACTTGCACTTGCACTCTCACTCGTTCTTTCATATATTCTGTTGTTGTTGTTAGTGTATGCTCTCTGAACATAGCGGCATGTGAGCGCGCAAATCCAATGACATGCATAGGCAAAAGGAAAAGAAGAAGAAGAAGACGTTTCATTTCATTTCATTTTATTTTTGGTGCCTTTGTTCATTGTGTCCGTTTTGCTTGTACACTTTGTTGTACCCTGGCGGCTTATCTTTAAGTAAATGCATTGCAAGAATCTGACGCCGCCGCCAGCCGACGTCAAGCTCACTCATTGAGGTCAGTTGAGCGCAGAGTTTAAGAGAGAGAGTGCGATGTGGTGAATGCGAGTATCTGTATGTGTGTGCGTGTGTAAAGCAGGTGCTCAGTTTGAACGTGTTACGTTTAGTCTGTTTTTGGTTTAGTCTGGTTTAGTTTGGTTTGCTTTGCACGCGGCTTGCTCAAGGTTAAGTGCGAATTAGCTGGGGCATATAATTAAGTGGGCGTGCGACTTTTGGGCTAACTAAACATCAGGCATTACTTATTCGCTCTCTCTCCAGCCCTTGCATACGCTATCTCTCTCTCTCTCTCTCGCTCTCACACACTCGCACGAGACACAGCGATGATAATCGAACAATGGCGCATAGCAGAACTATGGCAGCTACTAAATCGAAATTGATTGCGCCAACTGACCCCAAAACAGACACACACACACACACACACACACATGTACATGAATAGGCGTTTATTGAGGTGGGAAGGTCGATTTGGAGCAGCAGAGCCGCCGGGTTGAACCGACACGCATAGTCATTTCGGCCATTTTGTATGGTTTGGTGGTATCCGGTTCTAGCCATACAAAACAGAGCGAGAGAGAGCGAGTGAGAGGAAGAGAGCACGGAATACTATACTTTTGCTCTTTATTCAAATAATTCACTTCTCTTAAGCCAAAAGGATATTCAGTTTATCGATAACCCATAATCGATAACAATAAAAGTCAAAATTTTTATAATTTTTTCTTTGATCCAGAAACTGTTACAAAAATTATAAAAAGCAGTGCAAATTTCATTAAGATCGTTCAAGAAACACAGAAGTTAAAGTAAAATGAAAATTATTCTTAGCATTGCTATGAACCATAAATAATTACATATATCAAATAACCCTAGCTCGCATTCGCTGACCAAGTTTTGATTCGAAATAACTATTTAAAATCAATTAAATCAAATTTCAAATAGTTTTTTTCCTTAGTATCCAATAACAAAAGCACATCAACTGTTAATTATTTTGCGGCTCATTAAATAAATTATACAAATAAATTGTTAAAAGTGTTGAACTGTAAATATTTCCTCTCTCATCAATTCACACAAACAGAGAAAGAGAGAGAGAGAGAGAGAGAGAAGCAAAGTTAATACACTACCTTTTGCTTATTATTTGACAGCTTGAAAATTGATTTCATTTCACAGATTGTCTTCATCAACTTCTATATAGTATATATATATTCAGTTTTGAGCCCCCGAAAATTTGGCTGCTAATTAAGCAATTAACTGTTTGACACATGCCAATGTTTTAGTTGTTGCTGTTGTTGTTGTTAATGGTGCCAATCAGCTAAGCTCATTATTGAGGCCAGTCAACCCCGAAAACATAACCCCCCTCCCCCGCACTGCCTCGTTTCGTCTGGCTCGATTCAGTTGACAGAAACTTTTCAATTGTCATAATTATTCAAAATGCCAACGAGTTTCTCGCCAAAATGTTCGCTAATTGCGCGTTAACGACGATGCCGGCGACGGGTTGGGCGTAACCGGTTAATAGGCGTGGCAGACAGCGTTTAACCTTTTTGGGCTTAGTCTCTCTCTCTCTCTCTTCTACACAGCTCTCCTTCACACAAAAATAGTCAACGAAAATAAAGAAAAGCCGAAAAGCGAAAAGCAAAAGAAGAGAAGAGAAAGAAGCTAAATGTGGCCAAATCTGAAGTGCGTCTGCCATTGATTAATGGGGCCATCAGCTCTTTGGGCCATCATCGACAACAACAAAAACAGCAACAACAACGAATACAACAAGTATTTCGCTCTTTGTTGTCCTGGGCTTTGGGTTATGCCAAGAATTTTTCCCTGTGGCTGGAGCGACAATGAGACAAAAAGCCAAAAGCGCCAACTTTTGCAGATTTTCGCTTTGCCTTTTGCCTACCCGGCGGATTATTCAGCTGTTTTTTTTTCGTTTGCAATGCTTGCTTTTTGGCTGTATACCCTGTAATGTGAATATCAAAATCGCTAGATATATTCTCAATTCTCACATTTAACTCAACCTTTGAGATTCGTTTTCAGGTATTTCGACAAATCGATTTGGGTTCGATACACCATAATAACAGGATATGCTTTAGTCGAGCACGACTTTTGTGGCATGGCTTGCATGTTTTGTTGTCTGCCTTGCCACTTGCTGTACATTGCCCCCGTGCTACTGAAATATGCAACAGCAAACGTTGAGGCATCTGCGGGGCAAATGTGGCACGCTTTCCTTCCTTTTTGTTGGAGGGTAGGGGGGATGGGGCGTGGAGACGGGGTTGCAGCCAAAGGTACTAGCTGCCAATTTATTTTGCATTTTTCCTTTTGCGCTACTCTTTCTTGCTGTGTATCGTTGCATGTATGTGTGTGTGTGTGTGTGTGTGCCGTAACATTTTGTCGCTGCATAAATCGCATTGATACGTTTAAAACTTTTGCTTTGTTCAGTGGCCCAATCCCCCAGTCAACCCCTTCCAACCCCTTCCAACCCATCCCCTCTTCACATTTGGGCCACGTTTTATGGCCAAAGGCAGCTGAGACTTGCAACGACTCCCAATTCCCGTCTCCATTTGAGATGGGGCACACGTGATGTGTGATGTGTGTGTGTGTGTGTGTGTGCCCCCAAAAAATGCGCCAGCTGAGGCATGGTCCACATGCCACATGCAGCCAAGACGTGCCACAGCAGCAGCAAGCCGCATCAAGCGCCTGCCTTCAGCCTTAATGACACATTCAAGCTGTTTCTCCTCTTCGTTCTTCGACTTCTTCTCTGCAGAGCAATGGGTGCGGCGGTGAGGTGGTGTGGGGGGGGGGAGGGGCGATAAAATGCATGTGAAGGCTGCAACGTGCCGATGTGAAGAAGTGCATATAAACCAATACACATACATGCATACATAAGTAGCATACACACACATATAAAGCACTTTCTGATTGCCTATATAGTATATACCATATACATATACATATATACTATATAAATACGTGTATATATGTTTAGTTCATAGTTCAATCTCTTTGTCAGTTTTGCCGCAAGCAGCGTTAATATTTTGTGAGATAAGCCACAGGGGACACACACTAAAGTGGAAAATGCAAAGTGCGACAACGAATCTGTCAATCGATCGCTCAGCCAGTGTTGGAAAAGACACACAAGCAAAAGAGCAAAAGAGCGCAGACAGAGCAGATAAGTTCAAGCAACATGAAAACGAACTTTGAAAAGGTGAGTGTTGGAAAGAACATTTTGGAAGGCGAGAAATGTAAAAAAAAAGCAGAAAGATATTCCCATAAAAAAAGATTGAAAAGCGTTAAGTGAAAAACGTTGTAACTGGAGCCAAACTTTAGTATTTAAAATCAGAAAGTAAGAAATTGTTTCTTAACTTTGACAAACTGTTCAAAATGGCTTACAAATGTATAAAGTTTTGTAGTTCACTTTTCACTATGCAAAATAGATAAAAATGGTAAATTGCTTATTTTTAACATTTTTAAAGCTAGATTCAATACAAATTGATAAATCTGCTAATAAAAATCGATAGTTCCACATACTCTTTAAGCTCGATTCACTAAAATCGATAAGTCTGCCTATAAAAATCGATAGTTCCACATACTTTGAACATTTTTAAAGCTAGATTCCCCAGAATTTGTAGCTTGTTCGACGTCCCTCAAAGATATGCAACAATAACAACGTTCAGGCCACCTTTTTAACGCTTGTTAACATTATCAAGGCAATGCTTTTTTATCTTGTTTTTTTTTCTTAAGTGCTTATATATACTATATACCCAAACAAACTACACTTAACTTTCAGCCCTCTCTCTCTCTCTCTCTCTCTCTCTCGCTCTCTCTCTCTTTCTTTTTTGTGTCTCGCTTTTGCTCAAACAATTCGTTGGCAATTCAATCCGTATTACGATTGACTGCCAAAAACGCATAATTCAACTTGTGAGCCTTCGCTCCGGATTTGTAATACAATGTGTGTGTGTGTGTGTGTGTGTGTGTAGGTGTGTACTTGTTGGCCAATTTTGTGTGTGTGTGTTGTTGTTGGTGGTTTTATTTTTATGACTCACGCACTTTTGCGGCTTCCGGCTGGCCATCAAAATGAAGCTATCAACACCTGCTTTCAGTATGAGAGTGAAAAAAAAAGAGGCGCCCGTCTCCATTGTCGTCCAGTGCTGTAAAACGCAAATATTTCAGCGCAAACACATTTTTTTTCACGTTGCCTTTGTTTTTTTTTGTGTGTGTGTGTGTGTGTGAGAAACATTGCGAAGTTCACTTTGAGTTATGGCTGCAGTCGCAAACTCAATTTGAATAAATTGCGCGCAAACAAAACACAAAACATAGCAAGTGGATAAAAAAGAATAAAAAACAATATATATATATAAACCTGAGTGTAGAAACAAAAAGAGAGCAAAGCTAAGCTGAGCAGAACAGAACAGAGCTGAGCTAAGGAGAGTACCCATAAACCCGAGAAGTCTATCGAGAAACGGCGAGGAAAAAAACTTTCGAAGCTCGAACGCGAGCGCCTTTTTAAACGAAATTTACAGCAAGCAATACACAAAACTTTCCTCAACGAACCAACGTTAACGGCGTTGGGGGGGGAGGGGGAAGCGAGTGGTCGTTTGGGGTGGGTTTGCGGGGTAGGAGGAAATCCTGCATGTGTGAAGAATCAAGACGCATAAATTGCGAGCCGTAGCAGCAGCCGATTTTGCTTCCTTACGGCTTTTAAGCTTATTTACTGCTTATATATTTTTAACACCAAAAAAAAACAAGAAATAAACCCCAATACAACCCACACCACTCGGCACACCCCATACCATACTATAGCAACAACAACAACAACAAACGCGATTACACAATTTCTTTTACTTTTTTTTCTGTGTGTTGTATTTTTTTATTTTATTTTTCGGCAGCACTTCCGGTCCCAACATGACAAATGGCTGCAAATCGTCTTCCTTTTCGCGGCCGACGCGTTGACAACACACAAAAAAAAAATGGCGATTGCCGAAGTGAGAGAGAGATGGGGATAGTCTCTTCTGCTCCTTGATGTTTTTTTTTTGGGGGGGGGGATTGGCTTAGGGGAAACACAAAATATATATATCTGTATATATTTTTTCATCGACATTTTTCATTATTTATTTATTTGGCACTTCTTGCAAAAGCGTTCATATTTGGAAAGTTTTTTTTTTTCCATCAAAGAACAAGCAAAACACAAAATATTCGTTAAGATTTTTGTGCGCCCAGAAAATCAGCTTTGAAATTTATGCAATTACATCAATGTATTAATGAACTTGAACTTGAAAGGTATATTTGATTCTTTAACCTGAAAATGGCGCATACTAAAAATCTATTTTCCCGTCTTAACATACAAAGAACCTTGAGATTGTTGAATATTCGAAGGTTTTTTAGATTGACATTAGTTGAAAAGTTAACTTTTTAAACTTAAACTTGAATAAATTATTAAACAAGTGTTGTAAGTGAAACGAAACTCAAACACCTGACGGTGTTTACCAACACTGTATTTGCATTTAACAGTTAATGGACGTTTCATGGCCGCCGCCGCATTGTTGCAGCTTTGTCACTTCAATATTACTATGGCCGCCCCCAAGAGCTTATTTATTTATTTATTCTCTCTCTCTCCCTTTTTCACTCTCACTCTCTCTGTCTGTCTTCTGGTTCCATTTTAAAAAGAAATTTCCATCATCACACGCCATTGTGTGTGTGTTTTTTTTTTATATTTTCATTAAGTTGTTCCCGTTGTTGGTGGTGTTCCCTTTCTGTTTGGTTTTTTTTTTTTTCATCAACGTTGAAAAACTTTCGCTGGCCAACTTGGAAAATGATTGTTGCCAGCTTAATTGTCGCAATTAAGTTAGGGGCCTGTGCCAAGTCAGGACATGACGCCTGACTCATTTTGTTGTAGTTCTTGTTGTTGCTGTCGTGGTAGGGGTGGTGGTGGGGGGGGTTGGGAGGTAGGCGTCCCATTGTTTGGCACTTGACGTCTTGCGTTTGTTCTATTAATGTTTTAAACATTTTAATTAGTTTTAATAAACGCTTTGCGTCGTCAAAAAAATCGTTTGAAGTGCCACCCCCCCCCCCCCCACTCCAGCAACAGCAACGCCCACCCCTACCCGCTACCCCCGCCCCCATAAACTCTGAGTGCCTGACCAGTCCACTTACTATGCAGCTCAGCGTTGACAATGAATTTGTGAAAAGGTCGTTTCACTCTCTCTCTCTCTTTCTCTCTCTCTTGCTCTCTTTCTCTCTGTGTTTGTGTGTGAGAGTTGGCAGCTGCTATTGCTGTTCTTTACCGCACACACACACACATACATTTAAGCGTCCAACGGGGCGTATGCGTAATATTTAGTTGGCGGTCGCCCGAACCGTCCGTCTGTCTGTCTATGAATCGCGGTCGCTGCGGTCGCTACAAGTTTCCGTATGAACTTACGCGGTTTACAAACACGAAACCAAACTACCCCCTACCCCCTACTCCCTGCTCAACCCCTCATTATCAACAAATGAACTTCAGTGCTTGGCCCCTTTAGACCTTTTCTTGTTCCTTGGTTTGTTTGTTGCGTGTGCATTGTTTTTATGTACTCTGGTCACATGTGCGGCTATACGCGGGCGGACATTAGCGTGCCTCTCTGATTGTGTGTGTGGCAAAGTGGCAGCTGCCACAATGTTAGGGTTACATACACACACACACACATATCTATATAATATAGTTGCTAATACAAATTCCAATAGCTAATTGGAATATCTTGGTAGATTTTGAAGCACTCAGATATATAGAAGAATGGGCAATAACCTCATTTCTTTTTCTGCCCGCATGGAAATTAATGCGCCCTAAAAACTCCTTACGAATGGTATTATTATGGTCTCAACAACAATTAGTTTTCCTGTTCCTGTTGTCACTCGTCTCCCAGCAACACTGAGCTAATCATAAATTATCATTGAAAATTATATAGCACATGTGTTAGTTAAAGCTATATTCATGCAAGGTTTTCTGTAAAAATCCTTTCAGTAGTTTTTGCATGCTAGACATACAAACTAGCACATTTTTAATATTTGAATAACAACAAACATGTTGCAAATTTGGTTACAAACTATTTAACATGCTAGCAAAATTTTATTACTAGCTGCCCAAAAACTTTGTCAAAGCTTCAAATTTTGTTAGCTAAAGTTATAAGTTTTAATAGTTTGATATGGCTTTAAAAAATGAAGCTTTGCTTTGGACAACCTTGTTAAAAATAATGTATATATATATATAAGTGATATGAGTCGGAAATAAACTTATTCAAAAAGTTTTCTTACTACCTTCAATTTATACAGCTTCAATAGTAAATGTTCTCTGAGCTTTAAAACATAGAAATGTTTTAATTATTCGAAACCTTCAAGATTTTGACTTTAAATTTTAATATTCATTCAACTTTTATGTGATTGAGAGTTGCCAACAATAAAGTCAATACAAAAAGTACTTAAAAAATTTTATTGTTGTTTTTCCAACGATCATATTTTATTGTTTCCCTTCGAGCGTATTTTTTATTGAATGTTTTTTTTCGCTGTGCTTCTTTAATTTTCTTCCATTTTGCGTTGTTGGCTCAAAAATGCCGTTAACTGTCACATCGCATCGCGACCCTCTCATCGCTCCTCCCTCCTCGCTCTCTCTATCTCTTTGCTTTTGGCCATTAAAAAAGTTTTGGGGCAGGAGTGTTTGGTGGCATAATATTTCAATAATTTATTGATTAGTTATCTTTGGCGCGCGCCTTCAATCAATTTAAATGCATTTCGTCCTTGCGCATGAGTGGACGTCGACTCGCCTGCAAGGACAACAACTACAACTAGAACGATGATGGCGACGGCAATGGCGACGGCAATGGCGATGGCAATGGCGATGGCGATGGCGATGGCGATGATGTCGACGTTATTGGAAATGCAGTAAATAATAAAGTGCAGGGGCATGTTCTCTCTGGTCTGTGTGTGTGTGTATCGCATCAGCATATCGGATGGAAAATATGTATGGGATAGTGTTGTTCTGTGTGTGTGTGTGTGTGTGTGGGGTTAGTTGTGGGGCTGATGCGGGCTTATGCAAATGTCGCGTCGCGGCGATATGCAAAAACACACACACAAAGAATAATGCAAATAAAGAAGAAGAAAGCAAAATGTTGATGAAGATGGAAAATTGTGCACTTGAAAAAAGCGTTCAAATCGATGGAAGCCATCGCGGTTGCCAACATCGACCACAAAGGATATCGTATAAAACCTGCTGCGATGTCTGTGTCCCACTGTCTGTCTGTGTGAAGGAGACACAAAGACACAGACAAGGCAGGCCCGGAAGCTCAAGTGGGAATCGATTTATTGCCAATACATATAGATACACACACATACAGGTTAGTTGCTTTAGAGTTGCCGCCTACACTTGAACAAATATTGCCATAATCCCTTTTCGTTTTCTTTTTCTTATTGCTAAAGCTCAAAAAGATGTTTTTGATCCCTGACTTGGATAAGTTTGTTAAATTTGTTGCCAAGAACCTTGACCTCAACCGGCAAGAAGAATAGTAGCGTATTTTTTTAAAACCTTTCTAATCTTATTAAGATAAAGATATAAACTTTTTGCTCATAGGGAGGCAGCAACAAACAATGATAAGGCCAATAATCGTAGCCAAAACGAATATTGTATACACTTCTTTACAGCATCTTGCATTTGTATGGCAGCTATATGATACAGTGAACCGATCTGGCAAATGATCTAACTGCATCAAAAAGCGAACTTTGACCCAACTGAGGAACTAGAAACTAGATGGACAGACAAACATGGCTATAACGACTCAGCTTGCGATGCTGTTTAAGAATATACTATATACTTAACGGATTGGGATATGTTTCTATTTCAGATACAGTACAAGAACTTCAGGAACTTTTGTTTTAAGAAACCAAACCAAGTTTGAAAATGCTTCATTTTTGAAAATTAACTTACTGATTTCGTTTTTGAATACTTTTTCAATAGAAAAGACAAGAAGATAAGCGATCTAAATTATATAAGATAAAACTGTTTTGCATTGAATCTATGAATCTAGCCTCCGAAATGTATCTTTGATGTATCTTTAATATATATATAACTTGTGAATAGGTCGCCTTTTAAGCCATGTTAATTGTGTCAGGTCGTGCGTGTTCGTTCGTGTCACGACAACCCTAATTTCGTATAACAACAACAACAACAACAAATCGAAACAACTAAAATTCGAATTGAAATTGCATTTGCAAATCGAAGCAAAGCGAAGCGAAAGATAAACAGTAAAGTAAAAAGTTTAACACAATTTAGTGCACATTGTTACCCATTTGTTATTATTATTGTTGCTGTTGCTGTTGCTGTTCATGTTGTTATTGCTATTGTTATTGTTGTCATTATTATTGTTGTGCAGCTGGTTTTTTGTTATTGCTGCAAAATTGACTTGCAGCAGCAGCAGCAGCAATATAACAACCACAACAACATCGCATGCATTAGAAATGCTTTCCGTAGCACCTAACTAAAACTCTCCCCCCCCCCCCCCTATCGTTCCCTCTTCCACAACACGCCACAGTAAATGGACTTGGTAAACGTTTTGCCATAGAACGACGTCTAACCCTTTTCGAATCTCCTACTCGTTGCTGTTGTTGTTGTTTGTGCCTTAGTTTGCAACTTTGTGCCCGTTATTGATCCAAAGCCCAACATAGATTCAGTCTAGCACAGAGGCGTGGCAGAAGTTTAGTGTATCGTGAGTGTGTGTGTGTGTGTGTGTGTGTGCAAGTTGTAAGGGCATGCCTAATATGGGTCTTTATTTAATTTAATGCCATTTTGTGTTGCTTTATAGCAACTACATCAACAATGGCCTTAAAAACAGAAAGAAAAACACAAACAACAAAACAAAAAAGGCTAAAACGCAAGCGAGACAAAACATAAATTGCATTGAGCATTTTAGCTAATATGTGCACACACACACAAACAAACAAACACACACACACACACACAAACTTCTTTGCTTGAATTTGACTTTTGAATTTAGCTTTGTGACTTTTTTCGTAAACGTTTCGAACACAGTGTTTAATCTTTTGGTCTGTACAGATTATTTTTGAGTTAGGATCAAATAAAAATCCAAAAATTGCAAACTTTTCAATTTTCACAAGCCATTCGAAAGATCTGTTCAAAAATTGATTTGTAAATCAAATTTATATACATAGTATATATATAATGGCAAATTCCTTTAATGAAGCAATGAATCTGTTGTTTGATCGTCTTTCAACTGAATGGAATTTAATGAAACTTAACAATCATATAGCTTATACATTTGAATAACATCTAAGTTAATGATTTTAAAGTTATCATTGTAATTCTTAGTGGAAGACGAGTGACAGCACTGACAAACAGCAGACACAATGAACTTTTCCAAATATTTTTTCTAACAATCTGCGCATAAGCCAAGCTTTAAAGCAAAAGAAACATGGTTCTTCTTTCTAGCTTTTCACAAAGTGTAACTGAATACAGTATCTAAGCACTTGTGCCACACAATTTGAGACTTATTGCAACATAATTTTTTTGAAAGTTGGAAGACTTTTCTTCGTTCGTATGTTTCGGAAGGGTTTTGTTATCAAAAGAGTATTTAATCTGCGGCAAAGCTCAAAGATTGCTTCCTTTGTTATTTGTTATGTTGTTGGTCTTGTTGTGGCGTTCGTTCTCTGTGTGATGTGCCACACAAAGGTGCACAAATGAGTTGAAAATTCCGTTAATGCGCCTAGGTACACACACACAGCAACAATTTTGTACATTGCAAAAACGAAAAAGCAGCAAAAAATAACAAACAAAAAACAACAACTAGCGAAAAGCTTTAAACGCTTCAAAAATGTGCAGCGAGGCAACTAAAGCATTGGCTGGAATTGGGCTTGGGGCTATGCATGTGTGTGTGTGCTTGCGTGTATGTGTGTGTGTGTGTGCGTGTCTATTCATGAGCAACAAGGTGGCATCTGCCTAGCAGCAACAAGGCGAAAGCAGCAGGACGATCAAGGCGAAAGCAACTCCAAGGCGCCAAGGCGGACATGTGTTTCTCTTTTGTATGTGTGTGTGAGTGAGTGTGTGTGTTTGTGTGTTGCAGCTGCATGTGAATTCCAACACATGTGCATGGGTGGAAGTGGAAGTGGGTGTGGTGGATGGGGTGGTATGGTAGAGGTGCAGTGCTTGCTGCATAATAAACAATTTCTTTTTTAAACACAGCCCTTATGCACACACACACACAAGCACACACACACACACCGACACAGCTTAAGGTGGAGATAGTAGGTGCAATAAATGAGGGCGCGCAGTCAGCGTTGGATGAATCATTCACGCAGATATGAATACAAAACGAGCATAGGAACGCACTGCAAACGCATACTTAGTACGAACACACACACACACATATGTACAGTCATCACTGGATATGGTGAACATAATCAATGCAAAGCACTGTGTCAAAGCAAACTTGATTTCATTTACAAAGCAATGAAAACTAAATTATACGAATTCTTCATTTTCAAGCAGGAATTGATTGAAAGAAATCTATTTTATTTATGATTATTAAGAAATTATCTTCAACTTTAAGGTGAATACCTAATTAATTATATATATTTATGATAACGTACAAAAAATAAGCTTATAAATATATCCTGCTACTTTTGAACGTCTTTTTATACTCGAAAAATATGAATATGAATGAATTACAGTGAAAATCGACTCGAATCAGCTTGTCGCTAGATTGATTGATTACTGTAGCGAATCAGTACTGAATAACGCTTTAATTAAGTTTTTCACATACACAAAATTTATATTATGAATAATTTAAAAATGTTTAATAATTTCCCAAAGAGTAAATACTTAGCTGAAATTTTCGAGAACTCAGTAAAGCGTCAACAAAATATTCAAATTATGCTTGAAAATTATTAATTGAACAAAATTCAAAGCGTAATATATCCAATAATCAAAAGGGTACTTTTTTGATTGCACTGATTTGATGAGTCCACCTTTCCCAAAAATCGAAATTCCTGTGCAGATTTGTGAATGCATTCTGTTACGTAATTAAGTGTTCGAAAGCACGCAAGTATTTGGCACGAAATTCCAAAATGAAATAAAATAAATAGAAATTCAAAAACAAGCCAAAAAGAAAAGGGAAAAATAAGTCAATACATTCATTTGCACCTTAATGACAGACTACATATTTTGAGTGCTTAGCGTGTTTAGTTTTGAATTCATATAAATGTATTTACATATGTTGGTATGTACATGACGTATGTATGTATGTATGTGCGTATGTATGTATGTATTCAATATTCAATTTAACATGGGCTTCTTTTTATACCCTAAAACCCATTATATGGGTAAGAAAGGATATAATAATTTTGTGTAAATGTGCCAACAGGCAATTGATATTATCTTTAAGTACATATACATAGTATATTTTCTCGTTCAGGATGACCAGTCGTGTCTGTCTATCTGAACGCATCGATCTCAGAGGATTCTTAATGCAATATAAGCTCGTACAATTCATAGGCGGAGCAATATTGGGTCAAATTATTGATAGTATATTATCGATATTTGCTTTCCGTTTTCGATATGAACATGTTATCGATAACACAATATTGAATATCAGAAGAATTAAAGTTTGCTTTCGTAATGACTTGCAGTATTATGAAAATCCTTAAAAGTTTATCGAAATCGGTTGAGAATCATCGCAGTTATCGAAGCTTAAAACTCATCACACAGCGAAACAATTACTGTACGTAAAAAGACTTGGGCTTAGGGTACCTCCAAGTCGAGCTTTCTCGTCCGGAGACTTATTTTTTATGCATATGACGTTGTTGCTGCCTAACCCAACTTTTTTATAAGTGTATGTGTGTGTGTGTGTGTGTGTGTATAGGAACTTGGTTTGTTTGGCGCTCAATTAAATCGATAATAACGCGACCGACGCGACCGAACCTCGAGCCTGAAGCTTCCTCGCACCCCCCCCCCCCCTAACTAACCCCACCTCACCCCCTCAACTTTTTGGCAGCCCCTAGCTTGCCTGAAGCGCGCGCTCAAAGTCTACCTAATTGCGGATGACATGAAATTGTTTGCGCTATAACAATAAACCAAAGCGCTGTCGACTGCGACGCCAGCTGCCACTGCGACTGCGACTGCGAGGCCTCGTCGTATAGACATACGTCATATACACACTATGTATGTGTATGAATAACAACAACAACAACAACAACTAGAAGAACAAGCAGTTCAAACTGTTTGCCTTTGCTTGACCCAGGGTGCGAGTTGACAAATATTTGTGGTAGATGGCGCTTTGTTGTGTTGGATAGGGGGGGAAGGTGCAGTGTGCAAGGTTTATGTTTGTAAATTCATTTGATATAAATCTATTTTTAAGGTAAGCTAATTAATAAGCATTGTGATGACAAAACCACAAACAAGCATCAATAATGTCAATGTGTGTTGAGGAATGTATGAATAACCCCTTACCTGGTACCTGGTAACCGCCTTGCATTACTTTAGTTGATTCGAATGTTTGTTTAGTTTATTTTTGGTTCATAACTCATTAAGTAACTTATTTCATTTGTTAATTAGTTATTGTTTGCCTTTAGATTTGCAAATATGAAGTTGTTAACCTAGTCCCATAAATATTGAACTCTTCAATCGTTTTGAAGGTCTTATTTTTAAATGAAAGTGTTTCATACTATTGCTTAGCTGTACAAATTTCATGAAGATCGGTTAAGAAAGACAAAAGATATCGCCAACGGAACTTTACTCAAGCTCCGAACAAGAAACATAAAACAATCTCATCGTATCGGCAAGAAGACTACACACAGTCAGACGAAAGCTGTACCCTTCGTTCAACTATTGTTAGAAGGAAGCATTTCCGATTCCATGAAGTAGATATATATATCCATAGTCGATAAAGCCAAGTCCGTCTGAGCATCTGTTTCTAGTCTCTCAGTTATTGAGCTATCGATCTAAAGCTTAAGTCAAGGTTTTGCTTTTATTGCAGTTAGATCATTTGTCAAAATCGGCCAGATCATATAGCTGCCCTACAAATGCACTATCCTCGAATAGATTTCATAGCAAGTAGTCTGCGCAAGTGTATAGAGTATTCGGTTTGATTAAGTTAGCCTTTCTTACTTGTTTCAATTTTCCAACTTCCCCTTCAACTTTATCTTAAAATTCGAACCATAAGTTACACATTACTTAAATAATATTGCATTTCTTAAATCTTTTTTTTGTATATTTTCCCGGTTTTTGTTATTTTTTTGAGTGTAATTAGTGGGAAATGTTCTTAAGTTTTGTGCTCAAAATGGGCGAATAACAACGATGAAAGCAGCTTCCTTTCCCCCCCCCCCCCACTCCCCACACACCACTACTTTACATTTCCCCTTAACTCAAACAGAGAGCGAGAAAGAGAAAGGAGAAGCGGAAGAAGAAGAAGAAGAGCCGTTAGCATTTGCTGCGTTTAGTTTTTGTTTATTGTAAATTGCAGACATTGTCAACATTTGTTGCTGTTGTTGTTGTTGTTTTAGTTAGAAGGTAGCTAATGCTTTTCTTGTTCTTGTTCTTGTTGTTGTTGCTGTTGTTGTTGTTGTTGGGAACGCACGTGCGTAAAATGCCGCCGCAGAAAGGCAAATGTGGGAAAAGGAAACGTTGAAAAACTGAAGAGAAACAAAAACAAAACACAAACACACATGGCACATGGCACGAAAACGCTAATGACACACACACACACATGCACGCATGCACACACTCAAGTATACGTGTGTGTACGTCTTTGCTGGGGGTGTGTGTGTTTTTGTCATGTGTTTATTATCCTTTGGCAGCCGGAAGTTTACAACAACAACAACAACAGAAATAAGTTGAAACCGCAGCACGTTGAGCGACAAAAGATGCCATGCCACGCCCCACACACACCGAACGCCTCCACCCTACACACATGTGCTCTGTGTGTGTGTGCTTGTTGCACTGCATAAACAATTAGAAAATCGCATAAACGCGCCCATTAAATGATTTTTTTTTCTCCTTTCTCTTCCCGTAGAGGAAAATTCTAATCAAATTTACCAAAAGATGCTGTTTCTTGTTGTTGTTGTTGTTGTTGTTGTTACTGGGACCATAAATTAACGGCGCCTGCCACATGACGCTGACAAGATGAGAGGGGGGGGGGGGGGTTAGGGATAGGTGGATCGAGTGGGCGACTTTGGCTTGAAGGGTGAGGGCGTGACCCAATAAATTCATCAAGCAGAGTTTTTGGCGAAGCTGCTGTGAAATTAGCCAAGAACAACACGAAAGCGGCTAAGAAGAGGCAGCAGAAGAGAGTGTGAGAGTGGGTGTGTTTGGTGGGGTAGGTGGGGAATGGGTGTAGAGGTAGAGGTGTTAAGGTAAGGCTTAGCAGGGAATAGACCTTTTAATTGAATATTAATAACAAAATCCTGCATATTATGGACAGAAAGCGAAGGTTTTGCCATTCACTTAATGTATGCGTGTGTGTGTGTGTGTGTCATTGTATTTGTGCACAACGAAAGATCCTGACCGAAGCTCCTGGACATGTCCCAACATGTCAAATGTTAATCCAATCATTCACTACAACTCAACTCAGTCGAACTTCAATTCCATTTCATTCCATTCGATTCAAGTTGGCAACGCGACGCGACGCGATTCAATTCGCTTCAACTCACTTCGAATTGCAAATGCCACTAAAATGTGCGGCACAAACTTAATTATCTCTATATCTATCTCACTCTCTCATTCTATCTATCTATCTATCGCTGTGTTGAATCTTTGAATACATATCCGATTATTTGGGATGACAGCCTCAAGTGTTTCTGTTTCGGTTTCGGTTTCTGTTTCGAATTTATGCATGTATGGTTTGTGCTTTGTTAACTCAAAATTTACCTATGAATTTCATTTGTTTTGTTTGGTTTTCAAAATTTCAATATTCATAAGGTCCAAGAGTAAAAGTTTCGAAGTTTAGTTTCACATTTTTTTTTCCTCAATCCTACTTAATATCATAAATGTGAAAGTTTGTTACTCTTTCATACAAAAACTACTGAATGGATTTTTAGGGAAACTTTAAAATAATATAGCTTAAATATCAGAATAATAAATAGGTAACAAGTTGTTAAGGATGTTAGACAAGAAAAAGGGTTGGAAAGATAACTTACTTCAACTTAATTCAATATTAAATTCTTTTGGTACGCTAACGTATTGAAGTTTGATTAAAGTTTGACTTAACAATATCGTTGAATGAAATAAAGTCAAAAATTCAAAGCTGAACATAGAATTTCTTGATTTAATAACTTTATTGCCTAAAGGCTTACTTTACTTCGACTTTAAAGTACAAAAGTTAGTTTCATTAAAGGTATTTGAATATAAAAATAATATAATATACATAATATTCCATTTATATATATATATTTATTTATAGTCTAAAATTAGTTTAATGCCAGATGAAGCGAACAGAAACTTATATTTTTGGCATAGAGACATTCAAAATGGTAATAAAATGGAATATTTTGAACGTTAAGAAGAAGAAGAAAAATACGAGGAAATGGAAATGGTTAAGGAAACCCATTGAGCCGTTAAGCCATTGAGCCATTCAGTTATTCAGCTATTCAGCTATTCAGCTATTCAGCTATTGAGGTCATGTTGAGTTGAGTTGAGTGTGGTTTAGTTTAGTTCAGTTAACTAACCAAGAGTACCTGAAACATGGCTAAAAGCATAAGTTATGTCCATATATAAAATCATTTCCTGTTGCTCTCTACAACAACAGCAACAACACAGCCAGAAACTTAGTGGACAGAGAGAGAGAGAGAAGCATGGAACGAATGAAACACAAAAGCAAAACAAAATATATATATTATCAAGAAGGAACAAAAATATGAAAAAAAGTGAAGTGAAACCTCGGAAAATGGACATAAGCTGTCTGGGCCACAGGTTCTCCCTCCTCTCTCTCTCTCCTCTTTTCCTTCTGGCTAGGCGTCATTGCTTTTAATGCTCATAAAAATTTTATAATAATTTTTAATAATTTAAACGAGCATAATGGTTAGGGGTAAAGGGAACGGTAACGCGAACGGTAACGGGTATAGTTCCCACTTCTCCTTTTCGACTGGACTAACTAGTACACGGACCCAGACCCCGAACCGTTCCATGGCCAACACGCACACACAAACACACAAACACATGTGTGTGTGTGTGGCAAAGTGCAAACGTCGTAAATCATTGCGCCGGGTAAAAACGCGAACGAAGAAAAACGCAACAACAAGAACGAAATGGGCAAAAAATTCATAGCATAGCTGGGAGGAAGAGTTGGTGGCGTGGGGGGGTCATTGCTCTCAGTTTGGACAGCTGGTCAGCGGTGCGCGCGTTTCGAACGCGTTTTGTGCGCGACTTTTTCAGCGCCAACTTGAAGTAAATCGTTGGCATTACCGCTAAACGAGAGATAGTTCACAACAACAACAAAAGCAACAAAAACAAACAAGAGCAACAACAACATATGGTGTTAGATAGGACAGGTGGTGGGCTATGGGAAGGGTGGGGTGTGATGACTAACTAAATCAAGCCATGGCAAATAATGCCAATGTCTTGTATGCAGAGAGAGAGAGAGAGAGAGAGCGAGAGAGAGTCAGGACTACACTAAAAGAAAATGTGTTGTAGAAACTAAATAATAAATTTGAAGAAAAGATTCCTTATAATATTTTTATTAAATTTTTTGTGGGGTTTTTGAAATTTGAGCGATTTTCAAATCAATTAAAAACACAAAATTCTAATGTATTTTCGATTTATTTGCGAGCAAGAGTATTGGAAGTGCGGCTTGTTTGAGATTTGCAAACATTTCGCTGATTTCCAGCACTTGATTAGCATTATAACAATATTAAAGAAAGCAAAAAACAAATACGTGATTTGAACAACTTTGCGAAAATAAAACAAAGCAAAAAAAATACAAATAAAATAAAAATAAAATAGCCACAAACGCCAAGGTCAAACCACCCACAAGTGTGCATGGGTGTGTGGGTGTGTGTTTGAGTGTTGGTTAGAAGGAATGCATATGTAAAAAATCCTTGCCTACACATGCATATATGTATGTGTATGTATGTGTATGTATGTATAGCGCATTGCGACACTGGGAAAGAGGCAAAAAAGTTATTAGGCTCTAGTAGAGAAATGCCGACTACACGATACCCTGAACCCTATGTTCAGTTCGTACAGTCAGTGTCAAAAGTCAAAATGCAAAAGGCTTGCAGCAGCAAGCGGTGTATAAATTCTCATTATATATATTTGCATACTTTTAGGCTGGCTTTTTATTCATATTGTGCTTCATCATACTTTTGTAGTTAAATATAAAAACCAGTGCTATTGCTGCCTATTCTGTTTGCCTGGTACTTGGCGTCGAAAATACGCCGACCTTCCGTCAAGTTTTTGCTAGTTTTTTCTAGTTTTTGACTCAAGTATACCAGGCGCACAGAATCAGCAGCAAGCGATGTATAAATTCTCATTATATATATTTGCATACTTTTAGGCTGGCCTTTATTCATAATATAATTAATTGTACTGCATACTTTTGTGGTTAAATTAAAAATCATTTTATTAAGCGATCTGCCTAAAAGTATGCATTCGCCAAGTTATTTTTAGAGGGTAATTTATCCAATGCATCAACCTTATTTGTTTCCACACAGGTCGAGGAACCGATATGGGGTAATACCAATCTAAACAAAAATATTTTGGGGTAATGATTCAAAATTCATTCATTTTTCTAAGAAAAACATTTTTATTTAAACATAAGAACAAACGAGAAGCACCTAAGTTTATATGTATATCTAATTTTAGTCCATGTCTTTTATTATTATTATGAATAATTGATTGTAGATTTTTTGGTTTTTGAGGTAAATAAATACGATCTTTAACGATACGAACAATACAAAAATATCTTATTTTTCCTTTGTTGGGTGGGAATCACAACCATCCTTGACTGCAAAACCGATGGATCCTTAATGATATTGACGAATTTTGACCTAAACTGTGTTGAATTTTTTTTTTAAATACTCCTAAGCCACTTTAATCCTTACGGATTTTGAAAGGACATGTTGCGTGAGAGTTTCAAGGACCTTCTCTATCGAACTGCATTCAAGGATTATGGGGTCATCTAAGAAAAAAAACACTTGTAAAAATTTCACTCTACGGCCGAGCGAAAATAAGAAAACACCATAAAAGTGCAGTTTTCTCGGAAACCACAAGGACGATTTAAATATCCTTTGGCCAGTTGGTAGCCCTGGTCAAAACAAAATGTCTGACACAGGACACGTGCGAATCCTTGATGATTTGGCCGAGTTATAACCAATTTTCCGTTTTAAACATTTATCCTTTTATTCCAGCTGTTTGAAGGACTATCGTCCTTTGAACTACTTTTCTCGTATCGGTGGGCCCAGGCCTACTTGTGGTCCAAAGGACATTCGGATAGTCCTTAAAATAGCCGAGTAATCGACGATTTTGTAATTTTTAAAATTTTTTCTGACCAACCCCCTGTAAAATTTTTCGAAAATTTTTTTTCGCGAATCCTGGGTATCCTTATAAGCAAATCGAAAGATCTTGTTGCTGCGAGTTCAAAAATGTATTTTCCTTAAAAATCCTTAAGGAAATGTTCAAGTTATGGCTTAAAATCAAATGTCCTTTCAAGAATAAGCGATCTGCCTAAAAGTATGTATCATTTTTTTATTATTTTAAAAGGGTAGTTAAGCCAATGCATATACCTTACTTGTTTCCACACAACAGCGGTCGAGGAACCACTATGGGGTAATATCAATTTAAATCGGAGATGCTTTCTTCTGCCTGTTACATACTTTTGCACAAAACCATTATACCCTTTTCACCCATTTTGAATGGGTTCAGGGTATAAAAAGCGAAAGCGCGCTCGAAATATGTTTCAATTTCCACAGTTGCTGACAAAGCGTAAAGAGAGAGAGAGAGAGAGGTTACAGTTACAGTTACAGTTATGGCAGCTGCCTGCACTTGATTGCTTGCCTCACACACATACATACACACATGTGCAGCACCTAAGCCTTGTGCAATGATTTTTTTTCTTTTCAATTTTTTTATGTATGTTGTTGGTTTAGTCGCTGTTTGTGTGTTTGTGTGTGTTGCTTTTTTACAATTTGCAAGCGTTTTTTGTGGTGAGTTTTTCGTGTATTTGGTTAAACTTGACCCACAAAAAAACTTCTGGCGCCTAAAAATATGCAATGAATGAGTTTTGCATGTTTGTTTATTTGCGACATCAATTTAGCAATAGCTACAGCAATTGCACTTTAATGCAATAAAATATTTAATGAATGTAATTGCATTTGGTGCTCGTTGAAACATTTATGATATGGCAATTAGGGTAGAGAGAAAACCAAATTGAAAGTTTTGTGGGTACAAAATGTTCAATGCTTGTTTGCACTGCTTGCAGCAAGAAGTGTGCTAATTGTGTGTACTGCTTTCTGTGCCAAGTAGTTTATATAACAGTTTACAAAGCATTTTGAGCTGCTTACAAATGGTTTGTATATATACTAAACGTTGCTTACCCGCGAAGCAAAGCAGTTTAAAACGGGCAGTAAACTGCCTGTTGAACTGTTTGTTATATTAACTAAGACGCAAACCATATTCAATTCACAATAAATAAATTTTTAATTTTTTTTTCATTTGATTTCTTGCAGCACGAATAAAACACAAAAAAACACAAAGTGCGTAGAATGAAGCTGAAGATAATGGCTTGTAGTTGTTCTACGAGCTGTCGCCAGCTGATGCTGCCACAGCTGCTGCTGCTGTTGCTGCTACTTGTTCTGCCCCAAAACAGCGTTGCCAAATCAAAGAACAAAAACAAATCCAATCAAAATACACACTACAGCGATTCCACCAACAACGATGACAACAACAACAACAGGGCAAACTTCAAAGGACACAGCGAGGCATTGCAACAGTTCGCTATGGAGCCACAGGATCAGACAGCTGTTGTGGGTTCAAGGGTCACGTTGCCCTGTCGCGTCATGCAAAAGAAGGGCGCCCTGCAGTGGACCAAGGATGACTTTGGTCTGGGACAGCATCGCAACTTGAGCGGCTTCGAACGCTACTCGATGGTAGGCAGCGATGAGGAGGGCGACTTCTCGCTGGACATCTATCCGCTGATGCTCGACGACGATGCCAAGTACCAGTGCCAGGTGGGACCGGGTCCCCAGGGTGAGCCGGGCATACGGTCGAGGTTTGCCAATCTAACGGTGCTCGTGCCGCCGGAATCACCAAAGATTCTGCAGGGTGACTTTCTGGTCACAACCGAGGATCGAGAAATTGAGCTCGAATGCGTTTCGGCTGGTGGCAAGCCAGCTGCCGAGATCACCTGGATCGATGGTTTGGGCAATGTGCTGACGGCTGAGGCATTCTTTGAGCCACTCTCCGATTCGCGACGCACCACCACCAAGTCGGTGCTGAAGCTGGCACCCAAGAAACACTATCACAACACGACGATCACGTGCCAGGCACAAAATACAGCTGATCGCACCTATCGCTCCGCCAAGGTTCTGCTCGAGGTGAAGTACGCGCCTAAGGTGTCCGTTTCGGTTGTGGGTGGTGCTCTGGAAGCCGGTCGCATTCCCGAGGGTGCCGAGGTCATACTCAATTGCCAGGCGGACGCAAATCCGCCGGAGGTCAGCTATCGCTGGTTCGTCAACGATGAGCTCATGCAAGGCGATTTCACAACCAAAATGGTAAGTAAAAATTAATGGAAAGAAATGGGAAGTGAGAAATACCCTTATGGGAAAAATGGGAAAAGTCCTAAAACACCCTTTAAGACTTTTTGAATGAATAACTATAAAGGAGACAAATGGAAAGTGAAAGAAATGCCAGTAGCCGTTAATCCTTTACGTTTATCACCAGCTTATTCTCTTTCATTCTATCAATCAATCTCCTTATTCTTATTTTTCCCCTTTCTTTAGATCATTCACAATGTGACACGCAAGTTGCACGATGCGATTGTTAAGTGTGAGGTTGTTAATGCCGTTGGCAAAAGCGAGGAGACCGAAACACTGGACATAACCTGTAAGTAGCACACATAGAGTTGTCATAGCTAAACATAATAATATTTCTGTTCCTCAAACAGTTGGACCCGTCTTTCGAAAGCGTCCTGTGAGCATGCAGGCGGACATTGGCGCCACAGTCAGCATGCGCTGTGAGGTGAACGGTAATCCCCCGCCCGAAATCGAGTGGATCAATGAGAACTCCGATCAGGTAAGAGCACAACAACAAGATTATGACCAATCGCTAACTCTCGGTTTTCTCCCCTCACAACACAGGTCGTTGGACGCGCCCCGGACCTAAAGCTTAAGGTAACAACCGAGACGGCTGGACGTTACTTTTGCAAAGCGACTGTAGCGGGCTTCCCGGAGATTGGGGCCGAGGCAACGGTCTATGTGAAGCGTGCCCCAATCATAACCTCGCACAAGGTGCAATACGGAGAAGTTGGCACACGCACAAAGGTCGATTGCTTGGCCTTCAGTGTACCAAAAGCGGATCTCATAATCTGGTCCTTTGAGGGAAAGTTCATAAACATAACGAGCGCCGATCCGGACATCTATATATTCGAGGAACACCATCTGCCCGAAGGTGTGCGTGCCTCACTCGTACTCCGCGAGATCCGTACCAAAGACTTTGGTCAATACAATTGCACCGTCTACAACTCATATGGCGCGGATTCTCTAGTTATTGAGCTGGTACAGGAGCCAACGACTGTGCCCGTCATGCTGGTCCTCATTTGTGCTTCGATCTTGGTTGCCATCATACTCACGTTGATGATGATGATCATCGTTTATCGTACGCGACGTCGCAACAAGAAACCCATGCCAGCCGATGTCATACCGGAGGCGTCTCGCGGCGGCGACAAGCTCAACGACCTTAAGAGCGAGCTGCGTTCGAAGGCCTACGATGTGGAATACTCGGAGGCGGGTAGCGATGGTCTCGCCATCAATCTCACCCAGACACCCATGCCCGATGTCCAGATGAAGGGTGCCACCTTGGGCGTACCGCTCGCAGGACCGGTCAAATTCGATGAACGCTTCTCGGGCGATTATGGTGATCGATATAATAATCGGCAGGGTCATGCGAAGAATCAAGCCAAGAATCACAAGCAGCAGCAGCAGGAGCAGGTCTACAAGGAGACCACCAGCAATGGCTATGCACCCTACTTTGAGTACGCCCTCGATTACAGTCCACCCGCTGACAATGGCAAGGGGGGACAGAAGGGCGTTGTCGGTGTTGGTGTTGCAGGTGGCAAAGTAGCTGTTGGTGGTGCTGTTGCTGGTGTTAGCCACAACTCGGCAACCTTGCCACACAACAATGGACCAACTACCAGCAAGGCGGTGGTGGGCGTGGTACACAACAGTGGCGCCAGTCTGCCACGCAATCAGCGCCACGAGCTCCATCATCATCATCATAAGCAACAACAACAACAGCAACAGCCACAAACATCCCAAGCCAATGGTTTTCTAGGTAAGTTATAATTTACCAAGTTGTGCAACAAAGTACCTAAGAATAGGATACGATCAAAAGAAGAAGAAGTTTCTTATAAGAACTTGAAATACTTAATTTAAATATTTAACGTAATGTTCAGGTTCAGAAACATAAGAGTTGATCAATTTTCAACTCTTCTGGCAAGCTCGTCATTCAAAGTTGTCAGTTCTTAAAAGTTTCAACCAACGCTTAAAGCATTAAGCAATTAATCGGGAACTAATGCCTTGACCTCTATAGTACTTCTTATAAGAAACAATGAAAAGACTCTTGCTTTCGACTTAAGTAAAACGAGCTTGAAAGATAATTTTTAGGAGAGATTATTGTGTAGAAACACTTAAAACCTTAACTAAACAACTTAAGGAACTAAGTTTTAAGTAAGAAATCCTTAACAAGATTTGAAAATCTTTTAAAGAAAGATAATATTCTGGAAGCACTTAAAAACTTTAACTTAATAACTTAAGGAACTAAACTTTTAGTAAGAAATCCTTAACAAGATTTGAAAACATTTTATTTCTTAGTTAAAGTTAGTTAGTTAGGAAATAAGAAATATCTACCAATTAATATATATTTTAACATTTTGAGAACCCTTTTTCGCCATTTTCTCTATTTAGGTCAACCATTGCTGCAGAATGGAATCGATAGTCGCTTCAGTGCCATCTATGGCAATCCGTATTTGCGTACCAACTCATCGATATTGCCACCGCTGCCACCGCCGAGCACCGCCAATCCAGCGGCAACGCCCGCCCCACCACCCTACCATTCGACCCGACACCATTCCAATAGCAATGGTGGATTGAAGCACTTTGGTGCCGGCGGCTATGGTCCAGCTAACAGCAGCGCCATTGCCGGTGGACCAGGCGGAATAGGCGGAGGTGGAGGTGGAGTCGGGATTGGAGTAGGTGCTGGAGCTGGGGGAAGTGTTGTTAGCGGTGGACCTGGCAGTGTCAGTGGCAGCAGCTCCAATTTGACAGCGAGCAGCAATACGCTAGCTGCCACGCCCCTTGCCCAGCCGGGTGGTGTGGGTGTGGCCGGAACACAGCTGAGCGCCCAAAGTCCATCCGGGCAATTCATATTGCCCACCAACAACAAGGGCGTCACACAAAAGGGTCCCTTGGCGACACACGTCTAAACTGGAGCTTCTTCAACCCTGGTCAACTTGCGGCAAAGTTACGAAGAGAAACAATGGAGAAAGATAAAGATAAAGATAAAGATAGTGTATCTGTGTGTTTAAGCGTATTTATTCAAATTGTATTCGTATTTGTCTAGACTCTAGATCCTAGTTAAACTTAAGTATGGATTAAACGAAAAATCTTTTTTTTTTGTTTTTTTTTTGTCTCGAAAATAATTCGATCATACATATACATATACATATATATATACATATATAAACATACATATAATGAAAAGAAAAACCGTATTGTGATTTATAGCGTTAATTATTTTATGGCAAAACTCGGAAGAAGTCCAAAAAAAAAACAAAACAAAAACAAACAATATGAAAAAAGTCAGTTAAACTATATATAAAAAAAAAAATTAATAAATAATATAAATGTATATCTAGTGCAAATTTTTTAACGAAAAATAAGTTAAAACATTTTTTTTGTTAGGGTTCGGCTTGAACCGACAACTGATTAAAAGCAACATATACATATACATACTAAATATATATATATATACTTATATATATATATATATCAATTAACGAAACGTATCGAAAAGAAACAAAAAATTATAACTTAAAAAGTTAATTTTAAAAAAACAGCGAGCTGAATGACAAAAAAGAAAGAAATGCTTAAAAAAATACGAAAATAAATGTTAGAAGAATTAAAAAAAAAAAGTAAAGAAATTGCCTGTAGTTAGATTCAAGTAAAAGCAACGCCGCAGCAGCTAAAAACAATAAAAAAACAAAAAACAAATTTTTCTAAGCCAAAATTTTATTCAATTTTTAGACTTAAACTAAAACAACAAGAAGATGTTAAACAGACTATATATATAAAAATATATATAGTGAATGTGTAAATGAAACCGATCAAGTGTTATTGGGCTGACTTTTCAAAGATATATATATATATATATATACCATTAACTGACAAATACAGAAGAAAAAACCAAAAAAATATGTTTTTAGCTAATTTTTCAAACCAAAAAATAAAAAAAGAAATATAATAAATAAATGTATATAAAGTTTTTAAATGTTTAACTAACTTGTAGAGCCGCCCACATATCAACAAAAACACTACATATACATATGATGTATGTATGTGTGTACATCATCAATATGGCTAGCTTGATCGGAAGAAAAAACATCAATGTGAAACAAAAAAAAACTTCTTGAGAAACTTTACATCAATTATTGTATTTAAATGTAAATTAAAAGTAAAACGAAAATATTTAAAAAATATTAAATCTATATATATATATATATATATATATATATATATGTATGTATATTGAACGCGCATATGTATGCGTGTGTATGTTAGCCATGTTAGCTGGCTTAACGCTTAACTTTATTAACTAAATAGATGTAATTAATTAAAAATTAATCAATCTATATACATAATGAAAGTGTAATACACTGCAAAAAAACAAAATAAATTTTTTTTTGTCCTGCAAAGTAAAAAAAAATAAAATACACTTAAAATAAATTAATGTAAGAAATAAAAACTTAGCAAAAAAAAAAGCTTAGCAAAATTTGTAAAACACATTTGAAAAATCTACCAAAAACAAAACTAATAAAAACAATGAAAAAACGAAAAAAAAACAAAACCATAAAGCGTAAATGAAAGAAAAAATTATTTGAAATCGAAATGCTGCCTTATGATTCCTTGTGAAAATTTGTTTTGGTCCTTGAATGAGGGCCAATACTATATATAGTTAAAATTAATAATACTATTACATGTTTAGTGAATGGAGAAAAAAAATCGCTTTTCGTGTGTGTTTTTTTTTTTTTTTTTTTGTTATTGAGAGAGTATTTGAAACCAAGCTAAGATTGCTATTTAATTGGTTTGTTATGCTATTTGCAGAGCTTTTACATAAGTCATTAAAAATACGCAAAAACAAAAATAAGAAGAAAAAAAATTATTAAGAAGCTAACGAAACTTTTTTGGGGTCAATTGTCGAACGATTCAATTAAAAATAATATACAAAAAAAAAAATTAATAACAAAACAAGAAAAATCCTATTAAGCCAAGTAAATATAATATTTAAACATTATGTATGTGAAAAAAAAGAAAAGAAGAACAGGAAAAACGAAAAGGAAAAGCAACCGCAAGTAGACGCAGAATTGAAAAAAAAACAACCACAAAAAACAAAGAAAATATTAATGAAGAACTAAGCAAATTGTGAAATTTCGTGTAATATTGAAATTAATTCAATTTAAACTTAAGTCAAAAACATACAAAACAAAAATCGAAAAAAAAACTCAAATTAGTTGAAAATAAAAATCTTAAAAATGAATTCAAACAATTGCGCATATCATTTATTTATTTGTAATCCGATTTCACCGGAAATTTGTTGTGCAAACGATTAACGGTTTCACTTTTCACAAAGCAGGACGCAGTTTGTTATCGACTTATCGATTGCAATCGTCCGTCGGCACCAAGCAACCTGAAGGCGAAAGACAGTTGCCAGAGCGCCGTAGAGCAAGCAATAAAGAAGAAAGAAAAAAACAAGTATTCAATTTTTTTGCAGCCATTTTGAAATTGTAAAGAAATAACGACACAGCGGCAGCAGCAGCAGCAACAACATAAATACAAGCCAGCCGCCGCAACGCAGGCGCAGTAGATGAGAGAGAGAGACATTAATGAGAGCGATCAACAACAGCTCTCTCAAGGAGCACAAATTTATAGATAGAGTTCAGCTTTGCTCGCTCACTCAGCAAAGACACGTTAACTATCGTATACTCTTCGAGATGAGCATATCGCAAATAGTTTATATAAATGAAAATTAAAAAACCCTTGGTTTATTTTTTTAAATACAAAAATTGCTTACAAATAATATGCTTTTGAATATTATGCATATGTATATATATATTATATTTATATATTTGTTCACTGACGGACTCGAAATGGGCGAGCGTGTGCAAGCCACTCTGTCAGTCACAATTAGTCGCCCTCTATCACTCACGACTGCCGTCCGGTTTGCAATGGATCGGATCTCGGCTCGATGTGTGGAGAGTGAGCGCGAAAGAGCGCAAGAGAGAGCCCGGTGGTCGGTCGTCGGTCGTTGTCTTTTTTCGGGGGTTCAGACAAACGGTGCTCGTGAGCGCGGCTCAAAGTGTTGCGAGTCGTGAAACGAAACGGATATCGAGGCGGACAGTTTTGCAGCAGTTCAAAATTGCAATTGCATGGGGTTTCAATTTTAATGCTGTGTGCATATGTATGTTTTTTTTTTTGAGTGCCTCCTCTCAATTGTTTATTTGTGTGTTGGTGTCTGGCCTGTCTCTCTCTCTCATTCTCTCTGTGTGAAGTGTAAAAGCAGCGCAAATATAACTCGCAACGCAGGCAAAAGAAACGAAAACAACTGCAACAACAACGAGAGCAAATTTTTTTTCAAAGAGGCAACAACAATATGGCGCTTAATGCCGCCGCATGCAAAAATTGCACCACGCGAATGCGGCGTATAAAATAAATATCGCTATCGGTATTGTTGTCAAAATATAAATATATATATATATTGGTTTCTACATATGTATATATTTATTCATATTTAGTTTTTTTTTGATTGTTTTTTAACCACCTTGTGTCTCAGTGCCCTGTGCGATTCGTGTTAGTGCAAACAAATAAGAAATCAAAGCTCAAAGCAAGGAAAAGAAGCTACAAATTTATATCAGCACAGAAACCACAACGCGTGTCCGTGTGTATGTGTGTGTGTTCGTGTCCGTGCCCGTGTCTTCGCGTGTGTGTGTAAAAGAAAGAAAGGAAGCAAAGCAAAGCATTGCCTATCTTTGTCTTATTACCTTTGGTTCTCTTCTTTTTTCGAATACAAAGTTTGTTGCGGTTGCGCGTGGAAATGTCGCCGTTGTCAGCGTCGACGTCGGCGTCGCTGCACATAACAAACGGCAATGCGCGGCATTTAATTGTTGTTCTACTCGCCGCCTGGCTGCAAAATACATAATAATAATAATCAAAATCATAACACAAACAACAACAACAACAAACAAACGCAATTCAAAAACGGATAGTCAAAAGTGAGACAACTACAAAAACTGCACACGAAAATTACAACACATACAGAAAGCAGCTATACTAATAAATTAACAAAAACAAAAACAAAAAACTGAAAAGCATAAAGCTCAAATCTTAAACTGGATTACAATGCAGTTGCAGCGCAGCAGACGTCGCTGTCGCGCACACACAATTTGGATTAACGAAATGCTAGCGGGCGTCGCGCTGCTGCTGCCGCTGCTGGCGCTAGCTAATTTCAGCAGCGCACATGCAACGGGTAAGTGTTAAAAAAAAAAACTGAATAGTAAGAAAAATAAAACCACAATATTATTTTTATGCATGCATTTTGATTGACTATGCATTTTTTGTGTTCTGCCTCGTTTCCCTTTCTATTTGTCCCGTGTTTTCAACGCTATTCGTGCGATTCGTTGTTGTTTTTGCGCGCTCCTGTCTGCCTGCCATTTCGGACAGGTGGTCGCTCGCTCGCTCACTCATTCCATTCCCTCGTTCGATTGCTTACTCTCGCATCGAGTTCGCTTCAACTCTCTCGCTCTCAGTGCAGTGCTCTCTGCCGCTTTGATTTCTGTCTGTGTGCTATGCTTTGCTTTAGTGTGCTGCGCACCTTAAACCGACGACTCAATCGGCTCAGTCGCAGCCTTTCGTTTCATACCATTTGGTTCCAGAGCTCATGTGTGCATACATACTAAACATATACACATAGTACGATATGTATGCCAGTTAGTTGACACTGTTATACATGCGCTTGCTCGCATATATTTTTCTTTTGTCAACTTCCTGTGTGTGCGTATGCGTGTATGCTGTTCCCCCACCCGCTCCTCAACCCAATAATAATTAGGATCACTTGTCAAAACCTTTGTATACTATACCCCACTATTTACACACACCAGCACACACAGAAGAAGTGTCTCTTGCAGTTACCTTAAGCGGCGGTCCAAATGAAAAAAGAAACATACATACATACGTACATACTATAAGGTATTTGCATATGGGCTCGGCTCTTGTCTAATCATTGTGTCAACACTTTTCAGTCTACGTTTTTTCTTCTTCTTCTTTTTCGTCTTGTCCCTTATGTGTTTATGTGTGTATTTAGGTGTAGGTGTTGTTGTTGCTATTGCTTTTAGTCTGTACTCCCATTGCCTTAACATGTTTCACCTTTCTGGGAATTACAGCAAGAAAAAAAACCGTCAGTTTTTTCTTTTTAGCTGGAACCCATTGGATATTGTACTTCTTTCGGAAATACCTCACATTTTTACTGTCCAAACGATCTTTTTTTTTTAAAGTGCAAACGAATAATGTTCTGATAAGTAAGTTTTGTACTAGTTATGTTGAAGATTGGTTGACGTTTAGATGGAGAAATATCCAAGGCCCCTTATGGTCATTAAACTAGTTATGATACTTGTCTCTAATACTTTTCGTATACTTTTTTATTTCCCCTCGCCTTTTTTATTCTCATTCTCATAACTATTCCGAATCGAGTTGAGTATAGTTTTTAGCTTCCTTAACGAAAAATGTTGCCTAGCTTCTTAATTGAATGTGAATGTTTTTATTACGATACGAAACGACTTTTGCAATCTTCTCATAAATTTCATAAGTTATTCATTATGATATGCATGTGGGCTATTATTATTAGTTTTATATATGTATATGTACGTTATATGCCTGCCGCCTGCCTGTTGTGGATAATTAAGGATAGATCTAACGGTCTCCGCATCTGCGTGACTTACAAACATTTTGCAAGAGTCAAGAAAAATTTAGTATAAATATGTTTTAGGGTGCGCGCAGGCAGCACACAGGATAAGCAGGAACGAAACGGAACGGAGAGCAGAAGTAAAGCGAAGAGAGAGAGAAAAGTGTAGCAAAAGGCACAGACAGGAAATACTCATGCATGGCACAAGCATAGAAAGGCACACAGAGAGAGAGAGAGATAGCTAAAAGTGCAGGCACAGCAAGAATGCGCGACATTGAAACAACAACAACAACAATAGCAGCAGCAGCAGCAGCAACAACAAACACCATTAAAAATAAAAGAGAACTCCTCGAGAACTTGTTTTTGTCAGCCTAGGTAGAGAGGTAGATATAACACTCACACAAACACAAACACAACACACACACACATTATCATCTATCTGTCTTGTTCGCACTCTCTGAGGTGTATCGCTCTTTGCTGCTGTTGTTCTTGTTCTTCACTCGCCTCGCTTTGACCTTATCCGTAATTTGATCCGCAGTGCAAACACTGTGAAAAAAGGACGCGCCTGTGCAATATGCTTAGGGGTTGCACTCCTGCCAACTCCGACTCCGAGTACTCCCGAGTCCCTTTTTTTTTTTGTTGTCCTCTTTCCTTTGCTGACGACAGCAGCTGTCGTTTTTTCCTCCTCTCCTCTTCTCTCCTCTCCTCTTCGCCTGCTCGTCGTTTCGCTTCGTGTTCTTCGTGTTACTTGCGGTAATTCAGTAATTCGGTGGTTCAGTGGTTGCTCCTGCATTGAAAAACCGTTACAACCAACCAGCCGTTCCAGCCCCTGGGCTCCACATCCATGAAAGAGGGAGCAGCAGGGATCTAAGTTGTGCAGCTGCAAATCTTTACTCTCAGTAAAATGTTCCCCCTTCGGCTCATTACTCAAAATAAACAAACAAACAAACAAAGATCACTAGCAAAATGTATTCGACTAGCAGATACCCAGCATCAAACTTCGGAACTTTCGAAAGTATTTCGTTTATTCCGCGATATCTCTCATCCCATCATTTCCTATTATTATTTCAATTTTTCATTGAATTTCATAATGTGAATCTCACTTTTCATATTGATACTGTCATATTTGTGCGAATATCGATAACAAATTCGATAAATTAACGCACAGAAAGACATAAATAATCTTTTATTCCTTGAGAGCATGTAAAAGTATTAGAAGTATTATTTCTTTTTACTGATCAATAAGATCTTTCGCACATTTGCATAGTTTTTAATCACTTTTCAATATTCTAACTAATATCGATAAGAAATCGATAAATCAACGATCAATTAATCAAAATATTGTTTCCTTCTACGGATCAATAAGATCTTTCGCACATTTGCATAGTTTCACAGTAATATCGATAACAAATTCGATAAATCAACACAAAGTAACACTTCATTCCTTGAGAGATTCTAAAAATATTGTTTCCTTTTACAGATCAATAAGATCTTTCGCACATTTGCATAGTTATTTAATCAGTTGTCAATATTCTAACTAATATCGATAACAAATTCGATAAATCAACACTTTACTCCTTGAGAGATTCTAAAAAGTATTGTTTCCTTCCACAGATCAATAAGATCTTTCGTTTGAGAATGTTTAAAGGGTATACGAAAAGTATTCGTCTCATTTTGCAACTCAATGCCAGGGTGTAAATTATGAAAATGTAATGTAAAAAAAAGATAAATAAAATTGTCTTGCTGTTGTTGTTGTTGTGCTTAAATGTCAATACATTTACATACAAGCATACACTCGATGTTGTGCATGCATGTTAAATGAATGGGAAAGTTGAGCTGTCGCTATGTTTTTTTTTTCCTCAATGTTTTTATGTCGTTCCCAAGCCAACTCCTCTGACTCTGGCTCTGGCTGTGGCTGTAGCTCTGACTCTTCCTCTTCCCCAAATGCTGGCAACTCTTGCAACTCCCTTTATGTGTTGTTTTTTTTTGTTGCAGCGCTAATTTGTCGCGACATTTAATGGGGCCTTAATGGAGAGCGCAACCAATATGCAAAATGTAAAAGTTAAATTTCAACTACTATAGTATAATATCATAAGCTTAATGATCGCACAGACGGGGGCGGTGCTACGGGTTAGATGTTTAGTAGAGGAAACGAGTCTAGGAAGTCAATAACAACATAACTTAATGTTATATTGATTACAAGCACACATTGCCATATCTATATTAACATAAATTATCTAGTTTTTCTCATGCTTTAATAATGACTCAATTTCAAGTTCATAAAAAATTATCTCGAAGAATTTTAAGAATTGCTTACAACTTGCATTCAGAAATATCTTATTTCCTAATTTCAAAAGCGATTATTACAGAAGTAGCTTATCGATATACCTGGAGAATAAGAACTTAGCTGAAATAGCTTATCGATATACCTGGAGAACAAGAACCTAAAAGAAACCTTTTAACAAATCCAAATCAAAAGGAATTTATTTAAAACGTATCAAAATGGAGACATTTCGAAGGTTTATGTTAAATGCAGAAGCTAAAACAAGTTACTAAACCATCAATATTGACTTGAATTATGCCCTAAAGCTCTCTCTCTCTCGCTCTCTCTCTTTCTCTCTTGTTAGTAAAAGTTGTTACAACAAATCGAGCACATTCAATTAACTTGTCGGCACAATGTTGAAAAAAGTGTCGTCTCCTTTGCCAATAAGTTGATGTTAATGTTAATGATGATGATGATGATGATGATGATGTTGATAAGCAACAATGTTCATATGTGTGAAAGTTTCAGATGTTGAAATGCTCTGTGCGTTCTTTTAATTTTTGGCAACACATATCAACATATACTATATATATAGGGTTGGGGGCATTTATCGACCATTTTGCTGTCACATTTATTAATTAATCGTTGCCGCCTTTGGGCCAACTTTCACAGCACTTAAGCGATTGGTAACTTAAAACTTAATTAAAAGTACAAAAACTAAAGAAAAAAAAAAACAGCTCCTGCTAATTTTTGCGGATGCGTTAAATCTGAAACAAATACGTGCACAAGAGGATAAAAGAACAACAACAACAGCAACAAAAAGCAGGGCAACATAAGAAAGATACGAGCGAAAAAAAACCAATTTTTTGCGTTTTTTTTTTTGTAAATTAAAGTGCAGCAGTTGGTCTGGAGTGGAAAAAGATACGTGATGAAATAAATGATGGTTATGTTTTGCTTTTTCTTGGGCAGCTTAACGAATATTTAATACTCTACCATACAAAAATAAATGAAACAAGTTAGAAAAGGTTTTTTTTCTAATAATAGTTGGTTTTAAAGTTGAGTTGCACTCAAAGTTTTTTAGTTTGTTGAACTTAAAATTGGTTCAGGATCTTTTTGCTTTTGAGAGAATTTTATGATGAATTTCGTTTCGTTTCAGATTGTTCAAGAACAAGTTGCTAATTAATTTTTTGTTTTGAACAAAATCGAAAAGAATTTCAATTCCCAACCAAAGAAAAAAAAAATCTCAAGGCAAGAAAGGGTATTGGAACCCGTTTAAAGTGCCTGCTTTGCCTGCTGCTTGCTGTGCATATTGATCATAATGCTCTGTTACTTGATACCGCCTTAAAAGCAACAGAGAAAGAGACAGCCATTGGAGAGAACGAAAGAGCGAGAGAGAGAGAGAGATGATGATGATGATGATGATCATCATCGAGATGTTGCTTGTTCAAGTTGCAGAGCAGTTCCGTTTAGCAGGCGATCCTGTTTCTGTTTCTGTTTTTTTTTTTTTGCACTGGTTAAGAAAAAAAGAGAGACAGAGAGAGAGAGAGAAAGACTGTGTTTTTTGGGTTTTTGGTTTATTTGCGAGCCCGAGAGTCAGGTAGAATTTTGCGAGGCGCTCCGGAAATCACAGAGACTGTTTGCTGGAGGAAAAAAACCAAAAACGAAGAAGACAAAATATTGTCGCTTGATGGTTTTTTAGCTGCTTTTGCTTTTCCCATCGGCCATGGTCTTTAAAGTTGAAGACTCGATTAGACATATTGGACATTGCATAAACATGACGCTTTCTGTCATTGTTCCCATCATCAACAGCATCAGCAACAACAACACTAACAACAAAAGTTAAAGCCAAGAGTTAAAGTTGCCTTGGCCATAGATGAGTTGGCTTGAACAACTTTCCAAGGCGGCTGCTGCTGTTGCTGTTGCTGCTGGGAAAATGCCGCAAATGGTTAGACAAAACTGTTTGCCATCACAATGTCTATGTATATGTGTGTGTGTGTGTGTGTTTGTGTGTGTTGGCTCTCTTAACTCTTTCGGCCTGCTGCTCAATTTGGCTTAAACTAATTATGAAAGCAGCCAACAGTTTAAATTGTTCACTTGGGCTTAAGGTATAATTAAATCTCTTTTTCCTTCTCTCTCTCTCTCTCTCTCGCTCTTCCTTTCTCTGTCTTGCCTTTTTGAAAAATACTATCAACGATTAGGCCAAAGCAGTTGCAGTCTGTTTATTGACTTTTAATGATGGCCAAGCGAATTAGTGCTTACCACATTACCCCTTCCCTGCACTCCCTCCCTACCGCCCCTTCCCTTCTCTTCTCTTCTCTTCAACCCTTGCCTTATACGAAATCCCCGCAAAGAACAACAACAACAACATCAGAAAATAACAACTTGGTCTTTCTTCTACTTCTTGCCTGACTTCTTGCCGCCTTGTTTAATGAGTTTTCTTTATGGCCAGGGCGCAGCATACACACACACACACTCACACACACATACACTAGATACATTTATGCTGCCTGCTACGCACTGACCGAACAAGTTTTCAGTTTTTTGTTGTTGTTGTTTCTTTTCTTACTTGTTTCTCGTGTTCGGGTCTCGCTCGTTCGTTTTTCTTTCGTTTTGTCCGCTTTGTGTGTCTTATTCTTATAACCTAACCACTTCATGGCCTGGCCTGGCCTGGCCTGGGCCCGGCTTCAGCTTCAGCTCTAGCTACGGCTTCGACATCGGCAACGGCAACGTCTCTTGGGCTTGGGTCCAAAAAGGCTGACAACCTCCAAGAACAAATGAACGGGGCAAAAATTTAAGTCAAACAGCTCTCTATCTCGCTCTCTCTCTCTCTCTCTCTGTCTATCGCTCGCTTGCGCGTTTAGAGCTCGAGTTGAAGAACAATTTTTTATAGATATTAACCAAAGTGTCTTGTCTTCGGCGTTTGCGTCTTGGCCAGGGCCAGGCCCAGTCGCTTTTTATTGTGTTGTGTTGCACGCGATGTTAGAGCGAGATGGCAATTGCTGCATGGCTGCCTTAGCTTGCTAACTCGCTTGTTCCCCCTACCAAATAACTTGTTTGTTGTTGTTGCTGTTGCTGTTGTTGTTGTTGGACACATAGAAATTCTTTCTAAGCTCTTCAAGCTAACTTACAACTAAATGTGGCAAGCATTCGAACTCTGTTTCGTTTGTATCTGTATGTGTGTGTGTGTGCAATGACAATCATCAAACAGATATACATACATAGATATGTTTATGTATACTTGAGCGATCGATATGCAGCATATTGCCCAGAAAAGTATAGAACTTAAGCAAGATTTGAAAGAAGAAAATCTTCTTCAACAGCAATGAAAGAAAACGCATAGAAAACAGATTGGAAAATGTGTTTTCAAGTAGATAAAAGAGCTGAAAGATATATATGCAGTTTGTGCAGAAAGAAATATGATTAGATCAGCGTTAAGAGATAGGTTATATATATATATATATACATATACTTATGATATGTTAGATTAAAGACCTAAGAAAACTAAAACTAAGAAAAAAGATAATATTGCCTAACGAAACTGAAGTTGAGAAAGAGCTGAGAGCTGAGTTCTCAGCTTTAACAAAATATATATATATATAAAGTGAAAGATATATATAGATTTATAGATATATATTAATTAGAAATATCCCAGCTTAAATAATTTTGTATTGTTATTGAGGTTAAGTATCTAAATAGTTTTGGAGATATCTTAATTTTCATATCAGTGCATATGTATATATATTCAACATAATGACATATGTTTATGTATTATATGGCCATAACGATTATCAGCATGGAAAGCATCAATTTTCCAAAACAAGCTAATTAAATGCAAAGGCTAACGATCTTTCTACAACTCTTTCCAACTCTTCTCGCCCTTTTCAAAGATGTTTGGCCAGATCATTAGTGTATCTTCTTTTTGAATTCATTAACTAAAGAGGAAGAGAGAGAGAGAGAGAGAGAGAGAGCGATCAGAAATGCATTCAAAGAACAGCTGCTTTAAGAACAGTTATGAACATTATTATTAAATGAACCTAAATGAATCTCAATGAATATATATTTGATATTTGCATATGGATTGAATGACACAGTAGACCTCTTTAACGATCTGTTCGATCACTTAGCAAGCTGTTGTTATATTTGATCTCTCTCTACCTTTCTCCCTCTCTCTCTCCCTCTCACTTTGCCTTCGAGTTGACCTAACTTTTGTCAATGCGGGCAGTTACAGGTGGTGGCGCCACCAACGTCAAAATCTGGTTTCTTTCACAATAAGCAATATGCCACATGGCATTGTAGAAAGCTCCGAAAGATTTAAACATAGTGTGCTTGACTATGTGAATACTCTTTCTAAGTCAATACTCATTGAATTTAATGATAGAACATTACTTTTTAAGCACATCTTTTTGAACTCTTTAAGAAGGTTGACGTGTAGGGAAGGAAGGTTATGACTATATATATATATATATAGATGTATGTATAAACAAACTTAACTAAACATTCACACGCTCTGTGGCATGTTTTAGTATCGTGTTTTTGTTGTTGTTGTTGTTGTCTGCCGGATGTGTTAAATGCTTCACTTTATTTTAAAGTACACACAACCAACAGCAACAACAACAACAACAGACAGACAGAGCGGACAGAGCGGGTAGGAAAGAGCGAGAGAATGAGAGAAGGAAGAAGATCATGGCATAATATCATTCCATATGACACATTATTAATATGCTTTTACAAACTTTTTTTCCAACCCTTTTTTTTCATCGTGTGTGTGTGTGTGTGTGTGTGTATGCGCCTGCGTGGCCATTTAATGTCGACTCTATCTTTGGCTTTGGCGCGCATTTACAACAACCTCGTTTACATATACACAAAGAGGCAGCGAGAGAGAGAGAGGGAGAGAGAGATGAGGGTGTTTTCTATGATTCTCTCTCTCTCTCTCTCTCTGTCTCGCTTTCTTGTTTGTTTGTTTCCCACGTTGTTGCCTCTTCTGTTGCAGGGGTTGTGCTCCTTCCTATTTGGTGGTTGGGGGTGGGGTGGCAAAGTGTCGCATGTGTTTTCAAGTGCACTTCAATTACCAAATTCAAAGGTTTTCCGTAACAACAACTAAGAAACTGCAGCTGGCCCATTTGAAACATTTGCTGTTGCTGTTGTTGTTGCGGTTATCATGCGCTCAATTATTTAGTTTTAGTTGCATTTCGGATGAGTTGAATTGAGTTTGTTTTGTAAGGGTGTTTAGGGTAGGTCTGAACACACACACACACATACACTTATAAAGCCATATGTCTGTATGAGCTGTCATAGATAATATAAATTGTACTGAAGAGCAAATGTTACAAAATATATATGTATATAATGCAGTATTTAAAATGTTTTCAACCTATGAATAATTTCAAGATTTTGTATAGTTTTTCCATATCTAGCAAAGGAAATTCATGTGAAATATTTTAAAAAATTAAGTTAAAAAAATAAACAAAATACCATACTAGAATTTTCTTAAGAGAATTCAGGGGAATTCATATACATTTTATATTTTATAATCAAAACAAAATTCTTAATACAACTTTGATTTTTACATTAATTTTTACCACATTAAGTGGACAGCCTTATTGAAATATCTGAATGCTAATCATTTTGTTTGTTCAGACAAAAAAAAATAAGCATTATAAGTTGAAAGAACGACATCTAACCGCAGAAACCACAACATCCTCTCAACACCCCAAAAACACAATCGTAACGATGATCCAATTACAAGTATTTTGAGTACTCCATCAGTACGTACAGACCCGAACCCGAACCACGACCAAAGAGCGATTACCAAACGGGATTGTGGGATTGTGGGTTGGTGTTGGGATTCGAAACGTCTTGGGCGGCTCTGTTATCTGTTTTGCTCTCGCTCTGTTTCTGTTTCTTGAGCGGTAGTTTGATGAGCGATGGACCCATTAATCTATCAAGAAAGTGCTGAAGACGAGCCAAACCGCCCGAACCGAGTGAGACCGCAAAAATTCCATGCTGTACACTCGGCGACATGTAACCTAAAAACAATATCAAATAGAGAGAGGAGACTGAGGAGGAGGAGGAGGCGAGAAAACACTAAATAAATATATGAGAAACCGAACCGTACCAAAAACCGAACTGAACCGAACCGAAGATCATAACGAAGAAGAAGGCATCCGTAATGTTTATTCGTGTCTCTTTGGTTGGGCGTTCAGTTCAGTTCGGTTTGGTTTGGTTTTGGTTCGGTTCGGTTCCCACACTCGTTTACTCGTTCGTTGTTGTTCGGTTTTACGATATTTTCTATGCTGCTGCTGCTGCGCTTCGTCTACGTTTTCGTCTCTCGTTCCTCATCCACTTGGAGCTACTTTTTCATTAACACTTTACAATCTTTCCGCATTTTGTTGTTGTTGTTGCTGTTGTTGCTGTTTCTGCTGCTGCCACATCTGCCCCATTGGTCGGTTATTACAACGCTCACGTTGTTGTTGAATGCCGAAGTGGTTTTTTTTTGTTGGTTGGTTTTTTGTTCGTCTTCGTTTTCTATTTGCCATTACACACATTATTTATGGGGCGACTATTTATTTTTATTTAGGTTTTCATTGTTGTGGCTGTGCCACCTCCACGCATTCCCCCCCCCCCCCTCGCCCGTTTCAATCGCCGCCCCCGCAACAATTTGTCAGCACTTGTGAACGACGCCGCCGCCGTTGCCGCCGCCTATGAACATATTTTGAAGAGCTTCATTGGCTCAATGCGACGTCTCTAAACTTATCACAATCCACAACTAAGTAGATACACACAGACAGACAGAGAGAGGGATTGAGAGAGAGAGAGAGAACGTGTAGTTTAGTGGCATGCAACTGCAAAATTTTGCGTCGCAATTTGCCATCTGTTGTTTTATCAGCATGCAACAAAATTACAACACAAACATCTCGAGCTCATTTCAAAGTGCTTCAAGTATATTAAACCCTAAAGATCATAAATATATAGTTCTATATCTATGGATATATATAACAAAACACCTTAATTCATTCATTCAGCTCCAAGTCGGGTGAACTAAACAAATCTTCTTATCACATCTAGATGCGACTCCAAAGATATTATCCCAAACATAAAACGAAGTTTTTTTTTGTATCCCTTTGAGATTCTCTATATGGAAGTTCGACTGTATTACAGCAAGTGCAGAATACAGATCAGAGATAAATATTTGATCAACCAAATACGTTAAACATCGTAAGGCAACATGCAACAATATAATTTGTATTGTATCTAAGAAAATGTTCATAAGCTGTTTTTGACTGTTACTTTTAATAAAGTACTTCACTTAATGTTAGCTACTTTTACATTTGACACAACATAACGAAATTCAACTCAAGATATAACTTTTAATGCTCGTCTCACACATTCGAACATGTTTAAACATGCATATTTCGTTTTTCATAATTCACCGATAAAGCCTGAGAACTTGTACGTATCGAAGTTTGTTGTTTTTGTATTTTTTTTTTTGCTACTAGAATTTATGACGCGATTTTTTTTGTACTTTCAAAGATTAAAGCATTCAGATTATGGCTACTATATGTGCCACACGAGGCATTGTTTCAGTGGCATGTTTCCTATGTCTACATTACACACATACATACATATATATATATATATATATATATGCTTCAAATATTGCATATTGTTGTGGTTGCTTTGCAATGAGATAAAACCAACGTTTTGCATTGTCTTGTCCCAAGTTTGAAATGCATTTTTATGATATAAGAACAAAGTTGCTTGATCTGAATACAACTCCGATTAAAAAGTACTTCGTTTAACATATCTTAAATATTATAAACTTTGTTGTTCTTTGTGGGTTTATAAAGACTTAATCTTAACCCCAGCCAAAACACCTCCCACACCCAAAAGTGTTTTTGGTTAAACGTTTAACAATTTTGTATTTTTTTTGTTTGTTTCTTTCTCTTTCATAAATAAATTGTAACTTTTTTTTTGTTTTTGATAATTGTTTTGCTGTTTTTTGATAGTTTTTTTTTCTATTTATTTATATATATTTATTATATAAATATATATAGCTATATATATATATATTGCGCGCCTTTTTGTGAGCTGGAGAAAAGCGTGAGAAATTTTTGGCCGTGGTTTTGTTTTTTTAGGTTGTAGTTGTTATTGTTGGTTTTATGTTTTTTTTTTGTTGCTATTTTTTACTTGTCGACTGTCGACGTTACTGTTGTTGTTGTGTTTTTGGTTTCTGCCTTTGTTTTAGTTTCAGTTTCGTTGTTGTTGTTGTTGCTGCTTTTGTTGCTGTTGTTACTTATTATGCTGATAGCGTTTTTGGGTGGCTTTTGTTTCTTGTTTGCCTAAGCGCATGTCTCTGCTTATTACTGTCTGTATGTGTGTGTATATGTGTGTGTGTGTGTGGCAGTAACGCATAAAAAAAAGGAAAAAAATTTAAATTCGATAAGCGCCATTTATAACGGCCAGTGACACTTGCCATACATATCTATATATGTACTTTATATACCCATATGTATGTATGTCAAGAACAAGATTTTTAAGATTTATCTCACAATAACTGTCAGTAACTGATTATTTGGGGCATTGTCTGATCTACTCTTGGCAAAAACTAATTATAAAAAATATTTAAAGATTTTCTTGGCTTCCGCAATTTATAATCATTCAATGATTATTTTTCGAAAGTTAATCGATGTAAAAAATATTTAAAAATGTTGATGAGAAAAGAATTCATTGTACGATGCGATGCAATAATTAGTTAAAATATAGTTAATAATCAGAGTTAAACTGTTCCAAGAAATAAATCACAAAAAATTAATAAACAAATTATTTTAATTCAAGCATAGAAAAATCAAACAAATTCGCTTTCCAAATGATAATACAAAACATACAACTACAGCACCACACACACCACTCCCCTTGCACTGCCCTATCCCCTCTGTGCACTCATTCAACCAAACTGTCATTTTATTTATGGCAACAAGTTAAGCATAGTTATGAGCAGTTTTAATGTAACAAAGCTTAAACAGCAATTCCAAACAATTAACAACTCATAACAGCAAGTAGGTGGAGAGGAGGTCGGGGAGGGGGTAGAAGCATAGCGTGTTAAATATGTATGTATATATATGTGAAGCCGTTACACTTGCCTGCATCGCCAAGCGTCCGACTAAACGGATCCCAAAGCAAGTGCGCCAACATATTTTCCATTGTGCGGTAAATCACACGCAATCAAAATCAAAACATAGAAAAATAAAAACCAAACTAAACTAAATTAAATACCTGTGTTGAGAGGGGCTAAAAAACAAAACGTTTCACGCTCTGTCGATGGAGCGTTTGAGCGTTTGTGCCTCGACGAAGCCTACTGTTAATTCATTAAGAACGCCAAAAAAAAAAAAAACATAGCTAGCCACGCCCTCCCCCCCCCACACACAAACACACACACACACATTGCGGTGTTGGCGGCAAACTTAAACACTTACAAAGCTAGGTAGAAAAAAAAAACTAAAGAAACAAATCAGTTGACATGTTTTATTTTTTTGTTTGCTATGCAAATGCAAATCAATTGCAGCTGGCCAAAAAGTGAGTCACACAAGCAAACTACAGTGGTTAAGGCTATGCGAATGAGTGGTGAAGGCGTGAAGAGGGGGTGTGGGGTGCGGGGGGTTAGTAAACAACAGTCAGAAAGTGGTTTAGTTCAGTAGCTTGGGAACGTTATTCTAGCTGCGCAACAAAAAAAATACAAATTAAGTCTGCGAAAAAAAAACTAAAAAAAAAAATCAAGCAATCAAAAAAAGAAAAAAAATGTGTAAAATTAATTAAATGTTTGGAAAATAAATAAGTCTTAAGTAAAAGCAATAAGATGCTTTATAAATATTTATTTTTTATATACATTAAACAACTATAACTACAAAAAAAGTTTAATATAAAAAAAAATGTTTAAAATCAATTGAATTGTAGGAAAAGCAACGACATTTTTTAGAAATATTGAATTTTTATATAATTTATAAGATTAATAAAAAAAGTTTAAGAAAACTAGCTTTAAAAAGCCAATAAAAGTTTTTTTGATTCGTTGAAGGTCCTTTGAATTTTCGTCAAGTGTAGCTTAAGTTGGAAACTTAAAAGCAAGATTATTCAATTAGACTTTATGATAATGATGCAAATAATCATAATTCTCGGCGCATTTGTTCTTTTTTTTTCTTCTCTCTCCTTTCCTAAACTCAAGAACCAAACCGAACCGAACCGCACCGCACCTCAACCCAATATAATAAAACATTTTTCAGTTGTCTGTAGATTATTATTATTAGTATTTTTTTTTTTTGCTGCTGCACTAATTGAGGTCAATTAGTTGATACACACATATAGACAGGCACACACACGCACACACACACGAAATTAAGACAATCAACAATGTATAGGAACATTTGTTGCTTTGCTAAACTATTTTTGCTTGTTGCTTGCTTCGCATTAATTTCGCAATATTATGCATACGACGCGTATGACTCAGGCCAATCATTTCATTTCATTTCGTGGCTTTTTTTTATCGAGCTAAGATTTATGCCGCGTTTCTGTTTCTTTTGAGTCTTTTTATACCCTGATCCCATTAAAAATGGGAGAAAAGGGTATAATGAAGTTGTGCAAAAGTATGTAACAGGTAGAAGGAAGCATCTCCGACCCTATAAAGTATATATATTCTTGATCAGCATCGAAAGCCGAGTCGATATAGCCATGTCCGTCTGTCCGTCTGTCCGTCTGTCTGTCCGTATGTATGAACGCGTCGATCTCAGAGACTATAAGAGCTAGAGACTCCAGATTTGGAACTTAAGCTCGCCTAATCCCTAGGCAGTACAAGTTTGTTTCCGATTTTCGATAACTCTTCCCGTTTCCGATATACACATGGGATCGATAACAAAAAAATCTGGAATTTGGAAAACTTTGAGATGCAATTTGAATTATAAAACAAAATAATGACAATCTGTGAAATTTTTATCGAAATCGGATAATAAACACCGGAGATATGGGACATTGAAGTTTTGTATGCACTATGCTGTATGGGCATACACACACACACTTACTTGCAAGCACTGACTGTACGCGGAAAGTATAGGGATCAGGGTATCGTCTAGTCGGGATTTCTCGACTAGAGCCTTCTTACTTGTTTTTATTTGGTTTTTTGCGTTTGCGTTTCTGTCCCATCGATCATTTAAATGCGAAATTTATGTTTCGTCTTTTTGCTTGTGTGTATGTGTGTGTGTGTGTGTGTTGCACATTGCGAATGTTAAGCGGCACGGCACAGCAATATAAAAAAAGGGTTGCTATTGGTGCTGAGTGAAGGGAAAGCGAGGGGAGCAGGGGTTAGATTAAGTGCTGCTGCAATGCAAATTTGTTTAATTTGTTTAATTTGTGTATGTGCCATTTTTTACAATATACACACACAGATATATATATGGATATATCTTCCTCTTCTTTGCACGTCTTCACAGCAAAATTGCACAAGACGCCCCCCGCACCCCACACACACTCTCTCTCGCTCTCTCCCCGCTAATAGGTAGGTTAAGAGAGAGGTTCAAGTGCACTGAACTTTAATATGTTGTATTGTGTTTGCTGTTTTTGTTGTTGATTCGTGGCTTGCGTTTTGCATTGCTTGCTGGACACATTTGTTGTTTTGTCAGCGCGAATATAACATGAAAACAGAGACAATAACGTTCTTCCCTCTGCCTTCCCCACTTTTATGACCCAAGGGAGACACGATAGACTTTGCAATAATTTCAAATTAAGTTGAAAAGTCAGCGAAACTATTTCTAAGCGTTTCTTGAACTAGAAATATTTGATGTGCACGCAATATATATATATCTCTGTATAACCAATGGTTATTCATTGATATATCGAACTGTTGTCTTAACCATATTCGAATACAACTTTTCTAGCATATTCGAGTACAACTTTATCCGACTTTTTTTTAACTGTATTCGAATACAACTTTATCTGCAATATAATCGATTATTCTAATTGTTTTTGGTTCTTCTTTTGTGCTTTACAGAAACCAGCTCCAGCTCTTTGGCCGTTTCCTGCACCACATTGGGCTGCAAGAATGGTGGCACATGCATCACACAAACAAATGGCAAATCCTACTGCGCGTAAGTACAACAAACAACCAACAACAACAACCAACAACAAAAACCGACCAACAAAAAATCCAGTTTTAATATTAAGCAAACAAACGGAAGGAAGCAATCATTAATTAGTTGTAACAGATTACAACATGTTTATATATTGCTACTCTCTCGCTCGCTCGCTTATTGGCTATCTCTCTCACTCTATGTCTATGCTTAAGAGAGGCCTGTCAATTTATGCAAATGAATACACAAGACGAAAACGATGACAACGAGTGGCATAATGGTAGGAGGCAGGGAACAGGCAACTCGGGTTGAATGTCAAATATTTGCCATAAACTTGAATTGATTTACTCAATTATTAGCATATATATATATAGTATATAAGTTGTTCATTGTTCGTTGTTCGTTGCTGCCTCAATTTGCATATGTCAATCACATTTGGTACGAAAAGAAGAACTTATAACGTTCGTTTCAAGGACACGAAATTAAAATTGAGGCTTGCCCCATCAATGTGAATTGACATTTGTTGACACGCAAAAGAACTTCAATTCGCTTGAAATGCGTCTAGACAACGCCAAAAGAAAGAAAGCAGAAAGATAAAAGACTAAAAAAGGATTGAAACTTAGCTGTAAGCAAAAGCCAAACAAAAGGCGCCCGCACATCAAACGAAGAAGGTTTTTGGTTTTTCAGTTTAAGTTTGCTTTGACGAACGATGCTGGTCGACAATTTTCACCCTTTTTTTGTTGTTGTTTGTCTTTGAGTCATTGCATTGGCTGTTGCAATAAATCAAACACACACAAACACACACATACATACGCAAATGGATGTGGCACGTACGCAACGCACATAACTTGAAGCCGAGTTATGATATTGAATGTGTGCGATGATTGCTGCGTGTTTTGTTTTGTTTTTTTGTTTTTTGTGTGTCAAAAGTCTGTCAAAATTTAACGAGTCTGCTTCGAACCGAACCTGAATGGCATAATTAAAACGCGCGAGGCGGCTTTGTGTTTTGTTTTGAGAGCTTTTCACGTTTTTAACAGCAGATCGACAAAACAAATCTCGCGCAATTGCTGCAATATGATCTATGGCACGATTGAGGGCGCTTTCATTTTGGCAACAACATGCAACACACACACACAACACACACACACATAATGAGTATTCATTGAGTTAACTCTCATGTACATGTATTGTCATCCATGATCTTTGCTCTCAAAAACTTTTGATCATTGACTATTTAGCCTACATCAGGTATGTAGATATATGCATATATTTGTGTGTGTGTGTGTGTGTGTATTCAATCGGGAATGATGATCTTGCTGCAGTTCTCTAACAACAGTAGCAACAACAACAACTCCCCTCTCTTCCCATTACAGAAATTGTTGTCATAGCCAAAAACTATTCAGCTATCACTATCTTTAGCTGGCAATTACATAAAAACGCTTTAAGCTTTTAGCCGAAAAATGCGACCGCTTTTTTTTTCTGTTGGTTTTTATGCCCGTGTCTTGGTTTTGGCTTTTTTACGACATTTTCCCTGGACTGGCTGGCTCGAACAGCAATCTGCGGCTGATGATCATCAAGCCATGTGGCACTATTACAATTTTCGTCTCTTTTCTTGCCTCCTTGCTGCCCCGTAGGGGGAGGGGGGGGGGACTCTGAAACTTTGTCTGTTTCTCTCTCTGTTTTGTGATCATCAAAGGCACGATCAAGCCATAGACTTTATTTCACAGTCTTTACATATGTAACTCTAATCTCCTTTCTCGCTCTCTCCCTCTGTTGTTGTTGTTGTCTGATCCCTGTGTCTGTGAATGTGCGATAACATCGCTTGAACTTTGTCAGCCATTGAGTCGAAAACAGTAACGATTGCTTAAGCTTAAGTTTAAGCTTAAGTTTAAGTTGAGCTTGAGCTATTAGAGTATCTAGTATTTAGTTGGGCGCATATACATATGTATACCCTGGCTTCAACAAAATGGGGTATTATGGGGGATTGACATCATTCTCGTACTTGATGGGGCCTATTTTTAGTATGTTCAAAATAAATGCATATAATATATAATATAATATAATAATTTGTTTTAATTTTTTAGAAGCTTAGAAAATGTCACATTACAACATTTCTTTTGTCAAATATTTTGTATAAGCTATAGTTTCTAATTTTACAATCAACTTTTGAATAGTTTGTATTTTGGCCAATCCTAACTGTTGCAGCTCTGTGGGGCATGTTTTGTTTTTTATTACCACATTTCGTCTTGATTTCGAATTGGTGCAACGCGGCGGCGGCGTCGCTCAATGATTATTTAGCAAATTTGCAAATTTCACGAGCCCAAACCAAAGCAAAGCAAAGCAAACCAAAAACTGTGTGTTTATTTTGCCCGTTTACCGATCAGCTTGTAGCGATACGATCAGCATCAAAAGGCAGCAGCATAGCTCTGTTCAGCTCTTTGCTCTGTGGTTGTTTGTTTAATTGACTTGATTGCTCGACTTGATGGCCTGCACAGGACACGACGAGACGAGACGAAACGAGACGAGACGCGATGCGATGCGATGCGACGGTTTTGTTGTTGTTTAGAGATCTTTTCAGTCGTTTATGTCAGCGAAACGTTGATTCGCTTTGATTGGCTCTCACCCTCTCTCCCTCTCTCTCCATATCTCGCTCTTGTAGCCATGTCAAATGTCATGTTGGAGTCCATTTTTGGGACTTTGCATGCATCGCCCACAAAGCACAACAACAACAACAACACACAAATCTCGCACAATTATGCACTTGAGGCGACCGCAATCGGACCAGAACAATGAATTTGCTTTGTTTGAATGAAGAAAAAATCGCAGTTAACTGTTGTTGTTGTTGTTATTGTTCACCATGATCATTTGGTCGTCTTCTCATCTACATCTTCTTCTTCTTCTGCTATTTGCCATCAATTGTTTCGTCTATTATTTCTCGATTTTTATTGTGTTGTCTTTCGTGTTTTACTTGCGGTTTATGACATGTTAATGAGCAGCTCCCACCAAAAAAAAAACCAAAAAAAAACAACAACTTTTGACTTAGGCGGCAAATTGAAAGTTTTGCTTTGAAGTGCGAGCAATCAAACAATCTACCCAAAAAAAAACATAAAGAGAGAAGCCAAAAATTTAGTTTCAAACTGCGTGATGATGAGCTTGATGAGTCATCTCTCTCTCTCTGGCTATATAAATATTTGGCAAAAGCACAAAAACTAAAGAAACATATGTGTGAGTGTGTGTGTGTGGCGAATTTATAATGATTTTTGATGCCCTAATATGCCAGGCTGCGTTGCAGTTTTCTTTTACTTAAAAGAAATGTTTTTTTTTCATGTTTTCTTGGTTGATTGATTGATTGATTGGAACAAGTTCTGCGTGTTTCAAACATTGTGCTGATTCTTGCAACATTCATTCTCGGCTAGCAGCCTATTCTTAATCAATCTCATGCGAGATTGGCATCTTGTTGTTGTTTTTGTTTCTCTTCTTTTTACCAATTTTGTGATTAACTGCCGAAACACTGAAAAGTGCTTATCAAGTGACAGTTCACAAAACAAAACAAAAAAGAAGCAAAACGCCTAAAACTGAATTGCTGACCCGAAACAAGGCGCAAAAGAATTTTGGTTCGCTTCGTTTCGTTTCGTTTGGTGGAGGGCCTGCGGGCAAGTTCGTTGCCTAAGTCTTTCGTTTTGCTCAGTTCATTGTTTCATGCGCACGAAAGAAACACACAAAGAGATTGAGAGAGTGAGAGAGGGTGGGGGGAGGGGGGAAAGAGTATTCGTGTGTGTATTGCTTAATGCCCATGCTTGTATATTTTTTCCATTTAATTTCATTTCCCCACACGGCAACGAAAGACCAAGTTAAAGAAGCAGTAGAAGAAGAAGAAGAACAAAAACTTTGGTTTTTATTTCAACTCTCGGCTCACACGCTTTGCACTTGAAATGTTCTTTTTAGGCTTTCCTTTGCTGTCTGTACATGTACATGTACGCTGCTTCTTACCACGTCCAAGACGTTGCCCTCACCACCCCCCACCCCCTAACCTTACCCGTCTTGAGCTTACCTACTGTTTGCCCTTCCACAAACACACACACATAAAAAGGTAAAGAAAAAATAAGAAGTAATGTTTGGACTCTCTCTCTCTGTGTGTGTGTGCAATTACTTTAATTAACTCATCATTAAGCACGACAGCAGCAAAACAGTCGGGTGCTTACTATGTGTGTGCGTCTAATAGGGCTGGGCCCAAAAAGGAAATGACAATGAAAATGACCAAGCCAAAAAGCCAAATGCCGTAATGACGTCTTGAAAGCGTCATCTTTATGGTCCAGTTACAGTTAGCAATCTGAGACTGGCAGAGAGAGAGAGAGAGAGAGAGAGAGATGGGGTGATGATGACACATTTTGGAAAGAGAGCGCGTCAGCTGGCGGCCATTTTGTGGCGCATCCTTCGATTTTAATCAGCAGGGCCAAAACCGGCAGCAGATCTCAACTGCCTTCTCTCTTCCCGTCTTCCTTCTTTGCATCACGAAAGTTCGCGTTTCGAAACTTGTTTGCAACCTGCTTTGATTGCTTTTCAGCCGCTGATTTGTTATAGCATGGGGCAACAGCAACAACAACAACAGCGGTGGCAGCAGCAGCTCCTCCCTTCTACCAAGCCCCAGTTTCTTCATTTTTTTTTGTTGTTTGTAGCCTAAAAAGTCAGCGAAGTCAGTTTCCAGCCCATTCCCAACAGCGTAGCGAATGTTTATTGTGCATTCCGCTTGCATTTTACATTCTTGCCATATACAGGCAACATCAGCAACATCAGCAGCAGCAACAGCAGCAGCCAATGCCCATAAATTGTTGCTACACACACACACATAAACACATTGAGCTGAACCGGAATATATTAATATATATATATTGCGAACCCTTTTGCTCTTCATTTTGCGCGCCCTTTTTTCAGTTTTTTTTTGGGTCCAAGGCGTTGGCGTACAAAATTCCTTGTTGGCTTGATTTAATTTCCAATGCCAGACTCTCTCTCTCTCTGTCTCTCTCGCGCGGGCTTGCTGTCAAATTAAAACGTTTTATTGAAACTCAATTATCGTATATATATATTGGGCATTCTCACGACGGCGAAAGGAGAAGAACTGCAACTTATTTTTAATTATGGCTCCATAAAATGTCGAGAGTCTCGAAAGAGGCGCATTATCATTATATTGTTGTTGTTGTTGTATATTGTGCATTTCATAAAATCGAGCATTGTTTTTGGGGCCATATGTCATAACAAGCCAGCCCAACAAGTCACTCGTCGGCTATGTATGAGTTACCTGATCATGATGATGTTGACAATGATGATGATGATAATGTTGCTGATGTTGATGACAGGCTGCCATAATTCCCATGCCCTGACATATTACATGGCCATGTTGCAGTTGCATTTGCTTTTGTGGCTTATTGCAACTTCGCTCTGCTCACTGTTTTTAATTTTAATGAGCTTTTGACAATACTAGTTGATTATTTCTTTCAACATTTTAGTGCAACTCAAATATAAACACGCTAAATAATTTACATGCATTAAAATCAAAAGAATTTTCATTGTTTGTTTCTTCAAATATTGAGATTTCGATTGTTTGGCAAAAAAAAAACCTAAAATGCAAATGATTCAGAAACTGAAAAGGTATATGGAAATATGAGAGATATAAATTAGTAGTTTGACTTATCGATAAATTGAGGAAATTTTATGATATCAAGATTGTTTGATAAAAGAATAGATTTGCAATCAAAATTCCCTTCTTGAAAGTAAAGTGGGAAAAAAGATAATCGATAAATATTTATCGATAAATTAACGTAAAGTTCTTACTATGTAAGTTAAAAAGGCGATAAACGATAGATATTTTTCGATAAATCACACACAACGTATTAATAAATAGTCCGATTTATCGATAAATTTAAAAATTCAGTGATAGATTGATTGATTGATAGTAGGTATAGCTTTGCAATCAGAATTGCATTTTCGAAAGTAAAGTTTTTTCTACACAAGTTGAAAAAAAGAACGATCATCGATAGATATTGATCGATAAATCATGCATGTGTGCATGTGTTGGCCCAATTAAGATCTCTTTTAAAATCAACAACAACAACAACAGTTGCAAAAACCCATTGTTTGTGGCATGTGCATATTATAATTAACAAGCTTGGCTGTTGCTTGCCGCATTCAGGATTATTTTTAGCTTAGCAACAATGTTGTGCAACATGCCAAATGTGCGTGTGTGTGTGTGAGTGTATGTGAGAGCGTGTGTGCTTACGCATTAATGCATTGTAAATAAAGGTCGCTGCTGTCGAATACCTGTAAACCATTTGACGACGAGCCCGTTGTCCATAAAATATTCATTCGTCGGTGTGTTTGTTACCTGCGCGACGTACTAGACAACAAAACGAAATGAAATGAAAAACGCACAGCTGAAAATGCTGCATGCGGCATGCGGCAAGCGGCATGGCATGTAACTCAAACGTTAGATGGATAGATGAATGTGAAGACGTCTAGATGGATGGATGGGAAGTCTGACTGAATGGACGGACATGTGAAAAGAAATGTGGTGTAAAATTTGTTGTTGAGCCGCGGGGTCACGCATTTGTCGGTCGCCCAAAAAAAACTCGTATATATATATATATATATAAAAACGGGTCTGAGTTATAGCTCAGCTCAGCTCAGCTGCTAAGCAAATAATGTTGAGTACATACACATAAAAATGCCTGGGGTGAAATGTAGACAGCGTTAAATAGAGATAGAGCATAGAGCATAGAGTTAGAGAAACAAAATGGCACATTGACATAGTACGACAACAACAGAGCACTGCTTCTGTGCATGTTGCACCTGCCTCATGTTTTTTGTACCGCCCTGCTCTTCAGACATTCAGACATTGGCTCTTTTCACCTGAAAAAGACATGCACAACGTCTAGATACAGACAGCATGGCAAAGGCAAAAGCAGGCAGTGTGTAATGTGAGAAGTGTGCGCTAAACAGAACCCAAACAGAACTCGAACTCAAACGAAGCGAAAGCAAAAAAGCATCTTAAAACTTTTGGCTCAAATGCTGCTTTGTCGCTTGTCTTTCTTTCGTTCGTTGCTTGTTGTCATGTTGGTTTCCCGAAAGAGCAGATCGGTATAATATATATATTTTGAAACCTTTGAGTTAAGTTTCAAATAATATTTAGGAAACTTAACTTAAGTTTTTTGCTTACTCAGCCAAAAAGTTAAACAGACATTGAACGACTTTGACTGATGATTGATAATCGATTTCCAAGGAAAGCTGAACGAATGCTAATCTGAATTGATAACCCCAACGTACGTGTGTGTGGGGGGGAGGAAACATTTAATGTGACAGATGATTTCGCTTTTGGGGTTAAGCAGTTTAATTAGCATAGTGAATGGATGATCTTTGTTTTGAAATGAATGACGCTGCCTTGTCGCTGTTGCAATAAAGATCAATAGTTCGAACTGCTCATATGATCATGATGATGTTCATGATGATAATGATGATGATCATGCACACAATGCACGCACTTGTCACCACACAGAAGAGACAATGTTCCAGCTACAAAAGATCAATATCAATGCAACATCACCAGCAGCAGCAGCAACAGCAGCATCAACATGATTGCTCCTCGAAGGAAAATTATGCTTTAATTGGGCGCTTTTGGCCCAAAGCCAAGTGGCCCAACAGAGCGCCCAAAAGTCGAACCAAACCAAGCCAAACCGTACCGAACCGAACCGAAGCGAGCCTTTAATTGCCAACTGCTTGCTGCTCTCGACAAAGACATTGACAGCGATTTTAGCTGCACGATAAGCATTTTTCGGCACTGCTCTACCTCAGTTCCTAGACTTTATATATATATCCCCCAGGCTCTCCTTTAAGTTTTAGTCGATCTTGATATGTTTTTCAGCCAGCTGCTTCTGCTGCCTCTGCTGCTGCCGACTAGCGTGTGAATTGCATTGCTCGACAGAAATTAGATATCCAGAGAGCATAACAACAGCAACAACAAGTAGCCAGTAGTGGAAAACCAGCAGCTAACTAGGCGTTGTACAATGTACACACACACACACACAAACACACACGTACATATACTTAGATCGAAACTTGCAGCTGCATTGGAAGCCATAGACGAGACCAGAGCATAGCAGAGCCAAAGATGACTGATCATCGGGCAAAGACATTAAATCATCTTCTGGTTATGGATACGAACTAAACTCTCAATGCTGCTACTGCTGCTGTTGCACATTCGATAGCCTCCAGTTGTTGTAGCTGCTGCGGTTACGCTCGTGAGAAGCTGTGACTAAAGCTTAACCTAAAGCTAAAGCTAATGCTGTAGCTGAAACTAAAGCTGAAGCTTTATAAAGTTATGATTACAAACATTTCTCTGCTGGTTTTTTTCTCGCTTCTTGTTTCTTTGACCGCAAATTGAAATCGCCAGCGAGACACCGATTGAGACTCAATTCGAACATGCCAAATGGATATTTTCTCACACACAACTCTTACAATTTTCATCATCATTGTTGTTGTTGTGTGTGTGTGTGTGTGTGTGTGTTTTTTCAGTCGAGATAACTCATACAGATCGTGATCGTTGATGATGTTTGATGTTTGAACGTGACGTTATAAAGTTATTTGAATGCATAGTTTCTAAAACAGAAAAGAAAATAATAAAACAAACTTCAGAAATGTATATAGATTATACAATTTGAGTCAATTGCTGCTAACTCACCACACTTCATGGTGAATATGTTAACTCCACCCCGCGCGTTAGATTTTCCACAGTTGAGGTTTGAAACTCACCACGACGCGCATTAGAAACGTGACACACACACACACACAGACAGCTGTCACGCGCCCATCTCTAGTAAAACAAAACACACACACCCTGTCCACACACACACAAACACACACACAGAAACACACAGTGTGTCTGCCTGGCGTTGAATGCTTTGCTTTATTTGCCAATGCGAGTCACGTTTTCATTTATTTTCCTTCGTTTTGTACTTGTTTTCTTTTTGTTTTTTTTCTCGCGTTTCATTTGAAAACGCCACACACACACACCACACACACTCACACACACCACACACACTCACACACACCACACACACTCACACAACATATAAAAAACAAGTTAGCAAGTTGAAGCACAGATCCCAAACTCAACTCAGCCTCAACTTGGCGCAACTCTCAACTGGCTCGTGTATAATTTATATTACATTAATTTTTGGATTTTTTTTTTTTTCGATACCAAGCAGCGATGAAAAACGCCTGCTGACACCTCATTTGAATGGGAGTCCGTTTTGGCAGAGGCTGGTAAGCCTTATCAGCCGCATCATTGCCGCCGCTTGGCCGCTTGGCCACTTGGCCACTTGGCAACTCTGTTTCAGTTTCTTCTCTGTTTCTTTGGGTTTTTGTCTTTAACTGCCCAAACAGCAGCAGCAGTGGCTAAACATCGATTTCTCAAGCCAACAGCAGCAGCAACATGTTGTTGTTGTTAACTGTTTTGCCTACCGCCATTTAATTTTCCTCGAACAGTTTCGATTACGATCAACAATCGATACACACACACACACAAACTCGAAAGTGAGGCTAGGTTGGGCTATAAGATATGTATATATATATATATATTGTTATGTGTGATACAAATTAATGCTAAATCTAAAGCATTTTCTCACACACTTGTAACGGTAAGTGCCAGCAAAGAAAAGCCGTTCCTCTATGCATTCTCTTCCCCCTCTCTCGCTCTCGCTCTTGCTCCCTCTATCGTACTGACCAAAGCAGAAGTCGCCTTAATGATTATTTATTGCTTCTTCTCTGCTACTGCTTCAGCTTCAGCTTCGTCTTCGTCTTCTTCTTCTTGTGTTGAGATGCTGTTGCTGCAATGCGTGTAATTTTCTCATTGCTTTTAGCCATTTGGTTGGTTGGCTGGCTGGCTGGCTGGCTGGCTTTGGCTTTGACTTTGGCTTCGATGAAAATTTAATATGCAATCAAGATCGCGCACAAATTACCGTACATAAAAATTGTTTTCTCAAGGGAAAACAACAATGTGCAAGTTGTCGTTGTTTGTTCATTCGTTCATTCGTTCGTTCGTTGTTCGACTTTAGCTTCAACTCCAATTCCAGCTTAATCATCATCATTACCAACATTAACAATCGTCATCGCCATAGTCATCGTCATCGTCATCATCATTATTGGCAATCGAAGTGCGCCCTGGCGTTGCATTCAGTTTGCATTTACTTTGCTAATTTGTTGTTGTCTGTTTATTGTTGTTGTTGCTAGACACAAATTGTGCATGCTGATTGCATTTTAATGAGCAACAAAAATCACGCATTATAATGTTTGACCGATTTCCAGATCGAATATCACATTTATCACTTTTTGACATGATTGAAAAATGTTTGGTTTCATTCTCTAACATGAGCTTGTTATAATAATCATTGTTTGTTATCGATAATTTTTTCGATAAATATCGATATACATTCTTAAGATGCTTCATCTCACTCTTTATGAAAAAGAAAGCTATAATCGGTTTTTTTCTTTCAAATTACAATCGATTATTATGCTTACCAATATATATCGATAAACATATATGCGAAGAAATTCTCATCGCTTGAAAAGGAAATAGTCAGCATTAATTTTGTCAACTCACACCTTTGGGAAAGACTTAATGACAAATCCATTGACATGATTACTTTTCATACATACATTTCGCATATTGTTGTTGTTGTTGCAAATGTTGCAAGTGGCTTGCGGAAATGAGGCAAGTTTGTCAGTTTAAACGCAAGCTGTAGCTTGTCAGCTAGCTTTTAACACTTTAACGCTTATCGATAGACACAAATCAGCCGCCACAAATCTGACATTCAACTGGCTGCTGTCCGCTTTCGAGTCGAGTCCATAAACTAGATAAACGCATGCATTCATTATGCATACATACATACTTGATCTATCTATCCATATCTTATAATCTCTCTATATATATATATGTTTTCATTTTGCAGTTGCGATACACGCTACGTTGGCGACTACTGTGAACATCGGAATCCCTGCCTGACGGGCCACGGACGCTGCCAGAACGGCGGCACCTGTCAGGTGGCCTTTCGGAATGGCCGGCCAGGCATCTCGTGCGTCTGTCCGCTCGGCTTTGAGGAGTCGCTCTGCGAGATCGCAGTGGCAAATGCTTGCGATCAGGCTCGTTGCTTCAATGGCGGCACTTGTCAGCTTAAAACGCTCCACGAGTACAGTTGCATCTGTGCCAATGGTTATACTGGTAAGTTGGATCTCCCATCTCTCTCTCTCTCGTCTTTCCCCAAAAAAAAAAGAGATTACTTATCAGTTAACGGTCTTCTTGTTCTCTTCTCTGCAGGCGAACACTGCCAGACACAGAATCTGTGCGCCAGTTCACCGTGCCGCAATGGTGGCACCTGTTCCGCCATGGCCGGCAGCAGCAGCTTTAGTTGCCACTGTCCACCTGGCTTTACGGGTCACACGTGCTCCGAGGATGTGGAGGAGTGCCAATCGACTCCTTGCCAATATGGCGGCACCTGTGTCAACACGCATGGCTCCTATCAGTAAGTATTTAAAGCATAAAAAGTTTACTCAAAGATCTTTCGGATCTCTCACATAAGAAAAACCCTACTGTACCTTCAGATAGTTTAGCTGAAATGAGGTTTAGTTAAAGACTCTCTGATCTCTTCAGTATTGGTTCATATTCCCATTATATACGTCCTAAAGGACCATTGATCTGCATGTCTCTCAAAAAGTTAACCTAAACTAGGAGAAGAATGGGAAAACAATATTTTATCTTTAACCAAAACATATCAACTTAAACTTATCCTTAAACAACTAGCAGAACAACTTATAACCCAAATTTGCACTTTAAACGAAGATTAACTTATTAAAAGAAGACGAAAACATCGAAAGACATCGATTTAAGCATCACTTTCAGTCAGTGTCATTGATGAATTTAGTTCATAACTCAGCGAATGACAAGTGCAAATTTGGTTGCTTGTTCGACAAAAGATCAGACACGTTCCGATCAGACAACATCATGAGGGGAAGGGGAGAGAGAGTTTAGGTTACCGGCTAATATCACAAAAAAAAAACAAATCGTCGCATTTGCATATTTAACTAATTTATTTCCACACAAAAAAAAAGGCAAAAAAAATATTGAATATCGTTTGCGGCTGTGCGCCTCAAATTAATGACTATTTAAAACTAATAATTTATAAAATCGAATTCGATGCTTTTGTTAGCCGCGCTAAGCTGTTTTTGGCCACAAAATACATAAGCAAAATTTGCATTGCAAAACGATTAAAATAGTTTATTGATTTTGTGTTTCTTTTTGTCTGACCAAAAGAAACAAACCATTGAAACAACAAATTGGCAATTGGTTGAACGCTGCTGAAACGTCTAAAATGTTTCCACTCTAATTAAAATATACAAAAGACAGACAGACAATACAAAAACGACTAAACAACAAACAACGAATTCAATTCAATTCAATAGTTGCATTTGATAAATCGCCACTAAACTAACTGAAATTTCCGGCGCTTTGTTTTTGGTTAACTGGTTCGCGTTTTCGACATGTAAATTAAATTAAATTTCATTGGCATCAATTTGCATTCTTAATTTGAAACACACAAATTACCAAATACCCTAAACTAAACTAAAGGTGAAAGGTGTCTTTGCTCGTCCGAAGTTTCAATGAGTAAAAGACAAACCAAACCAAATTCGGAGTTCTTTTTCTCTCTTTATTCGAAGTATTTTAGGTAAAAATAAAATACTTAACTTAAAGTTAAGGTTACTACTAACAATAAGATATAATTATTGTTACAAATTAAATACTTAACATAATATGCAAAGAATTATTTCATTAAAGTAAGGGTTTCTTAGCCCAATATACCCCAAAAATGATAGAAATATCAAATCGATTCGAATCATTCGAGCTGAAAAGTGCGATGTGAACATGTGTTTTGCTATGTTGATCAGAGTTTTGAATTGGTTTCTTTCTTTAGCCATTTGTATAATGACCCAATGATCCGACATTTGTTTTTTTTTTTGGTTTTTCGGGGGGGTATTTAGCATAAGCTTGATCTTTGTTTAACTAATTGACAATTTGTAGGACACGTCAGTTAGTCCAGCATTGACGTAACTTACCCATCCAACAAATGAATTATTAACGAATCACCCGAACTGTCGAAACGCCCTTATTGAACTGCAATTACAAACGGTATGTGTCGAAATGCAGCTACTACTCATTCAGGGTCATCAAGAAGGCGGCAGATAAAATATGTATTAGGATTCAACCCCCTAAAAAAAAGTTTCTATTTGCTGCGCGCAAAAGATTTTAATTTTTAACGAGCACTCTAATATACAAACATCTAACCGATATTGATTCCCTTTTTTGTCAATGGGGCCATTTAAATTGGTTTATAACGCTGCCACCGTTGGTTGGGGCTCAATACAATACAAAGCGATTCGCATAATATTCACATTGTGTTTTTGGCGATTATTTTGGTTATTTTATATTGTGTTTATGCGTAAATAAAACGTTATTCAAATTTTCTCAAAACGAAATAAAATCGTTAATTTAGTGGACAGCGATAAAAATGTCTTTGAATGCTCCTAAGTTTAGTCATGCTTAAGCACAATTTATATTCATATGAATTTTGAATGGCGCAAAAATTGTGAATAGGCAACCAATTACAAAAGATTCACATTCTTAAGCATTTCGCTAAATACTCGATTAAAACTACTCGCTGAATACACTTGATTCGTTATCATTAATTGGAAATGGATGATTGTCTAAAGTGAGTATGCTTCGCAATGTTTGAATACATTAAAAGTGATTAATAAATATATATGAGTAGACTCGTGAATGAATGAATATATTCAGTGAATATTTATATGTTTCTTAGCTGAATGTCTACTGAATGTATTGTGAGTAATAAGTACGCGTTCGGATATACCTAAGTGAATACATTCAAATCGAATAAGTATAATAAAAAAAACCATTACAACAATGAGTGTTAAATCTAATGAGTATATTCAATCTAGAATCGATTTTACTCAAAAAAAAAACATAATTTTTACTTGTATTCACACGTTCATCAACCATATATATGTATAGATATATTTGAAATGAGTGTAGTATTAAGTTAACATCAACCAAATGAGTGCATTCAAATAAAAAAATAGTAGAATAGTTTCTGTTCAATGTCAATAAAAAGTGAGCACAACTCTTATCCATGCTAATAATACAAATTCTTCATACTTGTTGTAGTTGAGCACTCGAAAGCTGATACCAAATCGAGTATCACTCACGCGACGAGTGCTGCACTCAATCGACTTAATGATCCACCAAAAATGAGCTCGAAAAAAAAAGAAGAAAAATCAATGTGGAGGGTCTTTTTGGCTGCTGCTGCTATTTGTCTGCAGCTCATTTGCTACGGCACCAATATATATATATATATATGTATATATTCATGTCGGCGATGGTTAGTCTCTTAGTCTGATCATGATGAACGCGCCGCACCACCTTGCCTCGGGCCATTGGTCCGCTGAGTTTCACATGTCAATCAAAAATCAATTTTTTGAATTTCGTTCGTTGGTTTTGCCCAAAGCGAAGGTGAAGCAAATTACGATGTGTAATTTAGTTAGCTGGAGAGCGAACGGAGTGGGGCGAGGTTTGGGCCACATATCCCTAAAGAATACATACCATATATATTTTTATGTGTGTGTGTGTGCGGCACTTGAGACTCTCTCTGTGTCTCTGGTTAGACTTTTTTTTAAGCGTTTGGCTTTTTGTGTGCCTTTGTTTTTTTAATTGTTTAATTTAATTAAATGCTCTTAATGATCTTAATTAGTGGCTTGGTCTTCAGACAAGGTGGCCATCAACATGGGCGAGGTTGGTTGGGAGGGGGGGAGGGGGGCTCTAACAGCTGCCTTTTACGGGCCTGGTCAGCTAGAGTTAACCAGTTTTCGAAAACACAACACAAACAATTCTCTCATTGTTTTCGTCGTCGAAGTTCTCAAGAATTGTTGCACTTCTTTGTTGTTTTTTCTTGTTGCTGTGCATATAAACTAATTACTTCGCTTTTTTTTTTGTTGTGCTCGAAACGATAAATGTTTGACGAATTGTGCCACAAAAAAACAACACACACAACAAATCAATGTTGTACAAGAAAGTTGAGCTTCACCGAAAGAAATGCCATAAAAAAAAAAACCTTAACAACAACGACTTCAAATAATCATAAAGAAAATAAAACTATATACCAATTGTATATATATATATATATACATAGACTACACATAAAAAAGAAGAAGCAGAAAATAAATTACTTGGCTACCAACATTGTTAAATACATATATTGGCTTTTTTATTGTGTTTTTTTTTTCTATTTTGTACCCAGCCCCAAAGAACCGGTTAATGTGCCACCAAAACTCTCAGCAACATAGCACAAAGAGCAACTAGACAGAGAGAGAAACAACAAGATAGAAAGATAGAGAGAGAGTAGAGTTCAAAGAGATCAGAGAGAAGAGAAAAATAGAGAGAGAGAGAAAGAGATTTGTTGTAGATCATCAGCTGGATTGGATTGAGGCGCATGCCAAGACAAAGCTCAAGCTCCACAAGACACAAGACACATTTCGCTCGAAACGGAAGTTGCACGTTGCACGTTAGACAGTGGATAGTTGGGGATAGTGGTGGTTGCAATGCAGCCTCCATTCAATTGTCATCATCGTTGTTGCATCACATTTCTAACATTTCTAATCTACCTACAACTCGTCCTCATCATCTTCTTCCTTACACCTTGCAGATGCATGTGCCCAGCTGGCTATACCGGCAAGGATTGCGATACCAAGTACAAACCGTGCTCACCATCACCATGCCAGAATGGTGGCACATGTCGCGCCAATGGACTAACCTACGATTGCAAGTGTCCACGTGGTAAGTGCAACAAATATACATACCTATATACCATACCATAGTATACTTCTGTTTTGATTTCAAGCTACAAAGTTTGAGTATGATTTAAGTTTATTATCGATACGATGGCAATGACTATCGAAGTTTTAGTTTGACTTAAGTTACTTTTCAAGTTACTTTAAGGTTTCATTGTTTAATTCTTTAACCTTCCAACCTTAACATCATTTTGATAAGTATACCTTTCGATATGACTATCGATACTTCCAAGCAAGTGTTCCAACAAATACATACTATATACCATATACTTCCGATTCAATTTCACGTTACAAACTTTGAGTTTGATTTAAGTTACGTCAAGGTTCCGATTTTTATTTCTTCAAACTTTAAACATAATTTTGACAGCGATCTTTATCGATATGATGGCAATGACTATCGTTTAGTAAAAAGTGTTTTTTTTTATCATAATTCTTTTGATTCTAATTCTAAAAGGTAACTGAAAAATGTTCCTTTTCATTCATTCAATCCTTTAAAAACATAAAAATATTAGATTTAAAACAAAAGCTTACAAAAATTATGTATTCAACGTCGTTACAATGCATATTTTAACTTTCTAGCTACAAAACTTAATTTTTTCTATTAGAAAAATGTTTCGTTTGTTTCTTGATTCTTGTTTCTTCTTATGATTCATTTTTTTTATACACATTTTTTTTTCCAAGGCGTTTTTTATTATGTAAATCTTATGGATTATTGTGTTCCACTTTGCCAAGTGTTCCCCACGCTTGCATTTAGTATAAGAATCGATATAGTTTTGTGTTGTTATTAAATATTTTTTTGTATATTTTAACTAAATGTCAAATGACCATTTTGCCTTACCCCTCCTCCACTCCCCGTGCCGCCCTCTCTCTCTCGCTCTGAGAATTGTCTCCCATTTAATTTAGACATGTAAATTGCTCACATTTACATTATTATTATTTTTTTTTTCTACATGCATATTTATGAAGGCATTTAAGTGTGTTAGTATGTGTTTGTGTGTGTGTGAGTGTTTGCAATTTTTTTTTTATTTTTTTAATTCACATCAATTGAAGTGAATTGCATTGTGGTGCAGTTCGTTGCGAATGGACGCCAATTGCAAATTGTTGGTGGGGTGGGGGGGTAAGGGGTTAGAAAAAGAGACGGACACAGTTGAAGATTTCGGTGTTGTTGTTCTTGTTGTTGTGGGAGTGGCCTCAATTTTAATTGCGCCCAATAAAAAAAAATTCTAATGAACAGCAGCTGACTTTGCTGAGCGTGCGAAAGTGTGACCAAAAACGAAACGAAACGGAACGAAATGGCATGGAACGCAAAACCGAAACTCTGAATAAGGAATTTTCAAGACTGCAGACAATAGAAAAACAACAACAACAACAACAACAGCAACACAAAATGCAATAATGCAATGGAAATGTTATAACGCCTTTTGTGCCAATGTTGGGCAACACAAAATTACAACAGCAACAGCAGCAACAACAACAATAACTATAACAAAACCAGTCGACACGACACGAAGCGCCCTGTGGACATCACGTTGGTTAGCGCGCGGGAGATGGCAATTGTTTGTTGCCTTTGTTGCTGTTGTTGCAGTTGTTGCAAGGAGGGGCGGAGTTGCACTCATTATGCAAAACGGGCTGCAACTTGTTTTCCCAGCAACATCAGCAACAGCACTCTTTACCTCTACCCCCTCTCCCTCTCTTTCTACCTTCTTCCTGGTTGGAAGGATCGTCGTCAGTCAAAAGGCATCAAAATCTTTGGCTTAATTTGCTTTGCTCGTCCAAAGCTAAATTACAAATAAATCAGCCACGGCTCAAAAAATCCTCAAACAATTTCGCCCTCTCTCTCGCTCTGTGGTGCTTAAGCACAGTTACGCCCTAAGGAGGTCATGCACAAGAGAAGAGAGCTAAGCGAAGACGGCAGAGGCAGAGAAGAGGCAAAACGAAGATGAAAAGGCGATCATGATTGCAATGGGATGCGTTTTGGGTTGTGAGGTAAAAAAAAAAATATATGCAAACCCAATGAATGATGAATAATGCCATGGATCGGATCGGATGGGAATGGGTGGGGTGGGGTTGAAGGAGGAAAGAGTTAAGCTAGCCAGAGCAAACGAGTTTGAACTCGCGTGGGCAGCGAGCGAGCGAGATAGCAACAACAATTGAGATGCAATTGCAAATCTTGGTTCCAACATTTGGCTCGTGGCGAGTCATGACTCACAAGAACCTAGCACACACAAACACACACACATACACACAAACACACGCACACTATGTTCGATAACAGTCGTTTTGCATTTATCGATTGGATTTAAAACTTTGTTATGACTGTTTCTTCGAACATGAAAACAAAGAATCAAATTTCGAACAACAACCTAAGTTAAGCAACAGAAAGCTTATGTTTGCGGCTTAGCAACATTGTTGCCCAACATGCATGCATACAAAACCTTTATATACATGTTTCAATGCCATTTGTTGTCTGCCTTTAAAAAGCTTTCTAGAGAAATCATTCGTTAAGGTTTCTTGTTTTCTTGCTTATACGTTAGAATTAATTGTTGTTGTTAGGTTTTTGGTGTCTGTCTCACAGGTCTTACAGTTTGACCCCGCCGACCAAAAACAGCTCATGCAAATTGTTGCAACTTGCAACCAATTGACTTAAATGGGCAAACACACACACACAGACAGACACATACATGCATGGTAGGGTGGGCTGTGTGCATAATTTTTGTCTTGTCTTTTGCAATGTTTCATTAAAATTTTTGTTGCGCATAGTTTGAAAGTCACTGGAGCAGCGTTTTTTTCATGTGTCTAGAGTTCAAAGTGCCACTAAGTGACTGGGTAACCGCGTCGATTCTTGTGTATGTGTGTATATATATGTGTATGTGTGTGTGGCGTGAACATTATAACATGTGTGCAACAGATCAACAGATGCTTGTTGTTGCCACCGTTGTGTTGCCCTGCCTTGGTTTATTTTTTGAAAAAACCCAACAAAAAGTATATGCATTAAAAATGCCACTCTCCATTCTCCATATTCCAGGGCTCAGGCAACAAGTTGCAGTCCCCTCAAAACCAAAACACACACACACACACAAATGCATAATCATAATAATAAGAGAAGACCAAAAAACAACAACAGCAACAACAACTAAATCGATCAGCCCAGCGCAACAACAATGACAATAACTGGGCTGGGACAGCAAGCTCCAAGCATGTGTGAGTGTGTGTGTGTGTCTTTGGCCCTTCTTTTAAGACCAAAACGAAGCGAAACCGACCAAGCAAGAAAATCCATTAAATAAAAAACAACAACAACAAACACTAAACAAAAGCTGTGGGCGAGCTGAGCAGAGCCGACCCGAGTCGCAAAGAGAGCGCGCAAAGCTTTCAATGCAAGTACAACACAAACATACGTACGTACGCACATACATACAAACAGAGAGCGAGAGCAACATGTATGGTCTTCAAAGGGGTTAATGGGTAGGAGAGGAGGAGGGGAGGGGGGGGAGGGGGGGCGGTAGATGTTTGGGTCGACATAAAGTGCGATTTAATTCCTCGAATGAGGCACACAAAGTAAAGCGCGCAATGTGTACAAAGTCGAAGTCCGAAGCGTAGTCAAAACACACACACACACACACACATATGTTCATATACACAGCATAAAAGTCGCTGGTAGTAGTAGAAAACTCGATCGAGCCACGACGAACTAAGCGAGCACGAATGCCCAACGAAAGCCGAAGTTGGCGCGCAGCAGCATAAGCAACATTTATCCATTGCTGTTGTTGTTGTTGCTGTAGTTCTGTATGTATGTGAGCGAGAGAGAGCAAGCGAACGTTCGTTGCGCTCGTTTGCTTGGCGCGCATTCAGATAGCTGCCTGGCCAGATATGAGACCGTGGGAAAGAACAACCAAAGACGTGTTGTACACACATACACACACACACACAGCACTACGTATGTATGTTTGTTTGTATGTATGCGCATGCGAGCGTCTGTTTTATTTCTTTACATTTTGTTTGCCCATTCGCTTCGCATGCGCAGCAGCGCGCAGTTTTATTTTTTTCTTTTGCCTTACCATTGTTGTTGTTGTTTTTTTCTTCTGTCTGTATGTATTTACATGTGTATAGATAGAAACATACAAATGTACATTGCCGCAGGCGCAGCCTTTCAGAGAGCGCGCACAGCCATACACCCAAAACGAGTGAGAGAGAGAGAGAGAAAGAGAGCGCTGCTTAAAGAGCAAGATAGGACTAGCCAGCGCCGGCTGTTGTTCTCGTAGATCGTCTCAACTTACCTGTGTGTATGCGCGCAGTTCTCTCTCTCGCTCTCTCTCTCTCTCTTGGTCACCCTCCCTTATGCTAAGAGTCTAAACTACGACTCCATCTGGCTGCCGAAACATGTGCAACACAGCTGCATACGCCGCCAAACAGACACACACACACACATACACACATACACATTGTGTACATATTTTAAGCGGTCTATGCGCTTTGCGCGCCTTCTTCGCATTGCCTGGCAACCACTTTTTTATTTTGTGTTCATGCCCTGGTCAGTGGTTGTTGTTGTTGTAAACGTTTTCGTTTATTGAAGCATTTTATGATGCTGTGTGTTGTTGTCCATAAATCTGTTTATGCACTTCATTGAACACACACACACACACATACACTTGCATGCATATACACATGTGCGCGTGATCGCAGTGTGACCGCCTAACAATGTACTAGAATTTACTTGCCATTGGTATTTTTTTCTCTCTTTTTTTTGGTATTATGAAAGAACACAAAAATAACTTAAATATATTTAACATAATAAGAGAACAAAATGTAAGCTTCCTTAAGTTAATTATTATCGATTTAAGTTGTTGATAGTATTTAGTAATTAATTGAAATCATCTTTTGGGTATTTTTGCAGGCTTTGAAGGCAAGAATTGTGATCAGAATATCGATGATTGTCCAGGAAATCTGTGCCAGAATGGCGGCACCTGTGTCGATGGCATCAATGATTATCGCTGCAACTGTCCACCGAACTTTACGGGACGCTATTGTGACGTCGATGTGGACGAGTGTGCACTGCGTCCCTCTGTCTGCCAGAATGGAGCAACATGCACGAACACGCACGGCACGTACAGTTGCATCTGTGTGAACGGCTGGGCGGGCAGCGATTGCAGTGAGAATATCGATGATTGTGTCCAGGCGGCATGTTTCTATGGTGCGACATGCATTGATGGCGTTGGCAGCTTCTATTGTCGTTGCACGGCTGGGAAGACTGGGCTACTGTGCCATCTGGATGATGCATGCACCTCCAATCCCTGCCATGCGGATGCCATATGCGATACGAGCCCGATCAATGGCTCCTATGCCTGTTCCTGTGCCACCGGCTACAAGGGTGTCGACTGCTCTGAGGATATTGACGAATGCGATCAGGGTTCGCCGTGTGAACACAACGGGATCTGTGTGAATACGCCGGGTTCGTTTATGTGCAATTGCTCGCAAGGATTTACGGGGCCACGCTGCGAGACGAACATCAATGAATGCGAATCACATCCGTGCCAGAACGAGGGCAGCTGTCTGGATGATCCGGGCACTTTCCGTTGCGTTTGCATGCCCGGCTTTACCGGCACCCAATGCGAAATCGATATCGATGAGTGCCAGTCGAGTCCGTGCTTGAACGATGGCATCTGCCATGACAAGATCAATGGTTTCAAATGCAGCTGCGCGTTGGGCTTCACTGGAGCCCGCTGTCAGATCAATATCGATGATTGTCAATCGCAGCCGTGCCGCAACAATGGCATCTGTCACGACTCCATTGCCGGCTATAGCTGTGAATGTCCACCTGGCTATACGGGCGCTAGCTGTGAGATCAATATCAATGATTGCGACTCATCGCCGTGTCATCGGGGCAAGTGCATCGATGGCGACAACAGCTTCAAGTGTTTGTGCGATCCCGGCTTCACGGGCTATCTGTGCCAGAAACAGATCAACGAATGCGAATCGAATCCCTGCCAGTTTGGCGGTCATTGTGTCGATCGTGTGGGTAGCTATCTATGCCATTGTCTGCCCGGCACCAGTGGCAAGAACTGTGAGATCAATGTCAACGAATGCCACAGCAATCCGTGCAACAATGGTGCCAGCTGCATCGATGGCATCAACTCCTATAGCTGCAGCTGTGTGCCCGGCTTCACCGGTCAGCACTGCGAACTGAATGTCGATGAGTGTGCTAGCAATCCGTGTGCCAACAACGGTGTCTGCATGGATCTGGTCAATGGCTATAAATGCGAATGTCCGCGTGGCTTCTACGATGCACGCTGTCTGAGCGATGTCGATGAGTGTGCGTCGAGTCCGTGTGTAAACGATGGTCGCTGTGAGGATGGCATCAATGAGTTCATCTGCCATTGTCCGCCCGGCTATGCGGGCAAACGTTGCGAACAGGATATCGATGAGTGTGCTAGTAATCCTTGCCAGCATGGCGGCAGTTGCTTTGACAAGCTCAATGCCTTTAGCTGCCAATGCATGCCCGGCTACACGGGCTACAAGTGTGAGACGAACATCGATGATTGCCTCAGTAATCCGTGTGCCAATGGTGGCACCTGTATCGACAAGGTCAATGGCTACAAATGTGTCTGCAAGGTGCCCTACACCGGTCTCAACTGTGAGAGCCAATTGGATCCGTGTGCCAGCAATCGTTGTCGCAACGAGGCCAAATGCACGCCTAGCCCCAATTTCCTAGACTTTTCCTGCACCTGCAAGTTGGGCTATACGGGACGCTATTGTGACGAGGATATCGATGAGTGTGCCTTCAGTTCGCCCTGCCGCAACGGTGCCAGTTGCCTCAATGTGCCCGGTTCGTATCGTTGCCTGTGCACCAAGGGCTATGAGGGTAGGGATTGTGCCATCAATACGGATGACTGTGCCTCGTTTCCCTGCCAGAATGGTGGCACATGCCTCGATGGCATCGGTGACTATTCCTGCCTGTGTGTGGATGGTTTCGATGGCAAACACTGTGAGACGGACATCAATGAGTGCTTGAGCATGCCGTGCCAGAATGGTGCCACATGTCGTCAGTATGTGAACAGTTATACATGCACTTGCCCGCTCGGTTTCAGTGGCATCAACTGTCAGACGAACGATGAGGATTGCACGGAAAGCTCCTGCCTCAACGGTGGCAGCTGTGTGGATGGCATCAATGGCTATAATTGCAGTTGCCTCACCGACTTCAGTGGCGCCAACTGTCAGTACAAGTTGAACAAATGTGATTCGGCGCCCTGTCTCAACGGTGGCACTTGCCACGAGCAACGCGATGAATACACCTGCCACTGTCCCAGCGGCTACACCGGCAAACAGTGCTCCGACTATGTGGACTGGTGTGCCCAATCGCCGTGCGAGAATGGCGCCAGCTGCAGTCAACTCAAGCATCAGTTTAACTGCAAGTGTGCCTCAGGTTGGACCGGTAAGCTGTGCGACGTCCAGACGATCAGTTGCCAGGATGCGGCACAACGCAAAGGCTTGAGTGTGAAACAGTTGTGCAACAATGGAACGTGCAAGAATCATGGCAACAGTCATGTGTGCTACTGCAGCCAGGGATATGCGGGCAGCTATTGTCAGCAGGACATCGATGAGTGTGCCTCGCAACCGTGTCAGAATGGTGGCACGTGTCGTGATCTGGTCGGTGCGTATGAGTGTAGCTGTCGTCAGGGCTTTCAGGGCCAGAACTGTGAGCTGAATATCGATGATTGTGCACCGAATCCGTGCCAGAATGGCGGCACTTGTCATGACCTGGTGCAGGGTTTCAGCTGCAGCTGTCCGCCTGGCACCTTGGGCATCATTTGCGAACTGAATCAGGATGATTGTGTGCCGGGTGCATGCCACAACAATGGTAGCTGCATTGATCGTGTCGGTGGCTTCGAATGCTCGTGTCCACCCGGTTTCGTTGGCGCTCGCTGTGAGGGTGACATCAATGAGTGTTTAAGCAATCCCTGCTCGAATGCCGGCACCCTCGATTGTGTGCAATTGGTCAACAACTATCACTGCAATTGCCGGCCCGGACACATGGGACGACACTGTGAGCACAAGGTGAACTTTTGTGCCCAATCGCCGTGCCAGAATGGCGGTGCATGCAGCACCAAGCAGAGCGGACATCATTGCGTCTGTGCGGATGGGTATTATGGCAAGAACTGTGAGTTCAGTGGCCAGGACTGTGACTCGAATCCGTGTCGCGCTGGCAACTGCATCATCGACGATGCCGGCGGCTATCGCTGTGAATGCAGTCGCGGCACAGCGGGTCAACATTGTGAGATCGATACGCTCGATGAGTGCCAACCGAATCCGTGTTTACAGGGTGCTGCCTGTGACAATCTACTCGGCGATTATGATTGCCTTTGTCCCAGCAAGTGGACCGGAAAACGTTGTGAGATCTATGATGCCAGCTATGCCGGCTGGTCGGGTAATGCCAACTCTCATGGCATTAGCAATTCAAACAACAACAATAACGTCAACAATGGTAACAACAACAATAATATCAATGGTGTCAGTGGTGGTGGTGGTGGCAACTCTGGCATCTCTGGCATGTACGATGCGGATCTGCAGCAACAACGCGCCCTCTGCGAGAAACGCGGTTGTCCCGAAAAGCAAAGCAATGGCGAATGCGACTCCGAATGCAATACCTATGCCTGCAACTTCGATGGCAACGATTGCTCGCTGGGCATCAATCCGTGGGCGAACTGTACGGCGCGAGAGTGTTGGCGCGTCTTCATGGACGGACAGTGCAACGAGGATTGCAACAATGCGGCATGCCTCTACGATGGCAGGGATTGTGAGCAGAAACTGAAACGTTGTGCGGCCATCTATGATGCCTATTGTCAGAAGCATTACGGCGATGGTTATTGTGACTACGGCTGCAATAATGCCGAATGCAGTTGGGATGGCCTGGACTGCGAGAAGTCGGAACAATCGTCGCAGCTGGCCGAGGGCGCTATGTCCGTGGTTATGTTAATGGATATGCGACAATTTCGGGCGGAGCAAGCACAGTTTCTGCGTGAGATGAGTCATGTGTTGCGCACCACCGTACGGGTGAAGAAGGATGCGCTGGGCAACGACATGATCTTCAGCTGGAAGGGTGCCTCACGCATGCCCGATATACAGGACACGGAATTTGGACGCAAACACAAGATCCTATATACCCAAAGGAACGGTCAGACGGGCATACAAATCTATTTGGAGATCGATAATCGCAAATGTACAGAATGCTTCAATCGTGCCACAGAGGCAGCCGAATTCCTAGCCGCCTCCGCGGCCAAACACACCTTTGCCAATCGTTATCCGATCTATAGTGTGCGCGGTGTCCAGAGTCCCGGCGAGGGTGAAGGCACGGAATCTCCGGCGAATGTCAAATATGTTATCACGGGCATTGTGCTCGTTCTCATCCTGTTCGCCTTCTTTGGCATGGTGTTGAGCACACATCGGAAGCGAGCACATGGTGTCACCTGGTTCCCCGAAGGCTTTCGTGCGCCCGCGGCAGCGGTCATGTCGCGCCGTCGTCGCGATCCCCATGGCCAGGAGATGCGTAACCTCAACAAGCAAGTCGGCGGCCTGCCTCAGTCCCATCAGATGCCTGGTGGCGGCGTTGGCAGCGTCACCGGCGGTGGCAGCCACTGGTCCGACGATGAATCCGACATGCCACAACCGAAGCGACAGCGTGGCGATCAACTTGGCAGCAATCTGGTGGTTGGTGGCAGTGTTGCCGGCCTGACCAGTGTTGGTGGCTATGCCAGTGATCATACCATGATCAGTGAATACGAGGAGGCGGATCAACGTGTCTGGTCGCAGGCACATCTCGATGTGGCCGATGTACGTGCCATTATGACGCCGCCGGCGCATCAGGATGGCGGCAAGCACGATGTGGATGCACGTGGTCCGTGTGGTCTGACCCCGTTGATGATTGCCGCCGTCCGTGGCGGTGATCTGGACAGTGGCGAGGATATCGAAAACAATGAGGATAGCACGGCCCAAGTGATCTCGGATCTGTTGGCACAGGGTGCCGAACTGAATGCCACAATGGACAAGACGGGTGAGACATCATTGCATCTGGCGGCACGCTATGCTCGTGCCGATGCCGCCAAGCGACTGCTCGATGCTGGCGCCGATGCCAATTGTCAGGATAATACGGGTCGGACACCGTTGCATGCCGCCGTTGCGGCCGATGCCATGGGCGTCTTTCAGATTCTATTGCGTAATCGTGCCACAAACTTAAATGCACGCATGCATGATGGCACCACACCCCTGATCCTTGCCGCACGCCTAGCCATCGAGGGCATGGTCGAGGATCTTATAACAGCCGATGCGGACATCAATGCTGCCGACAATTCGGGCAAGACCGCATTGCATTGGGCTGCCGCCGTCAATAATACGGAAGCCGTCAACATCTTGTTGATGCATCATGCGAATCGCGATGCCCAGGACGATAAGGATGAGACGCCGCTGTTTTTGGCCGCACGCGAGGGCAGCTATGAGGCATGCAAAGCGCTTCTCGATAACTTTGCCAATCGCGAGATCACCGATCATATGGATCGTCTGCCCCGCGATGTTGCCAGCGAGCGGCTGCATCATGACATTGTCCGGCTGCTCGATGAGCATGTGCCGCGTTCACCGCAAATGATTAGCATGACGCCGCAGGCAATGATTGGTTCACCGCCGCCCGGACAACAGCCCCAACTAATCACACAGCCGACGGTGATTGCGGCTGGCGGTGCGGCAGGCAAACAGAGTAGCCAGGCGGCCAAACAGAAGGCGGCCAAGAAGGCCAAACTTATTGAGGGCAATAGTCCCGACAATGGCTTGGACAACAACAATATGGGCAGCTTGCGTCGCAAGGCAAGCTCAAAAAAGGGCAACAACAACAACAATCACAATGGCGGCAATGGCGCATCAAAAAAGGTGTCGGCAATGAACGGATTGAATGTGGTATCGGCAGCATCTCAACTTCTGACTGCCTCATCGGTGGCTGCGGCACAGGCAGCAATGTGCACGGACCTCGACTCGCCACCGCCGCCACCGCTGACAACAACAGCGCTACAACAACAACAGCAACAGCAGCAGCAACAACAACAACAGCAGCAGCAGCAACAACAACAACAACAGCAGCAGCAACAGCAGCAGCAGGCGACAACAGGCAACGGGAATCTGGTGAATCTCAATCTACCCAGTCCGTACGACACCAGCTCCATGTACTCGAATGCAATGGCAGCGCCACCGAATAACAACAACAACATCAACGGTGCCAAACAGCCGCCAAGCTATGAGGATTGCATCAAGGTAACATCAGTAGTAGTACATCATTATTCATCATTCGTACAAACGATTTACGATGACAAAGAAATGAACTTTATTGAACCAATATTTAACTGTCTTTTGTCTATTTATAGAATGCACAATCGTTGCAATCGCTGCCAGGGAACGGTCTGGACATGATCAAGCTGGAGAATTATGGCTATTCGATGGGCTCGCCATTTCAGCAGGATATGTTGAATGGACAGGCGTTGAGTGGCATGAATAATGGACGCAGCACCCAAACGCTCTGCGGACTAGGCGTTGGACTAACAAACAATGGTCACGAACAGGGCCTAAGTCCGCCCTATTCGAATCAATCGCCGCCGCATTCAGTGCAAAGCAGTTTGGCCCTCTCGCCGCATGCCTATCTGGGTAAGTTTCTAGTTGGCAATGGTTTTGGCAACACTACAACTAATTGGATGTTTGTTTTGGTTTCTTCGTAGGTTCACCATCGCCGGCAAAGTCGCGACCCAGTTTGCCAACATCGCCGACACATATACAGGCGATGCGGCATGCCACGCAACAGAAGCAATTTGGCAGCAATCTCAACAGCCTGCTAGGCGGCGGCAATGGCTCCACAATGGGGCCGCAAAGCTCGCCGGTTAGCTTGGGCATTATATCGCCGACGGGCAGCGATATGGGCATTATGCTCGCGCCTCAATCCTCCAACAATGCGAAAAGCAGTGCAATAATGCAAACGTTGTCACCCCAGTTGCAACAGCAGCAGCAGCAACAACAGCAGCAGCAACAACAGCAGCAGCAACATCAACAGCAGCAGCAGCAACAACAGCAGCAACAACAACAGCAGCAGCAACAACAGCAGCAGCAACAACAGCAGCAACAACAACAGCAACATCAACAGCAGCAACAACAGCAACAGCAGCAACAACAACAACAGCAACAAGCAATTGGAGGCCTTGAGTTCGGTTCAGCCGGTTTGGACTTGAATGGATTTTGTGGATCTCCGGGTAAGCTTAATCTCTATATACAATACAGTAAATGTGAACTAATATCATCTTATCCTTTTCTCTCTGTGGAACAGACTCATTTCACTCGGGTCAAATGAATCCGCCTTCGATACAAAGTTCAATGTCGGGCTCATCGCCATCGACCAATATGCTGTCGCCATCGTCGCAGCACAATCAGGCCTTCTATCAGTACCTAACGCCGCCCAGCCAACATTCGGGCGGACATACGCCGCAGCATTTGGTGCAAACGTTGGACAGCTATCCGACGCCATCGCCCGAATCGCCGGGCCATTGGTCATCATCGTCGCCGCGCAGCAATTCGGATTGGTCCGAGGGCGTACAATCGCCGGCGGCCAACAATCTGTACATCTCCGGCGGCCACCAAGCCAACAAGGGCTCCGAGGCCATCTACATTTGACATAAGCGCACCTAAAAACCAACACACACACAATAGACAAAGGCAAAGGCAAAAGGCTGGAGGAGTTGTTGGTGTCGATTGGCACTCAAAGAGCGCGACGACATCAGGCTGAAACGAACAAGCAAAACCCATTTACCTAACCCCCCTACCCCCACTCCAACTCCTCCTGCTCCTTACACCTCACTCACAGACAACACTCTCGATTTTTTTTTTTTTTGAATTAGCTTTTAAGCTTTAACTTAAACAAAACAAACGTAATTATATTATAGTAATTTAAATGCTTAACTTAAAACTTTGTTGTACAGCGCGCTTTGAACATCATATATATACTTATATATATATATATATATATATATCGCATATCCGATATATATATACATTCACTTATATCATTTTAAGTTAGTGTTAGCAGTTTTTGTCGCTTTTCAATACCAACAAATTATTTTGCACAACACAAAACGAGAGAAAAAAAAACAACAAAAGGAAAAACATTTTTCTAGGTATTTTTTTTTTTAATTAATTAATTATTGTATTTTGCAAACGTGTTAAAAACGCGCACGTTTCGCTGCTTCCAGTAAACATTTAAAATTAGCGCAAATTATTATTATTATAATTAGTTATTATGCTACTGTATTTTGTAATTGTAATTGTATTTTGTAATTCTGTAATTCTGTAATTGTGTGTGCGTGAAACGTGAACGGATCACGTTTTATACCCTCTTGATACGATAAGCGATACGATATAAGATGACAAAAAAAAAACCATACGAAAAATAATTCAAGAAAATATCAATAGTTTGTAGCATCGGTCGACTATACGTTTTATCATTAAGTTTTTAAACAAAACAAAAAAACACAAAAATCAAGAAAACCGAAAAAAAGTAAATCTTTAAACTAATTGCATAATTAATATTAAATATGTTTAGCTGTTAGTTTCGAAACTGAAGTGCTTATATTAACGAAATTGTTAGCTATATATACTACTATATAGGAATCAAACAAAACACACACAAACACACACACATTCTGCAAGCCTATATCATACATATATAAACGAAATTTTTTTTTTAACTACATTTTTTTTGTATGTAATTCTACATATAAATCTCGATATTAAGCATAAATTGTAAAAAGATTCTCATTATTGTTTTGAATTAAGTTGACAACTCAAAAAATTACAACTTTCCCCCGACCAGAAACACTATATATATATATAAAAAAGAAACGAAAAAGAAAAAAAACGATTATGGTTTTTTTTCTTAACTAAATTTTAAGTTTTATTTTGACGAATTGCGAAATACTTATCTATATATAAATATATTTTTCAAAAATATGCAAACAACAAATTTTGTAATCGCGATTATCACAAAATCATTTTCTTCATTCTATTTACAAAAAATTTGCTTTATTATTATTTTACTTTTTTTTTTTAATAGTTTTGCTGCGACTTTTTTTCTTAATCTTAATGTGTAAATTGTACAATTTTTTGTTGTCCTAACCTAAAAAAAAAACAGCGAACGAAACATGCAAATGCAAATTTTTTTGACATAATAAATATACAAAATAATTATTTTAAAAAAAATTCATAAATGCGTTTTTCTTAAGTTTGTGTTAAGCACTTTTAAATTAAGGTCTTAAAAATATAAAAAAAATCTCACATGACAAAATGCTTAACTTATTCATCTGAAGATAATGTATAGCTGGAAAAGGAATCTGTTTTTTTTTCAGATTTTTAATTTGCCCAGCGATTATTTTAAAAGCTCATCTAAGATATAATCAACTTTTTTATTGGCGAACCGAAATGCTCCAGAACTATGACATAAAAGCGATCAATCGATATCATAAAAGTAACTCATATAACTTAAATACTTTGTGAAACTGATGCAACATATCTTTCGAAAATCTGGTAAGATTTTATTATTTTTATTTAAGTTGATATTACCCCATAGTGGTTCCTCGACCGCTGTTGTGTGGAAACAAATAAGGTTTATGCATTGGCTTAACTACCCTTTTAAAATAATAAACAAAAATGATACATACTTTTAGGCAGATCGCTTATTCTTAAAAGGACATTAGATTTTAAGCCATAACTTGAACATTTCCTGAAGGATCTTTAAGGAAAATACATTTTTGAACTCGCAGCAACAAGATCTTTCGATTAGCTTATAAGGATCTCTAGGATTCGCGAAAAAAAATTGTCGAAAAATGTTACAGGGGGTAGGTCAGAAAAAATTTTAAAAATTACAAAATCGTCGATTACTCGACTATTTTAAGGACTATCCGAATGTCCTTTGGACCACAAGAAGGCCTGGGCCCACCGATATGAGAAAAGTAGTTCAAAGGACGATAGTCCTTCAAACAGCTGGAATAAAAGGATAAATGTTTAAAACAGAAAATTGATTATAGCTCGGCCAAATCATCAAGGATTCGCACGTGTCCTGTGTCAGACATTTTGTTTTGACCAGGTCTACTAACTGGCCAAAGGATATTTAAATCGTCCTTGTGGTTTCCGAGAAAACTGCACTTTTATGGTTTTTTCTTATTTTCGCTCGGCCGTAAAGTGAAATTTTTACAAGTGTTTTTTTTCTTAGATGACCCCATAATCCTTGAGTGCAGTTCGATAGAGTAGGTCCTTGAAACTCTCACGCAACATGTCCTTTCAAAATCCGTAAGGATTAAAGTGGCTTAGGAGTATTTAAAAAAAAAATTCAACACATTTTAGGTCAAAACTCGTCAATATCATTAAGGATCCATCGGTTTTGCAGTCAAGGATGGTTGTGAGTCCCACCCAACAAAGGAAAAATAAGATATTTTTGTATTGCTCGTATCGTTAAAGATCGTATTTATTTACCTCAAAAACCAAAAAATCTAATAAAAAATCTACAATCAATTATTCATAATAATAATAAAAGACATGAACTAAAATTAGATATACATATAAACTTAGGCGCTTCTCGTTTGTTCTTATGTTTAAATAAAAATGGTTTTCTTAGAAAAATGATTGAATTTTTAATCATTACCCCAAAATATTTTTGTTTAGATTGGTATTACCCCATATCGGTTCCTCGACCTCTGTTGTGTGGAAACAAATAAGGTTGATGCATTGGCTAAATTACCCTCTACAATAATTTGGTGATTGCATACTTTTACCCCGGTTCCCCGACCACTGAAATAGATCTTAAAGCAAAAAAAATCTATAAAATTGTATTTCTATCGCATTTATTTCATGTTTAATATATATATATGTATTTACTATGTGCACTCTTTGAATAAACATTATTGTTAAGCGTAGTTTGTTAAATTAAATTATTTAAGGTGCGAGCCTAACCTTGCTTGTCCCTGCCACCCCCACCGACATTGTTTGGAATGCGCACTGTGCGTGTATTGTGTTAACACACACATACAAAAAAAAACAAAAAAAAAATATGTTTTTACTACATAACTAATTATCTTTTTTGGCATCGCCAGCTGTCACTGTTGTTGTTGGCTGTGGCAACGATTCCGTTTTGGTTGCAGCACCCTCGCCAGCGGCAGCGGCAGCATCTCCTTCGTCTCCTTCGGCAGGTTCATCTTTTTTGTCCTTCTTGGCGCCGGGCACAAACGGACAGACGCCGCCCTTGCACTCAAAGGGAAAGTCGGGGCCGGCCTTGATTATGTTGCCCTGGGCATCCTTTTTCTCCCAAGGGTTCCAGTAGCGCAGCAAAATGGGCTGCACAAATCGATGCCAGATCCACAGCAGCAATGGGATAATGAAACAGGGCAAACAAACCATCTTGCGAGTGGTCCTAAACATAGGAATTATTAATACAATGCCATTTATGTTAATTAACGCAACTCACCTTGTCAATTATTTGGTAACTCTGCTTCTTTCTTTTGTTTTATGGTCACAATGTGACCAAGTCGCGTATACGAGAAATAGACGCAACTGCTAAAATTGCGACTTTTTGAATTTGCAACTGATTTGTTGTTTGTACTTTATAAATTTTGCTATATTATTTATACATCACTTTTGATTTTTTTATGCTACTAAGCAGCAGCTGTTCCATACAACTTCAAAACAATGTTACAGTGTGACCAGTTATGCAAGGCAAAACATTTTAAGCGATTATTGCTCAAAATGCAAATTGAATCAAACGCAAATATTTTGCATTGCTAAGCTCTAATATAATTATTAATTGTACTCTACTAAAGTTCAACACAACTTGCTATCGTATTAAATGAAATACCAAATGCCACCAACTATCGATAGACTATCGATTGCAGTATTAAAATATATAAAATGTCTTTTGTTTTGATCTTTATTGCAACACATCAATTGTTAAACAATTCAGCTCAGCCTATCAATGGACAGCGATAAGGCACACCCGCCCTGCAGCAATATTCGCGTCCCGCTTGCAGATTCGTATTTATCCACTGATTGTGACAGTTCTTGATAAACAAATACGCACGCTCCTTGTGGCAATCGTGTCCCAGCGTTCCACAAACAATATTCGCCGAATTAGGCAAATGCTGTACAATCTGCAACGAGGAACCGGAATCAGAGCCAATGCGAAAGGATGAATCGATTTATTAACTCACCGCTTCGAGACACTTGGTCTGGCACTGTTTGCGTCCGACGGCATTGCAGGCAAAGATGCGATCCATTTCGTTGTGGATGAGCGGCGTTGCGGGCAAACCGTTTTGTATCTGCGAGGAGAGAAAGACGCCGCAGGTGCATGGCACGGGCAATGGCGGCGATGGCAATGTGTTATCGACACTCGTTGGCGTTGTGCTTGTGCTCATTAACTCGGTGGTGCTATCGGAGCTCGGAGTGGTGCTGTTGCCTATCTCCTCCGCCTTCTGTTGCACCTCCTGTTCCACCGCCTGTTCCACTGCCGGTTCCACTGCCTCTTCTACAGCCTGCTCCTGCTCTAAAGTGCTGCTTTCAATCGCTGTCGCTGTGCTGCTCTCTGGCCTAATGGTGGATGAGGATGTCGTTGTCGTTATCGGCATACTATTGATGATAAACTCAACGGAAGCTGGTTCGGTTGTTGTGCTAACTGGACGCATCTTGAGACGCATCTTCTCCTTGGTGGTATAAGCTGGCTTCCCGTAAAGCGGCTTCTTGTAGGCAATCTTGCTGGCGCTGGTGAACTGCTGCCAGGCGAGAATGCCAAACAACAGGACGAGCATCAGTCTCAAAGTCATCTTCTGGCAAGCTGGCAAAACGGAAAACGAAACGAAACGAAATTGTTTAGCCTGGCTTGGAAAGGAATAGAGAGAGAGTTGAATAGTTTTACCCATCTTTGTATTTGGTTAACGTTGAAGTTCTTTCTGTTTGCCATTTGGTTGAGTTTTGAGCATTATATGCAACATTTTCGATAACGTCGGCAGATTTTTGTTTTATGTTTTTTGACCTTCCAAAAACACAAAAGATGTTCCACGAAGTTCAAGTTTGGGCGGCGTCAACGCTTTCTTGGCTTAAACAATCCATAAAACTGGGTCAGGGCTTAACAATAAATCAACTTTATTTAACTTGCGTTGCATTCTTGATAGAACCTTTAAGTTTATATCAAAAATAAATGATCTTTTCATAACAATTATCAAACAATTTAAACGCAATCTATGTGCGAAGTAAATGATATGTAAAGTTAATAAACTTTAAAAGCAAATGAAAAGCAATTTGAATTTATTGCGCACAGCAAATTGCCTGACATACCGATAACAGTTATAAGCCGTATCGATATACCGCTAAAATAAAATACTACATTCTATGCACAAGTTGGCAGCGCCAAAAAGTGTATGGCCACACCCTGCAAAAACGACAAATATGCCGGTTGTCATCGCTTCTTTGTTTTGTTTTTGTTTTTTTTAGTGAACCAAAATTTTTGGCGATAACACAAAAAAAAAGGTTGTTAAAACATCAATAAAAGCATTAAGCTTATCAAATCGTAACGTACTTATCGTGGAATCAGACACACACATCCAGCGATGCCGCAATACGTACCAATACAGGGCTTCAAGCAGATGGAGGATGCATTAAAAGTGCATGCCAAAAGCAATTGCCTTATCTATTTGTATTTCTTTGGCGAGAAGGATAGCAAGGGTCGCAGTTGGTGTCCCGATTGCGTACAAGGTAATCATTTCATATATATATATATATATAATCATATCTTTGATATAATTTATTTATGCAGCTGAGGAGACTGTTGAGACCGCATTCCGTGAATATTCGCATCCAAATTCATTGATCTACACTGTGGATGTTGGCAATCGCGAGAGCTGGAAGGATACGTCTACCAACAACAAGTTTCGTCAGTCGCCCTACCTCGTTAGCGAGATACCAGCACTTTTACGCTGGCAGGGCGCGGAGCGCTTACTCGGCGATCAGCTGAAAAAGCCCGAACTACTACAGTTATTTTTTGATGAAGCTAAAAATCAAAGCGCCACCGAACATACCGTTCCATGCACGTAATAGAAAGTGTTTTCGTTAATTATTTTTTTTCATTAAATATTGTTCAGTTATATTAATGTAAATCAGTGTAACTTGTTACTTGTGTCACGACACGCGACCAACTCTGACTGAGCGAAAGAGCGAGTGAGTGAGAGGGAGGGAGAGGGAGAGAGTTAAGTTGAGTTGAGCTCAATGGCAATAGTTTTTGACTCAACTCAAGTGCTTAAAACTCGACTCAATATTTGTTTTGTGGGTGGAAAGGGAGGCTCGCGTTTTTGCAAACAGCAGCAGCAGCAGAAGCAAAGGCAGCGCCATTAACAGCAGCAGCAGCAGCAGAAAAAAGCCAGCGAGCTTTAGCAGCCGCAACCTGGCCGCCTCAACAACGTCGGCATTTTATTAGCACGCACGTCGTCGGGCAGGACGAATCGTATGGCGCGTCGTCAACAACAGCAGCACCACCAACACCAACACCACCAATACCAATACCAACACCAACAGCAGCAGCAGCAACAGTAAACAAATTCGAAAAGCTTGCTGCCGGGTTTTTTGTGTTTGGTTTTTTTTCGGCAAAAACAAAAAATCTTTTGTTTTTTTTTTGTTGTTGGATTCCATTTCGTTACGCTACGTTACGCGTCACATTACGTGTTGTTGTTGGAGTTGTATATTGTTTTTTTGTTGTTTTTTTTTGTTGTATCCTGTTGTTGTTTTGAAATGCGTTCGTTCTGTTTACATGCTTACCGTTATATTATCGCAGCAGCATTGTTGCTTCACGTTAACCGTTAGCCGCGTCGTCGCGTTCCGTCTGTATGTGTGTGTGTGTGCGGTTGTGTGTGTGTGTGTGCGCGCGTGTTCAACAAACAAATAAATAATGTGCAACAAAAACAAAACCAAAACAAGCAACAGCCATTAAATATTAGCCAAATCAAAAGTACGTAACAAATCACACACATGTGTGTCTGTCTGTAAGTGTGTGTGAGAGTGTGTGTGTGTGTGTGAAAGGTTGCGGTTAGTTTTTAAACCCTTTTTAAAGCCAAACTGTTGCGCCTTGAATTTAGTTTTCTTTGAGCTGGGCCAAAATTGCTTTAAGCCTTCTTTCTATTGTGTTTATTGCTAATATGTTAATATTATTATCACATCATTATTATTATTATTATTTATTCTTCAATTCTTCTCTCTCACTCTTTCTTACGTTCGTCGTTTTTGACGTCTCGGTGCTAATAAAAGTTTGCGCCTTGTCCAAAAAAAAAGCGAAAACGAAAAAAATATTTGTTCAAAATTGGGAAGCATAAATTGAATTAAATTCAATCGACAGAAATTCGCTAACGATCTCGGATGACATTACGGATGGCGTGTGACAAAACTTAAAATTGCCCTTGAATATTCATTATACAACCATATATATATATAGACACAACTATCACTATAACTATATATATATGTGCTTTATGATGACTTTTATTATCTTTGGAACTTAATGTCTCAAAAAGTATCCTACGAGTCCTAACCATTATCATTATAATATGTGAAAGTTTGTTTTTATGTTTGTTAATCTTTCCTGGAAAAACTATTTCATAGATTTAGTCAAACTTTACAATCATATAGCTTATGCATCAGAATAAATCATAGGCTATACCTTTTGAAGATATCGTATGATTGGGAGACGACGGACAACACAAAAGAAGGGATTATCATGTTCAAAATAAATAATTTCATTCGCTAGAAAAACATACAAAGACTTTTTAGACTTTAAAGAAATTCTTTAAAGTTTCACTTTTAATTAAGCATGATTTTGGTTGAGTATGATTTATTAAATCGATTTCAAAAGATTAACTCGAGTTGAAAATGAAACAAATATCAAAATTTTTATTAAAATTTTAGAATATTTCGAAAACTAAAAGAAAGGCGAACTTTCATAAAGCGAATCTCAAGCAGCATCTCTAACCTCATAAAGTATATATATATTCTTAAGAAAACTTAGTTGTAAAAAAGTTCGTAGTAAAGAAAATTCTTTAATACACTAACTACTAAACTTATACATATATATATATATATATATCATCATCACCATCAATATATAAATATATATGTATCGAATGTTCAAATCGCATTCTGTTTTCTATATTTATATTCAATTATTCAATTGGATACAGCATCAAAAGATTATTTTCATATTTATCGAAATCACCTTGATGTTATTTCCTCCCCCAACCCACCATAACCCCCCTCCCACCTCCCCCCTCCCCCCTCCCCCGACCACAACGACACACACACATAGCAATAATAGTTTAGATTTTGCTGTCAACATTGCTTTCGCATTCCAATTTTTAGCCCCTGACATCTTTTTGGCGCATTTCGACACACAAATTTCGTTATAATATCGAGAAAATAAGCATAAACTATACATATACACACATATATATATATATATATATATAGTTTTTATTTGTGTGTCGACGTTTCATGTTGTTGTTGTTGTTGTTTTCTTTCAATTTATTTATTAATTTATTTCTTTTTATTTCGCATTCGTTTGTCAATTAAAAATGAAAAAAAAAGCAGCGAAAGCAAATCTTAATGAGCCACGTAACAGGCAATGGACTTCGCTTATAGGGTAAGCAGGAGGATGGTGGAGGATGGCAGGTGGATTAAGAAGGTGGGCAGGGGGGTGGTGGGGGGCTGTGGGTTGTAGGCACTCAATGCGCCAAAAGCAGCGTCAAAAAAAAATGACATTTAAGTGCTAATAAAAATATTTGACAAAAACGAAACGAAAAGAATAAATTATATTAAAGATTTCAAAAATAGAAATGCCGAGTGGGTGGATGGGCGGGTGGTGTTAGAAGGGTGGGAGAGGTGAGATGTGGTGAGGGGCTGGTTTAGTTAAACCCTAACCCCACGTGCATCCATATCTAGATTGGCTTGGATATAGATTTAGTTAAGTGGATTTTTCTATCTTTTTTTTCTTGTTGGGATTTGTCAAGATCGTTTTCTGCTCGATGTTGTTGTTGTTGTGTGTGTGTGTGTGTGCGATTTATAGTGTCATCCCAAAAATCATAATTTATTAATAATTTCTAAACATACATTCAGCTGAGTACGTATGTATCTGCAGCCAGGTGTGGGTGTATCTGTATCTGTATCTTTGTATCTAGCCCCAGTTGAGCGCACACACACATACATACACGTACGTACGTACGTATATAGATATAAAGTATATTTATTTTTTTTATTTAATTGACGCATTTAGTTCAACCAACCAACAACGACAACAGAATATTTCGTGCATATATCATCATCATCATCATCAATATATATGTACATATGTATGTGCGTGTGTGTGTTTTTGGAAAATGCAAATCAAAGTGAAAAATATACATATATATAAATATATATATATATTTATATATATTCTCATATAATTGATGAACGGCTGCCCAAAATTAGCGAAGCGCAGAGAAAATGATTATGAAAACTTTTGCATGCGATCATCATCATTATCATCATCATCATCATCAATAACAGACACAGAAACAGCAACAACAACAGGCACATAATTTTTTTATTATTAACATTTTAATTATTATATTGATTATTATTTTTTATTTTATTATTTTTTTTTTTTATGATCATTATGTCATGTTATTATTAAATTTATATCTATTATTTTTAATATTATTATATTATCTTTTTTTATTTATTTTTATTTATTTTTTATTCTTAGTTTTATTTATTTCGTTTTTTACTATATTTTTATTTTAAATAATATTATTTTTTATTTTTTTTTAATATTATAATTTTTTTAAATATTTATTTTTGTTTTTAATTATATATATTTTTTATTATTATTTTTAATGTAATTAATTAATTGTTTTTTGATTTTTTTTTCATTGTATTATTATTTTTAATATTATAATACAATGCAAAGAACTTTTCCCTATAACGAATTCATTTTCTGAATGTTGCAACTTGGTTTATTTATAATAATATATATATAAAAATATATATAATAATAAAAATTTCAATATTTCGGGCTTTTCTTTATAAAAATGTTTCTATGTGTTCCCTTGAGATTCGCTATATGGTGGTACGACTGTAGCAACACATTTGAAAATAGATCCCAATTTGTTTTTTTTTTTCAAAAAAAGTATACAAAACTTGGGCGAACGTTATCGGATTTGAAAAAATCTTTTAAACTGCGATAAGCTTAGGAATTTGTTGTATCAATCATTCCATCAATCAATCAACAATAACCCATTCAATCGGTAAAGACAAATTTAAGCCAAAAATCACAGAACAAATTAACAAAAAATTCTTTTCTGCTTCGATAGTTTGATATAGACGATAGTCGATAATTGATATTGCCGATATGCAAGATTGGGGCAGTCTCGCTGCTGCTGCTGTTGTTGTTGTTGTTGTTGTTATCGTTACACACTAATAACCATGTGGACGTTATCACAGCAACAAAAACACACACACAAAATACAAAAGAAAGAAAAAAACTAAACTTTGCGCTTTTGGCTGCGGCTGCTGCTCCGATAAGCGTCCAACTAGACAAACTAAATACCGACAGTCAACAACAACAACAAAAACAACGACAATGACAATACAAAGAAGAGGAAGAGGAAGAAGAACATGCCAAAATAAACAAATGAACGTCGACGTCAACGTTGTTGTTGTCGCTAATGACGACAACAGCAAAAAAAAGAGCCGCTTGCGTCCAATTCGCCAGCAGAATGTCCGTACGATGGTTGGGTGGGGTGGGGTGGGGTGAGGAGAGCAAAGGGTTTGGATGCGCTATTTGAAAATCGTTAACAACGTCAGCAGCAACAGCAGCAGCAGCAGCAGCAGTACAGTACAAGCGACGTTGACAGCGACGTCGCTGCTAACGTCAGCGTCAACGTTTCACGTTATCGCTGCCGTTTCTGAATGGCAGTTACAGTTCGTCGTTTGTCCATCGACGGCGACGGCACAGTTGGATCGTCGACGCAATACCGCCGGCGTCAGCGGTACGATACGAATCGGTACGAAACGAAACGGTTGTTTTTTGTTGTTGTTGTTGCTATTGTTGTTATTATTATTATTGCTGTTGACAACGGCCGTTGTCGTTTCGTTTCGATTCGTTTTAATTGTAATTATACTATACGTACGTACATATATATAATATAACAACAGCAACAACAAGCAACAAGAGCAATAAGCAAGCATCGCGCATCGATCAATTTCATCGTTTGCCTATTCGGAAACAAATAATAATTATTAATAATAATAAAAAAAAACAACTATAATGTTGTCGATCGCTGCGTGCCGCTGATGTCTAATAAACCAACAAACACACACACACACACACACACACACACACAAACACACATACAGACGTACATAGAAATGCACTCGAATATCAGAGCGTGCTTTTTTCAACAATCATCACGAAATAATGCAGCAACAACAGCAGCGCAGCAGCAGCACCAGAATGATCGCAATCTAGCAAACTGCCATCTGTGCTACAACAACAACAACAACTTTAGCAAGAACAGCAATCGACAGCAATTGGCAGTTTTTGTTCTTTTTTGCACTTTATGAACGGGTCGCAACAATTTGAAAAGAGCTTTGACAGCCTCAACGAAAAGAAAAGGTAGCGCCAGGAATGCAAATAATAAGGAGTGGGAGAGGGAGGGGTTGGGGGAGGGAATATGGGAAATAGTTGTGAATCCAATGAAAAAAAAACCAAAAAAGACTCAAACATTAAGCTGCAGAGCATTCAAAAGGCGCATTCGCTGAAGCGAAAATCGAATTCGAATACAAAATCGAATCCGAAACGTTACTGTTGTTTAGTGATTCGCACGCTTGGTGTTGTTCGGGGTTCGGCACGCTTCGGTTCGATTCGGCTCGTTCGTTGCGGCTGCAGTTCGGCACCATTCTTCTTCGTCTTCGTTTTCTTCTTCTTCTGCTTGCTCTTCTCGTTTCGAAATGTTTTTTGTTGTATTATGATTTAGGCATTTTGTGATTAAAATTATATAGAAAGAAAAGCACACACAAGATGTTGTCGTTTTCTTTGTTGTTATTGTTATTGTTGTTGTAGATTGTGTTTGGTTTTTGAATGGATTTTCTATTTCCAATTCAGTTTCCAATTCGTGCGGGCCGGAACAGATCAGACCAGCTCTCGTTCCACATTTAAATTCGAAACAATTTTTGCCGTCGGGTTTTGCTTGAGCGATTTTTTGGTTTGCGAGATCAGCGCTCAATATTAATATTAATTGGAGCCGATTAGTTAGATACCCTTTCGCAGCCCTTTCAAACGTTTATTCCCCACAGGGAAAATCGTGTTTTCTCCTTTTTTTTTTGCGATCGTTGATTGATTTCAATTGCGACTACCAACTATATCAACTTTATGTATATAAGTGAGTGTGTGTAGTTGTGTGTGAGTGTGAGTCTTTGTTTGTTTGTTTGTGTGTGGCCCAGTCTGTCAATCAGTCAGTGGGGCTGATAAGCGAGCATAAATTACGTTTAGCAAACGTTGATTGAAAAATTTCGTGCAATAAAAATATTTTGTTTTGTTTGTTTTTACTCCAATTTTTTTTTTACTGTGTGCGCGCAAAAAATATCAAATAAAATAAATAAATACAATAAAACGCAGAGAGTAACGTTAAAAAGATATCAGAAATCAATGCGATAAGCGGTTAAAGCGGGAATCGCAGCAACAGCAGCAGCAGCAGCAACAGCAGCAATTACGGTAGCAGCGCCGTCGCAGCTGATAAACAACGTTTGTTGTTGAGGTGAGTTAAAGCTGTGAGTTGAACTCAGATGTTGAGTTGAGTTTTGGGCGCGTGTTGAGTTGAGTTTTTGAGAGGAATACAATGCTGGCGCCTGCGCTGGCTGCACAACAAAAATTCGATGACGTCGCCAAAAGGAAGGCTGGCAAAAGCGCAAAAAAAAAGAAAATAAAAAACATGAAAATGGGAGCAGCAGCAAGCAGATAGGCAGGCTTGTTGATGAAAGGGGGTGTGGGCGGGTGGTAGGGTGTTGGTACATTAACAAGAGAACAAATCGAGCAGCAGCAGCAGCAGCAAAAGCAAAAGCAGCCATGGCAGTGGGAACAACAACTACTACGATGACAACTACAGTTACAGTTACAGTTACAGCCGCAGCAGCAGCAGCACGCAGCTGAGCAAAGAAAGAAAGAAAGAAAAAAAGCCAAACAACAACAGAGAGCAGCGACTGCGACGTCAACGCCACAAAGCATCCGGCCGCGTGCCCGTAAGAATCAGTGCAGGCAGGCAGGCAGGCAAACAGGCAACCGCAGCGTCGTGTCCTGGGCCATGTGCGGTTCTAATATTGTTTTGTGTCCAGCGTTTTGAAAGATTCTCAAGCCAAAAAAAAAAACAACACAAACAGATAAAATCAAAGAACAACCAAAAACAGCCTAAATCAAGCTAAAAAAAAAAGTCAAATAAATCTGGTCAACTGACAAAAATTTTGTGTTTTATTTTAATAAATAGATTTTTTTTTTGTTGTTGGTGCGCGTATGAAATATGTGGAAAAAAAAAGATTTAAATTATGAGCGGGGCAAATGTTAAATGATAAAAAAAATATACGTTGAAAAAAGTTGCAAAGTAAAATAATTAAAATATACTAAAAATATCCAAAAATATACACAAAATGAAATAAAAAAAATTCAAAAATATATAAATATATATAAATAAATAAAATCGAAATAAGAAAGCGGTGTGCAAAAATTGATGAAAAGAAGGCCGGCAATATTTGTTGTTATATCGTTTATGATGATAACAACAACAACAATCACAATGATCATGATGATGATGATGATGATAATGATGATGCAGTGCGGCAATAACAGCAGCAGCAGCAGTTAAGAGCGGCTCTCCAGAAACCCAAAAGGTAAGTGACCTCCACCTCCTTTTAGAACACACACGCACGTACACATACATACATATATATACAACTCACAATACAAGAACAACAACAACGAAGAGTAACAAAGAGCAAGCAATTAAGGTTTACGTTGTTTGGTTTGTTTCATGGTGTTTTTTTTTTTTCACTCAAGCGGCAAACAAATATTTTATTGCATACGCACAGGGGCCGGGTCGGCAGCTGTTATTCCTCAACAACAATAACAATAACACCAGCAATACCAACAACAACAACAACAGCAACAACAAAACATAACAGCGTATAACAGTGACAAACAAGAAAGCAAAAAATTATTGTCGGCAAACATTTTATTGAATTTTATTTGTTGTTGTCGCCTGCGCAAAACGTACACAAATTCAACACACTCACACGCAGCCACAGAGAGAGAGAGCAAGAGCGCGAGAGAGTGAGAGTGTTGAGTTTCGTTAGTGTTGAGTTTTGTCAGCGTTGAGCCTTAGTTGACGCTCTGTTCGTGCGCTCACGACACGACACGACCAGACAGGACAGGACACGCAAACAACAGCTAAAATCACATCTTTTGCAGTCACAACAAATATTTGTGAAATGATATGCTTAAAAGTGACTTTCTTAAAACCTTTTCAATATCCACATAAGTTTTTATTCCTATTATACCATTATCAAACAACAGATAAAAATTGATTTTTGTTTAAGTGATTTATTTGTCACAGGACTTGTCACAGTTTTCAAGTAACAGTGATTGTGGCTTGCAATAAACAGAAAACACACTCAACTCGTTCTCTCTCTCTCTCTCGCTTTCGCTCTGTTGTTAATGTTGGTTGAGCTTAAGTTTTGAGTGATTTTTATGTCGCTGCTTGCCAATTGAGTGCTTCTTGTGCAGACTTTTAATCTTTATCAGCCTGCAGCTCAAATATCCCAAATATTATATCCAGTTACATCAAAATCCAACCATTCTCACACACACACACACAAACACACTTATGAAGGAGCAAGAAATCGTTTTTTTTTTTGTGCTCATCTTTCGTTTTCTTTGGCCCTTAGCTTTGTACATTTTAATTTTGTGTTTTTTTTTGTTGTTGTTTTTATGTTTTGTTGGTTCCCGTTTTATGTCCGCCTTTTACGATGGCTTTGCCAGTCATTGTCGTTTTGCTTTCCACTTTCGTTTGATTTCGCCGTGTCTCTTTGGCCGTTTCGCTATCTCTCTCTCTCTCTCCCTCCTGCTGTCTTTTGTCTTGCTGTCCAAAATTGCTGCTTCAACCTACATCTTCTGGTCCCGCCTTTTAATAACAATCGTCGAGCAGCAGCAACAACAACAACGAATTGGCGCCATTAATTGTAATCAACTGAGGATACCTGGACCTAACACACATGCATGTGTATATATTTGTGTGTGTGTTGGACCTTCGTTAGTTCTGATTAAATCACTTAACATTGTTAGTTAGTTAGTTTATGTTTTCGTTTCGTGCTTGTTTTAGTATTTTATTGTTGCCCTTGAATAGTTAAATAATACAATATCAATAAAAACTAACGTAACATCAAGTAAACAATAAAATTTATTAAATAATGTGGTATAAATAGTAGGTTAGTAAGTAATAAACAATTAAAATATTATCTGATCCAAGTTAAGCTCGTTAAAAATCAGGGTTTTAAGGACACGTTTCGTTGGTTTCTTTCGTTTGGGAAATCTCGTCATTATTGGGAAGTTGCCATTGAGGTTCGTCGGAACAAAGTTAGCCGATGACAAACCTTTAAAAACAAAGAAGAAGACAGAATAAAACAAATTATTATATAAAAGAAATTATTTAACTTAACTTATTCATTTTAAATCAAAAAAAAGTTAGTCAAAACACGTAAGAAGGCTCTAGTCGAGAAATCCCGACTAGACGATACCTTGAACCCTATAATTAGCGGGTATGTATGTGTGTACACTTATAAAGCATACTTGACTTAGCTTCAGTGTCCCATATCTCCGGTGTTTCTCAACCGATTTTAATAAAATTTCACAGAATATCATTATTTTGTCTTATGTTTCAAACGCCGTCTCAAAGTTTTCCAAATTCAAGATTTTGTTGTTATCGATTCCATATGTATATCGGAAACGGGAAAAGTTATCGAAAATCGATAACAAACTTGTACTGCCTAGGGGTTAGGCGAGCTTAAGTTCCAAATCTGAAGTCTCTGGCTCTTATAGTCTCTAAGATCGACGGACAGACGGACGGACAGGCGGACGTGGCTTTATCGTCTCGGCTGTTGATGCTGATCAAGAATATATATACTTTATGGGGTCGAAGATGCTTTCTCCTGCACAAAGCTATTATACCCCTTTTACCAATTTTTAACCTTTTCAATGTTGACTTTCAACAACAAAATATTCAAAATTTCGCTACATTTGTGAAAAGATTCTTAAGTTATTTTGGTTTAAAGTAAATAAAGTTTAAACCACAACAACACCGACAAGTCTCTTACCACAATGAACTTTCAACTTAATGCTCTATTAGTTTTGAAATTAAAAAAAAAAGAATTTTCACACCAAACTTGTTGTTGGTTTTCGTATTCTTAAAACTTTTATTTTGTTGGTTTGATTCATGGCATTCTAAAACAAAAGAAGAACAAAACTCGGCTATTTGTTTGTTGCGAACACAACACACACACACACACACACACACACGACTGTTGGCAAAGTCTTAAATTACAGCTGGCTTGACAAGCAAATGGAAAATGTTGCCTATAAGTAACTTTCTCTCTCTCTCTCTGTCTCTCTCTGTGTGTGTCTGTTGTAAGAAAGTTATTATTGCTTTAATTTTGCGAGTCAGTTATGTTGAATGCGTGGCAAAGTTAACTTGTTCTTAAGGGATCGCTGTGATTTTTCTTTACAGTTTTTTGCGCCTTCTTTTTCTGGTTTTTTTTTGGTTTTGTTTTGGTTTGTTTTTCGTTTTAAATTAAAAAGTTCTTGCGTAGTTTGCCCAACAGTGACAACAACAACAACACATGTATATATATTACTGACTGATTCTTTGCATTACTCGATTTTTTATCTACCATTTCATCCCCCCCACCGTCACCCACCATCACCCACTGCCCACACCTCGTTCACGTCTCTTGTTGCGCTTTCCCTTTAATATTTATGTTGTTGCTGTTGTTGTTGTCCTCCTCAAGTTTAATATGTTCCCCAAGGGCCTCATTAGTGGCGCCCCCTGCCGTCAACTGCCACCTAATATAAAACATTCGCTTTGCACTATTCGACGTCGTCGCTTTTGGCCTGCTTTTGGTTTCTCTCTTTTCTCTCTCTCTCTCCATCTCTCTATCTGTTTGCCATCTCGGTTTTGTTGTCAGCCACAAAAACAAAAAAAAAAGAACAGAACTTGTCAGAATTGAGCTTAAGGTTTTACTAACTTTAAGTGGATGCTCTAATGAACATTATTATTATGGTTTTTATTCGAGTGCACCAAAGTTGGGAATAAAACTTTCTCCTCTTTCGCTTGGATAATAAATTAAAAGCTATACCAAGTTTGGTAAAAAATAAAAAAACAAATTGCGAAATTTAACTAAAATTATTTTTAAGGATTTTCATTGGAGAAGCTTACTTCTTGCTTGTTACATACTTTTGCACAAAACCATTATACCCTTTCTTACTTATTTTGAATAGGTTGAGGGTATAAAAAGAGACGAAGTACTGAATCAATATCGAAGAACTTAGTTCAACAGCATGGAAAATCAATGTACGTTAAGAAACTATTTGAATTCGAAACAAATAACTTTAGAGCTGTTCGGTATATGTTAGCCGTGTCAATGGTTCTTACCCTTTTCCAGGAATCCATATTCTTGACTGTCTAAATTTCTTTTTCATCATATTGCTTGGCACGGTTTGAACGAGTGGTATATCTCTTTTCAATTCGTCACTTTGTTCCGCTTCGTCGTCTTTCGGTTTCTTCTTGTCCGAATTCAAGCTAGGCACGTATTTTGGCAGCAATTTGAGCAGCTTCGCTTTGCGTTCTTTGGTCATCTCGATTCTATTGAAGCTACGAACAACAGAGGATTGGGAGAATGATTGTTTTGTCGGAAGAGCTCCAGATCTTATTGCTGCTGCAGCAGCTGATGTTGATGGCGAAAAATCCAGTTCGTCAGGGATTTGAATTGGTTTCTCATTAGTGTTGATAGATCCTGCAGCAGTTATAGATGAAAAATCTTCTGGATCCAAAACGATGATATTGTTGTCGAGCGGTTCGGCTTTCTTGTTAGACGAAAACTTTTCTGGATCCAGTTGAATAATGGTCTTGTACGCTGATACACCCATGAAATTAGCTTCTTGTATTGGTTTTTTGCTCATGTTCGTTTCTTGATTAAAAAAACGAGGTAAACGGAACAACTCTTCAATTTGACGACCAGAACGATTGGGTACTGTCAGTACTGGCTTTGAAACATCCTGTCGTTTAGGACGTGCATTTCTAATGTCACGAGGTGGACCAAGGAACTTCACACTTTCATTTCCTTGAAGCAGTGACTTTTTATTGTCACGAGGTGGACCAAGGAACTTTACACTTTCATTTCCTTGAAGCAGTGACCTTTTAATGTCACGAGGTGGACCAAGCAACGTCGAAAGTTCGCATTCTGAAAGTGGTCTTGTAATATTATTAGGTAGATGTGGATATGGTGATTGCATCGATTTGGCATCATTTGGAGGAGGAATTTGTGGCTTCTTAATGTCACAAAAGTGAAGAGCTGGCTTTGTTGCACAGTTCGATTTAGGTATTAGAGGAGTTGCACTTCGTTTATCAAGTGACTCTGAATTGTTTCGATTTTTCAGATTCGACTGTGCAATACCTCGAGGTGCAGTTATGTTAAAAGGCTTTAGGAATAAAACTTCAGGTTTGTTTTGAGCGGTTGACAAATTGTCACTAGTCTTAGTAATACTTCCACCACGAGGTGCACGAAACAATCTTGAAATGCCGTGAGGTGGAGCTATCGGGTCTGGCACCTTACGAGGTGGCCAGGTAGACACTGCAGCTTGGCGTGGTGGTGCCGAAAAGTGTAAGAATTCTTTAAGCTGTTCTTCTACTGAGTCAACTTTTGCTTCTTCTAGTTTTTGTATAGCCTCTGGTTTGTTTGTAGGCACAAAGTTGAGGGTTACTGGCTGTTTTAAAGGTGCCTTTGTATCTGTGCTTGTTTGACAACTCCAGTTGGTTGGTGGTTGCATTATAGCCTTTACCTTGTTGATTTCTTGCGCCCGTTGCTGAGGTTTATCCGGTACAGTTGCATCTTGTTTCATTAAAGCCTCTTCGGTGTTGGATTGTTGCTGTTCGACAGGTTTCTTCTCCTTATTACCATTGTCAGATTTCAAAATGTAGCTTTGTAGCTGCTTGCTTATATCGTTATCAAACGCATCACCAAGAATTCCTTTCAAATCAGCCAAAGTAATGTTCAGTATGGGTTCGTTTTTCACACTCTCACAGTTGTAAGTAACTTGCAGAGGCAGAGGTGCCTCTTCCTTGGTGTCACAAGACGAATTTGTCATGGATTCTGGTTCCATTGGTTTCACTTCTTCACGCAATGCATGCAACGTTGGAACCAAATCGTCAGCAGCAACAGCAGCATCACAAGTTTTGGTAGAGGAAAATAATTCGCCGGAACCTAGGTTATTCGAATAGTTATCCTTTTTTTCACTAGCAGCTAGTTGCCAATCATGCTGTGCTGTTTGTTGCAACGTTATTTCTGGATCCACTTCCATGTTGTTCGTTACTCGCCGGTTTTCACCGGTTCCAAGATACAAATTCCAATCTATCTCTGGTTCCACGTTAGGTATTGCAATTTCTTGCAATTGCTTATTCATCCTCTCATCACCAATCGAAAGCTGCGAATCGCTTGATTTTTTCGAGAACAACTCGCCAGAATCTAGGTTATTCGAATAGTTTCCTTTTGCTGTTTGTTGCAACGTTATTTCTGGTTCCACTTTCATGTTGTTCGTTACTCGCCGGTTTTCACCGGTTCCGAGATACAAATTCCAATCTATCTCTGGTTCCACGTTAGGTATTTCTTGTAATTGCTTGTTCATCCTCTCATCAGAATCTAGGTTATTCGAATAGTTTCCCTTTGCTGTTTGTTGTAAAGTTATTTCTGGGTCCACTTCCGTGTAGTTCGGTGTTCGCCGGTTTTCACCACTTCCAAGATAAAAATCTGTCTCTGGTTCCACGTTAGGTATTTCTTGCAATTGCTTATTCATTCTCTCATCACTAGTCGAATATTGCGAATCGCTTGGTTTTTTCGAGGAAAATAATTCGCCGGAATCTAGGTTATTCGAATAGTTTCCCTTTGCTGTTTGTTGCAACGTTATATCTGGGTCCACTTCCATGTAGTTCGTTACTCGCCGGTTTTCACCAGTTCCAAGATACAAATCCCAATCTATCTCTGGTTCCACGTTAGGTATTTCTTGCAATTGCAATTGATTTATCGTCTCATCAGAATCTAGGTTATTCGAATAGTTATCCTTTGCTGTTTGTTGCATCGTTATTTCTGGGTCCACTTCCGTGTAGCTCGGTGTTCGCCGGTTTTCACCAGTTCCAAGATACAAATCCCAATCTATCTCTGGTTCCACGTTAGGTATTTCTTGCAATTGCTTATTTATCGTCTCATCAGAATCTAGGTTATTCGAATAGTTTTCCTTTGCTGTTTGTTGCAACGTTATATCTGGGTCCACATCCATGTAGTTCGTTATTCGCCGGTTTTCACCAGTTTCAAGATTCAAACCCCAATCTATCTCTGGTTCCACGTTAGGTATTGCAATTGCTTGCAATTGCTTATTCATCCTCTCATCACCAATCGAAAACTGCGAATCGCTTGGTTTTTTCGAGAAGAGTTCGCCGGAATCTAGGTTATTCGAATAGTTTCCCTTTGCTGTTTGTTGTAAAGTTATTTCTGGGTCCACTGCCATGTAGTTCGTTACTCGCCCGTTTTCACCAGTTCCACGATACAAATTCCAATCTATATCTGGTTCCACGTTAGGTATTTCTTGCAATTGCTTATTCATCCTCTCATCACCAGCAGAAAATTGCGAATCGTTAGTGAAAGAGCTTATCAGGAACTCTGGTTGTAGCTTGGCAACTGGTTCCATTTTGGTTGGAGGTGACATATGAACAGCGCCAAGCTGTAAATCGCTCAAAGCCCAGTCTGACATCATTGGATCTAACTCCATTATAGCTTCTTCATTAATATCTGCTTGCTCTTGTACTTCCTTCTTCTCGGCCGATATAAACTCTGGCTCCATTAATGCACATGGTACGGCTGTAATCTCTGAGTTCGTTAAAGCTTCCAAGTTGATGGTTTCTTGCAGTGGCAGAGTTGATGCCTTGGACTCTTCAACTGGAACCAGATTTGAATTAAAAGCTGATGCCATTGTAGTAATCTCTGAGTTCTCTAAAGTGTCCCAGTTGATGGTTTGTTGCAGTGGCAGAGTTGATTCAAACGTTGATGACCTGGACTCCTCCACTGGAACAAGATTCATTAAAGCTTCCAAGTTGTTGGTTTCTTGCAGTGGCAGAGTTGATGCCTTGGACTCTTCAACTGGAACCAGATTTGAATTAAAAGCTGATGCCATTGTAGTAATCTCTGAGTTCTCTAAAGTGTTCCAGTTGATGTTTTGTTGCAGTGGCAGAGTTGATGCCCTGGACTCCTCCACTGGACGAAGATTTGAATTAAAAGCTGATGCCATTGTTGTAATCTCTGAGTTCTCTAAAGTGTCCCAGTTGATGGTTTGTTGCAGTGGCAGAGTTGATGCCCTGGACTCCTCCACTGGACGAAGATTTGAATTAAAAGCTGATGCCATTGTTGTTATCTCTGAGTTCTCTAAAGTGTCCCAGTTGATGGTTTGTTGCAGTGGCAGAGTTGATTCAAACGTTGATGACCTGGACTCCTCCACTGGAACAAGATTCGAATTAAAAGCTGATCCCATTGTAGTCTCTGGTTCCTTCATAGCCTCGGCCTTGATGGCTTCCATCACTTGCATAGTTTTTCCTCTGGAAGGTGGATGTTTCAACTTGTTTGTTGTTGACTGCCACATGGTTTCTGGTACTACCATGCTGTTGCTTGATTCTTCTTCTTCTTCTTCAATATCTTCCAGATGCGAAGTCCAATTAAAATCTGGTAGCGTTACAGTTTCAACATGTTCTACCACATCCTTATGTTGCTCTTTAAAAACGGAAAGTTGCAAGTCATTCCAAGACATCCAATAAGGATTAGGAATTGTTGGTGTCCAATTGGCATTAAGAATTGTTTGCTGATCTCCTGTAGGCAACAGATGCCAAGTGTCCGCTGACACGTGCTTTGGTTCGAATGTGGCATCCACGTTGCTTGCAGCAGCTTGTTGCATTATCAAAGTATTTTGAGCAGCGTCAAGTTTTGCTACCTTTGACATCTTTTCATTTGTTGGCTGTAGTTTTGTGCTTGATTTTGTTTCCTTATGTTTGCGCTTCTTGGTCTTCTTCTTGCGGCGAGCCGCAACAGCTTCCTGCTCCTTAAAATTTAGATCGATAGCAGCCGCAGCCATTACCCACAAATGCTCAGACTGAACGACAATATTCTCGTTATCTTTAAATACCTGCAAAGGATTCTCCATGTCCACAAAAAATTTGCGCTCCGGCTCCGGTTCATTTTCTCTCTGGTCTGTTGCAGTAGCAGCAGCCGCAGCCGCAGCAGCAGCAGCAGCAGCCTGAGTCGCATCAATGGACTTTTTTTGTTTCTCTCGTTTTCTTTTTGCCATTTAACACAAGCTACAAATTTTTCTTATTTCACACACTCATAATAAACAACTGACGTTTTGAAACACAAAAAGAAGAAAATCTAAAACGATTGAGTAAACAAATACATATATCGATATATATAGATATATATTGTACTTAAAGGGCGATGTTATATGTTGTTGTCTGTTAATTTGTTATTACCCTTTCGGTTAGTGTGACAACTCTGCACTTGCTGTTAAATGTTTGTTGTTGCATTGTTAGGCGCACAACACAGACAACAACTACAGCTCAAGCCGTAGCATCAACGATAAGTTTGGCAAGAGCCTAAAGTAATATTAATGGGCATGGCAAGTACATTGTTTAAATTACCGCCTCCAAACCAAACCTCGCCGCACATACTACAAGTACTCAAACCAAGCCCCCCCAATATGCGAGGGCTTTGTGAATGCGCCGCCAGGAGTTGGCTTTTCAAAAACTGAATGGCCGGGGGACAGCCTATACAAACATCAACAAACAACCAACAACAACAACAATCAACAACCAAACACAAGAACAGTCATAAGCTGAGAGAATGAAGCAGCACTCAGCAATTATTTGCATAAAGCCCAGCGAGTGAAAGGGACAACGATACCACAGACTCTCTGTGGTAAATGTGTGCTGTGTGAATGCATGCTTCTGTGTATGTGTGTGTGTGTAAAGTACAAAATGTGAGCTACGGCTCGCTCGCGCCCTGCAAAAATGAAAACAACTTAAAGTGCTTTATGTTGTACCTGTTACCCTTAAAAATCCCAAAGAAACAAAAAGTGTGAAAAATATTTTGATTCAAAGAGTTTTCACTTTTAAACTTATTCTGGCCATATTTGCATAAACATACATATTATTCGACGCCCATTAAAATTATCAAATTGCTTATCATCATTAATTATTGTTATTAAAAAACGAAGTCAAAAAAAGCGCAACAACTACGACAAATACCGAAACCCTCGGAAAGCATCTGAGGAATTCACGCATTCCCGCATAATATGTATGTTCAAAGGGAGGTAGGGAGGGAGCGGGATGGTTCCTGCTTTGAAATTTCTGAAGTTCTTAGCGCGACACACACACACACACACACGCACAAAACCGCAAAATAGCCAGAAACGCCGGAACGTGGTTTGGGTTGCTGCTGCTGCTGTTTGTCTTGGGCTTGGGATGGCATTTTAAGTGATTTAATGTTTGGCTTTTGCTTCCTGAATTGATGTTGATGGCCCTTCGATGGTGGTGCGTTGCGGTGGTGGCGGCTGGTGGGGTGGGGTGGGTTGGGGTGGAGACCTACTTGGACATGGATGCTATGGTCCCCAAAAATTACTGCCAAATGCTGCGCATATTTGGCATAAATCTATTCACAAGCACAAGACACTGCACAGAGAGAGAGAGGGAGAGAGAGGGAGAGAGAGAAAGAGGGAGTGGTTGGGTAGGGATGGGTCGGTTGGGTGGTTGAATATTTATGCCACAGGTGTGGCCTGCTATTTGGTTTGACTGCTGCCAACAAATGTCCACTTATTAACCACAATTTAATGCGCTTACGACCAATCTAACTTAATAAGTCTCTCGACCCGAAAGAAACTAACTTCGAAATCTGTTTAACATTCGCCAAACCAAGCGACAAATCAGCCAAGATAATTTTGCGCCATTTGAGTCATTGTTGTAGTTGTTGTAGGTTTATTAAAGCCCAAAACTTTAACTATTGCTTATGGAAGTTTTTTTTCTTTTCTTTTGGTTCTCGGTTTTTGGCCTGGCTCAAACAATTGATTGATTATTGACAAAGTGAGCTGGAAAAACAAGAACAAAATTAATAATTATTGTAGAGTTTTTTTTGAACCTTATTTATTTAATATTAATTTGTTGAATATATTTGTCTTTTAATATTCTTTTTTTATCTCTTAAATCACAATATTGTCTTTGAAGCTAAAAAAATATGGGTTTAATTGATTTCTTTCTTTTTTTTTAAGGTTTTTTCCTGTAACAAATTGATTTGAAATTATTTATTTCTTAAATCAAAATATTGACTTTTAAGCTGAACTAATTGTTTAAATGATTTCTTTCTCTTAATTTTTTCCCTGTAATTTTTAAAGATTTTAAGTTTATTCATGTTTCAAATTGATTTAATAAGAAGTTTGCTGCTTGAATTAATATTAAAACAAATTTGGTGACAGCTTGTAACAAATTGAAGGGCAAACAAATCAAATGCAAATTGAACTTTGACCGAGAGTGAGAGAGAGAGAGAGAGAGAAAGCTAAAAGTAACATAAACATTATACATACAAACAAATAAACATATATACATATATTAACATATTTAAACCAGTAAGAACTAAAACTTTTTTGAACTTAAAAAAATAAAGTTTATTGCTAAACATTATTCGTATTGAAGTTTCAAACACTTCAAATATGAAGTTACACAACACTGGTCACATATATATCGACATGTTCGTTCCGATTTCTTTGCAACTTGGCAAATTTTGTGGCAATGTGGCAGCTACGCTGCATGCAACCAATCCAATTCCACACACACTCGCACACACTTCCAAAGATGTTCAACAGTGTTGGATCAGTGTTGGAAAAGTCGGCTCGATAACAACTAAAAGCAACAAAGCTGACCTTAACAAATTGACCTTACCTTACCCCAAAAACCCCTAAAAAAGCAAACAATTGTTTGACCACGCCCACTTAAGACGCCCACACAATGTTGTCCAACTCTCAGCTCCTTGTTGCTTTCTCCCTCTCTCTCCCTTTCTCTTTTGGCCACTTTTGGCATTTGTGCTGACAACGTTTAATTTCAATTTTATTTAGCTTCCAATGACAACGCACAAAAAACGTTTACTGCATTTTCTGTTAGGGTGCGGGGGGTGGGGCTAAGTGTGAGGCTAATTTCGATGTTGTTATTGTTGCTGTTGTTCGATGTTGTCTGCCGCCAGATTTTGTTGAGCTCGCACTTTTCCAAGGATTCTTTCACTTAATGTTTGTATTTGTTTATTTGTGTTTGTGTCAGCAGAAAAGCTGGAAAAGCGAAATCAGTTTCAGCCACTTCCACTTGGCGGCCCTGGCCAAAAATCAACAAGTGAATATGCAAATGTGATTATTTATTAAGCGCTTTAAATAATTCTGCTTTGGTTGAGTTTAAATTGTTTTCTTTCCTGCCTTGCCCCATGCCTTGCCTTTGCCTTTCTTATTGTATCTGTTTCATTGGCTTTTGTTAACTGTGTGTGTGTGTGTTTGTGTGTTGGTGTGTATAGATGGGCAACAGGTAAACAGGTAAACAATAACGGGCGACGAAATGGAAATTTATATTGCGAAGGCCAATTGAAAATACAGCAGCATAAATGCAAAACGTTTTTGTAATTGCCAACGCAAAGGCAAAGTGTATGGCTTTTCTTGCCGCTTTTCCCGCTTCTTCCGCTTTTCCTCGCTCGTTGATTAAATGCCAATAGGATTAAAGCATTTTGTGCGTTCTCGCTTTTACTTACCCACCCCACACCCCACACCCCCACTCGCCTCTCATGAATAATTTGGCTTCCAAGGAAGCTCCAAGAAATTTCTTTACTTTCCATTAAAAATTAGCAACTGAATGAAGCGCTAGAAAATGGGTTTAGTTAGCAAAATTTATTGCTCTTTTGCGTAGTAATAACAATTAAATATTCATAGCACATTTGAATACTTTCAAAAAGAGACTTACAACTAAATATAATTACATTTCGAAGCGAGTTGTCAATCAGCTGTTCGTTGAGCAACAAGAAGAAGAACGATTAATGCCGTTTCGTTTCACTTAAGAAGTAATTAATAGTTTAATATTCATGGCACATTTAAATACTTGCAAACCAAAAAGGCTTAGAACGAGATAAATTGAAATTTCTTAGTTGGTTGTCAATCAGCTGATCATCAGATTGAGCATCCAGTAATAAGAAAAAGAACGATAAGGCGTCGCTCTTTCTTCGCTTTTCTTCTCTTTTGTCTTTACTAAGCTGTCACTGTTGCGCACTGTCTTTGCATTTGATGATTGGAGAGTTGCATAGCGCCCTCTAGTTTTCATGTTTGTTTCGACTGGCTTGCGCGCCGCGCTTATTCTTCTTCTTCTTCTTTGTTGTGTGCTAGAAGAAGATGAGATAGCTCAAAAATGCATAAAAAGAAAGAGAAATTAAACGTAAATCATATAATTTTTGGTTTGTTTGGGGGAAAAGCTTTGTTTCTCCCAGATATGTAGTGTATTTAAATAAGTGATTAATTGTTTGGCCCGCAAGCAATACTGACAAGCTAATACTCTAACGCTGTTACTCTACACCTTTCTTTCTCTTCTTTCTCACTGCCTTTTTGCCTCTACCCTCCCCGCAAATCCATCTCATGAGAAGCTAAAGTCAAAGCTGCGGCCAAATAAGCTTCATTAAGCGCTAAGCAGGCGCCTAAAGTGCTGAGAAGAAATAAAAGAGAAGACGAGGCCATACTCTGGCACATCCTGCTCGCTATTCTGGAGAAAAATTATATATTTTGTTGTTTTTTTTTTGAAATATTTCAATGATGCCGCCCGAATTGTATGGGCGACAGCTGCAGGCCGGCGGCCAATTTCGTTTCGACGCCAACTCACAAAACTGACTAAATCCGCTTAGAATTGTGCACAGGTAGGCATGACATTGGGCATGCCAGTGGGCGTGACAGTAGGGGGGTGGGGTAACAAACACATACTTACGCAGAAAAGCAAAATCGTGTCGAGTCCCGCAAAAGAAAAAAAAAATAAAGCCAAGAATGTGGCAAGGTGTTTGTAACGCAAATGAACCAGAAAGCAAAAAGTGAATGCCGAATACATAAGAAAAGAACTCTCTATATGTAAAGAGAGAAACAGATACACACACACACACACACACACGCACACACAAACACAATCACGTTTAAGTGTGCGTATTGAGCTGCTCCTTTTTTTTTCGTGGAAATCCTACCATATTGACAGCCATTTTCCGTTACCATTCCCGTTTGTCCATTCCATTCCATACCATTTCATTTCATTTCGTTTCGTTTCGTTATGGTTGCCCGCTTGAACGTACAGCGTAATGAACGATAATGAAGATGGATCGGGTATCAAAGCAAAAGGTTCTGTAGTTTTACAATTCATGAGTTCTCGATGTACTCAAAGTCTCCATGGAGACATGCGATTAACGTAAGAGTCTACAAGCCAAAAAGTAACTGAAGCACTGACCCATAATTTGGCATACTTAAATGATTTAAAAATCGTTTGACAATTAAGTTTCTTAAGTAAAAGAGATTTTTCTATCTGTTTTGTATCGATTTTGGTCCTTGTTTAATCTCAAGTTCTTGAACAATAATGCGTAAAAGTCTTTTGAAAAAAGTCTCTACTAATACCAAGTATTCAAGGTTAAAAATTCAGTCTATGGCTTAATTTGGTGATCAGTATTTATGATATACTTACTATATATATATATATATATAGCTAATGCTTTAGGTATGCCACTTGTCAGTTATATATATATTTTAATAGACATCTTCATCCAATTAGCTGGCACAATGTAAGCCAAAAACGATAATGACGATGATGATGATGACGATGATGATGATGGTTGTCCCGTGCATGTTCGGTCATGTATTAAACAAATTGGCATTAGTTTAATTGCCAATAAACGTTGGTGGAATGGGCCCCAAACATGGCTGTTGTCGCCACATGTGCATGCCATAGCGACGAATATGTACGACGACGATCTATCTATATGCTAGCTTGTGTTCTTGTTGTTGTTGTTGTATTTATTGGTTTATAAATTTCGAAATGAAATTACATAAATTGAATTAACTAATTACATTGATGAGTTGTCGATACACAACACTAAACACTCTCACCACATACCAGCGTGTAAACAAACAACAACACAAACTTTGTGTGTGGCACAAAAGAGTTGATGTGTGGCAAATGAAGTTACACGTGTCAATAAACTTGTTCAAAGTTATGGCAATTTCGTTAGCTTTTCTTATTAAGAAATATAAGCTTGATTTGAGTCTACAATAACAAAACACTTGAATTTATATATATATAATGGACTTGTTATGCAATTTTCAATGCGCTTTAACACTGCAAAAAACATTTACATACAGTTCAATAATATTCCAAGAACACAAAAACTGAAGAATTTGTAACATTAATGTGAACTTTATATATATTTATTCTATGTCGTATATCGAAAAAGTTATTTATTACAGTGTTAGCTTTCAAATGTGCTTCCTTTGTGTGTCTGTGGCCTTATAAATGTTGCACACTTTGTGCTCCTCGTGTGGCATTGAGTAACGTGTACATACAGATACAGAATGAACGAACGAACGAATGAATCAAGAGTGCATAGATGAGAGACATGAGAGACCGGAAAAGATACACACATACATATGTATATATATATATATATATATATATATTTGTCTCGTTCTCAATCTGTTTGCGTGGAGAAGAAAAAAATCGCCTTAAGCCTTGGCATTTCCATGACAATTTATTCCGCAACAGTTGGGCACATTTTATATATATGAACCCCCTGAAACCCCGTCCCTCACACACACAACCAACAATCCAATACCCAATACCCAATACTCGAATACCAATTTGATTCAACATTCCACTTTCCACATCTACTCAATTCCCATTCCGGTCTTTGGTTATATTGAATCTGTCTTCGAAGAGGCCCTCAGGCGGTTCGTTTAGCTTTCTTTTCTTTATTTTTGATTCAAATCTAAAGCTGCATGTGAAATATTAAAACCAAAACACACACATACATACTGTGTGTGTGTAAGTGAGTTTGTCCTTGTCCGTTCTTGTGCACATATCCTGTTGACTGCTCTCTGTCTCTGGTTGTTAAGCTGCAATTTACAACAATTTAATTTACACAGAACTTGAGCTAAGCTAAGCCGCATCTAAAACAACCAATGCATATTGCAACAGTCCACATTTACCAATCTCCCATCCCCCCAACCCCACCTTGTTTGTCAGTAGCAATTAGCAAGTCAATGTGCCAGCAAAAGGTGTCAACACCAATACTGTGTACCAGCTGCCAAACGATATATGTGCATAGATGTTGATTTAAGCAAAAAAGAAAACTTTGTGTGTGTGTTGTTGTTGCTTCATGCTCAATTCCTAATTGTCCTTGTTGGCTCATCAAAATGCAAGCCAAGTGTTTCTAATCACATTTCAGTTGGCAGCAAAAAGCATATTTTGCTAAAACCAAATTATAAAACACATACGTTGAATGCTTAAATGCTTGAATGCCTTATTTATGACTCAAAACCGATTACGAACAGCTTTCGAGGCTTCCAAATGTGTTTTCATTAAATGCTAAAGTTAAATTGTTTTAAAGCTTTGATGTAACTGGATTTTCTAACGTTTCAAATCAATTTTGTTCTAAATATTGCTTCGTGTTAGTTGAAGTTGATGTATTAAATAATTCATTCTTTTGTTATGTTAAAGCTTGTATGAATTCTTCTTACTCTTTCACGTAATGAAACTTTACAAAAATATGGTTCGAGACATAAGACTAGCACATAGTATATACATTTTGGAAGATATCATTTCTTTCGTGTTGTTTGAGTGTCGCAAATCATTTCGAAACTTTATGATTAATATACACAACATTTCTTGTTAGTTTTTAAAGGTGTGCTTTTGGTTAAGTTCTGTTTCTATGTTCGCACTGAATGATATACAAATGGATCGTAAATCTTATCAGAGCGACATGTTTTTTCATTTGCCTTGGCTTTTTTTTTTTTGATGCTCTAACCAGTTTCATTTCAAAGGCGTCTGCAGATCGTTTGTAAGTTAATTGGTTTCGGACACGCCCACAACTAATATTTATTTCCCACTCAGGCGAATTTTGATCGAAATCTGTACATTTTAACGTTAAAATTAGCGGCCTTAAGTTAATTAAAAAATTAAAAAAAAAAAAGAAAGAAGCAAATAATAATAATAATTTTGTGGGACATGCAACAAGTTGACGGCTGGCCGTGACGCACGTAAAAATCGTCGGCGGTCGAGCATCTATTGATAGAATTTATGATTGCCATTGAAAATGTTGAACAAATTATGAAAGCGTACACACGATATATATATCGAGATAGATCGTGCATACATATAATTTAATATGTGCGTGTGTGTATTCTTTTCGGAATATGAAATGTATTCATGGCGACGGCCTTTCTTTGTCATGCAATGAAAAATGTATTGAAAACACGTTGCCAGACGCCAATAAATGAAACATAAATTCAAAATACAGACAGTCGCGACAGTTATCCAAAAGATATACTACATATACAAATATTTAGATAGATAGATAGACATTACGTGGGCCTATAACATACTATAAACTTATGTAGCTTTTATAATGGTTAAACAAAAAACAAAACAAACAAACACATTCAATCAAGGCATTTTCGCTATGTGTAAATGTCAAGCTGAAGGGAAAGCCAGTTGAAAGTATTTTTCAGTGGCGAGAAAAAGAGAAAGACGATAAGCTAGAGGGAAGATAATGCATAAAGTTATCCTAAAAGCAGAACAGTCTACATCGTATGCAATGTAGTACATTCCTTTAAACGGTTTAGGGTAAATTGTGAACAGAAGTTTTTTAAGTTTGCTTTGAATGGGCCTGCTAACAGGCGAGTCCATTGTCAACTAGTTTTCCACCTTTACAACAAAACAGAGAAAGAGAGAGAGAGAGAGAGAGTGGAAGAGCAAATTAAAATCAAGCGTCTTCGTGCGCATTAACAAAAGGGAACAGCGTTGGAAAATACATCTATTGTCAGGCTGCAATTTTCTCGTACACTAAGCCTATTATGAAAGTTATCTAAAACTCTTTGGCCATTGAAAACGGATGACTAACAAAGCTGCATAGAAAGAAGTATAAAAAAGTTATTCAATTTTATAATTGACATTTTAACGTTACCTTCGAGCACATTGTTGTCAAAAGTTGTTGCATGTAGTTTTCTTGTTTTTAAGCTTATATATTATATCGACTGATTATCTAAATATGTATATATTTATCTATCCATTTCGTACATTTGTAACTTTGTTAATCTATCTATATATCTAAGCATCTATCTTTTTCATATACTCGTTCATATTTCTATTTTCCTTTTTCGGTATCAATCAATCCATTTATCTTCTATCTGTCTTTTGAACGATATAGATATATCTTGTATCTATTCATTCATTAACATTTTTACGTTTCTATTTCTTTTATATATATATTATATCTTCGTATCCACCTAAATATCTTTTGATCATACAGTTTAAATGATTTTTAGATGAAAACTTTTACACAACTTGAACAAAAGTCCCAGAAAGTTACCTAACATTAAATAGAAAAGGCAAATCGATTTAAATTTTTGCTCAACTTTACGTGTAGTTAGGTAAGCGATTTTAATGATATTGAAATGAGTCTTGGAATTAAAGCGCATAGAACTGTTGAAGGTAAGCAACAATAATTAAGGCTAAGAACTGAATGCCCCGCTGGCGGCGCACTTAAGTTAAACGAATATCCTTATTTCCTTACATTTGCCACGAGCTCTGTGTGTGTGTGTGTGTGTGTGGCAAGTTTGTCATTATATCAATTTGCAATTGAGTCAAATGACAAACTGCTGTCTATATTGGGGACCAGCACTCTATCATGTCGGGTCTCTTGAGGTTCGTTCAATTCACTTCACAACACGCAAAGTGCTGGTAGCAACCACTTAGAAGAACAAGATGGGTGGAGAGGAGAGGAAGGGTCGGTCATGGGGTACATTGGGTTAGATGGCAATTGCATTTAAGTGCGAGCCCCATTGCAATTAGTCAAAAGCCAAACAACAACAACAACAAGTTAAGTTGTAAGTGGTAAGTAACTAAATGCAACACGCGACAGCACTCGAAATGTTCTCATAAGTAGCCATATAATGAATGTGACATCATGTATACATATATACTATACTGTACTATATATATATATATATATATGGAGTAGGATCCGTTGAAGCGTGTTTCGATTCGCTAAATTGCCTCGCACAGCACAAAGTTGACCATTCCACCCGAAAGCGTGGGGGTTTAGGCGGGGGGGAAAAGTGAGCAGGCACTTATCTCGTGCGCTGGGCCATCGCATATTCAATAATAATCCCTACTTTGGGCATTAGCTACAAATGGCTATTTCCCTTCTTGCCTTTCCTCCTCCTACTCCCCCTCCTCCTCACCCACTATATTCAGTGTCCATCAGTCACAATCTAACTCTCATGTTGCACGCGCTTAATGTCACCAGTCAAAGCTCAAGCAATATTTTCCAATGTGAATACGAAAAGAGCTAAGCGCAGCATAGCACAGTAAAGCCACGCTAAATGTGATTAACACAACCTTTAATGTTATTTTTTGTTCATATTACCTATTTTCTTTATATTATTTATTGTTCATTTTAGAGCATTTTGAATTATTTAACTAAAGAATCTTTTAAGATATTCATTTCATATAATATAATATATAATATATAAGAGCATTAAATATACTTAATACTAAACTATTTTCGTTTTAAATGCTTTCAAAACTGTTATTCAGTGAAGCCAAAAAAATGATAAAGATTATCTGTAATGTTATTAGTAAAACGTTTGATCTTTTTCCGCTCTAAATCTCATAATTGTTATTAACACGAATGCTTGATTTAATCTTGAAATCAAGAGAAATTCACAAAAAAAAAATCCATTGCATGCGATTCTTATCGCAATGTGGGTGTGTGTGTGGGTGGGCAATTACTTAGACGGTTTAGGTTTTAAGTTTCTTTACTTCACTTCAATTGTAATCTTCGTTCAAGTGCCTTCATTTATTTAACAACTAATGCGGCAGGGGTTTGGGGGGCTTTTGGTGGCACGCATTCACTTGCCCAACGTTGCACTTAAGCGATAAGCACTGTAAAACGCTATCAACTCAAGCGTTCAATTTGTTTTTTGCAAACTTTTTTTTTCCCTTCTTTCTTTGCTTTTTTTTTTGTCAATGTCGACCGACGGCTTCTTCTTGTTTGAGTTTCTGAAAATTGTTACATTGCAACCACAAAAATGAGTTTTAGACGCGACAATCGATTCACACACACACGCACACACACATACTTGTGAGATGCTACTCTCCCCTCCCCCACACCACTACCCTTCCGCCAGCAGCTGCTTAGTTAACAGTGCAAATATTGAGTTCCAGCCAGGGTCGCAGCTAAAAGCAAACAAGATTTTTACCATTGCCTTCTGCTGACTCGTCGACTATTACACACGTGCCAGCATACTACCTAAAGAGAAAAATAAAAAAAAATAATATGAGCCTAGATCTGTACACAGATACATACACACACACATACACATACATATGTCGTATGTTATGTTAACTTTGTTTGCTTTGAATTTTTTTCTGTTTTTTTTTTTGACTGAAATTGAAAATGGTTAAACAAACTAGTTGGAAACAATTTCGTTTGTTTAAATGGCCTGAAGAAAGGATATCATTCAACTTTTATGCACAAAATAAACAAAACTTAATATAAGAAATAACTTCAAAATTAACCAAAATCATTTCAATAAATTTTCTACATTTTTCTTAGCTTGAATTTCTAAAGACTTTTCTTGCATTGAAAATGACAAGCATAACATTTTCCCAACCATAAAATACTACTTCCATCGAATTTTATTGTTATTTTCATCAATACTCGAACTTAAGTCTCTGCCTCGTATGATAACTGTTTCTCTGTCTAACAATATCTTTCAATATTATAGCCTATGTGCTATTCTGATAAGCTACTATATTCATATAAAGTTCCATTTAAATCCATTCAGTAGTTGTTTCTTATTTATCTATTTTTAGATTGTTATGTTTTCATCAACTTATTTCATAGATTTTAAGCTATTTAATATTCAAATCGTGTGTTGCGTGTTCAAAACGCATAGAACGGAATGTTCCGAGTTGTTCCAAATCCGGGCTTATGCATTTTTTTTCCTTCAACCCCTTGGGGAGTAACAAAAATAGCAACAAAAAAAAAGTACATGCAACGCGATGCGCATAAATTGCCACAAGGCATTGCGGGCGTAGCAAACACAATTTTGCTATTAGTGAAAAGGATTTGATTGCAATTAGAAAATCCACTTTGCGCTTAAAAGGAAGCACAAGCGAGAGAGAGAGAGAGAAAGAGAGGAAAGCGGAAGACAGCCAATCGCATTGCGGTAATTCATTTGGTTTGGTTTTCAATAAAGCAAATTACAACGGAACAACGTAAACTAAACTAATTAATTATTTATATAGTTAAAATTAACTGCATAATTCATCGAGTGTTATATTTAATGCGCATTGCAGCGATGCAAATAGTATAGTATATATAATGTACATATAGTATTTGACTATTTTCAATTGATCAATATTTGGATTTTCGTACGTTTGAATTTTGTATTGTTTGTTTTGTTGTGTGTGCCAACAACTGTCAAACAAACACAAAAGCGCACTAAATGTGTGTGTTTTGTGCGCCCTACCCCAAAAGGGGGCGGTAGTAGCATACCTATAGTGACAGCAGCACAATTACAACGCAACAAAGCTTGCAAAATTGCCAGGCACACAAATCAATCAGAGGTGTACAAATGCGTACACTAGGTATTAAACCTATCATTATGGATTATTCGATAGAATATTTTGGCAGTTAAACTTTGTGAGCGTTCCCTTTTGGGATTCATTTTGTTGTTCTTTGAGTTGATACAGTTGATTCGAATAATTCAAGGTTGAAATCATCTGAATGCAGGAAATGCGTTTCTTGTCACTCCTATTTAGCATTCTCAATTCGGTTGCGGCGACAAATGAACAGCTGGCAGCTGTCGCTGCGCAGAATGTGTTTAGTTAAGTCAATGAAGAAACTTTTCATAGTCAAATCAATTGCATTATTTCGACGCAGCCAAGTACGAACTATAACTGTCGATGTCTGACTCTTATGGAACGAACAACAACAACTTTTTTTTTATCAAATGTTAGCGTCATCATATAAATCAAGTCTATAATAAAACCCTTTAATTTTCAAGCATAAAATCCCTAATGATTCATATCGCTTTAGTTCAAAGTTGTTTTCTTTCTCTTTCTCTTTTGGTTTATATTTGTATTTATTTTTTATTTTCAACCATAGATAACCACAACAACATAAATGTCACACTTAAGTTAATAACTTAATCCCTTTTGAAATGACTGCACAAAACTACAAATATTTTCTAAAGTTAAATTGAATGCGTTTAAATATCCATTTAAATTGAAATGATCTTCAATAAGAGCCATAAATATGCAAAAGTTTACATTAAAAAAAAAAAAGGTACTTAAAGTTTGTTTGTGTTTGTGTTTGTGCTTGTTGTAAACGAGCTGCTATTAATAAAATTATATGTATTATATACGAACTAACTAATTGATTTGGTAATTGTACACACGCCCTGTTGCTGGAGCAGAGGTGTGCAAAGAGAGAGAGAGGGGAGGATTGCGGGTGCGGGTGCGGCTGCGGTCGGTGTGGTTGTCATTTAATGTTTGTGGGGCAGTCGAAGCTTTGTCATTGTCGCGGCATTAAATTATTTGGAACATTGTCTGTCTGTACGTGTGTGTGTGTGTATGTGACACACACAGAGAAAGAGAGATAGAAAGTGTATATTGCGTGTTTGGTATTCAAAAATACAAATTTTGATGAAAATAAAACAATAAAAAGCGGCTGAGAGAGCGTTTGTCGAAATATTTATACATACAACATACACAAGTACAATACAAAACACACACATATATATATATATATATACACATACGACAGCAATATTATTTGTTTGAGTATTCTGTTTTTTGTTTGATTTAAGTGTTTTGCTAAACAAATCGCCTGCAATTAGACAAATGACATATTTCAAGTTTTTGGTGGTGGTATATTGAAAAATGATGTTTCAACCCAATCGCGCGACATCTTGATTGTTTAATTGTTTGTGTGTGTGACACCAAAGAGTTGCCGACGACGACGACAACGTTGAAGACGATGTGGCGTATGAGCGATTTTTAATTAGCTCTGCGCCATTCCGTGTGACTAATAAACAAAGAAAGAAAGAATGTTTATTTGTGTGTGTGTTTATTTTTGTTTTTGGTGAGCTCTTCTCGAATGAATGTAAACAATTTTATTTAGTTAACAAGAAAATACCAAAATTTATGTGCTTGTGCATTTTCATTTTGTTGGATGCGCATGGCAAAAGCAAAAGCAAACGAAACGAACGATGATTTGCATTTCAATTTTAGTGTGGCATCATAAATTTTCCTTGTTTGCGAATCAAAAGTGAAAAGAATACATATATATATATATTTTCATTTCAGCGTAGACATTAAAACTTATGTGTGGTTATGTTTTTTTATTGCCTGCCTGCTTGTGTGTGTGTGTGGGTGACACGATGAAATAAATCCGTTTATTGTTTTCGCATAATTAATGCGCTTCGATTTGCTGTTTTGTTTGTTTCGTTGTTCTTCTAAGCCATTTAAGTACAGCAACATTCATCTTATATGCTTTGCTTTGATTAATGTGAATTGATTTTACGGCTTCTTGAGAGACAGACGAGTTGGCCAGGTGTTGTTAAATGTTTTGTTTGATTGTTTAATGGCAATCGTTGAAACAAACACAAGCTAAAACCAACCAGCTGTTTATTTATGTTTGTTAACTACATTTATATTGCTCTGTTTATATTTCATCTGTCTAAAATATAAAAATATATGAATAAATTAATTTTCAACATTAAATTTGTTTTTTTGAGGCTTTAAAGTAGTTTTAAACATAGCCCTTTAAACTGTTTTTCTATGCCATGCAACTTAGTTGTTACCAAAAGCTTGGATTAAAGCAAAGTTGTGTGCTAATATTGTAAACATTGAGTTAGATCAATAGTTGATAAGCTGTTAAAAAGCTTAAATTGAATAGAAGAAAAGAAAACAGATTCAACTTATATAATGGCCACAAACTAACAAGCAATTTGTGCTTGACCCATTTCGGCTCAATAACAAACGGACAAACACACACACACACACACACATTATAGCCAAATGGTCTATAAGATTGTGCCCAAAAGACTGCTCTCCCCTCTCGTCTTTTCTCGTCTCGTTTCGTCTGTCGAACAGCAGACGTAACTCCATTTGTCTTTAGCTGACGTTGAAGCTGTGTGGAACAAGCTGTAAGTTGTCAAGCTCGTTAGCGAAATGGATCCAGATCAGATGGCAATGTGGTGTTTGTGCCGTGTAATCGAAGTGCTTCACGTCTGCTGACGCTTTTTAGCTCTGCTTCTCTTAGTCTTGTACTATTTGAGGTTTTCACGGTTTTCCTTTGCCACTTGATGTCGAATTTGGCTTTAAAAACAGCTTGCAGATGTACTCAATTCGTTTGTTTGTTCTTGTTTCAAATGAAAATTCGCTTTATCTCCATCTAAACTGCATTTAAGCTAAGGTTTATTTAAGTTAAATTATTTGTACTTGCAAAGAGATTTTATTCTTATCGATGTTTAATATATATTTACTTAAAGTTATTATATTTTTCATTTTAAAATACATTATGTAAAGCTCTTTCAATTGCCCAAAACATATTCAGTTGATTTTATAATATTCTGAAGCATAATTTTATTATTTTTTTCGTTGGCTTTCGTTTGTTTTGTTTTTTGTCTCTTATGCGCTTTCGGTTCGTTAGTTCGTTGGTCAGTTTGTGTTTTTTTTTACTGGGCATAAGCAGCCAAAAAAAGCCTTTATTTAAAGTAGCATTAGATTCACATTTAAGCACAAACGCGTGTCGGCACCCACACACATACATAGGTACATATGTGTGTGTGTAAAACGATATATATACATATATACAACAAATGTGAACAAGTAAGAAGGCTCTAGTCGAGATATCCCGACTAGACGATACCCTGATCCCTATACTTTACGCGTACAGTCAGTGCTTGCAAGTGAGTGTGTGTCTGTGTACGCGCATACTCCATACTGCATACACAACTTCAATGTCCCATATCTCCGGTGTTTATTATCCGATTTCAATAAAATTTTCACAGATTATCATTATTTTGCTTTATAATTCAAATTGCATCTCAAAGTTTTCCAAATTCAAGATTTTGTTGTTATCGATCCCATGTGTATATCGGAAACGGGAAGAGTTATCGAAAATCGGAAAGAAACTTGTACTGCCTAGGGATTAGGCGAGCTTAAGTTCCAAATCTGGAGTCTCTAGCTCTTATAGTCTCTGAGATCGACGCGTTCATACATACGGACAGACGGACAGACGGACAGACGGACATGGCTATATCGACTCGACTGTTGATGCTGATCAAGAATATATATACTTTATAGGGTCGGAGATGCTTCCTTCTGCCTGTTACATACTTTTGCACAACTTCATTATACCCTTTTTTCCCATTTTTAATGGGATCAGGGTATAAAAAAGGGCTGTTGTCCAGTTTATTTAGTTATTGCCTTTGTTGTTCTTTATGTTTCTAAATATTTACAAAACACAAAATAAATTAAATACAAAAAAAAAGGAAAAACAAGAAAGAAAACGTTTTAAAACAAAAAAAATTTAATCAATTGCCCGAAAGTTTTTGTTTAAGTCGTTCGTCGCTCGTCGTCGTCGCGTTTTTTGTGCATTTTGTTTGTTTAGGTAATTAAAAAATATGGCCGCTTTTTTGTTTTATTTACGAGCTTAGCTCCTCTGTGTTTTATGTTGCTGCTGGCAGCAAACAGCAACAACAACAACAACAACAACAACAGCAACATCAACATAGGCAAGCGCTGGCAGTGACGTCAGAAATCCATGAGGCGGCTGCCGCTTTTGGCGCCCCGTTTTATATAATTCACATTTTGGGCGCTTACCATGTCGTTTGCGTAATGCCATTTCAGCTGGGCGCGCTGCCGCTAGCCAGGCTTACATAAGATGTGTCCATAGTCCGACAACCACTAACAACAACAACAACAACACCAAAAACAGCCAGCAGCAACCGAAGCACGTGTTATTTTTTCAATGTGTGTGTGTGTGTGTGTTCGTGTGTGTGTGTGTGTATCGAATTGACACAATTGCCGACAATGTCAATGCCTTTGCCACAGCCACAGCCACACAGTGCACAGTGGCACAAAGTGTACAACAACGAGCTGATTCATTTGAAAATGTTAGCAAAAACTTTTCGACATGCAATACGAAATCTCTTTTGGAAAGTAATTTAAATAATTCTGCTAAACTTTGCATGAATATTTTTGTACTCCTTCACGCAAAAACAAGAGAATAGCTTTTAATGCAATTTTACAGCCGAATAACACATTATTTATAATTTTAAAACATGCTGTGTTCGTGTTTTGTTTGTTCTTAGTGGAAGACGAATTGGTTTTTAATTTGCTGATTTTGTGACACAAATAACATCAGACTCCATTCAATCAATCAATTAAAATCATGTACTAATGTTTTGTTGGCCTGTTGTTGTGTTGTGTTTTGTTGGTTCTTGTTGCTTTTCCTGTAGCTATTGAACCACGGCTGTTGTCATTTCGACGAGTTGAGAGCGTGCTTTTCAGAATGCGCAGACGTCACTCAATTGGTTTTGAGTTGTGCTCAAAACTCGGAAACAGTTCACTCAACGCAGCTCAACAACTCACTCGAAAGTTTGGCAATTTGTTTTGCCCCAAACCACAAAGCCCTAAAGCCCCAAACCTTTACTTCTTTCTTACTAATGCTCTTCTTCTTGTTGTTGTTGGTGTTTTGGCTCTTGCGTTGAGTTTTGCATCGTTCGTTGCCCTTCGTTGTGGCTCTGGCTGCTGTTGCTGTTGCTTTTATGTAATTACACTGCCCTCCTTCTCGTCCTTCTCCTCCTCCTTCTGCTTCGTTCTTAACATTTTCTTAGCGCTGCTTTTTTTTACCGATTGTATTTTGCTTTTGTTTTTGGTTTCTCATTTTCTTCGTTTTGGTTTTTTTTGGCATTTTGGTCTCGTTTGGTGTAGTTACCTTTTTGGGCGCCGCCATTTTGTTTTGTGTTAGCCGGCAACTTGAAGCAAGCATGAATTTTAATTAAAGCGAATAAAGCGCAGCCATTGTGTATGTGTGTGTGCTTTTCACATGCAACTCACACACACACACCTAAGCTTTTTGGCGCCAAAATATATATGTATTCGCGGGCGTGACATCATTAGAAACAAGTTGCAGCTAACTAACTTTATAATTAGATTACTTCACATTGCCACAGCTGTTGCATGTTTGTCTGTTTAGTTTTTGTGTGCTTTGTTTTGTTGTGTCTGCCCCCAAAATGAATTAAGCTTGTATCTAACTTATTCATACAGAAAGTTCTTTAATGCATTTTTTCATATATGGAAACTGCTTCAAATTGTGACATTAATACAGCTAAAACTGCTCTGATTATTAATAGTGAAGAACTATTTTTCAAGAGCTATTTTAATAGTGCAAAAGAATTGTTTGGATTTGGTTTCGCTCTTATTTATAAACACCCATAAAATATTTGCTAAAATGTTTACAATTCAATAATATTTGTTTTTTTTTGTACAATCTTTAAACACTTCGCGTTTTGTTGTGTGATTCACTTGATTCATTTTGTACGAAGAGTGCTGCCAACACCACATAAATGTACAAATCAAGTACATACTTCAACTGGAAATTCGTTGAAAAAGTTGCAACTAACAATTCAGCAGTCTTTTAGTTTCTTTTTGCTGCTCTTGGCGAAATCAACAGTTTGACTGCAGCTTGAAGCCCTGAAGCAGCAATCACAAGCATGCTTCACCACACACCTTATCGCACACAACCACACACACACACACACCCTTAACATTGTTCAATTTTCGTTGCATTGTGTGTTCGCCAACAACATTTCAATTGAATTTTTTATTAAACGTTAACGTATCAATGTTTATGAGTCTCGTCTCCAGTGTCTGTGTCTGTGATCTATAGAAATAGTTTACCATTCGACGAGCTTCATGAAATCTATTAAACTTTGCTTCCAATCGTAGTTGTGTGTTGAATTTTATTTAAACATAATAAATCTTGCAACAAGATATGTATTGAAATCAATATAAATATAATAGAAACTCAAGAATCTTTATACATATGTAATCTAATCATTTTTTGGGTCGTCTGTTACGCATAATTAAATTTATACATATATATAATATGTCTCTGACCTTTTCTTCAATATTAAAAATATTCTGAATGAAAAAAAAAGGTTACTTTTGCCATAAAAATAATGACTTGCAGTAGGAGTAGCATGAAAAAAAGGACGATCCCTTAATCACGAGCTGGTATAAAATATGATATGATGATATTGTTGAATATATATATATATGTATATGTACTTATACCTAGGCATTGAAATGCTAAAAAATTTTTTTGTTACCTTCTTCATTTTGTCGGCCCAGATATGGTATGATACACATTTGGGTACACATTGATACCCGCTTGTCATGCAAGGCAGACAGAAGGACAGGTGTCGGGTCGGTTCGGTTCGGGTCGGTCGGGTTGGGCCGGGTCGAAGCGTCTGCCAAAACGAAAATCTATTGTGGGCATGTAGACACATTGGGGCATGCCCCGTCAACCGATCCCAACAAAAAAAAAAAAAAAACGTAGCGAAAAGTATCAGCCGAATGAGAAAGTTTCAGCCAAAGTGCAATCGAACATTTTGTTAATATACTTTATGAGTTTTTTGGCTTGCGCGACGTGTTGCTGCCCCATCCCGACCCTCGACGCCCTCCTTTGCCACGCCTGCCTCGGCCTGACAGCTATGTCCCCGAGGGCATTGGAAGCCAAGCAGAATCAAGTCTGTAAAAAAGTTACCACACAATGGCGAGTTCCTGATGCTCTTGCAAAATAATCGCATAACATTTACATCGATTATTAAATATTGTTTGTCGTTAAAGATTAAATTTAGGTTAAATTTAAAGATATATATTTAAACGTATTCTCAGCATTTAAAAAAGAATTTAATACCTAAATATTTATTTTATATATTATATATATTTTATACTTTTATACAATTATTTTATTTTTTTTTTATTATATTTGTTATTTTGTTCCAGCTTTTGAAGCTTTTCTCAAAACTTGTAAAGCCCAAAGAAAAAAATATTTTTTTAGTGTATTCCAATTGACATTCCCTTAAGAAAAAGAGACAAGTCGACTGACAGACTGACGAACTGACGAACTGACTGTCAATGTGACGCACGTATTGACAGGCGATGGTGGCTTTATTTTCATTCTCTCTGTCTTTTTCTATTCTCCATTCTTCATTTTTTTGCTTTCATTATGCCTTTTGCCTGTTTATCCACCTGTCTCTGAGTGTGTGCGTGTGTGTGTGTGTTTGTGTTTGTCCCCAGTGAGGGGGGGAAAAAAAAGAAAAAGGAAAGTAGAAATGGAGCCAAATAGCAACAAGCACATTTGGCTGCCAAGACGTCTACTTCTACTTGTCGCGCCTCGTCGTGTCCCCGTTTCAATTTAGGCACATTTTATATTATTTATATATATATATATATATTATTTATTTATTTATTTTATGCTCGGCATTATTTGCTTGTCAGACCAGCAAGTCTGTTAGACCTTACCAGCATACTAGTTCTCGCTTCGTTTCGTTTTGTTTCATTTCGTTCTTTATGTTAATGGCAAAGCTAACCGCAAGAGTTATACCAGCATATATGTATAAGTGTGTGTGTGTGTGTGTGTGTGTGTTGGGGAATTGAAAGTAAATAGTAATATAAAAAGGGTCTCGTGTTTCTGTTTGTTCTTAGGCCTAAGAAACAGAGAGAAAGAGAGAGAGAGAGAAAGAGATAAAGAAAAGGGTTGATTTACTTTTTGGGGTCAGATCGGTAAATAGTAGTAGTACGTACTTGAAGTCCTTAAAGTATTTTGCATATTTTGTATTGGCCAGCTAATTGGTCAGGCGATACCGAATACCGATGGGAATCTTTCTAGTTGCAGGATGTGCTCCATCAACATTTTGTTGTTGATTGTGCAATCCATTTCCCCCAAATACCCAAACCGACGACAATCCGTCCGTCGTGATGCTGATGATAAGGTTGGCGACGTCAATGAAGCTGCACAAGTTGCAAGTGGCAAGTTGCACAACGAACAGTTGGGTGGCGTGGGGCTGTGTTAACTGTCATTTCCCGTCAACGGATTTCATTTCAAGCGCACAACATCAACGGATATTGTGCAGCGACAATTTCCGTTAACAACAATATGCTTCTAAAAAAATGAAATCATGCTAGCTAAACTTTTACACAGTCAATCAATTAGTTAAACCCTGTGCTGCATAATAAAATAGGTCGTCGAATAAACGTCATCATAAACATGGCTAATTGTTATAAAATACACTTGTTGGTTGCACACAATTTTACACAACGAAGTTGAAGTTAATTGAAATATTTGGAGCAAATTTATCCGTTCGTCAATCAAGTGCATAAGTTGAGTTAAGAACTGAACCTGAACTTACTTTGAAAGTTAAAAGAAGCTGATGTAATTCTGTTATCAACTTTGCCCCTTTTTGCAGCTTGTTTGAAGTTTTGTTAGCTTTCCATTCTTAGTGTAGTATAACTATATAATAAAGTTTCTACTTTGCTCAACTTAAAGAGTTCTGTTTAAGCTGATCTCTGAATCACTTTCGCTTCAAGTCCTTGTGCTTTTCACAAACATATATATATGTATATACACACAAATATCTCTAGAGCCTATTATCTGCATAAATAAATGTTCGATAAGAGCTCTTTGGACTTGGTTTAGTGGTTTTATTTTGGTGCTTTTGCGCTGTGTTTGTTCATGCCACTCGATTGCCTTTTTAGTTATTTTGAGTTTTTTTTTTTTGCCAGTTATTGTAATTTTTAATGCGCTCTCACACTCGCACACAGACACACACAGACACAGACGTAGATATTGGCGTATCGATTGTTGTAGCTGACATAGAACAAGGAATAATGTTGATAGAAAATTCCTTTTGAGTGCCAGGACGCGCACTCAAATGGGACTAAAATGGGGCACAAAGCAAACAACTAAATAGCAAATCCTCTATCTTTTATCCAACCAACCAACAAACCATTCATCCATCTATCTATCTGTCTGTTTGTCTGTCGAACCGTCCGTTTGTCTGTGTGTGTGTGTGTGTGTGTGTGTCGAAAACAAATAATCGTTGGGCTTCTTGTTGGCCATAATACAAAGGCTTATCCATATTGTATCTTCTAGTTTAATTCGAACTCTAAGACGGTTATATTGCATTAAAATTGTTCATTTATTGCCAACTTGGGAGCTGTTCAAATCATCAAAAGGCCCAGGTCAAAAGTTATTTACGCAAATAAAATAACAATCGCAACACAAGAACGAACAACAACAACTTGTTCATGGTTGAATTATTTAACAAAAAGTTCTGTTCGTATTTATGAAAATAAACAAAACGGAACTTTTCAACATTTATTAAATACTTTCAAGCATTTTATCTTGTTGAATTTAGCTTGCGCTTAACTATTCAATCCATTTGAAGCTGTCAGCTAAATCGAATCACTTTTATTCTAGTCAAAATATGCCAAATGTTTTTGGGCATGTCAATCGATTTGTATTCACTTAGTTGTGGGACACACTTTCCGCTTATCGTTTGCTAATCTCTAGTTTGAAACTCAACTGAAAATGTGCAACAAAATTCGTCGTTTTTGGGGTTTTTGCGTAACCAAATGTGTTCAAACCTGTCATTCAAAGGCAATACAAATTGTTCAGTTGTGTAATGAACCTATGAATGTCTACGTGTGTGTGTATGTGTGTGTGTGGGTTGGCAACCCAACGAAATTGCTTTAATTGATACCTATGTCAATCCAATCTGTGTCCAAAGTAAATTATACGCTTGCCATTCAATTGATACCGTTAACTGTAAAATGCAAATTGATGTGCAGAACGCTTAAACCAATAACCAATTGCTAAGTGGACAAGAAGAAGGGCGCTAAAGAGGCAGGCAGTGTGTGTGTGTGTGTGTGGGTACATCTATTCAAATATCACAAGACTGGTTAGATAATTTTCAATAAATACGAGACAAGCTAATTTCATACATTTTGCTTTAAAGTTTAAACGTGACAAAGTCACTTCATAATGTTGAAAATTAAATGTGAAGTATTAAATATGATTTTTTGGAGTACAGTTTTGATTGCTGTATCAATTAATGATTATGGATCGTTTCTCTTTATATTACTTTCTATATCCAGCTACCTATTTGTTGGCAAACTTTTCCTATTGCCAGATGTGGATACTAAATATCTTTCGTATTCGATTCGGTTCGGTTTCTTCTTGCCGTAAGCAGACTCGTTTATTGATATTTGTAGGCCAAGGTCAGCATAGGCACCCGCCCCCTCACCATCCCCTCACCACCACTGCTCTTGTCGATCTTGTAAATATTTTATGGACAGTCTGCTGCACATTAACTAACATACAATATAGTATATGTGAAGTATATATCTATATATCATAGATTTGCTGTGTGATGCAGCCAAATGTTTTTATAATACGCATTTATCATTAATGGATCTGAAAGGGGGGAATGGCGGCACTGGAGAGCGTTTGTTCACTGCGTCATTAACAAACAACATTATGAGCAACAGCAAAAAACAATTCATCATTATTTCGTCATCAGCAGCGTTATCGTTATCGTTATCATCATCGGCATGTATCTGTGCGTTAGTTTATTTTCATTACGTTAATTCATTTGTAAATATTTTCCTTAACTTTTATAGCCAGCTTCGTTGTCTTTTTTGTTGTTGCTGTTGCTGTTGTTGTTATTATTTTCACTGCTTCCTTGTTTTTTTTTTTGTTCATATACCGATTTTCCAGCATACCGAACAACCACCCCCCCCCCCCACACCCACACCCCTTGTGCAAAGGTTTTATTTTCGGATAGAGTTGGGTGCTCAATTTCATTGGTATTTGTTGTCATTCATACGTCCTTCCCTGCACCACACCCCATCGCTCCCCCTCACTTCTAGCTGCGCACAGTGGGCGTCAATTGTCAAACAAATCGAACAGCATAAATGAGATGTGTAATTGTTATCACATTGTTAGAGAACAGTGCCCAATCTCACAGCTAGATACTAATGGCACTGATATAATATTTAATTACACGTGCTTAGGCACTAAGAAAATTTCTGGCACAGTTCCGAATACCATTTCATTCGGCTACTGTGTACAAGATAATACCGTTTGAATCTTAGCATAAACGGCTTCAATTGCTTGCCATGTTTTGTTCGAGAAAGTTTCAGAAAGCTCGTTCAAAAGGATTTCTGTACTAGATACATAAAGTTTAATGTAGATTTTAAAAGTTTTGTGCCCATTAAGAGAAATATTCTAATCGGCGGTGCAAGAAGAAAGCCAATAATTAACTAAGGGAAGGTTTTGATTAAATAGATTATAGTTAAGTTAGTTTGACCATATGTCAACAGCAAATAGTGCTGATAAATTGTATAGAAGTACTTCTTATTATTTTGCATCTTCTGTTTACGATTTTTTCTAATGCTTTTAACCACTGTGCACTTCTTGCTGTTTGTGTATGTGTGTGTGTGTGCGCGCTTAATGTATTTGCATGCCATTTTTGTATGAGTCAACACTTGCCGCGTTGTCTATTTGCACCTAACCTCCCCCAAGCCTTACCTACCGCAGCACTCTCACGTTTCGCCATCATATTGTCGACCTTGCGAAGCATTTGCTGTCTGTTTGTCTTTCGGTTAGTTTGGCGTTTGCAGCATTTGCAATTGATGACTGAGCGCATTGGCCATTAATTGCTTTGCCACTGGATTGACGGATTTTACTTTCATTCATCTTTTCGCTTTGCATTCGATTGTTTGAAGAAGTGAAAAAGAACTGGAAGTGAAAGCATTAAATGCAGCCGCTCAAGGACCTTGGCCATGAGTTGCGTCAAGTTTTAAGTGGGATGTGTGAACGGGGGCGGTGAATGGGTTGGGGTGGGCGTGTCAGGTGTGGCACTGATTTATGCAAATTGTCGCTTTGATAAGCCTTAAAAAAAACCCTTCAATTCATCGAAATGACGTCAGCAAATACACACACACTCACACAGACACACACACACAAGCTGAACAAAGATGACAACAAATGAATTGCGTTGTTGTTGTTTTTGTAGTGCTTTGCGCTTTTCATTTAACCCAATTAAAGTTGCAGCAACTCCAAAATTGTTTTTAATCAAATTTAATTGTTTAATAGTTTTTGCTTTACAGCTCTGTTAAGTGTCTGTAAAGGAATATGTGCACAAATATTTAAACGAAAAGTTATAAATGAACAAACCGACAATACACATAATTTTCGTGACATATTGTTAAACAGCAAAGTTGAGTTGCTTGATGGAAAAGTTTCCTAACAAGAAAATGAAATGAACAAGTTAAAGTATTATTACACACAATATCGTACAGTTATGTAACAAACTAATGTGGTATGAATGAAGTTGCTTGTTAAGTTAAGCTCAAGTTGTCTCGAAAGTGTTTGCCCGAGTGGCCATATTAAATGACAGAATAAGGAATAAGGAGCAGCAGCAGCAGCAGCAGCATTTATGCCTTTTTAACTATCTGTGGCATGTCCCAAGCTCGCTCGTTGTTATGCATTCCAGATAGACAAGTCAGCTAGCGGTATTTATTTGCCACTTCATTATTGTGTGCACAAGGTGTCTGTCCCAAGCAACCAAGCAGCAAAGCAACAAGCCAGTAAGGCAATAAGGCAAAAGGGCAAATGAACTAAAGACGCAGGGCTATGGGCTAACTGTTTTTTGCCGCAGCGGCAGCTGCTGTAAAATTAATTTGAAATGTTGACTCTGCTGCGTACTTGACGCCCGAAAGGGCAGACAACTTGTCTTGGGTTGGGTTTTTAACTGGCAGCCTGTTCATTCCATTCCATTGGCTATGCCGGCTGTGGCTAAGAAAATTGAAAACGCATATTTGTGGCCGGTCGCGTATTTTTCATTAAGTATCTTAAAACATTACCGACATTTTTTTCTGTTACAAAAGTTAGTTGGCTTAAAGGCAACCAGGAGAAGCAGTTAAGCCAAAGACAGCGAAACACTTAAAAGTATAGTTTAAGCTTTAAAGAATTGAAATGTTAGTTCGTATGTTGATAGCGAGTATATCTAAGATAATAAATTAATGAATTCGTACAGTAGAAAGTAATAACTATCGTTTACATATAAAAACCTCCAATTTATCATGAATTCTAAAACATATTTAAAGCAAACTTTTACTGACTGAAATGTTTAATTATGCCTTCAGTTGTTACTTTTATTTTGGTCTTTACAAAAAGTTGACGCAAAATCCTTTTGAAAGGACCGATGAAATCTTAAGCGTAGCTGCCAGTCCGCATTTCTAAGAATCAACCAACCAGGGAGCAATGAGCCGGCATTTTCATGCAAGAAGTAACAGGGTAGAGTTAGGGATAGGGGTAGGGGTAGGGAGAGAGTATTTCAATTTAGTATTTTTAATTAGTGAGTGCGGCGACGATACAACAGTTACACTGACTAATTAACAGCAGCCAAACGAAGGATAACAAAACAAGTAAGAAGGCTCTAGACGAGAAATCTCGACTAAACGATACCCTGAACCCTATATGGCTATATCGACTTGGCTGACCAAGAACATATATACTTTATGGGGTCGGAGATGCTTCCTTCTGCCTGTTACATACTTTTGCACGAAACCATTATACCCTTTCTTACCCATTTTTAATGGGTTCAGGGTATAAAAATAAGACGGGCAGGCAGACTCAAAGCTAAGCAAACGAACCGTAGTGCGCCGAATTTGGTGTACACTATATACAACGACAACGACGACGACGATGACAAGAAGAAGCAAAAAAAGAAAAAATAATTAAATATTAATAAACTAATTGTTTGGCTGGGGCAAAGCACGAAAACAAGCCTTGGAACAGTCAGTCGTCAACCAGAAGCTGACTTTCGCCAGCGGCAAAGAGTTTTAATGTTAGCTAAATACATACATACAATGTGTATGTATGTGTGTGAGGGGCAACACAGCAGCAACAGCAGCAGCAGGAGCAGGAGCAGCAACAACAACACCAACAACAAAGAAGCAACAAAAACAAATCGCTGCCAACACTAAAAATAACAATTTCCGCTCTAATAAACATTTCCGCTTCGTGGAATTTAACATTTTACAATAAATTAAGTTAGGAGATATAACCATAAGCCATAAACAGATAACCATATAACAAAAAAACACATAGCACACATAGATGACACACACACACACACACACAAAGACTGGCTCCGTTTTCTCTTCCACTTTTATTTAGGCAACTTTTGTATCGATCAAATTAAGCTTGTTTGCATACCGCACGTATTATCTATTTATTGGCATTTTCAATTGATTTTTGTGGTTGTTGTTGTTTGTTCATTTAAAGTGTGTGTACATTGTTGTTGCTGTCACATTTTGAACTAAGCATAGTCCTTCAGAGTCACGTATTGCATTTAGTTGGCTTTTCAAAATATATATTTATTCATGTAATGCTAATGAATATCTGTTGGTAAATATGTTAAATATATATACGTATTAATGCTATGATTTTCTTGGTTATAAGGTTAGTTTCATGATTATTCATTTTGCTTAGCTTCTGCTTGACTGAAATTGTATCTTTGTTCACATATTCCGACACTTGTCAAGTCTTTTGGCACTTTTTCAGAGTCTCTAGTTGTTTCTTCTTCTTTTTGCTGTTATATTTGTGCTTTTTTAACGAGCCACAAAGCCACTAAAAGTTACGTGACACGTAACGCAGCAACACATTAAACTATATCGTAAAGTTTTAATGTCCTCTGTGTTTTGACATATTGCCAAAATGTTCGCTTAACCTATTATACTACCTTGTTGCCATCATAACAATTTTCTTTTATATATAAGTATTTTTTCTATATGTTTATTGTATGAAATGTGAAATTTGTTTGTTTTGTACTATGGCAAAGGGTATCTTTAAATTGAGTACAGTTTCATTAATGTTTTTACATGTACATTACACACGCCCAAACACGCACACACGCACACACACATTCAGTTTAGTTACCAAAATGACTTTTACATGTTTTGTCATTTGAGTTAGCGTTGGGAAAAAGGTGGAGTTGAGAAAGTAGATCAAGTTAAGGGGGAAGTTGAAGGCAAGTTTGAAAAAGCGTCGTGTGGCACGTACGTGTTAAATTTAAAACGATTACTTACTCAAATTTGCAGTCGCTTTGTTGCACTTAATTTAAATTGTTATTGTTATTAGATACATTTCTATATTAAGTAAGCGACTCAGCTCTACCACAAAGCTGTCTACTAGACTAGGTGAGTGGGCGGCCTGTTGGAGTGTTTTTCAATTAAAAGGATATGCCGCAGGATGCAGAATGAGAGCAAAGGGCGTGTGCAGAGAAGGGGAAGAAGAAGCGAAAGTGCGCGTGGTGCTGACAGCATTGAAAAAAAAAAATAATAACCGAAACCTAAACGAGAATGAAAAATGCTTGAAATAATGAAATGAATAAAACTGAATTATAACCATATCAAATCTAAGAAAGTGTATACTAACAAAGCTAAAGAGAAAAAAAGTTAATTAAAAGTGCGTCTGGCATCATTTAAAAAAATTATAAAAGTAATTAACCGAAACGAAACGCTACAGATTTTTAATTCACGCAATCCTAAATAAACCATAAGAACAAGGCTTGTAAACTTGGGTAAAACACTATTGATAAATGTGTTGTATTATATCACCGCAACACGCTTAAAAGTATGCTACAAGAAGGCGCAATGAAAGAAAAATTCAAATAAAAATGAAACAGTTGCCAAAAAGTTTTTGTTCGTTCGTCTTAACCAAAAAAAAAAGGATTGTATGTATGTGCCAGTTTTTAATTGAAATGAAAGTGAATGAAATGTGTATAGACACACTCATAAATTGGCTAACAGATTATGCAAAAGGGTTCAGTTTCAGTTTTAAGATTGAGTTTCGTTTCGTTTTTACCTTACAGCCTTTGTTTGCCAAAAAAAGGCGAAGGTAAAGCCTTTGAGGTTTGGGTTTGGGCATGGGCAACAGTTAAACACTAAGCTGCTTTGGTCTATACAACCGCCGTCATCGTCATCGTCAACGTCATCAGCTCAAAAGAAAAGAAATCGCATGACAAGCCGCCATTTTTATGACAGGAAGCGGCAAACTAAAATATATGTATACACATATACATATATATATACAATAAGTAAAAAAAAAGTTTCTTCCATTTACATTGTGATTAATGCTGTTGTTTTTGTGTTATTTGCCTGACGTCACAACGTTAAAGTCACATTACTAAGACGTGTAGATACCACTTATTACATATATAGCAAATCTATAGGTGAGATCTTTCAATATGCTACAAAAATCAGACCTTGTGTTGTTTTTGCCATATTCTAGTTTTGTTGCTTTAGCACAGGGTATATAAGCCACAAAAACAAACATTTGATTAGATATTAGGTTTTTTTTTCCTTTTGCTGCTTATATTTATTTTATATGTAAACAACACCTTGTTGTTTGTGTCGCATTATATTGCGTATACGTCACACTGGCCCTTGACCTTGGTTAATGCGCTCAAAGTGAAAGTATACTTGTAAGTTTTCGTGTGTTCGTTCGTGTTCGTACGTAAGTTAGCTGAGGCGGTGCGGGAGGGGCCGGTTGGCGGTTAGGAACAAGCCAAAGAGCCCGTTAGCGTAATTAGCCAATTTGATTTCAGTTTAATTATCTTGATGATGATGATGATGATGATATTGTTCTTAATTATGCACATTTAATCGCTGCATCAAAAGCCGCATTGTTTTTAACTTTTCAACTTTTCAACTTTTCACGGTTACCTTAATTGACTTATTGATGCTGCTAAGCCACAAAAGCTTTTTTCAAACTTTTCCCCACAAAAACTCATTTGCCATGCAATGGATATTGAAGGTGTTTATTGTTGCCATTAAATATATTGTTTGTGTTAAATCCAGTGTGTGCTGAAAGCCACTTCTTAATCAACTTGATTCTCTAATCGCATGAAGCCTTTTGCCATTAGCTTGGACTCAAGCAATGCCAATAAAGGACATAAAGGATTTCATTTGCTGGCTGCAATACAATTTCGAGCAAAACCAATCGCCATAAATTGACATTTGCAATTGCTGTTAGCGCTGCAATTAAGTGTCATCGAAACGGACACACACACACACGCGTCGGGACAGGCAGTGGGGCAAACAGCTTAGTTCGGTTAATCAGTCCTCGTTTGGCATTCAGTCAGAAACAGAAAGAGAGAGACACGTTCAAATTTCATTTAGTTAATTCAATGAACAGTTGCTAGTTGGAAGGGCATATAAAGAAGGGCTGGGGGGATTGAATGGTTTTAGGCAGGGAAAGGGTAAGTATGTCCTTTGTTATGTGGGTTATGTGGCAGCTGCCTTTGCCCTTTGCTTAAGTCTGTGGCTAACTGCCTCTGTTGTGGCAGTCTTTGGGGGCTTGTGTGGGTTGTATGCCACGGCAACGTGACGCAAATTAAGATGTCGAAACGTGCCAAGCAAAGCCGATCATCGACAGCCACAGAGGGGCGGGAGTAAGTGCGTAAAGGAGTCGGCGCCTTGGTGCTGTAGCATAAAGCCCAAAAGTCGTTGGAAAAAAGAAGAAGAGCTAGAAGTCAACCAAGCACACAAAAAACATTGGATTATAACAAAAAAAAAGTTGGCATTAAATTCATAAAAAAAAGAATAATTGTAGAAACTGCCACAATTAACAAAAATAATCAAAGAACTTTAATCCAATGTTATTATCCTTCTTATTCAAAAATTATTTCATCTGTGTGCGCGATTTTGTAGTATTAATTAATCAATCTGAATTTGAATTAGAATTTGCATAAAGCAGGTGCGAGTAGAATTTGTTTTAATGCTTATTCATCTAGTTGCTTTTGGCCTTTTCGAGCATTATGAAAAGCAGCTTAGCTCGGCTTGTTGTGCTTTAATTGAATTATATATTTCTTTGTTTGGAATCTTGATTATAGTGTGCTTAAGATATTTATTATTGTGTTATTATGTTAAATATGCTCAACAAAACTATATTCGAATCGAATCGAATCGAATCTTTACTGCCGCATATGAAATTCCGTTTGATCGCACATAGAATTGAGCATTATCTTTTACTTTTGTTGTCCTTTATCGCTTTGTGAAATTGTTCGCAACTAGACATTTTTTGGCCCGTGAAAATCCTTGCTTTTGTGTACTGAACTGTGAAGCTCCACTCAAATTGAATATTATCTTTTTGCCGTTTGCAGTATGCGAAGTGTTTTCTGTTTTTTGTTTTTTTAACCTCTTAAGCCTAGATTACTTGCTGGAGGGGGGAAAAGGAGCAAGCAGCAAGCGGCAAGCGAGCTCGACGCCATTTTGACACTTTTGCGCTGGCATTTCGGTGTAAAAAGGTGAATGTTAATATGAATTTGAATTGCGAATGTTAATGGAAATTTTGAGCATGTGTGTGTGTGTGTGTGTCTGACTGACTGTCAAAGAGTTTCGGCTGGATACCTTAATCAGTGAAAGCATGTGAACAATTTCCGCTGCCACAACCCACCCTCAACTCCAGCTCAACTCAACATTAACTCCAACCCTTTCCTCAACTAAAAGCATTAAAACAATATTACGTATACGCATACGCGCGCGGTACTTCGTTGCTTCATCAATAATTTATGTATACAAAAAGCAAAAAGGCAAAACCAAAAGCAAAAGTACAACCTGGCAGAGGCAAAGTGTGTTGTAGCTTAACCGCACTCTATCTAAGCTCTTACTCAGACCCATTTCTCTCTCCACTTCAGACCTTATCTGTGGGATGGGTTGTGTTTTGTGTGGCTTAGTTGTTACCGCAAGCGGTGTCTGTTTTAATTGCATACTGACCATGCCCCAGCTGCAACTGCTCCCACTGACAGTTAATAGCCCTCTCGAGCTGACCGCAATAACATATTAGCAAATAATTATCTACAACTGGCTGACTTGACTTAAATTACAAGTTTTAAAGAAAATATGTTTAATTGTACAATTTCATAACATTTTCCATTTTTATCTCTTTTCTTTTTGCAGGTAAGCTGGACTTTTGATCCTTGGAGATTTTCTATGGCAAGTTTGGGGTCAGGTATGATGATAAAATACTAATTAAACGATGCTGTCAATAGTTTATCTGGTTTTATTCATAAAGTGATATATTTGTAGTTAAGTTTGAAGTCAACTTCCCAAGCATGAATACTTTTAATAAGACTTAACAACGTGTTCATAGATATCGTTACTTGAATTCTATATTCATTGCGAAATCTCAACTCATTAAGACGCATTTCTTTAGCTTAATGTTGGTTTATTCATTTTTTTCGTACTGAGCAAAGCAAGTAAACGAAATTTAATATTAATTTTGATAAAAATGCAAAGATTGCGTAGAACGTTGCGTAGCCTTGGACGGTTAATGAGTTGGTTGGTTGGTTGGTTCAAGCCGCGTGGCACCAACAAAAATGCAATTAATTTCTGTCTGTTTGTTTGGTCACAGATAGATGTTCATTTATATGTGGCCCAAGGTCAGCCAGCAAAGCGAAATGTAAGTGTTAATCATATAACATAAATTTTCATTAGGCGTTGCTCATTTTGTTAGCTTCATTTGTTGGTTGATTTGCTTAAAGTTGATCGATTTTAGTTAACGTTGAACCAAAAAGAATTGCATACAAGTAGGCCAAGTACGCTAACCTTATTTAAGTGAACAAATTGTAAAGAGAGACAGAGAGAGAGAACTATAGTTAAAGCTTAGTTTCTGGCCAAGAGAAAGTAGAAAACTTTTTGCCACATCCGGCGTAAATGTAAGACGCACATTTGCAACACTTGCCTTGCCTTGCCTTGCTTTGCCTCGCTTCGCCTCGTCTCGCCGAAACTTAAGCTTCTAAAAAAGAAAGAAAAAACAAATGTTCATGTTATGATGGCGGGTTCGTTCTAGCTGCTTGAGACATTCTCCAGAATGTCAAGTGTGAAAACCTTGTGTCCAAGTGGCCCGAAGCTGGCAGCAGTCTTCTTGAAAGCATTGTAAATTGCTAAGAACTTAAGAGCTAAAATATACACACACACACACACACAGACGAACACTCAAGCAACAAAAAGTGACTTAGAGCATCGATTTTGTCATATCAAACGCGTTTTCAATGAACTTTTGAGAACAACTTTAAATACTCTTCGCCAAACGGTTTCTTAAGTACAGCTTATAAAAATAATTGACGTTTGCATTGCTCTCTTTAACGGTAAAATGTACCACACAAATCAAGACTATATAAATGTGAAAGTTTGTGAGGATGTTTTGTAATTCTTTTACGCAATAATTACTGAATAGATTTGAATGAAAGTTTATATAAATTAAGCTTATGCATCAAACTAACTTTTAGGCCATCGTTTTCAAAGATATTTTTCGTGTTTGTCGTTGCTTTGTGTGTGTGTATTTTTGTAGGGATACAAGGAAGACAGCTGAGATGAAAAAGTAATTGTCATGCGAGGCAGAAAAGAAACGATAAGAGAACGTTTAAATTTAATAAGTAACTTTTCACACACAAATGCCCATTTTCTTTTTAGGCTAAGCATATGATCTTTGAAATATATATATACACATTTTTGCTGTGATAAGATTTGCCGCAGTACAATGAAATTTCATTGTTGTTGTTGCTGGTGTTGTTGCATTCGAATTAAAGCGTTGCCTCTTTTTTCATGCTTTGTGTCTCAATGTTGCGCACAATCTTGAAGCAAAAAAGGAAATGAATATGTGGCACTGGAGCAATGTGGCTGTGGAAGGAAGAATGGAATTGCCTGCCATGTGGCAAAGTGGCAATGACGAGCACAAATAAACACACACACACACACAACACATAAGCAAGAAATGTGACAACGATGCTAACAGTTTGTTGTTGCTGTTCTTGCTGCTTATTTATTTCATTCCATTTCAATTTCGCGCTCACTTCATGCATATGATTTTAATTTTGGCTTAACATATCGCTCTCTCTTTCTTTCTTGCACACTTGTTGCCCATCTTAACACACACACACACACAGACATTTGCGCTTGTGTTGTGTAATTTAATTTGGTTGTGCACAAAATTGCCATCAACCATCCAAGTTTGCCACCATCGCCGCCAAGGTCCTACAGCTGGCTGGTCGTACGGATGAAGCAGATGGCAAAGGGCAAAGGGCAATCTGGACTGTGTGTAACAGCTGTCAAATGCTGCCAGCAGATGGCGATCTGTGGACCAATCTGATGTATGCTGCGAAACCAAATCATAAATGACATTAGACACAATGAGATTGCTTCGGTATCTATGTGTTGCAGCAACAATTGGTTGCCACTGGCTAAAGTTTATGTATGTCACTCTCTCCCCACCTCTCCTCCACAACACCACCACCCACTTGGTCTGACTTGCGTATTAGCTGTGAGTCATCATTTTGTAAATTAAAACGTAGCACTTTTCGTCATCCATGGCAAATGTTGAACAAAGGCCAAACGTAATGCAGAAACTACGCAACTTTATGCCCAAGAAAAATAGATACAGTTCAAATCGTATAATGTATGAAATTGAACGAAATTGCTTTGCAAATGAAATAGGTGTATTGAAAAGTTTGTTTTGCGAAAGTTTTCATAACTTAAACTTAATAAAATTCATAGGTTATATACTTTACAAGTGAATTATACTTCAATTGCAGCTTAGAGTCAATCTATTTTCCTTAACTTAACTTTAACTTGAACTTACATTCACTTAACATATACTTTGTATAGTTCTTATTACATCGTTTCACTCTAAATACGTTTTTTTTTGCTTTCTCAAGCTTACGAAATCGATTTGGAAAACATGTAAAAGCTGGTTGACCAAACGACATTTCCGCACCAAGCCGATTTGGTTGAAAGGATAACAACAACACTTAAACTATGCTCCAAAGCAGCTTCATGAATTCTTGTTGTTGTTGTTGTTGTTCTTGTTGTGTGGAATGTTGGAGAGGAAATGCGAAATGTTACTTTCACAATAATCCAGTTGCGAACCAAAGTGTACTGAGGAATTTACGACTGTTTACAATGTGAGCAAAAGTTGCGTCACTTTTTTTTAGTGCTCGGAAACGGGCAAACGATGTGTGAAGAGTTCTCTACAAGTTTGCGTTCTTCAATTTGCGAGCCATCTAAAAACAGAAAACAGAACATAGTTGAGGGGAAGGCGTCGTGCAATTTGTGCAGTTTGCCTGGAATTTTTATGAAGCCAAAGGGCAGCGCGAAATGTTAACGACCAAACATACACATACGTGCAGACAGACAGAGTAAGAGATATAAACAGAAAGAGAGCGGGAGAGAATGAGAGACAGTTCTGACAGACGGCAGGCTTTTGGGGAAAACAAAGTTAGAAACATTTGTCTGCCTACTGTCAAGGAGCAATCAAAAAAAATTTGTACACTGTTTTGCCACGCATGCAAATGGTCGCCCGTCCTCTTGAAATGAAGCCATTTGTATGGCTGCCTGGCCTAGTAGCGTGTGGCAGTGTCGAGAGGGGTGGGGGGGAGGTGAAGGAAGAGCTGCTTTGTTATGTTGACAGGCCCATAAAAGCAATAAGACGCCAACTGTTTCGCTCAAGAACTTGACTGGATGAATGTTTGAATGAATGATGGATGGATAGATGGATGGATATTCGTGCTGAGACTAAGACTGAGAGTCTCATAAGTAATTTGCCTCATCAAAATGGCCAATTTGACTGAGCAACTTACCAAAGCTAACGCTTCTCGCTCTTTCTTTAACTTATACGTGTATATATATATTTATCTTTATAATAAATATATATATATATGCGAAATACATAAAAGCAAACGCTAAAACTTGCCCAGCGTGACGTTGAAAAGTTTTGTAAAGTTCTTGAAAAAGTGAGTTCAGTCTTAAGTGGGCTCATTGTTTCTTAGTTTAAGCCAACTTTTTGGTGAATGTTCAGCGGCCATTAAAGCCATAGTCAAGTTTTTGCTAACGCTTAAAATACCGGGAAACAGTATATGCTTGGCAAAGTTGTGCCAAACTTCACAGCAAGTGCTTAAAGATTTTTTTTAATAAATTGCTAAATGAAGTGTGCTCAAAGAATGATAAGAAAAAGATAGATTTTGCAATATCTGATTATTTTTAAGAAGCATTACTCGACGGAAGAAATTAAGTCATTAGTTTAAGCTCATATCATAGGTAAAAAGCTTTCGCTTTAACAAATCTAATGGCTTCTGGTAATATTTATGTAGAGGTCAAACCATAAATTTCTTCTATTCACATTTTTCGTAGCTTGTGGCATCTGCTGAAATTTTGTACGCAGTTAATTGCATAAGCTGCTTTAATTGCTGTTATGCAAATGAAAAATGTGTTGAAACATTTCTACACACCTGGTGGTCAAGTGCAAGGACAGCAGCAGCAGCAGTTAGAACAAACCCTTTGTTGTTGTTTGTTTGTTTGCTGCTGCTGCTGCTGCTACTGCTGCTGCTGCTGCTGCTGCGGCTACTTGCTGGTCTAGCTGGTATATTAATAGATGTGAATCAGGTGGAAGCAAAGGCAAAAGCACAGGCAGAGGCTATCGATTTTTAGCACAAACAAACAACATCCAATGCAAGAGGCACACACAGAAAGTAGTCCACGACCAGCACACACATGTGTGTCGATGTGTGCGTGTGTGTTCGTGTTAATTTTAAAATATTGGCCAACCAAAAATGCTTGTTTTTTTCTTTTTAATGACCACTTGAGTTCATTTGTCAGTGTTGTTGGAGTTTAATAAAAATGGCAAGCAACATTTTGTGTAGCATACTTTTTGGGGCAAGCCGTACGCTTTAAGCTGCTGCGGATGTGTGAGTGCAGAGTTAAATTGCATATTAAAAGCTATTCATTATGTAAAGAAATAATTGCAGCTTGTAAATAATGCAAATTGCATGTGTATAAGTAATGGCAAATACACACAAATATTTGATCTTTTAACTTTGTTCCATCAAAATTACTTAAATGAAATATTGCATAAATATTGTAGCTTCGTAAGCTAAAATTACTATATGTTTATGTATGATTGTTCATTTTATCATATTTCACATTGCAATTGCCTCGTGTCTCGCTCTTAATATATGTGTATATATACGACAATCTGTTGGCATCAAGTCAATTGGAACGTGGCCGAGTTATAGTTAGGTTTTTATGTAAAGGGGCATCTGCCTGGTCTTCTTTATGCTTGTACTGCTCTGCGTTTGTGGCATCGCATTAATTTTATGCATTAAATGCGTTGACAGCTTGTAGCTTGGCACGCCCACAATGCCTGGTCACAATTACACACACACACACCACATACACAGACTGAAGCTTGCCAGCAAAAGTTCACTTAGTCGTGGCGTATTTTTGGGTCAAATTTTAATGCACGCAATGCCACTGACACGACCGCAAAATGGTGTGCGACAGTAAAACCAACAAGGACATATTCACCAGCAGCAGCAGCAGCAGCAGAAGCAGCAGAAGCAATGAACAACAAACCAGAAAATGGCACACACACACACACAAAAAGTAGCTCCTCCGATTACTTCTTTCCACAAGGCACACACCTGCCGCATGCCGCATGCCATGCATCAAGCTCAACTATCTTTTATAGTTTATCGTTCATGGTCTTTTTCAGCCCACAAAACATTCACATACACACACACATACACATACACATACACGTTATTGCACACATGGCTAAGGCCAAAGACAAACAAAGTGAAGCTGCTGCCCCATAAAAATAGACCAAACCAGATAGACAACAACTAAGTAGAAAGAAAGAGGAAGGGGGGGGGGGAGAGAGAGAGAGAGAGAGAGAGAAGGAAATAAAATGAGTGGAAGCTTAAGATAAAGACGGCAAAATTAACTGTGATACGAATAATGGCAAAAACTTGTTTTATACGATTTACCGCTTGAACACAATAAAAATACAAAATTTGTTTTCGATTTCCTTGAAAAACTTCTTAACTCAACTTATTTTTCATAAATCTTTGACGTTAAGCAATCGGAAGTTACATCAAATGTGTAAATATGTAAAATGGTACAATAATAATTGGAACATAACAAATATGTTACAAATGTCAGTTATTTTCACATTGAAGATCTGGTTCTTCGCGGGGGATTATGGGCACTTTAAGCTGACCGGGGACAGGACTGATGAACAGCTGTAAATGTCGCAATCGCTGTCAAATTGGCGCGACGTCAGGCGACGTGATTGATGATGATGATGATGTTGTTGTTAATGTTGATGAGAAAGACTGACAGACAGACAGAGTCAAAGCAATATGCGAGTGACAAAGATAGAGAATAGTTAGGAAACAGAGGGGCGCTATTTAAGTGACGTTAATTATCAGTGTTAGACGCCCAGCTGTGATACGATAGTAATCAATACCAATAGCAAAACACAGCACAGCAGCAACAGCAACAACAACAACAACAATAGCAACAATTACGATAAGGAGAGACAGTGAATGAACGTCATAAAATACTCGTGATTACTTTATATCAATAAATTGGCATTAAATGGAAAATCAGTTCAACTTGATTGATGCATAGATACTGCTTCAATTTAATTGAGTGATTGAACACAATAAATATTTACCTAACTAGAAATACATGTAAAAGGTTAATTTAAACAATCTTTGTGGCCGTTAATGTTATTGAATGGATTATTGTTATGCATATTATTCAAATGAGATAATAATTTGGGTCACTTTAAGCATCGTTTGAGTACGTAGATAAAGTAATTGCATTTGGGGTTTGAACACACACACACACACAAATAAACACGAAATATATATGTATCCAGCTAGTTGAGAATGTTGTTGATATCATGTAGAAAGATATTGGTAGTCATGCATTGTAATGCGGGACCGCATAACGAGGAGCGACACCACCACACAAATAGACACAGATACACAAACAAACATAGCAACAGAGACAGAGACAGACAGAGAAACAGATACAATTACAGGACAGTTCAAGACGAACGAACGAACGGGCGTACAGGCGGACAGACATGTCAAAAGTTGCTTTATTGGCTTAGGAAAGACAGGAAATTGCAACGGGGAGGGGGGTGGAGGCAGAGGCAAAAACAAAACCGAACACCCAAAGAAGACGTGAAAATCAATGATAGCATTGCCAAGCCAGGCACCAAGCCAAGACAAGCCGATTTCAAATGGGATTTGGTTATACTTACAAACACCTGCCCCAAGGATCCAACACCACCAGCAGCAACAGCAGCAGATTCTGTCTGTGTATATGTCTTTGTAGGAGTATCTATGTATGTTGTGGTATAAATTCCTAGACTATGCGGGCTGTGTTACCTGTCTTAGATTGTTGTCAGACACGCAGATGGCAAAAGCTACACACAAATACCTATGTATGTGTATGTGTGATTGTGTCTTACATGCGGTCACACCCACAATTGGTAGTGCCACCCCTCTTCCCGCATAAACTGATTAAATTTATGCGCCCATTCGCATACCAAACGAAACGTTTCTTTTCGAAAGAATTCCTACGAAAACTCATTTGGCAAAGCAAAAAACGAAAAGAAAATAATAATAATAGGGCCAGTAAATTGGGTGCGTGATGATATTTTGTTTACACTTGTCCCAACAACTAAACAGAAACTTATATAAAATTCTATAGAGTGACATCTAATGTTGCATTAAAGTTTAACCAACTTCGTACACTAACTTCTAAGCGTTATGTGTAGTAATAATTACTTTTTTAGCTTCTCATCTGTACTGTTAAATGGGAATGCTTTGCGATACGGTTAAACTTATAAGTTGCAACAATTATTGAGTCATTAAACAAACTGAACTCAACTATTATTTCAATTACTTGCTTTTGCTTACTCATTCCAGTTAATGTTTTCCTTTTATTTCTTGTTATTTTTTGTTCCCAGGGTCTAACAAGGCTTGACCTGTGCCTTAACCTATTCACACTCGGTCACATTCACTTGTTGCGACTATCTGTCTGTCCTTTCTCTTCTTCCTTCCCCCCTCTCTCTCTCTCTTTCTCTTTCTGGTTTTTAATGTGCTTGCTTTGCCCCCAACCTCAAGCAGCTCTTCAACAATACATATAATGTATTTCAGTGGGCGCCATTGTTTTGCGGTGGCTCCATAGCAAAGCAGCATAAAGCAAAAACACAATAAAAATGAAAAAGTATGAAACTACCTAACAAGCCTGCCCCAACGCGTAGATATCCTGGGACATATTCTTTAAATATTATTTGTTTAACTAAGCGTACCATAAGTTTATATAAATGAGATTTTCTTTTTTTTTCATTTTTTTATTTTTATTTTATTTTTTTTTAAATCATTCAAGTATGAAACTTGTATATAACAGTGCTAGTCACTAATACGTCCTGTTTACCCATAGTGGTGCGTTGAATAATTAAAGGGTATTCGAAAACAAAAAACTGTTGTGGCAGTTACTTATTGTTCTTGTCGTTTCCTGCTGTCGTTCTACCAGCGTTCGCCGCAGCTCCTTTCCTGTGTGTATGTATGTGTGTGTGTATTTCCACTATTCTCGAGTATTTGCCAAATAAGGTAATAACGAAATAAGAAAATTTTAACGACCTAACAATAATAATAATAATAATAACACTGGCACAAAAACCAAACCAAACAAAGACACTGACACAAGACACATGACAAGAAACAAGCCACAAAGCAACGCACAATTGTTTGTGTGTGTGTGTGTGTGAGTCGCGTATTTGTTTTCAATATGCGTAATTATGTGTATGAATACAATATATATGTATGTATATGTAAGCTATGCATGTTTTATACATTTGTTTTGTGTTTTGTACATATGTAAGCATTATAATATAGTATGGCACATTACAATGCGCTACGCACGTCATGCATATCACAAGCAGACTTCTTTCGTATACGTATACGCAATTAAACAGGGTGTTTCGAACATATACATTCAGATCAGAACAACTTTGTACACACTGCAATCAAATCGCAACAAGCTATATAATTAATAAATACTTCTTCTTATTGATTTATTTTTTCTGTATTTGTTGTACTCTTTCCTTTGATGCTTGTTTAGCTCTATCTTATTTCGCACCCTGTATTTGTAGTTGTGTTTTTGTTCGCATTCTGTTGAATATGCGCCTGTGTGCCATTGTTGGCGGGGCGTGGTGTATTGAAAACGAATGTCATTTCCACGCGACTTCCGCTGACAATAACGTGTGTCTCTCTTGCCTCTTGCCTTTGTTGTATTTTTCTTGGTCTTCTTCGTCTTCTTTTTCATTCAGCCAGCTTTTGTTGCCCCGTGTCCAACGTGTTCCTGTCATTCGAATCGCGTTCGTATAACCTCCTCTTCGCACCCCTTTTTACGCTCAGCTCAGCTCAGTTCAGCTGTTGCTCTGTTTTGTTTCAGGCTCGTTTACCCATTTCGCTTACTTGTCATTACTTGGCAGCAATACCAACAACAGCAACAGCAACAGTTGCTTAATGGTTATGTTTTTTTTTTGTTCTTTTGCGTTGTTCGTTTGTTATTGTTTTCCATTTTAACAACCATTTTGATGGCCTGGCATTGCTGTTGGGCTCTGCTCCTTGATGGGTTTTGCTTTCCTACATACATTCAGTGTAGTACTTACTTATAACGAGTAAGTGTACATTATACACACTCACACACGCACACACACACACATTGGTGTGCTTAACTTGTTGCTCTTTCATTTGAATTCCGCGTGCTTGGCAACTTTAATGCCGCCGTGGCGTCACTCGGGTGTGCAACAAAGTAATCAAGGTAATCGTTTATGTTCATTTTAAATGCTAACGTTTACAATTTCTCATTTCGCATTTCCCATTTGCCTTTTGCGCACTTTACTTTTACTTATACACCCATATAACTGTATTTTAAGCTCAATACTGCGTTACCAAATTTAATTTGCAATCAAAATTTGTTGATTGCAAATTGTATACTGATTTACATTGACAATTTCTTATTTGCTTAAGTCGAAAATCATTTTTAAGACTTTTTGTGGTAAAAACCCAAAAATTTTTTTTTCCATTTATTATACCCTGATCCCATTAAAAATGGGAAATAAGGGTATAATGAAGTTGTGCAAAAGTATGTAACAGGCAGAAGGAAGCATCTCCGACCCCATAAAGTATATATATTCTTGATCAGCATCGGAAGCCGAGTCGATATAGCCATGTCCGTCTGTCCGTCTGTCCGTCTGTCTGTCCGTATGTATGAACGCGTCGATCTCAGAGACTATAAGAGCTAGAGTCTCCAGATTTGAAACTTAAGCTCGCCTAATCCCTAGGCAGTACAAGTTTGTTTCCGATTTTCGATAACTCTTCCCGTTTCCGATATACACATGGGATCGATAACAACAAAATCTTGAATTTGGAAAACTTTGAGATGCAATTTGAATTATAAAACAAAATAATGACAATCTGTGAAAATTTTATCGAAATCGGATAATAAACACCGGAGATATGGGACATTGAAGTTTTGTATGCACTATGCAGTATGCGCGTACACACACACACACACACATATACTTGCAAGCACTGACTGTACGCGTAAAGTATAGGGATCAGGGTATCGTCTAGTCGGGATTTCTCGACTAGAGCCTTCTTACTTGTTTTATTTGTAAAAAGATATAAAATATAATATAAGATATAGATATATATATAAGATATATATTAAGATATAAATCCTTGAAATCTATTAAAAAGTCAAACTTAAATTAGATTTTTTAATAAAGATTTATAAAACTTTTAAACTCAAGATGCGCACAAGAACTTTGCATGCATTGAAGCACCTACTCATAAATTTGTTTTTTTTCTTTTAATCCCTGAACCATTTAAAAATGGGTAAAAAGGGTATAATGGTTTTGTGCAAAAGAATGTAACAGGCAGAAGAAAGCATCTCCGACCCCATAAAGTATATATATTCTTGATCAATATCAACAGCCGAGTCGATATATCCGTCCGTCTGTCCGTCGATCTTAGAGACTATAACAGCTAGAGACTCCAGATTTGGAACTTAGGCTCGCCCAATCCTTAAGCAGTACAAGTTTGTTTTTGATAATCGATAACTCTTCCCGTTTCCGATATACACATGGGATCGATAACAACAAAATCTTGAATATGGAAAACGAGACGGCGATTGAAACACTAAGCGAAATAGTGACAATCTGTGAAACTTTTATTGAAATCGGTTGAAAAACACCGGAGATATGGAACATTGAAGTTAAGTCATGTATGTATACGCGTAAGCATTGTCTGTACGCGTAAAGTATAGGGTTAAGGGTATCGTCTAGTCGGGATATCTCGACTTAAGTCTTCTTACTTGTTTTCTGCTGGTGCAGTGCAATTTGTCAATTCGTTAACGTCGAAAGCAGAAGCAGAAATGCACTTGACTGTGGTTGCGGTTTCTAGTACCTGCTCAGGACATTTGTGGACTGATGATGATGCACGCTTGGTTACCCACGAGTAAATGCTTATGCTTGCAACTTTAAATGCTGCAGCAACAATTTGTTCTTTTTTAAATCATCAAACAATTGGCAAATGGCAGCATTTTGTAAATGCAATTAAATAAATCGAAAAGAAAAAAAAAGTAGCAATAAAAGTTGAATGGAATTAAATTTAAAACAATTTGTAATTCATCACGTTTTGCAAATTAAAAAAAAAAAGGAAACAAGAAATAATATATGTAAATTTATATATATATATATATATATATATATTTGTGCTGATGCTCATTAAATTTGCAAATTGCGCCGCAATTGAAAGCGTGAACATTAATTTACTCTGAATACTTGACATGCTTTTAGAGGGAGGGGGCTGTCTGTGAAGAGTTTTCTGCCATCAATTAGAATCAATCAATCAATGTGCATAATTAAATTGCTCATTAAGAGAGCCAAAACATCAACAACAACTAACTCAAAGCTTGAGGCAATCGTCATCATTTGAAGTTCTTTCGTCCTAACATCTCACATCAACGAAAAACTGAAGGTTTAGCTCTGCCTGATCCAGTGCCAAAGTCCAGCTACCAGTCTGTCACGCCCATATGTGGCATGTAGCATGTGGCATGTGTATGTTTACATTCGATAGCACCCATTTAATTGCTGCGTATCTGTTGTCGTCTTTATTTCTGATTGATTCATGCAATTTTATTGCTTTTGTTTTTTTCGTTTCCTCTTTCCTCACTCGAAGTGGATCAACGTATAAATCAATATAAGAAGAAAGAAAAAAAACAAACAATTTCGCATGCTTTAGTTGAGTGTCAGTAAAGTCAACTCAAATTGAACACTCTTGGTTATATGATATACTAAAGGTATCAAATTTGTGTATCTCTTGCTTCGAGGCTAATTCAGGTAACACCCAAGCAGAGTGAGAGAGAGAGAGCGAAAGTAAACCCATTTGCTTTGTAATTTAAGCATCTGCCTGTTGCAGCAAAATTTCGAGCTTGCCAAACCGTCAGTTTATGTTAGCCTTAAGCTGTTCATTTCATGCCACCTTAACAAATTGTATTCACCTGCTATCATTGCCAAAGTTGTTGTTGTTGCTGTTGCTGTTGTTATTGCCGCCTCGTCTTAAATATCTAAATGCTCCCTGGGGCGTCGCTCAACACACAACAGAGGAACATTTAAAGTGCTATTGTGACCCAGACCCAGACCCAAACCCAGAACCAGATCCAGACCCGAACTGAACACTGAAGTGCAGCTCGGCGTACAAGCCCATTATAAGTGCCTCATATATATGTTTATAAGTACTCACATATATATAAAAGTATGTATGTGTTAATGAGCTTGGCGAGAGCCAAACGAGACCCATAACTGACAAAAATAATCACTAGCTAAATGTGCGTGTGTGTCTAAAGTCTAACAAGGCAGATAAAATTGCTGTCATAAAATATATATATATGTTTTTCTACTAATTGAAAACGTACAATCCGTACGTACGTACGTACGTACAGTGAACGTCTGAATTGAATGAATATTGCATTTCAATCAATTAAATCACGCTTCATTTGATCCATTTATCACGAATGGACTTAAACCGAAATCAGAATCGACGCAGCATAACTTAAGCGCGCTTATCAAGCATACGCAGCGTTATGCCACCGACATAAAAAAAAGAGAAAGAGAAAACGTTATGAAACGTTGATAAATACACTCGCCACCTGCACATCCGGTCTTATCTGTGTGGAATGGCAGGAATTGCAACGGAGCTCTACAAAAATGATTTGCCATCAAACTCAATTGATTTATTAACGGACGCTCATCATACGACAGTTGCCATCAAGTTGAGAATGTTATCCGTATCCATCGTATCCACTTCAGCATCGCATCGGATGACATTAATTTTGAAAATGTCTTAATAAAAATCAATAACAAATGTATTAATATATATACACGTATATATATGTATTGTGTACTTGGTGGCTTCGTTGTCGTACGGGTGATGAAAATGAAGATTGTCAAGTTGCCCACGAGAAAAGTTTATAGCAAGTGTGCTCTGTTTCCAAAACTTTTAAACAAGGCTCCAATATTTATGTGTGTGTGTGTGAGACATATTGAAAAATACATTCAGATAATAAGTTAAAATAAACTTATTTAAATTAAATAACTGTAGACAGAATTGATTCCAATTGATTCAGTTTCCAGCTGAATGCATACAAAAAATATATAATGTGGGCTTTTCTTTGCAAACAAATCATTTTATTATTAATCTCTTTTAAGTGCACACATTGACTTGTCAATTTTTCTCTATCAAATTGAGCTGCGCACGCTTTGTGTTTATTTATTTTTAGTCAACCGCAAACTTTTGCGCAAAACAAGCAAACACTATATTCCGAGTGTCAATCATGAATGCATTAAGTGTTCCACTTCATGCAGGTGTGTGTGTGTGTGTGTGGTTGTGTTGGTGTTAAAAAGTTGTTCAAATAGTTTTGTGTGTGTATGTTTTTTAGACAGTTCATTTAGCTGCGCGCCTGGGAGTATGCCTCAAAATTTTTTAATAATTAATTACTTAAAAAAACAAAAATGTTCGCTTCTCAACGTTAATTGACTTTGAGTGGCAAGCTAGGTTAGTTTTTCTTGTTGCTGCGTTTTATGTTGTTGTACCCCTCAGCTCCCCTGAGCAGAGCTGAGCTTAGTTGGTGAGAACTCGAATAGTTTTTGTGCTGCTTGCCAAAAAGTTAACTATTTCTTGGATTTACTTCGACTGCGTTCGCGACTTATGGCTCATACTGAAGTGTTTTCAGCAAATGCTTGTTAATAACATGAAGAATCATTTAATTATCGAGCTGACAGTTTCAAGTTGAGTTTAAACAGTTCGTTTAGCTTTTTGTCAAGTATTTAAACAGTTGTTTAAATATTAATGAAATACTTGTTCAGCAATAAATTAAATTCATTTGAAGCTCTATGCAAACTCTATACTGGATTAAATTATGCAAATATTTTTATTCATTTGCAAATTAATGTATAAATACTATTGATAAATAGCTTTCCAAAAAACAACAATAAAGAAAGAATATTAGAGTAAGACTTATTTTCAATGGCCACCGGCCAACGAGTGAGCTTTCAATGATATGCCGCTGCTGTTGTCGAGTTTGTCCAACTGCATTCAAGCATTTAACCATTTAGCCCAGTGAGCGCATGCATGCAACAACCGTATGTGGGTCAGTTTGTGCACATGCTGCCATCTGCCGTGGTTATGGTTGTGTAAACATATACATACGTGTATACATATACATAGCATGTACATGGTGCATGAACATGCAAGCACTCAGTATGTCTAAACCACATACAGCTGGCCAACAAGGCATTTTATGTAGCATACTTTTAAGCGCCGCAGAAATTTAATGTATATCAACACTTAAAGCAGCGTTTGTTAATTGTAATAGAACAGTGATAGAGAAGTTTAGCTGATGCGTAAGCGAGCGAAACTTTAAGGAGCATTGATTAAAGTAAAACAAGTTATGGCTACAATTTAATTTTAATGATATAAAATGTAATTTAAAGTTTTTACTTAAAAAGCTTAAAGTGTTAACCAACTAAATCTTTTTTTTTCTCATTTGCTCTTATTTTTGCAGGCCAAGGAAAACGAAGAAGAAGAAGAAGAAGTGAAGAAGAGAAGAGGAAGAGAAACGAAGAACATTGTGATGCCGCAAATAGTTGCTGTAGCTGTAGCTTAAGTGGGCTTGCCTGCATTCATGATGCGACTGGCGAAGTTGACGCAAAGCTTCACGCTCAAAAATGCAGCACAAAAGTGCACGGATCAGTCGCACGTCAAGGTTTACAATGGGGGCTGTTAGTGAGCGTGTGTGGGGGGTGGGTTGCGGAAGGCAATAGCAGGGATAGGGGATGATAAGAAGAAAGGGAAGGAAGAGTGGATGTAGGAACTGCTCAAGGCTTTAACTTATTGTTTTTAATCATCACACTAAAAATAAAAATAAAAAAAATGTTTATACGCATTAGATTTAAAAAAAAGTTATTCAAGAACTGCAAAGAGGAACAAGAAAATTCTATATATATATTTTGTGTTAAAGTATACGGCATATTAAAAACATATTAATTTTTTTGCTTTGTGTTGCATGCAGCGTCACGGCAGCAGCAGCAGCAACGGTGCGGGGCAAAGCATTAACGGCCTGGCGGCCACAGCAACGGCAGCAACGAGGGGCAGCAGCAGCAGTGGCAACACCAGCAACAGCAACAACAGCAATACAAACAACTCGAACACCCAAAGCGGCAGCAAGCGCAAATCGAAGCCAAGGACAAAGTGTTTCGGTGGCACAGTGTTTCGCTGTTGCCTACCTTGTCGCGGGGGCGGCTCCGCAGCCCCCGCCACAAGTCCGCCCCAAACACCCGCGCAGACACCGGACGAACTGAAGAGCAAAACGCACACACTAACAATTGCCAATTCCCAGGCACTAAACGAGCAGCAGCTTAAGCAGCAGCAGCAACAAGAGAAAGAGCAACAGGAACAGCAACAGTTAGAGAAAGAACTGGAAGCAACTGCCTCCGGGGAGAAGAAACACTCATTGGCCGATACGATTGGTACATCGGTGACCACGCCCATCTCCCTAAAGGCGCTCATCAACGACGTTGACGAGGACTTGGATCAACCTTTAAGTGCCGCAGATATTGCAGCCGCAAGTTTGGCCAGCGGCCTGGTAGCCAGACGCGCCGAACCCGAAACACTTAGTGACGCAAGCGTTTCACCCACCGTTGTGGTGCTGCAGCTGTCGACAACACTGACAGCTAGCCCAGCGCCCATCCTGACACTGCCAGCAGCAGTAGCAGCAGAAGGAGCATATAGTGGTCTGACCACAGCAACAGGCGCAGGCACAGGCACAGGCACAGGCACAGGCACAAGCACATTGCTATCGACAACTATCAGTAGCGTGTCATCAACATCTCCGTCATCCAGCGGCAATTACACCGCCAATCAGCAACAGCAGCAACAACCGCAACAACCGCAACAACAGCAACCGCAACAACAACAGCAACCGCAGCAGCAGCAGCCAAGTGGCGGCTCATCAAGTGCGCAGCGTTGCAGCTGTCAACCGCAGACATCACCACTGCCGCACATTGAAGAAGAAGAGGAATCTGAACAGCATCAGAATCAGGCGAACAATCACAATAACCGAACTGGCAACGACAGCAGTCCCATTCGTGGCTTAGAGGAACCGTTGCCACCCATTACAATCGCAGGCAGCGGCTATTGCGGCAGCTGTGAAAGTGTGCATCATTCATCGGGCACCACATCATCGTCGGCGACAGGAGTCGGTGGAGTCGTTGGTGGAGGCGGAGTCGCCGTCGGTAGCGGTGGCGGCGGCGGCGGCGGCGGCAGCGGCAGCGGCAGCGGTTTGACGCAACAAGAATACGTGGGCGCATCGACGCCATCGCCGCGTATCAAGCTCAAGTTTCGCAAGCCACACAAATCGTGTTGGTCTCGCATTGTACTTGCACCAATTGGTAGCAGCGGTGCTGGTTCATCATCCGCAACAGTTATTGGCAGCAATTCGAACGAGACATTGGCATCGAGCGGCGGCAGTACAGGAAATACAAATACAAATAATAGTAGCAGCATCAGTGTTGCTGCCCATCATCGTTTGGCATCATCATCGGCATCGGCCTTAGCCTCGCATCCGAGCAACTCGCAGCTGTTGCCCACTAGCAAAATGCAGGCCGAACAGGGTTCCATTGGTGATCTGCAAAAGTATCACAGTCGCTACCTGAAGAATCGTCGTCACACCTTGGCCAATGTTCGGTGAGTACACTTTCAAAATTGTTGTTGAAAATTTTATGTGTCTCGTTAAAGGAACCTTAAACTTCCTTATAGTATATATAATGTATAGTGTTGTATAACAGTAAGATTTTTGTGCAATAAAATCGCTAAAGACTTATTGAAACGTTCGCAAAAAGTTGAAATCAAAATATAAGAACGTTCCATATTGTTTATCAAACACTTTAAAAAACGCCCAGAGTAATGCAATGGTTTTTTATGTATGCCGCCTGCGTTTGGCATTGTGTTGACATTGGCCTTAACATTGACTTTGAACAGCTTATTGCTGTTGCTGTTAACAAAATAAAAACGGGAAAAAATATAAGATGGAAAAAAAAGAACAAAAAAAAGAAGCGAGACGAAGCATAATAATAAAAACAAAAAAAAAAAAACGCCAAACACAACACATAAACCAAAACGAAAACGAAAGCGATGGCAAATAACATGAAAATAAACGCAACGCAAACAAGGGCCAAAATATTATTATTTTATTTGTCAATATTTATACAAATGCGTTGGCGGCGGCGAATTGCCTAAAGCCAAACTCAATTTGTGGCGAACAATACTCGAAATACGTCGGTTGTTATGTACGCAATTTTGTCTGCCGGCAACGTGGCGTATGCGCTATTTAGCCCTGACAATAACAACTGCACAACTTTGAACTTGACTCGAAAGTTTTTTTCGGTTCGACAAAGAGAGAGAGAGAGAGCGAGAGAGAGATACCACAGAAACAGCCAATTAGCGACATACAATGAAATCAATTTGCAGTTAGTCGAGTTAATCAAATCAGAAAAGTTAAGTGACAGAAACTTTTTGCCGGAAGACAGGAAATAGAAAAAAACAGATAAACAGAAAACTTAGCCGTGCACAGACCACAGCTATAAACTGAAATGCAATAGACTTAAGAGAGACCGAACGGTTAGAAGAAGTTCACCATTTACTTTTAGATTCAAGGCTATAGTATATGAAACTAGTTTTCAACACACAAACACAAAAGCCACACAAACCAAATGCATAATTGAATATGTTTTGTTTGTGCCCCCAAAAAGGAGCTTCTGACATTTGAAAACTGAATAATTAAGCGCAAGCATAATATGCCGGCTAATCCTCGCTGATAGTTTTGTGGCACATTAATTTTACTTTGTTGTTCCTTGTGAATGTTCACTTTGTTGCATTCACTTTTAAATGAACTGCAAACGAGCAATGCACAATCTTTTTATCTTTTATGTAAGCTGTGCGTTCGATAATAATTAAATAAATCCCATTAATTGCTTTTTTTATATACAAAAACGGAAAAAAGAAACGGAACGAAACAATAAAAGTTCGTTTTAAAATCTCTTTTATCGATAAATAAATACAGTTTAATACACATGTACACTCATATGTTGCAACAGCAAAAAAATGTGTAACATGTTGATGGCATGCGAGTATATGAATAAATAAATCGAGACTTGTAAAGTAACCTGAAACACACAAAATCCACAGAATACATATATATATATATATATATATGTCTGTAGAAAAGGACAAACACTTTCGATTTATTTCGTATAGTTGCTTAATTGAGCTTCTTTAAATAATTTGTCACATTAAATGTAAAACAAGAAGCTTAGCAAAAAAAGTTTCTTAAGGGATTGGGCTGCATTTGCTGAGAAGTTAGGAAATGTTTACTCAGATCTGCTGAAGCTGTTTCTTTAACCTAAACTCATTAACAAGCATGGGATAGCTGTTAGGATTGCAGATGAACGTTGACACTTATTGAAGAACACTTTGGGAATAAATCGAATCTTTCATAACAAATAAAAAAATCATAATTCGTTTCAGATATCAATTCAAGCTTTTAATTCTACATTATTTTCACATAAACAAAAAAAATCTTCAGTTAGTTGTGGAGAACCATTTTAGTTCGTTGGTTTTTAACCGCGTCTCCTGTTATTTGCGGCGCGTACATTGTTGGCACGACGGTTGTTGTTGTTGCTAGTGCTGCGCCTGTTGTTGTTGGTGTTGCGACGGTTGTTAGTGGTTTGCCTGTTGTTGTTGCGCCTGTTATTGTTGCCCCTGTTGTTGGAAGCTTGCCTGCGCCTATTGTTGGCAATTGGTCTACGAACTGCACGCCTGCGTGGTTTTCTGCGTACCACAGGTGCAGCAGTTGTCTCATCTTCGACGTCGGTGTCGGTGTCCGTGTCCGTGCCAGCATCAACATCGGTGTCGGTGTCTGTGCCGGAGTCGGTGTCAGAGCCGGTGTCAGAGCCGGTGTCAGAGCCGGTGTCAGAGCCGGTGTCAGTGCTGGAGCCTGTGTCAGTGCCGGCGTCAGTGTCAGTGCCGGCGTCGGTGTCAGTGCCGGCGTCAGTGTCAGTGTCGGAGCCTACGTCGGTGCCAGCGTCGGTGTCGGATGCATCATTAGTGTCATCGTTCTGTGCGACCGCAAACGACACCCACAGACAGAGGCAGGCCAGGAGCATAAAACGCGAACTGAACTTCATTTTGTATGTGCCTGTTGATAGCTGTTTCAAACGATTCAACGATAATTTGACAACTTCACTTAAGCTGTCAGCCACTTTATATAGTCGCTGGGAAGGCAAAAGAATTTCAAAGCATTTGTTTAATTGTCAATTTGTTATTTGCTCAACTTGTGTTATATCAAAAAATGTCAAATAAAACAACAATATACTACAAATTGGCTATGGAAAAGCACCAAGATGTGCTTTAAATAATCAAATATGTACGTAAATGGTATATATCTGGTCTGCTTTGCTAATGCAAATACAAATAATTTAAAATAATATTAATACGCGTGTTCTGAAATTTTGCAAAAAATTCAACAGTTTCGGTTATTTTTTAGTCAAAATATGTTTCTATATGACGCATACAGAAACCAAGAATAAGGAGTTAGCTTTTTGATGCCATAAAATGCAGTAACAATTCAATCAGAAGCTTAAGCTTAACGCATATCATATCGATAACTCCTGTCAAATGACCTTTACCAATTTGTAATACTTTGTGGATCATATTGGCCATCTGTCATTAAGTAAACGACCCGAATGATCCAAAAATGGAAAACAGACCTCCATGGGTCACTGCCTGAAGATAAAAACAATTTTACGTAATTCCCAAAACCGGTTGGATAAACCACACCTCAAATGTCCTACAATGCATTGAACTAGGCATATTTGAAATGCCCAACTTGCAGCTCTCCTGCTTACAGTAGCTGTATATAAGCGTTGCACCATCTGCAGTGGCATCCACACAGCAACCTGAACAGCACTACAATGCACATCCTCTGGCTGCTTGGCTTGCTGACAGTCTACTTTCTGGCTGTGTGCCCAGACTTTGGTAATACTTGTGGCGACATATGTACTACAACACCGGCGTGTCGAACTACAAAACCACCCAGTCGTACAACAAAACCACCCAGTCGAACAACCGAACCACCATGTCGTACGACAAAGCCACCCAGTCGTACGACAAAGCCACCCAGTCGTACAACAAAACCACCCAGTCGTACGACAAAGCCACCCAGTCGTACGACAAAGCCACCCAGTCGTACGACTAAGCCACCCAGCCGAACGACAAAGCCACCCAGTCGTACAACAAAACCACCCAGTCGTACGACAAAGCCACCCAGTTGTACGACAAAGCCACCCAGTCGTACGACAAAGACACCCAGTCGTACAACTAAACCACCCAGTCGTACGACAAAGCCACCCAGTTGTTCGACAAAGCCACCCAGTCGTACGACAAAGCCACCCAGTCGAACGACAAAACCACCCAGTCGTACGACAAAGCCACCGAGTCGTACGACAAAGCCACCCAGTCGTACGACAAAGCCACCCAGTCGAACGACAAAGCCACCCAGTCGTACAACTAAACCACCCAGTCGTACGACAAAGCCACCCAGTCGTACGACAAAGCCACCCAGTCGAACAACCGAACCACCATGCAGTACAACAAAGCCACCCTGTCGTACAACCGAACCACCATGCAGTACAACAACGCCACCCTGTCGTACGACGAAGCCACCTTGTCTTACAACAAAGCCACCCTGTCGAACAACCGAACCACCATGCAGTACAACAAAGCCACCCTGTCGTACAACCGAACCACCCTGTCGTACAACCGAACCACCCTGTCGTACAACAAAACCACCCTGTCGAGCAACCGAACCACCATGCAGTACAACAAAGCCACCCTGTCGTACAACCGAACCACCCTGTCGTACAACCGAACCACCCTGTCGTACGACAAAGCCACCCTGTCGTACGACAAAGCCACCCTGTCGTACGATAAAGCCACCCTGTCGTACGACAAAGAAGCCTCCGCCGGCAACCACCAAAAAACCACCTAAAACGACTAAGAAACCATGTCAATGCCCACAACCGCCCAAACCGACCAAACCCAAGCCCAAACCCACTCCCAAACCAAAGCCCAAGCCTAAGCCCAAACCACCATGCCAACAACGTCCACGTCCAGTGAGAGTGGTAATACGCCGTAAGCCGCATAAACCAACACCACGTCAACCATCTTGTCCCTTGTTGTCTTTAAAAAACAAAATAATAAGATGACCAGGTCACCAGGTCCATGTCTGAAACGTAGAAACTAATTATAGTATAACTTTTAAGTTTTTTTTTTTTACTTTTAAATTTTAACTTATTTATGTTTATTTTGATTTCTTGTTGTTGTTTTCTTGTTGATTTACATAAATGGTTTTGGTTATGTTAAAAGTTTGATTCTTATAAAGTTATCCGAGTTGTAATATTGAAGTCATTTTGATCAACCTATATATCGCTGCCTGAAAGCTTATCGATAAATATCGATATAGTGTGTATAGTTCGAAAATGAAGCTCAAATATGGAAAATAAAATTGATTTCAACTTATATATATATACATTGTGCTATATATTCTTTTGCCAGCTCCCCTTCTGCCTTTTAGTTTTTGATTTTCTTTTAGTTTTTGTACATTTACATATAATAATATTGTTCTTTAGTGCGTCGCAAGCATTGTTTTTGCATTTGCTCAACTTAAAAGTGTCTACTGTCCCCCTCACCTACACCCTCCCCACCACCACCACGTATATGCAAGACGAAATTCCATCAAGTTTTACACCCAATTGGAGACGTCAAGCCGAACAATATGCACTCTGAATAATGCGTGGACAATTTGATTTACATAATTCCCATTGATGGCAATCAACTGTTGCGCGTTTTTCCCCATACTACCCACCCCCCACCCCCCTCCGAATATTAACTCAATCTGGGAATTCTAACCCCAGTCGAGAAGCTGGCTGCATCCGTTCTCGAACCCTTTTGCTGAAGCACTTTTGTCACATTTCCGCTAAGCTGCTCTGACGTTCTCCCTGTTCTGCTCTCCCCGCTCTTCATCACCCGGTCTTCAACTGGCATCACCCATGGCAGCATTTTCCACAGCCCATTTGGGGTCCTTGACAATAATTTACGCTTGAATAACGCTTCGTTATTGCTAGTCATTGAACTTTAGCAAATGTGGGCATGGTATCATCATCGATGGGCGTGGCCCCGTATCAGTATGTGTGTGTGTTTGTTTGTGTGTTTCTGTATTTACATGGTGCTGGACAAGTCATGCTCTAAACCGCTGCGAGCGAAAGAGTATTTGCTTTGTATTTATAGCAGCACCTTCTGAGGGGCTGCTTCGCTGTATGCCAGAGCAAAAATAACTCTTGCATTCAATCAATAACAACATGAAAAACAAAAATATTGTTGTTGTTGTTGAGTCCATAAGAAGCTGAGTAAATATTATAGCCGCTATAAATGAATAATAAACAACTAGAAATATCTTAAAAAAAATAAACTAAAAAGGAGACACGTCTCTTAGATTGCTTCAGCAAATTGATGGGCAACAGAAATTATTTACGAATGTTGAATGTTGATATATATATATATATATATATATATAAATGTGGATTCGATTGTCTTATTGAATACATATAGCCTCTAGAAATCATACAAGACTATCGAAACTAAGCCAAATTTAAGGATATATGCTTTTCTAAGCTAAACGAATTATGTTTTTCTAATTTGAATCCGTTTTATATCATTGCTTATGTCAATTAAGTTGTTATTTCAAAAATAAACTCTAAATTTTCGTAAGCTTAAAGCTCAACGGAACACGTATTAAGGTTCTTTACCAAAAGCTAGTTAATTGTCTAACTAAGAGAAACATAATCAAAACTGTGTACTTCTGAAAGCTTATCATGTGCGCTTTCAAAAATGAAAGCTGCAAAATTTGTAAAGCTTTTAAAAAGAGCTTTCTTAGCACAGCCATGCAAAAGTTAGCAAATGAACCCAAGACAAAAAAACAGAAAAAGCTTTTGCAGTTTTCACCACACTGCAAAAGCTCTGCACAGTATTAACGGTTAATACAGATTTGGTACATGCGGCGTATGAGCTATTTGACAACCCCCCAAGGGTCAATTACTCATACTCCAGCTTAACCAACCAGCCTGAAGTCAGGAAAGAATGAGAAAAAGATGCAAGAAAAATCAAACAAAATACTGCAATTGACATTCTGACTTATGTTTGAAAAAATATCAAAGAGATGTCATTTAGCATAAATATATTTCCATATGACATTTCAAATTGTATATTGAATGCACATTTAAATACAATTTCAATAAAGTTTTCCTTCAACAGAATTCAATTAATGTTCTGTCGTTTTCTTTTTACTTTGTTAGTAGTTAAGTTAATCAACTGAAAATGCCAATGGCTTATAAAACAATTTAATTTCTCTTTTCTTTTTTCACTTACAGGTAAGTGTCGTTAAAATTGCATAACTTCATTAACTAGCAGGGTAAGTAAGTAAGTAAGTAAGTAATTAAGTAAGTTAGTAAGTAGTAAATAACAATAACAGTAACAACACGAAGAACTTGTAGTTTCTTAAGTTTGCATAAGTTTTGAATTAGCTTTTAAACGATGAGCGTGAGCGTGAGCGTGGCATGTGACAAGTTTTAATTACCCAACGCTTCGCTCCGCAAACGTGATGAGACCTGCACATGTTTACAGCACATTGGAATATTCAAACTATTATATTTTCGACGGCCATTCACCACCGGCAGTGTGCGTGAGTAGAGAGTAAGGTGTTTAAAACAATTTTAATGAGCTTGGTCAAATCTATCTATTACTTCATTATGCAAAATGCAAAGTTATGTGGAATGTTGTATGTCGATATGTTTGTAAGCTGCCTGCTTCGCCTGTTTTCGATGTTATCATATTTCCGATAGTGCAATTTGTAAGCCTGGTGAAAGCCGTCGGCAACATGTTCAATCATGTTCAATGTGAGTGACGTTGTTGCAATTGCAATTATAGGTCGGTTGGGAGAGGTATATCTAACCCCCCCCCCCCCACCCACTACCCGCTACGGATAAATTTCACTCACTTTCAGCGACGTTAAGCAGGCGCTCGATAAGTTTATGTTCATTATCTTCAAGGCCACACAAGTAAAATAAAACCATATGAGCAGGCTCTATTCGAGAAATCCCGACAAGGAGATACCTAAAACACCAACGTTTCATAGAGACGGACAGGCGGACACACGGAAAGACGGCTAAATCGACAGTTCACCTTAAAGTGTGGAAGATGTTTCCTTCTGCCTGTTACATACTTTTGCACACAACCATTATACCCTTTCTAACCCATTTTTAAAGGGTTCAGGGTATTCAACAAAAAATATATATAGTATATATAAGTTCCTTGAAGCGCAGGCAATATGATAACAAGCTTTCAAGATGTTTACCGAAAATGAAAAGAGTTTTTCCTTGTTATACAAATTTATAATAAAAGAAAGGAAAAAGCGGTGTAAGAATATAATTTGTACAATATTTTTAGTGTTTACTGTAACGCCAATAACGGTTAACAATTAAATGCCAATATTATATTACGTCTATTTTATATTTGATTATATCTCGTGATTGTTTATATGTTAAACAACATATGAAGCATACATATATAAATATCGAAATGTTGATATCTTGATATTATTTTATTGATTCATTTGATGGTTTAGTATGGAACTTAACTATACGCCCAACTATTAAGTTAGCTTGTGAATAATGTTCCTTACTAAACCAACTAACAACTATCCATAAATAGTAATTTTTTTGAAATAGTTCAAAAACTTTTCCTTACATCCATTTCGTTTCCCTACCCTCTATTCTGTAATGATATTTAAGTCTGTAAGATTTCGTTGATCAAATTTATATTTTTCCTCAAACTTTACAGCAACTCTTTGACTACAATGAATGGTATTATGCCTAAGAATAATATTTGGGGAAAGAGCTGTTTGTTTATTGTATTATTTCCCTTGCTTTTCTACGCTCTCCCTATTACCGTTACGAACTCTGTGTCTCGAGGTTAAAGCCATCTCTGCTGTCCCAACTTAAACTTACAAGTATAACATAAGTTTAGTGTTCGTTGTTGCTTCTGATGCTTGTTAGTTTAATTAGATAATCATCCACTGTTTTTCTTTGTAGTTGCATTAAAACTCAGTAAGAATACAAACACACAAATATGTAAGTATGTGTGTGTGTATAGAATTTTTGTGGAGCTTAAAACACTTGCACAAACTCGCCTTTAGACGAGAATGCGAAGTCGAATACCTTAAAGTTTTGTCGCTGTAAAGTGTGGAATTTTTCGACGTCAAAAATGTGAAACAGTGTTGCAAATAGTTAAGCTTTGTTATCAATTAACACAGCTTGTTTGGAAACTAAGTTAGAAATATATTTATATATATAAATTCTAACACAGGAACAGTTTAGTTTTATTCATATATATAAAAAAGAAATTTTTAATATAATCACAACTCTGTTCGCGTTGTTCTGCGGGGAGTCGTTGCAAATGTTCGTAAATGTTTAAATGTGTAAATCATACGCCGCGTTGCACAATCACAATAATATGCTAAACACGTTGCTGCTGCTACTGCTGCTGCTACAGTTGCACTCATCATCATCATAATCATCATCTAACTCATTAGGCCATTGTTGTCTCAACATTTCTATAACTGATGCGCATCTGGGATTTGCAAAAACCGTTGCTAGTGGTTCGTTAGTTGCTCGCTGGTGTTGTTGGTGTTGTTGGTGATGCTAGCAGATCCTGTTGGTGTTGCTGACCGCAGCCACATCGTTAAAGCCGCCAGTCAAGCAAATGGTAATGAAAATGCCAATGGCAGCCAACATGTTGGCTTATAAGCATTCCACTTGGCAACATGTTCGCTTCGCCCGGGACGCAATCAAACAAAAGAAAACCGAAACACTGTCTGCAATGGCAAGTTTTCTATGTCTATTTCGGTCTCTCTCTCTCCCTCTTACAAACATTGCCTTTGTTATTGATACCTTAAATTAAGTTGTATAATAAAAGCAGCATCTTTTGTTTCTAAGCTGCTGTTTAAAAAATATATATATACATAAATAAAATAAGTATAGATAAATTTTGATTGCGATTAATGTCGCTAAAAATATTTAAATCAAATTGCATCTTCAAACATTTTTTTTTTTTGGGCCCACTGTGCAACAAATCTCAACATTTAAACAGTAAAACTAAACCGCTTAAAGGTGTTGTTGTTTTTTTTGCTTTTGGTATTTTCTTTATTGGTTTCTGTAGAGTTTTTATTCACAAAAATATTTGTTGAAGAGCAACTCAAGCTGCTGCAGCCTGGTGCAATATATATTACTTCTCGTGTTTTTCTGCTTCTGCTGCTGGTTGGCATTGCTAGCAACATGTTGAAAACGAACTGCCGCCGAGCCGAGCTGTTTTCGTCGTTGTCGTTTTCTTTGTCTTTTTGTGCTCGTCGTCAGCGACGAACCATTGCCGCTTGTCAGTTGCGTAGCAATCGTCTAACGTGAAGGTTTAGCCAGTAGCAGCCAGCAGCGTCTAAAGAAGCTTAAAACAGCGCAAACCGGCGGCAGCCACACAGACACACCAACAGCAGCAACAGTAACAGCAGCAGCAGCAGCACGTGCTCACAACAGTATTGAAGAACACCAGCAACAATTGCAACAACAACTACTAATACTAGAGCGCGTCCGTGTGTATAAAGTCGAGTGTTCAGACACTTTATGTTTGTTTTGTATTCTATTCTATTCCATTTTTTTTGTTTTTTTTTGTGTATTTTTTTTTTGTGTCGCCTTTTGAGTGCCAAAGGTGCTTAAAACAAGCAAATCAAAGTGCACAGACCTACAAAAGTGATGTGGTGTAAAAGAGGAAACCAACAACAACAACTAACGACTGACTCTTAAAACTCGCGGCCAATTAGTGCACAAACAAGAACAACAACAACAACAACAACAGCCATAACGATGAACAGAACTTGTTGCAGGGCACAGAATCCCAAAAAAGTCACATAAACCCTTTGCGTGTGTGTGTGAGTGTGTTTGAGTGTGTGTCTTGTTTTTTTATTAGCTGTTGGTTGTTTTTTGGTTTTTTGTTTTTTGTTTTTGCCATATATGTACACATACTACACATATATGATTGTGACCCATATATGGTTGTTACAGTTTATGTTTACAGCCCAAACGCAAATAGATACAGTGACACAGAACACACAGAACAGAAACCGTGAATAGAAATACACAAGAATAGAAAGAATAACATAAAAAAAAGCCAGCGTAGGTGGTTTGTTTCTCTTGTCTTTTCAGTCAATTTCGCATATTTATTGCGACAAATTAATCGCGTTTATTGATTGTTCTTGTTTGTTTAGCATAAATTTTGAAGCCGCCCAGCGTCGTCATGAGCTGCATTCGAGGTGATTTATTGTTTTTCGAAGCGAAATAATGAAAGGGCAGCTGAGTAGGGTATAGGCAGGTTAGGCAGGTTGGTAGCTAGCTAGATTTGTTAGCTGTACGCGCTTTATCGCTTTGATCAACGCTGTTAAAAATGAAACAAACTACGGTCAGGTGGGCTCCAAAAAAAAAAACCAGATAAGCAAAACGCACAACACAAAAGTACCTTATTAATCACAATGATTAATGTTTTAAATCTCTCTCTCCCTCTCTTTCGCTCTGCTATGATTAAGTTAAGCGTACTTAAGCTATAGTTGTATCAGTGTGAGTCAAGATCGAGAGACTAAATTTAAAGACAGAAATCAATAAAATCTTAAGCGATACAAACAAACAAACACACAGACAGCAATCAAAATTCATATCATTTGCTATCAATTAGCAGCGTCGTATAAACGCTTTGATTCTATTCAAAACGACACATGCTCCACCAACCCTTCCCTCCCCTCCCGCAGCACACATAATCAGCATAATGTGTGTGAAACCAGAGAATTGTGGCAGACAATGACCAACACTTGTTTTATGGGTAGCTGCTGCCCCCTTATTCAAATATTCACACTCTCTCGCTCTAAAATGCGGCCGAATGTCTGAGAATTTTTGGCAGCAATCAGAAATTATTGGACGATCACCAATGCTTGACGGAAATAAAGAACATCATAAAAAATAAAACACAAACACAATACAAAAACGACAGCGGAGACAATGTCTAGGAAAATTAACACATTTGTGTTTTGGGGCAGCGCCGCAACAATTTAAAAATATTCATCACAAGCGACCAGCGTGAAATGAAGAACACAAAACAGAAAAAAATAAAACCAGAAAACCGAAAAGAAAGAAAAACCCATCTAATGAACACTTTGCAAAACAAACAAAATGAAACCGCAGACCAAATGCCCTGCCATAAACTTATATTAGAATATTTTAAATGTAAATTACATGAAATTTGTATCTTTACTATTCCCCAGACACATATTTTCGTGGCACTTTGCAATGCTACGCTAAGTAATTTATCATTTTACTAAGCACACACACAAACACACTAACAACAACGAACACGAAATGCTCTTTGAAAGCTCTAAAGCATCTTAAAGTTAATTGAATGTGTTACATAGACGAACATTTTACTATCTTTGACATTTTATAGCTCAGCGTAAAGCTGATAAGCGCAATAAAAGCTTCTTTTTAATACGAAAAATCCCAGCAAAAATTATCTTACATTGTTTATCAGTTGCATTTAAATGCACTACAAAACCAAATTAAATCAAAACTATATATATATATATATATTGTTTTTTTCTTACCAATCGCGCAAACAACATGTGGTAGGCTTGAGCTGTCAGGGCATGCATTAATATATATATATATGTATATAGTGTCTGTGGGAATTCATCAAATTGAACAGTTTTTCGCCAAATTTTGTTTGTGTTCTTCATAATTAACACATACCACACGGTGCATCTAAGTGCGCCTACTTGTATCTCACAGATACGCAAAGATGAGCTATCTATCCATCTGTCCAACTGTCTGTCTATCTATCTGTCAGTTTGTTTGTGTGTGTGTGTGCAGCTGGGCTTGGGCTTGGAAAATTCATTTTGGTGGCCATTGGATGTGAAACTTATTTATTTATAAAACACATCGCGCAGTCAAGTGTATGAATTTGCTTGGTGTGCTCTGAAACAACAACGACGACGACGAAGACAAGCGACAAAAATTTAACGATAAAATGTATTAAAAAAAAAACAAAAAAAAAAGACCAAACCAAATAAAAATAAACCAGCAACCAAATAAAAACAGAAAGCGGTGCGACCCAGCTGTCAACATCGCTGTCCAAAAAAACCAAAGTCAAAAAGGTGCAAAACAAGGACATAAAATATTTAAAGAAAAAACTTGAATAACTCAAACCAAAAAAAAAAAAATACAATTTCATAATAATAATAATAATAACAAGATCAAAAAGCAGTGACCGTGTTTTAATTCTTTAAAATTGTGCATGAAAATTCATTCTTTGTAATAATTTTTTGTTTCTTTTTGGTGTTGTGTTCTTTTTCTTAATCACTCTTCGCGCGTTGATCCCAAACAGTTTTGGACGCTTTTGTGTTCCCTTTCGCACGGGAAAGAAAAACAGAAAATTCCTGTGTAAGAAACACACGTGAAATATAAAAATAAATAACAAAAAAAAAAGAAAAAAAGACAACAAGCCAAAAACCAGAAGCTAAAAAAGCAATTAAAAACGAAACAAATTGTGCCGTAAGTCAAGTTGGGGGCACTCGCCCAACTTACACACCACCACCGCAACCACCCAACAATAACAATAACAAACCGCCCCACCCACAAACGTTGAATAAAAACAACACGGCAACAACAACAACAACAACAGGAAGATTAACAGGAAGCAAAACATTGCAAAAGGTAAATTGACAAAACGACCAAAGCACAAAGAACCAACAACAAATAATGTAAACTAATAAACTGTTTTCATGTTAATGATAATAACATTCTAGCTGTGAACTGAAACTGAAACTCAACCTCAAACTGAAACTCAAATGTAAAAATAATTAAGTATAGAATGTAATAAGTTTAATTGAAACTCGTTTAGCACAATTATAATACGCATACGACAAGTATGGCAGCAACGAACAGATGCAGCAAACTTTTGCTACTATATATATATATATACTATATATATTATATTATTGTAATTAAGTCTTTGCTGCTGCTGCTTTTGGGTTTTTCAATTCACATTTCGCACATGGTTGCATTTAATTCGATATGCTGTATAATTTACAATTTACCGCAATTTACCATATTAATTACATATGAATAGATATACACACGATACAAACGATACGTATGTTTGTATAGTATAAAACAAATTAACTAATGAATGAAAATTATGCTCTAAGAGCCAATTATCTTCGATTAATGTTGCATTATTATAATTATTGAAATACACAAACCAAATTCACCCTGCTGCCGGGTGATAACTTGAAAACAAGGTTAAACGTAGTTCAAATTTAGTAAAAAAAACACTTAACTAACAGTTGAATAAATATATTCTATTGAATTTTTATATGTATATTTATAATTGCCTTAAAAGAAAAATGCATTTAACGAAGCGAGAATTTGTTCAAGTCGAGAACTCCCAACTAAACGATACCCCGAACCCTACTTTACGCGTACAGTCAGTGCGTGTGTGTGTGTACGCTTATACTGTATACTTAACTTTAATGTATCATATCTCCTGTGTTTCTGGACCGATTTCAATAAAAATTCCACAGCTTGTCATTAATTCGTTCAATATTTGAAACGCCGTCTCAAAGTTTTGCATATTCGAGATTTTGTTGTTATCGATCGCATGTGTATATCGGAAACGTTAAGAGTTATCGATAATCGAAAACAAACTTGTACTGCCTAGGGGTTGGTTGGGCGAGCTTATGTTCGAAATCTCTCTCGAGTCTCTAGTTCATATAGTCTCTGAGATCGTAGCGTTCATACTTACATACAGACGGACGGACCGACGGACGAACATGGCTATATCGATATCGGCTGTTGAGCATTATATAAAGAAAGAAAACATTTTAAAAATTGCCCATACTTAATTGGTGATTGTTTTAAGTTAATTTTAGACCATCTCTCACTGTGAAAACATTTATTCTAATCTACTCAAGTGTGAATGTTTGTCAATTCTAAGAAGTTCGCCGAAAAAGTTCAATTAGACCTCATTAAGTAAACCACTTAAGCCGAATGCCAATCAAAATATGTACTATTTATATGTGTACTACAATATGCTTTCGCTTAATCGCAATTAGATTAAAAGCTGCAGCTTGATTCAATTATATGTTAATGTACAATGTATACATATATATATATATATATATTTGTATACATGTATTCATACACGTTCCATTTTGAGGGTTGCCTAAAAGTGTTTTAGCCTTTTAGCGTTTTTGGCAGGCATTTTCAATATGCTGCGCTGCGCTGTGCTGTGCTGCGTGTAGGTGTGTGTGTGTGTTTGTGTTTGTGTGTGGCAATACCACAAACACTCTGTTGCACTCAAGCGTCAGGCTAAAGCGCCACTTCTGAGAGCAACTGCAACAGCATCGCATAAACGTTGCACTGTTGCTTGTCTTACTGTTGTTGTTGTTGTTGCTGTTGCTGTGTGTTGAGGGGTCATATAATTGCCGCATGATTGCCTTGCCTTGCGAAAGTCAGACACTCAGACGCACAGTTTGGCACATAAGTTGACAGCCAACAGCTGCTGTCATCTACCAAAGTGCATTCGCTATGAAAAAAGGTTTATACCATTTGCTGACATTGTTTGTTGCGACACGTTTCACAATCGTATCGGCTAAATGCTTAAAGCTGTTTCGCACCATTCTAGCAGCGGGGGTCTTAACGGCACACAACAGCACCCACACACACGCACACACACACACACACCCAAACACACACAGACACGCGATAAGATAACATTTAGTACAATTGTACAATTGTTTGTTCGATTGTACTAATAAGTAGAAGTACTTCGTGTCTCCGACAACTAAAAAGAACATAAAGAAAGCAAGAAAAAGAAAAACACGATTACACCTTGTGTACATTGCTAATGCTTGTTCGATATGTTGTTTTGCTGCTTTTGGTTTATAGCAAAATCTGCGATTGACGCAAAACCCAATTAATATGGGCGACATTGCGGCTGTGAGGCAAATAAGTCGATCCCCTCATTTTTAACACTTTTTTTCTTCTTCTTCTGCCACTTCCCTTGGACCAGCAAGATTAAGGCGTCTCGATAAGGTAAACATATGTATGTGTGTCGATTTTGATAAGATTGAGATAATGCGTTAAGTTTTTTTTTAGAATATTTCACAATATTTAGATGCTTGCTATATAAAGGTGTGTCTAGACTTTTCGATCTGACTGTGTGTGTGTGTGCAGAAGACTGTTAGCTGACCTCAAGAGACGCCTTACCCCGTTCCTGCCACCGCCACTGCCACTGCCACCGCCACCGCAACGACAGCGCCTTTCAAGTGGTCGAGTGGCACTTGAGCAACACTTAAAGGATTTGCATTTACACATTTTCAATTACTGTTATGCAACTTTAAGCTCGCTACCTCTCTCTCTCTCTCACTCTCTCTACCCTTTACTGCTACCAATTTGAATAAATATTTATTTAACTATACTCAGTTGCAGTTGATTGGCAAATTAAATCAAAATTGTTGGCAATTTCATTCTAATTTTTTGTCATAGACAAAATTGTGCAAAACGTAACAACACTGTATGATTGTATGGGATGGTGGGGGAAGGGTGTGTTCGTGTTGCTTCTCAAGTCAATTTACATTTAAAATGGAAAATGTAAACACCAACTGTGGTTTAACCACATTTCCTGCAAGAAGGGGTTGAGGTCGAGAAATTGACTTTAGTGGTTTATAAGTAATGAAAGGATTGCAGTTAAGTCACATGTTCATGCTTGTTATGCAATGGCCATGTCCATGGCAATGATGGGGCCTTGGCTTCGACTTGTTGGCAACGCAACCGCAACCGGATCCAATCATCGTCAAACTGTATTGGATTTGTGTAAATTGCTTGACAAAATAATGCAGTTAGCAAGCCAAAACGGAATACATTGACAGTTCTAGCCATTGTGAACTGTACAGTCATCACAATTATTGTATAAGTGTTTCCCTAGATATATTTATATATTTATTTTAAGTAAATAGTTGGCATCAGATTTGTCTGTAAATAGTTTTGTACATTATATATTCATGAATGTGCACTCAGAACAGGTTACATCGAATAGATTTATAGTAATGCTTTCAAAAAATTGTATCAAACTTGTGTTCATGTTGAGAAGAATCGGCTCATATCGGATTTCCGTTTTGAACACGAGATTCACATGCAAGATTCCCAATTACAAAAGTTTTGCAATGGCGATGTTGTGGTCCAAACAAGGAGGCTAATTGAAAATTGAATGCAACATGGTTGGCAATGAAAGTGGGAATCAGATGTGTTCATGCATAATTGTGGCAGCTACAAATTTACCAATCGCTCAAAATGTTGTTCAAAATGTTGTTGTTGTTGTTGACCATATGAACTTCAGCTTTGCCATAAATTGCAGAGACCTTAATTTGGCATTAGCACGCAACAACAACAACAAAAATAAAACATATGAGAAGAGCGATGGCGAAAAACAGAATAAATGAGTTTGTGTCTCAATTTGGCATGTTTTGTCTTTCATTTTTATTTTTTTTGGTTTTTATGTATGCAAATTGTTAGCCCAACAGAGAATATTACACACATAAATAATCAATATGCGTGTTTGTATATCGTGGGAACGTTTATGGCTGCCATTTTGTATCCACACCACAAACTTTGTGCCACCAAAAATATATTTGTGAGGCGCGCTTATTGATTGATTAGAAACACTGGCAGCCAAGTGGCTTTATCATCAAAAAAGTAAATCTATTTCATTTATTTATTTTTTTTTGCTGCCCGTCAGGGTGCGTCTATTTAATTACAACAACACACAATAATGTTTGATTATATATATATATATATGTGTGTGTGTGTCTAGATATGTATTTATGCGTCTGAGTGTTTTAATAATAATGTTTTGCTGCTTGTAAAAACTACGCAAAAAGTTAAAAACAGCAACTGCGAAAACCGAAACTAAGCCAAAAATCCAAAGATTTAAACACGAAATAAGCGCAAAGAAAGTGCCACAAACACGCACACACAAACAGAAAATCTGCAGCTCTAAAATAAATGAAATATTACGTATACGCGCAAATGCTTTACAAGTGGCAAAAACTCGAGCACAAAGCGCATGCTTTAAGCGCCGCAAACAAAAAGAACAGAAACTTCACAACGAAACTTCAAACGCACTTTAAGCGAAAACTTTTAGTTATAATTGACTTGTTCTATTATTTATCAGTTGCAAACTGTTAAAGGGTCTGTAGGAAATCCCATTAAAAAGGGTCAAAAAGGGAAGCTCCTGGCGTTTTTAGATTTTTGTTATGTTTTATATACTAAATAGTAAGATGATTTAGCAGAGAGAAAAAAGTTAAAGAACTTAGTGTTTTAAAAGCAATCCTTCTGTATCTTACAGTTGTATGTGTATAATTTTCAAAATTCACTTAAGCGAGTTGATTATTAACTGGTAATGGACCAGGAAACTGCAAGACAGCCACAAAGCGTAATTGAATAAGCAAAGAAAGAAAAAGGAGAACTTCTACTGCAGGGTCGTCAACTCGAAAAAGTATACTTTGTGCTAGTATTCTAAGCACATTAGCAAGTTGTAATGGCTAACAGCGTTAGCGTATTTCTTAAGGCCATTTTGGGATGGTCGGCGAAATGGGATAACTTGGGCGGATGTGGCCTGCTTTATGTTAACAAAGATTATGTGGCAATAAGCTTAGATAATACATTTTTCGGTGGTGAAAAGTATGAAGATACAGAGAAAAGAGAGAGGGGCAGAAGAAAGAGATAGTTGAATGGAAGTTGGTCGCGCTGCTCGCTTCGACGTTGTCGACGTTAGCTGGCACAGCATTGCACAGCTGTCAATTGTGTAAATATTTTGTGGCAAATGTACAAATAGAAAATGCTGTCGATAAATCGAAGCACATGACCGAAGCACAACCTTGCATTAACAGCTGTTGCGACTTGTAGTATCTTGTATCTGAATGTAAAAGCAAATAGCTATTATTATTATTAAGTGAATTCCTCTTTCAGACTCAATTCTTAAGCAATACGTGTACGAAATTTCATATTCAGTTTTAAATGACATAGCTTTTGTATCTTATTATTCGCAGCTTCTGTTTGCATCTTGCCTTTCAACCGCATGCAAATTCAATTTATCAACCGCCAGCAGCAGCTTAAAATCTAATTTGACTCTCTTTCTAAGCCTCAGAGTATCTGCTAGTTAAGATTCCACTCGACTGGCAATAATTAAATGACCTTTTGGCTAATTCCATGCAAACCGCAACTACAAATAAAACTGTTGACAAAAAGAACAACGATGCAGCTAACTGTCGATAGACATTTTGGTTATTATGTCTGACAGCCTTAAAATTGTTAAGCATCTGCTTTTCGCAGCGACTTGAATGGCAATTGCAAAATTAAGCCGCAGTTTCGATAAGTTTCACACTTAAAATGCAAATTTTGCAACACTTTTGAACTCATACTCCCAATTTAAGGTTTCTCCCTTTTTCCTGCTGTTCAAACCACCAAAAAAAGAAAAAGGCCAAGTCTTGCACAGCTGCACAGTAAAGATATCGAAAATCGATGCTTGAAGCAGAGATTTTGGCTTGCGGTGTGTGGTTGAATGTTTGGATGGTTGGATGGTTGGTATGGTTGGTGGTATGGGTGGGTTATTGTTGATTGTGGCTGTGATTGTGGGGCATGTAAATGTTGAACTGTTTTTTATTGCTCCCAGCTCCCTGCTTGCTGTTGTTGTGATTTTTAAGGCAACGGCTGGCGCAGGTTTGCTTTCTTTATAAACTCTCTCTCCCCTCGTTCGAAGCCAAACAAACAAATTCAATTATATTTTATGTAATTCAAGACGCCGCGTCGTATACGCAATTTCAAGTGCTTTTCAATTGTTGTCATGATGAGGAAATTGAAGTAGAACATATATATATATATACATTTTGATTTCATTTTATTCCAAGCAATTCAGTTGAGCGTGTGAAAAGGTTTTCACTTGATTAATCGGTATGAATAAATTCATACTCAGAATAGCATATAACAAAAGATACTTTTCAAGCTATCGCGAAGCAGCATAAATACACTGTTATAATTAGGTTTAACTTAACTCAATTTCAATCAAAAATTATATTGAAATTATATTCCTTTTTGCAGTCATCAATATTCGTTTAATGCTTTTGTTGTGTTTCGACAACTTTGTTAACAATTTAATAAAAGTAATTGAGTTTTTCCTGAAATCAAATTAAAAGGAAGCAGCGAAAGAACAACAAAAAGAGAAGATGAAGAAAAAAAGGTTATACAAGAATCCGAGCTATTAATTTGTCATGTTGTCTGACGATTGTATCGATTTCAAATCAATTTGTTTTCCAATTTGATCGATTACAAAACATTTACAACTGTTGATTGTCAATCTTAACAACCCCCACCTAGCGCCCACCCCAAACAAAAACAACGCAGCACGACAAAAGAAACGTGTCAAGCGAAGCTTAACGCGATGCGACAGCTGCTCGAGATAACGGGCAGAGAGGCAGATAAAGAGAGCGAGCGATAGGTGCGAGGGTGAAAGGACACAAGCGAATTGGCTTTCATTAAGTTTATCAGTGTGTTGCCTTTAGCCCTGTTCACACATGCAATCTCTTATTGTATTAACGTGTTCGAGTACAACATCATCATCATCATCATTATCATCATTATCGTTGTGAGTGTTGTGGTTTGCTTGTGTGCCTGCTTCTTGTAGACTTTAAAGCATTTCATTCTTGGCCCTTTCGTTGATAGTTTTTGCTACTTTCGTTGCCACCTCTGCAGCTGACAGGGAAATTGTTTTGTACACACAATAATGTTATATTAACGCACAATTAAAATCGTAGGAAACAATTGAAAAGCCAATTCAAATACAACATAGACAGAATTTGCAAGCTCATCAATCAATCGTATTAATATCCATTGAATCGTTTTATGAACAATTTATGCCCCCAAACACACACACACACACAAGCGCCCCTTTTAACAGTATACACTCAGCCACAACAACAACAACAATAAAAAAAGTTTTTGCTTGTTGAATGCCCAAACGCAAAATATGTAAATAAATTGTTAAATCTCTTGCAAGCAAAACTTTGTTGAATTCGAACATTTATATATATATCGACAAGCAATTAGTCAATGAAAACATTTCACATAAATAAAACTCATTGTATTTTGTGTTTGAAAATATTTTTTTGCTGTGCTTTAATTGATTGATTTTATTTATATAATTCATAAATATTTCTTTTTTAATGGCCATTTGTTAATTTAATGTTTTTTTTTTGGTGTCTGGTCAATTGGAAATCTGTTTTTGCTCAAACAAAATTGAGCGTTAATTAAATTATTAAATCATACGCCAAATGCGTAAATGCTCAAACGAAATAATAACAACATCCACAACATTTAAAAATCACGTCAAAATTGCTGGGCCTTTTTTGTTGATTTTTTTATTTTTGCTAATTACTTTTGGTCTTCTTGTCTCTGTTTGGGCAACATATTCCTTAAATCTAATTGAAATTTATGAGAACAGCAATCTGACCTTTTTGCAATACACTTTCCAACTCTGTCGCATTGTGTACTACGATTATGTTAGCTGATATGTAACAGTTAATACCATATAGTATCTCTCTAATACTAAAATATATTTTTGAGGCATGTAAAATTACTTTCTGCTTAAGCAACAGATTTCATTTAAGATTAGATTGTACCATACCATACCATAAGTGTCTGTGTGTGTGTGTGTGTGTTATAGAGCATTTAATGTGCGGCACAATCAAGCCAACTTTTGTTTCGTGTTTAAGTTTGAAGTTGTTTGTGCTCCTTTCAAGCCCGCTCGGCACTGAAAACTTAATTCATTCGGATGCCGGCAACTTTATAATGTTTGTTGTAAATGGTTGCATGCCATACATTTGAAGTTGCCTTTGCCACGTAAAGCAATTGCCCAAAACATTTAAATCCCAGCCCTTTTTGCTCATTTCGAATTCCTTTTATTTCTTCTGCCTGCCTGACTTTACTTTACTTTTACTTTCACCTCCCCCCCCTTCAAACAACAACTGCCAGCTTCTGACACGGCTTATGATTGGCAGCTCGTAACTTGTTCTATGGCGGCCATTTTGTTGTCGCTGGTTGTGTTGTTGTTGTAGCCACCTGGTAAGTGGTAAATGCTTAATGCCAACTGCTGACTGCCGACTGAATGTTGACTATAGTCGTTGCCTACTAACTGCTTTCTGTTTCTGTTAGCTGCTTTTGCTACTCGTTGCTCGTTGTGTAGTAATAGTATATGAATTTGCAATGAGGTTTTGATTAGCTTTTCCCAAAGTACAACTTCAAGCAACAACAACAACAAGAACATGCACAAATAATAATCCTCAATGTTTGTTCGCTTACAAAATGTTCTTCTCCACTTTGACCATAAGCAATTTTCACTGTTTGCAAATAATAATTAATTAAGATACTTGTTTTAAAAATCTAAATTGAATGTAATGGATTTGATTCCACATGACATGGTACGAAAGTTCTTCATGTAAATGAAATTACCTAAACAAGCCAAACAATTTGTGAATTATTTAATAAAAGTTAATAAAAAGCGTTAATTAATTAAGATTTTTGTTTAAAAAATCTAAATTGAAGGTAATGGATTTGATTCCACATGACATGATACGAAAGTTCTTCTTTATTGAAATGAAATTACCTAAACAAGCCAAACAACTAGTGCAATTTTCATAAAAAGTTCCACTACACACACACACACAAAGTGAATGTGTTTAACAACAGTCTAAAGTTTCATTATGGTTTTTTGGGCTTGAGGGTGGAGCTAAAGGGGTAAGAGATACATATTTGCGATAGCTTATCCGTTGGGCGTTAATTAATTAAGATATTTGTTTTAAAAATCTAAATTGAATGTAATGGATTTGATTCCACATGACATGGTACGAAAGTTCTTCTCTAAATGAAATTACCTAAACAAGCCAAACAACTAGTGCAATTTTCATAAAAAGTTCCACTACACACACACACACACACACAAAGTGAATGTGTTTAACAACAGTATGAAGTTTCAATATGGTTTTTTTGAACATTACATTGGGTTTGAGGGTGGAGTTGAAGGGAGATACATATTTGTGATAGCTTATCCGTTGGGCACATGGCACATAGTTAGTTAGTTGTACTATTATCGCACTTGCCTTGGCTAGTTTTGCCCGATTTGTGTTATAATGTGTATGTTATTGCTTTTTAAACAAACTGATAAGCGCTTCAAAACAAATAATAATAACTTAGTTGTTAACTTTTGTACATTGATTTACACTGTCTGTAGATGCTTATCCTACTCTGTATGTGTGTGTGTGTGTGCTACAAACAAATAATATAAACATCAAATGATTTTGATAGTCTATGGAGTGTTTGATAAGAACAACTCTTGAGCATATGTTTGAACTGAAAGTAATAGAACAATATATCTCTATTGGCTGTCGATATGAAGTTGGATCCATCTATTTAAAAATGTTTATCGATTCGTCAACAAAATTGTACGCTTTGTATGGCAATTAGTTCGGCCCTGCCCCAACCTTTAAGCGGAAAAGTGCATATGCCTGCCACACACACAACCATCACTTTGTCAACACATTAGGGTTGCATGTATGTTGGCTTCACGCTGGCAAACTGCACTGGACTTTCACGACATTTGAAATATGCACTCATAGTTCAAAGCCAAAGCCAATTATGACTAAGCACCTGTGTATTTGTGTGTGTGTGTGTGTCGGCTGTCTGGCGAGTGGCGTGGCGTGGCGTGGCGTGTGGAGGTTGGGAAAAGGAGGCAATTTGCCAACATTCAGGCCGCATCCACATCCCACTACCAATTGGCCTAGTTCAGTTTGTTGCAGCTGCTGTTCGCATGTTTCATTATGATTGGATATTTTTTTTTGTGCCACCTTTTTCTTTTTGGACTTGATATATACGTTGCAACGACAGTAACGTTCACAACATTCTTTTATATGGCTAACGGTTCATTGAGCTGTCGCATCGATTGTTATTAAAAAGTTTGTGGCCAAGAGAAAAGAAAGGTGTAAAGTTTTTGCCACCCGATTCCCAACCCATTTGCCATCATTGCTGTCAAACTGGTCAGATATTAAAAATGTACAGGAAAAAGAAACGAAAACGAAAAAGAAAAAGAAGAAGGTGAGAAGGTGAGGAAGAAGAATAGAAAACGTGTGCACGCCACATTGCCACAAAGCTAGCACCTGCAATTGTAAACAGCAATTGTGCAACGTGCCACTTTGTGCAGCAATGTGCACCACGTTTCTTCCCACTCCTTGCAACATCTCGACTTCAATTACGAGCCCTTACACGTTCCTGCCACACACACACACACACACACACACAGACAAACACGTTGCCAACATCTGTGGCAGCAAAGTGCTCAACGAATTGGAAAACGAATGAACCCCTGTCAATTTGATTTTATAATGAGTGGCAGTTGCAGGCAATACTCCAAATATAGCTTACCAAATTGCCACCTTTTTTCTCTCTTCATCTCTCTCTCTCTCTTTTACTCTCAAAGTCTCTCCAAATCTGAAAACAGCCAGATGGTCTTTGCTGATCGACTAATCAGCAATTCAGCAATTCATGAGATGCCCTGTGAAAAGTCTGAACATATACAGGGTTTAACTATTTGCGAGTTCTAGATCCGAGTTATATCTAAAGTCTCAAAGATGTTTCTTAGTACAAATAACTTTTAACTTAATTAACATAACAATGAAACTTTAAAATAATATAGCTTATATATCAGAATAACACATAGGCTATATATATATGTATTGAAGATATCGTGTGGTTGGCTCTGATAGTTAAAGTGTAATACCAGTCGGTTAAAATACATTTTTGGGGTGAATCCATTGTACTTCTTTGCATACAAATATAATATACAAAAAAATAAACAGAAGCGTGGAATCTGTTCGTCGTTGCACACACACATTTATTGAACAATGAATTGCGTGCGGTTTGTTTGATTGTTTGTGGCAATTTTTTAGTTTTTTTTTTTTCCTTCGAATGTTTATTGGCGTTGTCTCTCTTCCTTAATCATTCTTGCCCGCTGTGCATGTTGTGCCTTCCATTTATCAAGTATACGCAGCGTGTAGCGACTTTTCCCCTTTTACACAAACAGTTTTCTTTGCCTTCAGCTCGCCAATTGCGAATGCTGCTTGCCGCTGGCTGCGTCGTCACCTCGTAAGTCTTTCATCATTTTTATTGGTTTTTCTTTTGCTTTCCTGCCAGCCTGCCTGCCTGCCTGCCATTTTGCGCATGCTGCGTATTCAAAATTTATTAATTCCGCGCGGCCCGCAGCTGCTTTAAAACAGAAAATCCCATGTGAACCATCAAACCCCATTCCCCACCACAGCGCATGATTAATTACATGTGGTTTTGTGTGTGTTTGCGTGCTCGTGTGTGTGTGTGAAGGTAGGGGAGTGAAGTAACCGATAAATGATGGCAACGCGTCCCCCCTTCGACAAGAAACTTTTTTGCTTTGGATGCTTCGCTGTTGGCTTCTTTGGTTGTGCTTGACTGAAACTGTAACCGAAACTTGTGTCGCATCTGTTGGGGTCTTTTGGGCCATAATGAGCGAAGTCGTTAGCTTGTTTTATGTCGCTAATCAAGTTGACCACGTCCCATCTCAGCCCAACATCTCACTCAGGGGACTCAGGGAAACTAACAAGCTTGTGCCCAAGCTAATGTTAAATGTGACAGCGCATGTTTTTGATATATGTTAAAACACAAGTTTTAGGGCCAATTTATTTTATGAGACCATACACAAAGTTCAGATTTTTAACACTGTCTCTTCTTGTTACTACTATATGCATATATATATGTGTTTGTGTGTGTTTGTATAACTGGCGATCAAGTGAAATCAGAAATGCCAGACATTAACATTTTCTTTCCACTTGCTTTGAAAATTGCGCATCTCTGCTTTTCCCAACCATCAAGTTGTCAGTCATAAAACGCTACTCAAACCGCCCGATTCCCCCTATCCAGCCGCCGGAGCAACCGAAAGTAGTTGAAGTAGCTACAGGACAAGTAGACATCACGACTTCACAACAAGTAAGAGAAGGATTGTGTAAGAGACCTTCAATGTTGTCAACTTGATGCCAAACGCTGACAAGCCCTCTGGAAATTGTATATGCATACGTATAAATCAACATGCGTGATACTCGCCGTATATATGTGGAGGGGGGGATGCAAATTTTGCATCAAGGCATAACCAAATACAAAGGCTTAGATAAGCATATCAGATGTTTCCAGGCAAAGGCTTGCCAAGAGCATTCTACGAGTTTTGTTATGGGTGTTTTGGTGTGTGTGTGCAATTCGCCATTCGGTTTACTCCATCCCCCAATTTTCCCTAAGCGCATCAACATTTATGACCAGCAAACCAGTCTAAGCTGAAGCACAATAAGTACCTTTTGTTGCTATGCACACTAATTGGGTTTTTATTGTTCAGATCTTTGATCAGCTTACAATTATTTAATCCTTTGATGCATACTCGGATTGAGTGCTAAGCTATCATAAAGGCTTTTGTTGTTTAACAATTTTAATTGCATTGATGAATGATGCGCTTCTTCTTCTTCTTCTTCGTTTCTATTATTTTTTTGGTTGTTTGTTGTTGCAAGACACAAGAACAAATAACTTAAATCTTAGATAGATATACGAAACTGACTTGCTTCAGCTTTTCTCTAAGCCGTTAACGCTGCCATTGTTGTTTGTTTGTGAGCTAATGGTTTAAGTGTCCATGCCAAGGCTTAATGCCATGGAAACTGTTGAGCGAAAATCCTTTGTTATTCTGTATACAAGATAGTACTAGTAGTACCTTGAGACAGTCCCAAAGAGCGCGCTGAGGCAGTTTTTGCACTTGAAAGCTTTTCCATGTTTGCCACGAAGTTAAAGTTCTTTGTGTCCGACTTAATACTCCGCCCGACTGCCCCGTTTGCCCCGTTTGCATACCTGTCACTTTTCCATTTCGCAAAACATTCTTTACAAAAAAATTCATAGCCAAACTACAATGAAACAAATCGTAGTAAAAGTTGTTGGGGCAACAGCAAAATATATATATATAATTCCAATGAAACGGAATTTGCTGCGCATTGTTGCAAGTTTACAAGCTTACAAGTAATCATCAATTAAATTTGATGCCGAGCTCTTCACGAAACTAATAGTTTCCACTTGAGATCCTACTTGCAACTGCTTCCGTTCGAGTAACAAGCATATTATTACCACCCACACATATATAGATAGACAGAGAGAGAGAGAGAGAGGGAGAGAGAGGGAGAGAGAGACAGGTAAAGACAATGTCATAATGCCACATAATATTTGAGGCAACATGGATGTTGAACATGGACTTAAACAAGCGACACGCGCCACAATCCTTGGGGCTAAGTAAGCAGCAACCTGTTGACTAAATCTCACATCAGCTTGTTCAATACACACACACATGTGTGCGTATGTGTTTGTGTGTGTGTGTGTTTGGGTACTTATTTCGGTTTGAGCTTGTTTCCTGCGCTTTCATTGTCGTTTATCTTGTCTGCGACCCTACACACAAAAAACATTTTCATCTTGCTCTCAACATCAACAATGAAAATCGATAAAAGCACGCCAAGATGTACAGCCAAAAACAGCATACACACACACAGACATAAACACACAAACACACGCACACAGAGAGAGAAAGGCACATGGGGCCAATTTGTGCCACAAGCAAATTAAAAAGCAAGAACCAAACACAAACAACGAAAAGCAACAAAATTTATATAATAATCAACACACACACACACATACACACGCACATACACAGGTATTCCGCTATCCATATGCACTCCATGCTACAAAAAACATTACATAGCGTATTTAAAGCTGAGCTTAATTTAAACATCAAAAATATATGTCAGAGGGAGAGACAGAGGAAGAGAGAGGTAGGGAGAGGCAAGCATCATAAATAAATGAGCCTTATATGAAAAAAAGAAGAAGAAGACATTTCGCAAATTGCTTAACAAAGCTCAGTTACCTTTCATATACACAAGGGCATTAAAAAACAAAAACAAAAAGGCGACGTATAAATATGGCGGGCAACGGAAAACATGCCAAACATCTTTGGGCTTATTGCCTGAAAATTGGACCATATACCAAATACACATACAAACAAACCAATCACACATACGCGTACATACATATAGAGATTGAATTTCTGAATGGGCCAAAAAAAAATCGTTATGAATAATTTGAGCGTAAAATTTTAAAGACTTTGTATGAATGTGTGTGTGTGTGTGTGTATTTGTGTGTGTGTTTGTGTGTGTGTGTGTGTATGAGTGCTCTAAAACAAAATTGTCTCATCTAATGGAGAACAAAAAATAAAATTTCAAAAGTAAAATAAATACGAAAATAATGCGACTATTAAACATTGAAAACACCAGCAGCAACAACAACACAACAAATACCATGACAAATAAAAGAAACAAATAGAAAAATATATTGTTATCATATATCAATTTCTATTTGAAAAATAATTTTGTTTCTTCTGTGATATTTTGGTTGTTGGTTTTGCCAACCAAACCAGAGTTAAATATTATATTATGTTGCAACTAAACAATTTGAATACTCGCAACAAGATTTAACTTGATGTTCTATTTGTTTGCTTTCTTTTTCATTTTCGCATTTCGCGAACCAAAGAAACTTTATTGCACTTGTGAAGAGAAAAATTTAATTTGTTCTTTAAGAAAAAAAGAAAACAAAAACAAAAACAAAATGATAGTCAGGTGGGTTGACTTTTGGGCTTAATTAACGTTACGTTTATAATTCATAAAGATTTTTAATGAGCAAAGGGGGCGTGGGGAGGGGCGTAAGGGAGGAGACCAAATGTTAGTGCCACAATTTTGACTAGGCAGCATTATAATTTGTGTTGTTGCTGTTGTTGTTGTTTTAGCTGTTGACCCTTTAATTGTGTTTGCCTACTAATTTTGTATATACAAGCAACAACAAGTTGATAAGTAGTCTTCGCCTCGTCGCGCCGAAACAAAAGGGGCACAAGCACACACGAACAGCGAAGGCAGCATGCCATGTCTTGTCGTATCGTGTCGTGTCGTGTCGTATTCTGCCTTTCGTGTTGAGTCGAGTTGAGCACAGGCCGTGCACAAACATCTTCCGTATCCGCTTCCCCGTTTTTGGTGAACTTGTTGTTGTTGTTGTTAAATAGTTGAAGAAGTCGCGCAACTTATGCCGCAAACTGCCTGCCCTCTGCCACTGCCATTGTTGTTGTTGCTGCTGCTGTGTTTCAAGGGTTGCCGCCTCGCTGAGCACTTGAGTACTGAGCAACAACAACAACAACAGCAGCTTTGAAAACAACAATAGAAGGCAGTATGGAATGCACAGCATGCTACACAGTGAGAAATCAGCGAACAGCTTTCAAGTGCAACTCGTAATCGATTCAAAGCTCGGAAACCAACGAACTGTGAACAAGGAATCAAAAACTTTGACTGCGTTGTGTTGAGCGGGGCTTTACTGTACTGAGGAAAGCATATTCGAACTACTCATAACATAGAGCAAAACATATTTGTTTTTCACATAGTTCAATTCTTTTCTCTCAGTGCATTATGCGAATTGAAACGATGCGGGTTAAATGTTGCTGAAACAACTTCATAATTTAATTAGTGCTGCAGCCCCTAAGACATCTCTTATCAACTCATAACATGGAATGTCTATAGATGTGTGTGTGTGTGTTCGTGTGTGTGTGTTTGAAAATACATAATTAATAATTTTGGCAAACAGCTTGACGTACGTTGTGATAGCAACTTAACAACAACAACAGCAACAAACAAGAGCAGACTAAAACATGAAGAATGTTTTCAGGCGTTTAATAAAATATATAACCAAAAAGCATAGACAAAGCTTCAAAAAAATTAAAATCAAACAAAGAAGGAGAGAAAACAGACTGGGAGAGAGAGAGAGAGAAGGAGAAAATAGCGGTACTAAGAAAATACGCATAGAAACGAAACAAATCGAAAGCAAAGCAAACACAAACTGACAAAAAAAACAAGTTAGGAAGCTCTAGTCGAGAAATCCCGACTAGACGATACCCTGAACCCCAAGTATGTGTGTGAGTGTGTGTGTGTACGCGCATTCTTCATACTCAACTTCAATGTTCCGTATCTGGAGTCTCTAGCTCTTATAGACTCTGAGATCGACGCGTTCATACATAAAGACAGACAGACGGATATGGCTATATCGACTCGACTGTTGATACTGATCAAGAATATATATACTTTATGGGGTCGGAGATGCTTCCTTCTGCCTGTTACATACTTTTGCACAACTTCATTATACCCTTTGTACCCATTTTTAATGGTTTCAGGGTATAAAAATACTGTAAACTGTAACACAAAAAAATGTTTTCCAAGTAAATGAAAATAAACAAAACATTTGGAGCGAGCGGCGAGCATTGGGGAACAAAGCAGCTGACTCACCAAAAACAGCAAATACAAAAACAATAAAGTAAACAACAACAAAACAAAACAGATAACAAACAAGCAAAAAAACAAATACACACAGAGAGACAGGGAGACAGAGACACATAGAGACAGAGCGACAATGATGATAATGATGCTGCTGTTGCTAATGATTTTCCTTTTTTATGGGCAAAGTGGTATGGTGGGTGGAGGGGGGGAATAAAAGTGCAAGAAACACGAAAAGTAATTCGGACTTGCTGCAAATGATTTCAACTGTAATAATGAGGAATCAATTTGAGAATGATTTCAACCGAAATAATGAGAAATCAATTTGCAAGCAAATAGCTAAAAAAAAAGAAAAGAAGAGAAAATAAGTTAAGCTAGTTTGACAGTTGCCAGACTTAATGGCTTAAATAATGCTCAATTAACATTAAGGGCCAACTTGTGGCACATTTTTCACTTGATGACGGTTCAATAGGCATTCGAGAAATGCCATCGAACCTGCCAAACTGGTCTTAAAGTAGAATTAAAATGTACAGCTCGAGTTTTTATAAAAATATTTATTCATAAGCTTCGCAAATGATTTGCATTTAAAGGACAATTTATTTCTATCGAATGCTTTTCGTTTCCACCATCATCAAACTGAATTCTCCTGCTGCTGTTTGTCTGTTTTATCATACAGAGCAATGCTGAATCTCACAATAACTTTTTAAGTTATAGCATGTGTGTTATACTGATGTCTTAGCTATACTATTGTAAAGTTTCACTCAAATCCATTCCATTCTATAAACTTTCACATTCATAATATCCCGCTAAATGAATGAAATTTTTGTTTTTTCTTATAATCAATTTGATATGCAGTGAAATTGCTAAAGCATGGAAAGATAAACAAGAACAAGTGAACGTTATTTCAGGCAAACTCTTAACATACAAATAGAGCAAAACGTTACTCAAGACCATTATATCCACAAAAAAAAAAGAATAGCCTCAGGTACAGACGGTTCTGCAAATGCAGATGACAAATGAAAAATGCCGCAAAATGCTTTTTTCATCCAACTTGCCTACATTGTATATATGTCAGTATGAGTGTATGTGTCAGTGATACGCAGCAGCTGCTAAAGTGAAGCTTGTGGGTTTTTCCATGTTCTGTGTCCAACATTTGTGGTCTTTCTGCGACAGAAAAACTGTAACAGTTGAAACTGTTGCCATTTCTTGCTAACTGGCTAACTGTGGCCGACTGTTAGCTGTAAGAATGTCAGTCGATTATTTTGCTTGTGCTCGCATACCCTATAGACATGAAATGCTCAAGGAGGGGCAGATTCATTTTTAAGTTCAGCCAAAAGGCAACATTCATAAAATGTATCTTTAGGTACCGATTGGACTTCAAAGATACTTCGCTTTTGATTTGGTTAGTTTACAGGGTATCTTTAAGCACACGCCAGGCGTGTCTTACGTTTTAGACAGGTGACAAATAATGCATGGGCAGCGGCGGCTTAGATTGTGCAGCTTACATGTTTGTTATTCATTGAATTATATTGTTATATGATTGCCAGAGCCGAAAAGTATGCTACACAAAACAACAAAACTAAAAAAAAGGAAACAGTGAGAGAGAAAATGGCCACAAAATGGCACAATAAGCTGTACGGTGTGTGTGTGTGTGTGTTCACATTAGAGCTCATAAATATTTATACAACACACACACACACACACGCAGCAAGAGAGAGAGCAAGAAAGAGACAGGAAGTGGAAAAGACACAGCGCTTAAAAGAATTCAACAATGTCAGCGAAAATATTTCGGACGCAACCCTATCATCTGGTACAGGTTGATGCATGTACATCACACACACACTCACACACACTTACACACACACTGAGAAGCTATGCACGTGAGTGCGACTGTGATAAAGCACACACAAACACACACAGATAAAGCGAAAGCACTGCAAACGTTTGCATTGGTTGTCACAGATCCACTTTTAACTATGTGTGTGTGCGTGTGTTGTGTGTGTGTGTGTGTGTGTGGGTGTGTAACAAGGTTACTCGCATAGCGACAGCTTCCTGCATTCGCTTTTAAAGCCTCTGAAGCAGCCTTAATCCTACAATAAAAAATTCCTCAAGTTTTTTTGTCCACATCGATTTTGCATTTCGTGTTGCGCTTCCGTTTTACTTAACCCCCCGAACCCCTAATCCACAATCCCTACCCTGTGTGCCACACCCCCTCCCCCCTTTTATGACCCAATTTTTGCTTCTTTATTTGGTTGTTGCTGCTTTTGTTACACGTAGCGAACGTAGCTACGTAATTTTTTCAATTTTTCTTCTTCTTTTTTTTCGCTCATGGCTGTCAATTGAGTTGGGTTGGGTGGGTTAGGAGACGGAAGTTAGTCCGCTTTGGCGGGTGACCCAACTCAAGACCAAGACCATTTCAGTGTTTGACAGACTGACAGACTGACTGCTCGGACTGATGGCATGATTGGCGATTACGTAACAAATTTTTCAGCAGCCATATTAAAGCTGCCAAAAACCTACAAGCAATATTGTGAGCCAAACAAAGACAAAATATTAGATTAATCAATGCCCATTTCTAAGCAAATACACACACACACACACACACAGGGAAAAGCACAATCTGAAATTGAAAACGTTCTCGCAACTAACAATTGTTAATGCTACATATCGTAACATAACATAACCTAACATAACATAACTCTGTTCATAACTGAAACAGAGATGAAAACTATTTGCATTGTTGTTAGCTTGTTAGAGTGAAATGTTGCAATTAACTTGCCACAGCATCAATAGCCACAGAATTTAATATCGGTAAGCTTAGCCTTCGTCTCTCAATAATGAAATATTTCATTAGAGTTTGATATCAATTTGCAACGGAGCTGAATTGAGCTGAGCCAAGCGGAGCGGAGCTGAGTTAATTGATTGGTTGGCAAATCGTTAACGTAAGCAACTTTATGAAAAATCTAATATTGCTGGGAAAAAACGAACTTTATTTCTTTTCCAAGCCAGAACACAAAAGTTAATGAGTTTAGCAATAAACTGATGAGTGGTGCTGCTGCTGTTGCTGTTGTTGCTATGCTTTTAACTTTTCAAAGAGGCACGAGTTGCCACATTTACCTTGCATTTACCTTGCCACCTTCCATCCTTTGTCACACACACACACACAGACAGAGGGAGAGAGATAGAGTCTCTTTTACGAGATGCCTATCAAGCGGTCAGACCTGTGTTAGTCAGCTCTTTCGCTCTTTCGCTTTATCTTTTTCCGGCCTGCAAAGTGAACTTCAACCTCCACCCTATCATCAAATTGGTTTTCAACTTCTCGGACTCCGTCAGCGTCAGCATTACCCTTTCACTCTATTACCACAACACACACTCACTCACACGCAGACACACACACTTCGCTTCACCTTTTGCCTTGTCTTTGTTGTCGTCTTTTAGCTCGTCACTTTAATTTCGATTGGTTATTTAGCATTGAACATTAAGCTTAAAAGCCAAAACGACCACCGTCTAAGGCACCACCCCCTCCCCTTATTGTCCTGCCCCGCAGTACATCACACAGCACACGCACAATAAATTAAGTAAATTTATGGCTTACTCCCTCGAATTTCAATGCCACCCAACCAAATCACCCAACGAGTCAGCCAGTCAGCCTTTGCATTCATTGCTTACCACTTTCGCGTGCCGTTAGCTAAGCTTGGCATATTCACTGGCTCTGCCCCTTAACTCATTTACACTAGGCAACAACAACAAATTGTGTTTGCATTCAATAAGTGTTGTTTTTTATTGATTTGACGATTTAATTTGACAATTATTATTTCTTTTCGTGCTAATTGTCTCGTGTCCTATTTTTCTCCATAGTTTTTATTTATGCCTTTTTACAGGCAGTAAAAAATCTTTTTAGTTAACCCAAAAAAAAACACCTTTCACATTTTTAAAAGGAGTTTTCAAGCCTTTTCAAGATGGAATAATATTTGTACTGTAAGTGCTTAGAAAAATATGATTCAACTCACTACAAAAGTGCAATGTTAAGCATTTCCTATTGTTTTCATAATGTGCATTCTTAGTTTCTCATTCTCTCTGAATCTAGTGACAACAAAGACAACAACTTTGTTGTACACTTTATTTACTTTGAATATCAAATAGCTGATTCTTCGTCTGCTTCTTGCCGCTCTTCGTTATTATTGTCGCATTCCAAACTCGAAACAAACTTTGGTATCGCCTTTTGTTTCTTTTGATTGTCGTGTTACGAATGACGATTCAACTACCGTCTCCCATAACCATCCCGATTACCATTCCCATCTCCACCCCCATCGCATGCCCCCTTTGAACTCACCTGACGCACGTACGGCTTAAGCAAGCTTAACTAATGTCGCGCTTGGCTCCTTGAATGGCTGGAATGCCGCCTATAATTTCAGTTCGCTGGCTCATTTCATTTGGCACAAGCCAGCAGAAAGCAGCCAGCAGCCAGTATGCTCTCCGGTATTTCATTATTAATGGAACTTTGATTAAATTGCCAAAGGCTCTCTCTCTATCTCCTCTCCCCATGGCATTTAAAACATTTACGATGACAAATTTACACAAATTAGACATTGCGCCAAGAGAGTTCGGCCGTTAAGTCTTGAGTCGAAGCTGTAGTATATATATATATATATATATATTTTAAACTATAAAGAATCAGTACGCAAACTTGCTTTAAGTTTTTGCGCATGTCAAAATGATTTAGTCAAACATTTTCATAACTCAAACTTTAATTCAGACTTTGTTGTACTTTCTTTTCAAGATTTTTAAAGTTTGCACACATTTTATATGGATTCTGTTATACTCTATTTCACTTCCTGCATCGCGCAATCAGATTCCCATAATATCAACAATTATCGATTAAAGCCACAGTGCAAACGATTGTAAAGTGAAAAGATGAATTTAGGATGTTGAGCTGTTGATATTTTCTCATATTATTTATGGATAGAGAGCATAAAAAGCTGCAGCGGTTTAATTAAAGTTTGGTTACACCCATTTATAATTCATCCTTCTGCTTCCTTCTTTTCAAAGCTCTTTTTTTCTAATCTGCAACGGGCTGTTAACTCTCTTTCTCCGTCTCTGTGTGTGTTTGTGTGGGGATTTTTGCTGCGGAGGCGTTGTTGCGCTGATGTTTACCAAAATTTAATTGAAACCACTCACAAACAAACACAAACAAACAAACACACACACACACAGAACCAAAAAATGTTGAAGGTCAGCAGCCAGCCGCAGATTTATATTAAGGGAAAACAGCGAGATACAAAAAAATATTAAAAACGATGACAACTTTAAATAGACTTTAATGGCAAAAAGCAAGCAAAGAACAACAATAACAACAACAACAAAATTAAAAATTTATTAATAAAATGTCAACAAAATTATTCACGTTAAGTGCATTTTAATGAAGAGAAAGAAGCCCATTGAAATGGCTAATTTTGATTGACGTCAAGGTTGTAAAATTACATTTAATTTTATTTTTAAATCCCAATTCCCATTTATATCCATGTCCATGGCATTCCTCATCCTTCTCGCTCACCCTTCGACGCTACCGCGGAGCCGCGGATCCTCGATTAAAGAATTATCAACTTAATTTCCTGCTGCTACAAACGTTTCGATTGTGATTCGCAATGAATGCTCTTTAATTGCATTATTTCCACGAAAATACAATTTAAATATTTATTCAATTGCAAATGACTCCAAACGGATGTCACACACACATATAGTATACATATGTATTGTGTAAAAAAAAACCTGGTTATGGAAAACACAAAAATGTGATAGCTTGTATGAATGTTTTTGACTTAACTTTCCCACAGAAACTGTTAACTGGATTTCAATGAAACTTTACTCGAATATAGCTGAGACATTTAAATAAGTAATGGGCTATAATTCTGAAAGATATTTGTTGTTGCAGAGACGAAGTGAGAAGCTCAAATAAATCATTCGCTAGATTTGTTGAGCTTTTAACTTGATTCGTAAACATTTTGAAGAGTTTAACAGCATTATTTCAAAGACACAACTTCAACTGACAATATGTAATATGTGTCAAAGACCACATCAGTTTTTTTCAGTTTGTTTTTTTTTAATTTTAATTGGATAATAACTGCAAGTGGCATTTATAAGCTGCAAATCATTCGAATGCGCTTAATTCGAACAGCAGCAGCTTGCTGATTTAATAATTGCATTGAAAATGGTTAAATAAGGGTATAATGGTTATAATGGTTATAATGGGTAACAGGCAGAAGGAAGCATTTGCGAACCCATAAAGTATATATATTCTTGATCAGCATCAACACTCAAGTCGATAAAGCCATGTCCGTCTGTCCGTCTCAGCGACTATAAGAGCTAGAGACTTCAGATCCCTCTCACTAGTTCTTTTCTTGTTATACAATTTGCTGACTTTCCAATTATATATATGTACGTATGTATGTAGAGGTTGTGCGCATGTGAAGAGCTTATAAATGATGTTGAATACCCTTTTGGGATTCCTCGCCTGCCCTGAGCTGACCTCTCCTCTCCTCTCCTCTCCATTTCTGTTTATGGCCCTTCACACTGGCTCATTTCACTGCAAGTCAACTTGATATATTGCTAATGATGTTGACAGCAAAAAAAAATCAAAAAAAAAAAGACCCAAACGTAACTGAAACGATTGTTAACAATAGCGCTTTTTTCTTGTTGCCTTCGGTATTACGATTTGTGTATTGTATGCGTTGAAGTTGTTGTGGGGTGAGGGCAAAGGGGTGGGAGGCGTTTCGATCAACATCCAAAAACATGCGCTTATTGCTGTTGCAGTTGCAACTGTTATGCAACACACACACACACATGCTATTATAAACAGAGCAGGCAAAGAGAGAAAGAGAGAGAGCAGGCGGGGGAGAGCTACTAAATAAGCGGACTTACAACAAAGTAAAGCAAAAAAAAACACACAAACAATGCATGCAAAAAACTTTGTCAACAACTCCACTGTAAACTGAATATTCTTGGAAAAATGACATGCTTCAAACGAGCTCATATATATATATATATATATTGAATAGTTTTTGATACGGAGAAAATGTTTATTAAATTGTTTGGCAATAAAACGAATAAAACTTGTAAATATTGGATGCAATTTCTTGCATATTTCAATAGCAACAAACGAAACGTTAAAGGCCATCAAATTGGTATTTAATATTTTATAAGCCCTTGCATTCATTTTTAGCCTTGTTGCTTTTTGCTTTAGACAAATGACACAAAGTAGTAAAATATTTATTTCTTTGATTTTTCAAGTGAAATTCAATTATTTCCGCACACACACACACACACACAGTGTGTGTGAAGTAAAATGAAATTATTATTTGCACACACAGTGTGTTTGAATTTCATTAAAACTTTGGATAGTTGTGACATTTATCAAACTTTCTATAATTTAATCAAGCATATTATAATTTTTAAGTGACATCCAACAAAGTTGAAGCTGCATTTTAACACAAATAAATATCGAGTTGCATTCAAAAACAATAAAGATAAAAATTCAATTCAAAAAGGTAGTAAGGAGGGAGCCGAATACTATATACACTTGCAGAGCCTACTTCTTTATTACTCATAGATAATGATATGATAGAAGATATGGCAGTGTATGATTTAGTAGTCCGATCTGACAGATCTAAGTGCAACATAAAGAAAACCTTGACCAAAGTTTTGGCTTTGCATAGAAGCAAACGGACTCGCCTTTATCGATTCAGCACGCGATGCTGGTCAAGAATATATATATATATATATATATAGTTTATATGGTCGGATGTGCTTCCCTTCTATGCGAATAACATTTCATCAGATTTTAAGTAATAAAATAAATTTAATTGATAATTAAGAATATTCGTTAAACCTTCTCTCAACGATTATATGAAATTGATTTTCTTGTTGATTATTCTCGTTGTTGTTGTTGTTTGGCATTGCATTGATTGATTTCAAGAATGCGATAGCCAAACCAAAGAAAGCCAATCAAAACGATGAATTTTAACATATATATTTGATATATATATAAATATAAATGCAGATGCAATAAGACCGATACGTAATTAAAGTCAGCCAATCCAAACAGTAAACAAGCCAAATAAGAAAAGAGTCCGATGGTTGGATGGTTGGGTTGGTGGGGTAGGGGAGTGGTGGTGTTAAGCGGATAAAGAAATGAAGGAATGGAGAAAACCCATGCGAATTCGAAGCGCAGCGAAATCAAATTAAATTGCTTCACATTTTGCATGGGAATTATGCAATAATGCAGCGACAGCTGTCGCTCAACAACAAACAGCAAACACACAACAAACCCCCCCCAAATCCCCCCCTACACCCCGCCAACCCTTGTGCCAGTGCACAATAAATGAAATGATGCAATCAATTCATTTCGAACGCAATTACTTTAAGTGAAAGTGGGTGAAAGCAGCAAAGCCATTCGGAACTAAGGAACTGATGACCCGCTCTCAATCGAAAACGAAAACAACTTTCAACGAAGAGATAGGGTTTAAGAGACAGGGTTGTCAGAGGGTCGTCAGACAGGGTGCCGTGTAAACAGGTTTGCCCACAATATTTCCCGCTTCATTCACAATTATTTCCACTCACAATTGCATTTTGTATTTCACCTCGAGGCAGCATAACAAATTGGCCAAACAGCGTGTCATCTTTCTCTGCCCCCCCCCCCCTCTCTCGCTCTCTCTAGAAATAAAATGAAATTGTCAGGCGATCAATAAAAGGAAACTAACTTTGATTGCTACTTGTCATTTTTATTATGACTTCGAAACTGCATCAATTCAAGAATACAACCTGAATGGGCTTAAAACGAAACGCAAGTTAAACTAAATACAATTTAAAGTTGAATATTCAAATTGATTATATCCTTATAAGAAATGTTATAGTTTGTTTGTTTGTTTGTTGCTCTATGGAATGGATTTGAATGAAACTACAGAATAACACAGCGGCTATAACTTTGTATTGATATTGTTAGATACGGCGTTGCTCTGTGTTGTTATGGTTCGATTGAAGTATTTGTCATACGAGGCAAAGACTGAAGTGAGAAGGAGAGAAATACATTGGAAATTGCAACAATCGTGATTATCACTTGATAAATGCAGCTTGCATTTGAAAGGTCCTTTCGGTCACATTTCCTGTCCTGCATCCGGTTAACAACTAATCAAACATGCCGAGTAAAGTGGTCTTGTCGCGTGTCATTTAATTCAATTAGCATCGCGATTTTGGCTCCATGATACAGTTACGGTTAGTTACGGCATGCCTTTAACCTTGCCACTTTACCACTGGCTCTAAAAAATGTATGCTCTTAATTATTCAGATTGTTAAGAGCAAAAAAAAGAAAAAATCGCGACACCCGGTTGGCAGCTACAAAAATGAAAACTATTTTGACACGACACACATTAACGAACGGTCGAAGGTCGACAGCTGCCCCATGGCATTGGCTTTGGGCTGTCACGTTGCAAGTTCGAGTTCGAGCGAACTTTTGTGTGGCAGCTGTGGCATGTGGCAGGTGTTTCTAATACTGTTATCATTTTTTTTTGAAGTTGAACTTTGATTTGATTTGAATAATTTCAAAGTCTGAACGATATCGAATTCGATATCCTTTTATGCTTCACCAAGCAATCATTTAATTTCTCTTAATTAATGCATCGATGCCTTCACAAATTGTGTTTTGTGGCAAGCAGTCAAAACATTATTATTATTGGCTTTGACAAGAGCAGAAATACTGCCAAAAATCATTAAATGTTTCAAGTTTCGACATCGATGGTCAAATATCAAAGTACGAACAACAACAATTGACAGATAATCCATACACATTTTCGTTATAAGCTGCTCACTTCAATTAAATCTGAAATTCAATTATTTAATAGTAGTTTACTTTCATGCAACGTATACGTATGATTTTCGGTGGCATGGGAAAAGGCTTTAATACAATCCGACAATTGTGCGTTTAAGCTTCTTGCAAAAGAGTCATATTGAGTTGAATATTCAAAAAAAAATCACAAATTAAGTTAAATAAGAAATTAATTAAAGTCTCTTATTCGTTTTCTTCGTTTATAATCAAAAGCTGATTATGTTCTACTGGTTCTTAATTGATATTCTTTCTTCAAAACTCTCTTTCGTTTAACCAAAAAGGTTAGCAAGAGATATATAAATAAAAAGTTTGCATAAAACTAAGGCTCGAGAAGAACCCAAAAGCGAAGCAAAAGTAGCAAAGTAAACAGCAAAAGTGTAAAAGTAAAAGAGTAAACAACAAAGGCAAAGGCAATAGCAAAAGTTTGAGATGAGTTTCAAGTTTCAGTTTTAGCAGGCAACGCGTTTGAGTCCTGTGCGTGTAAAGAAACAAAAAATTTTGTGTTCCATAGCCAACGAAAACAACTGAAACCGCTCCGAATCGAACCACAACAATGTCTGGCAGCACTAGCGACAGCAATGGCGGAGGCGGAGCCTCCAACGGAGCTCCAATATCGCCACCTCAATACATAATAACGACACCGAGCGAAGTCGATGCGGATGAGGTGCGTTCGATAACCGATCTGGAGCTAAGCTCACCGGGCGATGACAGTGTCTTTGCCTCCTCGCTGTCCGAGCAGCAACCGTTGCTAATGCAGCAGCAACACCAGCAGCAGACGCAGCAGCAACAACAACAGACAAAGCTAACACATACACAGAAATTCAGTCAAACATCGAGCACATCGAGCACCAGCAGCAAATTGGCAACAGTCTCATACTCGGTGACAAGCACATCGAGTAGCAGCGGCAGCAGTTCGGCTGCCACCGCTGCCCAACAACAGCTACAGGAACAGATGCAGCAACAGAAGACCTTGACCAGTACGGCACGCAGTCAGAGTCTGCAATCGAGTGCGATAATTGCCGAGCAGAGCACACATCTGTTGAGCAGCACAGCGGCAGCTATATCCCAACAGCTGAAGGCACAATCCTCCACCTCGATCATCAGCAGTGAGCAGCGGAGCGAGCAGAGGAGCGAGCGGAGCAGCACGAGCACACGTTATGTGAGCGCAACGGGCAGCAAGACAAAGTTCCAAAGCTTTCTGCAACAGCCGGAGGCGCACGGCTTTCTCACCGCCCATCAGAAGCATGTGCGTCAATTTGTTCGCTCAACGTCTGCACATTCGGAGGCGGCGGCCAGTACAATGCCCGTTAGTGGTGCTCGGCCCGAGAAAGGCATACGTAGTGCATCCACACAGATTGATGATGCGACAGCTGTTAGTGGCGATGTTGGTTTGGGTGAGGTGCAATCGATATCGATGTCCAAGCTGGGCATGCAACAGTCATCCTCGATACTCATCTCCAAGTCGGCGGAAACGATTGAGATGAAGAGCAGCAGCTCGTCGCAGGGCATGCGCACTCAGCTGACCTTGAGCGGTGGCTTCTTGGCACCACCAAATCGCAAATTAACCATCTTGAGTCCCATACACGCTCCACCCGGACTTCATGATATGCTCAAGCGAGCCGGACGCTCGCCTTTGTCGCCACGCATCAATTTCCCCGGCACCGATACGGATCTCTTTGGGTAAGTGAGATCTCTCTCTTGGGGTATTTGCAATGCTTCACATACTTTTCACTTCAACTACGAACTTATATTCATTTATTTCTTCTTGGTTAAAAACATAAAAGTTAAAACCATCTTTAAAAGAAGGGAAACTTAAAATTATTCGAGTTAAAAGAACCTTTAGAATATTTTAGTCAGTAACTAACTTTTTTTTGATACCCTGAACCCATTAAGAATGGGTATAGCCCTTTAGATTGAAAATAAGATAGCTATATACCTGAAACTTTGTGTTTTATAACTATCGATAGTCGATTTTTATCGATAATTGAATTGAATGATATTCCCTTACCCTTAAAACATGTTTAAAATAGCATTGCTTGGGAAAGTAACGTTAATTAAAAGTTCCTCAACTTCATTTCTATCTCTCTCTCTTTCACTCTCTCTCTCTCTCTCTCTCACATTTTTTTTGGTTTTGTAACAAAATCGCTTAATTAAACGCATTTTGTTCGATTGTCTCTTTTAATTAACAAACATTTTGCGTGTAAGCTCCCTTTTGGCCTCCAACTAATGAGCTTGTTTATGTCCATGCAAACACACCGCCCCCCCCCCACCCCCTCCCCCTTCATGCGCCTGTTCAAAATGAATTGTTCTTGTTTTATTTGTTTTTGGTTGAATAAATCACGCATACGCTTCGTAGCACTTGCCAAATTCAACAGTTGCCAGTTGGTCAACAATCAAAAATTTGGACAGCTGACCCCTTCATCCAATCCCCAATTCCCAAACCCCCCCTACCCCTTTCTTTCCCCTCGCCACCACTATGCATAGCTCAATCGGGCCGGATAGACATGATATGTGCTCGTCGTCGTTGTTGGCTCGTTGTCAAAATGCCAAAATTGTTTGTCATAGACGTATTATTAAATTTAAATGTTTTCGCCTTCGAGCGAGAGAGAGAGATGGCAATGCGAAAAGCGAGCGAGATAGCAACTTCTCGTAAGCATATTCAGAAAGAACTAAGAATGAAGACTTGATTTTTAATATATTATTTATATATGTACATATAAAATATAACAAAAAGAATGAGATGCAATTCAAACGAGGTGTGAATTAAATCAATCGGCGTCAATTGAATATTCTACAATATTAAGGAAGCTTGAAGATAGATGATACTTTCATTGTAATCGGTTATCGATTTCTATCGAAACTTAATAGGCTTACTAACATTGTGTTTTTCGATACTGTATATATACAAACTAATCCTAGATGATATTTTTATTGTAATCGGTTATCGATTTTTTATCGATAGACTAGGCCATGCAACTAAAAACGCCGACAATCCCGCATATCGAAATTGTATGCGCACAACTAATTCGTATCGCAATAATTTATCGATATTTTTTAACATATGGCAAACGTTGACATTTATTTATCTTAAAAGTGAAAGAATCCTTTGCATTCGACCTCAAATAATAACTTGTACTCCAATGGCTTATCGATTTTAATCGATAAAAGGCAAACGTCTCTACCTCAAATGCGCTTTTTGCACTTTTTCAATAATGCACAAATTTCTCCTCATTATAATTTAAAGAAGCCGCGCTCGGAAATTCAATATACTATTTACACACACACACACGCACATTCATACGGGATACATCGAAACAATTAAATAATATAAAATTTCGATTTTTTGCGCCGCAAAAGCCTTACAATTAAATCAGTAAACTGAATGAACTCTTTAATCAATAAACACAACAAAAATACTTATTTGATACTTTCGATCGAGGTAAAGTTGAATCGAACTATCCGATAACACGACCAAAAACATAATTATCTGATTGAATTTCTTTGTATTGCATTTTTCAAACCAAAAAATGTGTTATTTACGCTTTCCCTCTCTCCGCACTCTTTTTCATCGTTTCCTGTTGCAAAGCAATTAACAATTGACGGCTTACGAGTGCATTGCAATGTTTTCGTGTTAGCCGAACAAGTGCAACTCTTCATTAATAATTAACTCAACATCGAAACAACAACTCACTCACTCTCGCTCTCCCTCTCCCTCTCTCTTTCTATCTCTTTCGCACATACCTTTCCCACGCATTATTCACATTCCAGCTGCTTTTTAATAACAACTCGTTCGGTTTTTAGCTTTAAATTCCGCGGCCATCGAAGCGAAACACTTAAAACTTCCATCAAGGGGCCGAGCATATTTTTACATTGTACATACATAAATCTTTTTTAAGCCAAGGGTTTAACTTTTGCGCTTTATACTATATACTATATACATATATATATATATATGTTAACAGTTTATTTATTATTTAAAACATTACAGACAAATGTTCTTCATACAAAAAAAGAAAGAAAAAAAACACAACGCAACAACAAAGATACAAATTATATTTAAAGACCAACAAAAATAACAGTGAAAGAATCACCTTAGGGAAGCCATTTTGGTGAAGGAGATGGGTGGCAGGGGTAGGGGGTACGACAAAGGGGGGGCAGGGGGATATCCCTTGGGCATAAAAACTCGACTCCATTCGGCTTTAACTTGGTCTCCATTTATTTGTATATACTACGTATGTATATGTATCTGTGTGTGTGTGTGTGTGTGTGTGTCCAAGTATTTTTCAATTCGTCTTCCCCGCTACCTTCTGCTCTTTCTCTCCCCCTCTCTCTTATTGTCGCTCTCCCTTTCGCGAGTCTAATGCCAAATTAAACTGAGCAGCTGAAGGCGTTTTGGGAGCTCGATTTTCGAGGGCAAGCGGAAGCGAGCGACCCCAAACCTCTCTCCCCCCACCCCTACCCCTGAGTTCACTCTCTCGCCCATTAGGCAGCGGCGCTTCAGTTTCAAACAGCCAAACAAGGAAACAAGGAAAAGATCCAATGACAAACAAGCAACAAATGAAACCCGCAAAAAGAACCAACAAAAAGGAGACAAAAAACGTGATGATGCGGGTGTATGGGATGGGATGGGTTGGGGAGAGGCAGGGAGGTGTTAGCCGGCTTAAGAAACCCTTTTGAAGAAAGCGCGTGCCCTTTTTTTCTAACTGTATCTCTCTGTCTGTGTGTGTCTGTGTGTGTGTGTGTGTGTTGTTTGTTTGTTTGTATATTCAATTCGCATTGCATACTTTATGGCTATAATGAAGGCATTTTCACGCCAAGCAACTTTGTGCAAAGAACAAGAACAAGAATAAGGTGTTGCCAAAGCTTATAAGGGGTTAGGTTGTTGGGAGGGGAGGGGAGGGGGAGGGGTTAGAAGGGGAAATGTAGTGTGTGCCAACTCAATTAACTGCCTTTAAGCTCTTCAAGAAACGTTTTAAAAAACTGCCACAGAAAAAAATTAAATAAATAAAACAAACCAAATAAAAGTTAAAAAATCTTTTTTAATAAATATTGCGAATTTTTGAAATGTATCTGAATATGCAAATATTGATAGCTTTTGGTTAAATAAAAGTGCTTGCAAAAGCGCATCACAAATAATATTATTAATATTCATTTCAACAACGAAATCCAAAATATTTTCGTTATTAAAAGCTATTTTTATCTCCGGTGTGTGTTTGTGTGCATGTGTGTGTGTGTTATTGCCTCCAGAAGTGCACCTGCAACGCAGGCAGAAGAGATTCCATACGTGCAACATGCAACAGGCGTACACCAACAACTATTTTAATATATTTCTTTATATATATAAAACAAACAAGCAAACAAGCAAAGAAAAAAAGCACATTTTTTTCGCCCATATTGCGTATACGCAACGTTAAACAGTATGTACATTTTCGGGCTCTTTAATGTGCTTATGGACTGAACAACCAACATTCGTATGAGCAAAAAGGCATGAAGACATAAAGAAGACAAAGGAAATGGGAAATAGGAAAAGGGAAAAGGTGACGAGGCGAGTGGGGAAGAGGGAGGGGGAGATAGAGTGAATAAGCATGCGATTAAAAGGAAGTTATTGCCAAAGTAAAGGCTGAGTGCTCACAATGTGCTGCTATAGAGCTCTCGGCCGCAGCATGCAACATGAGGCAAGATAGGCAGAAGCATTACAAAAACCCAATTGGAAAATCAATCCGACATCATTCCGAGAATGGACGAGCAAATTAAAAATTGTACAAAGGATTTGATTTTTGTGTTACTAGAAACTAGGCTCGTAGGGGCGGTGGCAGCTTTTAGGGTTGGTTGTGGGTGTGGCAGGTTGAGAGTTGCAAGTTAAGAGTTGGAAACTTCATGTTGAACATCTTTGCTTTTGTTTTGGATTATTAAGCTGTTCGAGCGAGTTTCGATTGTTATTTCATTAGGCAGCATTTAGAATGAGGCGAAAGCTTTCGGATTTGTGTGTGCTTTTCACCACAGTTGAAAGCTTTCGCTCACTTGTGTGTGCTTTTCACCACAGTTGAAAGCTCGTACCTAGCCTGGACACGCGTTTCAGGTGAAAGCTAAAGCTTTTTTACTCTTTCTCCCTGTCGTTGCTGTAAGCTTAAAGCTCTGCGTACCACACTGCGCTTTTTGTTGCTGTGGGTCAGGATTTACAATAAAAGCTTTTTGAACAACAAATACAAAAAGGCAGCCATAATTAATGACTCCAATGTGATATGGCTTTAGCTTAAATGAAAGCCTTTCAAATCATATTCGAAATGTAAAAGTTTTGTACGAAAGTTTGTTACCCTTTCACGCCAATACTACCGATTGGATTTGCATGAAACTTTACAATTATTAAGCTTATATATAAGAATATCACATAGGCTACAACTTATTAAGATATCGTTTGATTGGAAGAGAATAAACCACGCAGAAAACACAACATAGAAAAAAAAACAACTAAAATTAAAAATTTTTTGAAATTTTTCTGAAGTTTTATCTAAAATTATTATACATACATATATTTATATCGTTTATATAACACGAATAAGTCTCTTGGAAACCGTTTAGCAGAATTTAATGAGCTTTTAGTTAATTAAAGCTTTTTTTTTGTAAGGCAAACTTTAACTAATCTTTTACTCTATTTAATTTTTCTCTCTTTACAGGTAAGTTGAAGTTTTTGGTCGAAACAATTCCGATTATTATTGTTCTGGTAAGCTAAAAAATTGAATGCATTAAGAAATGTTTACACAAAAGCAACTGGTTAAAGGGAGGCAACACGAAACCGCGGGGGCAGGGTGGTTTGGAGGTTGAATTTTTCGATCGAAGATATTTGGAATCCTTTAAATTTCTTTTTATTCCAGCTTTTCAGTGATTAACTTTTTTATTTTGTATTGGTTGAGGTGCGTGGGGATCGCTTGCTGACTTGTGTAGACCCCCCCCCCCCACACCCACCCCTTCTGCAGGCGTTACTAAAAGGGGCATCGAGTGCAACTTTTGCATTGAGCTCAAAGAAATACAAAAAGAAATAAATAAAGGAAAGAAGGAAAATATGCAAGAAAAATGCAATTTGTTGGGAATTGGCCCGCCCGCTGGCTGAAGAACTTCACTTGCCACAAAACACACACACACACACACACACACACACACACATACACAAAGAAACACACACACACACAGCACGGCAAATCTCAAACGAAAACAAAGTTCAAAGCGCAGGAAATTAAAAGAAAAACCTGAAACGAAAATGCAAGCAACGAATTGCAGATACTCTACTTAAGTGCAAGTATTATAAGATATATATGCATGTATATACATATATATGTCTTGGGCAACAATTTCACCGCATTAAGTATACAAATTAAGTATACGTTATGCTGATTTTTTATTCATGCTTCAATCGAACACTATATCAAACCTATAAAATCTATATATATATAAAAAGGAACAAAGTAAAGTTAAGTACAACTAATGAAAAGTTTGATTCTTACTGTTTAAATTTATGATATAAGATTTCTCTCTCTTCGTTTTGTTGCGAATATTTTGTAAGCTTATTGCTTGGCTAAATTAATTTTCCAGCACAAAAACCGATTGTATCTGCGTGTGTGTGTGTGTGTGTGAGGTATTTCAAAGCCTTTTACAAAGTCAGCTTAGACCATGGCAACCGCTTTGTCATCTAAGATAAAGTATCTTCTATCTTCTCAAGTGCTCCATTTCGAGCAGATCCCAAATTGTGTGTGGCGTTGTGGCAAAGGGGTAGGGGGGGGGGGGGGAATGTTGGTGGAAACGTAGCACAAAGTGTTATGCAAATGAAAATGGGACACAATGCACAGCTGGGAAAATAGAGTGAGAGGGGTGTGTAAGGGGGCGGGGGGAGGAGAGAGAGGGCAAAGGTGACACCAAAAAGTCGACCAAAAAATCAACCATCAAGCCGTCAAAGTTACGTTAACATTAACGTAACGTAACAACGTAAGGTTAACATTAACGTAACGTAACGTAACAACGTAAGGTTAACATTAACGTAACGTAACGTCTATGGTTGAAGTTTGCGAAACGCAACGCAACGTAACATAACGTCTTTGATTCAAGCTTACGTTACGTAACGTAACGCGTAGCGTAACGTAACGTGAACCGCAGTCGCAGCAAGTAGCTTTTGTTGTTATCTGCCTGTTTCTTCTTGGCCAATTTTCATTAAAGCATTTTCATTTAAAAACAACAACAACAACAAGAAAGAAAATGAACATTCAAGCAACGCGCTGATGGATAACTTTCGAGACGGAGATGAGACCCAAAATGAGACAACAACAACAACAACAGAAAGTAGCCGTGGATAATTGCAATGCGAGTGCCCGCAGCTAGAACATAGAAAGATGGATGGGAAAGTGGGGGGTGGGGGGTGGTGGTGTCAGGGTCGGGGGTCATGGGTCACTCAGCATCTTTTGGCATACTTTGTTTTTCCTTTTTCCTTGTTCTTTGTCTTTGTTATTGCCGCCTGGCAAAGGCAATTTGAAACTTTTCCACGGACATTCGAATGGACATCTCCAACTTTCCACCCCCCATCTACTCCACTCAAAACGCACCTGGGCCTGAGGGAACCTTAAAAGCACCAATAATAAAACGGAATAGCATAAGGTTACGCCACTCCTAAATGGCCTCGATGGGTGGGTGGCTGGGGGGGTGTTAGATGAACTAAGGGTGGGGGTGGGGGAGAAAGCAAATCACTTAATTGTTATATTATGTTTGAGCTTAAATGTAATTTGAAGACTTAAAGCTAATCTGACTTTGTATCGAGAGATTTTCCTACAGTCAACTTTTGACGAAGGAAATTTTTTGTGAAATTTATTATATCATGGCAAAAATGCATTTTTGTTCATTGCTCTTTCGAAAAACTATTCCCATAACTTATAAGAGAACTGAACTCGTATTATTGTCCATCTTTCGTCCCTTTGCAATACTAAAACAAACCGTTATGTTAGCAAGTGTACTATTTTAGTCAAGACAACAACCAAATAGTGCTTAATGGTTCACTGAGCCGAGCAGCGTTGAATGCAAATTTCATTTGAGAGAGAGAGAGCAAGATAGAGAGGATGGTGAGAATGCAGAGCAGCAGCAATGCGTAAATGAAGTTTTCAAGTGCAATGCGCAATATCAACAACAACAACAACAGCAAGAACAGCAACTGCAACGAATTACAAAAACAACGACCTATAACAGGACACTGGCAGGCAGGCTGGCAGACAGCATCGGCGCTAGCAGCGCAGCCACGCTTTGAGAGCGCGCAGCTGCGCAATCAGAGAGAAGAAGAAAGAGAGAGAGAGAGCGAACGAAGCCTCTCTGACAGCGGCGGTGTTGTTGACGTTTGTGTCCAGCATTATAGTATTATGTTATGTTATTGCAATACAACAACAGAAAACAGCAACTGAAGCAGCAGCCGGTAAGAGAACAACAACAATAACAACAACATCAACTAGAATAACAAAATCAAAGCCCAAACACTTGAAAGCGGCAAATTTTGAAGCTTTGCTATTTTTTGCTCTCTGCGCATGCAGCCCAGCCTCCTTTTCCAGCAGCAATAACAATAACAAAACAAAAGCAATTGCTCATACCGTATATCGTATATCGTACAAAGAAGCAGAAGAAGAAGAAGGGAAAGAAAAACAAACGAAAAATGATGCACAGAGCCTACGCAGCGAACGTCGCAGTCGCAGTCAGCGTCGCTCAGTCTCCCACAAGCGCACATACACGCACGAACACAGCTTCCGTTAGCTTGAGTTCTAGCCTAGCTTTAATTTTTATGCGGCGTGCGTGTTCGGTCGGTCGGTCGGACAGACGTATTGTCGGCCGGTTGCGTTGCGTTGCGTTTGGTTGTTTGTTCACGCTCGCACGCTGGCTCTCACGTTGGTTAGCTCGTTCGATGGTTCGTTTATCGTTTTGCGCTCTCTCCCACTGACATAAAAAGGTTGGCGTCGCGCGCCGCTGGCTCGTTTTGGGTGCTGGCTGGCAGTGTTGTGCGGTCGCTGCAGCTGTGAGCATCGCGAGAGCGCGCCGCTGTCGCAGACGTCTCTCGTGTGTGCTTCATATGCCTGTGCGTACGTGTGAATGTGCGTCTGTCTGGCTGTCTGTGTGTGTGCGTACGTGCGTGTGACAGACAACAACAACATCAAACAAACATAAACAATAACAAAATCCATCAAATACCAAAGCTACATTTCAATCTAATGCATTTCATCTATTTACCAAAAATGTTTTTTTGACAATTTTTTTGCAAGTGTTCTTCGGGGCAGCGCTGCGGGCCGGCAACTGTCGCAGCAGCAGCACAAAACAAAATTACATAAAACAACAACACAACAAACAAAAATATAGAAGTGAATCTAAATTAAAATCGTAAATCAACTCGAAATCACACAGCAGCAGCAGCTACAACGACAACAACAACAAAAATAATAACAAGCGCTTATCAAATGCCGCGACGTCGACGTCGCGCGCCGCGTACGTGATGTTTGTGTGTGAGTGTGTGTGATTGCTCCCCCTCTCTCTCTCTCTGTCTTTCTCATTCTATCTGCATGTGTGTGCGTAAGTGTGCGGCAAAATTTTGAACTGGCGGCCAAAGGCGACAACGCCGCCGCCGCCGCAGCAGCAGCAGCAGGTGTAGCGCTAGCAGCGCGTCAACGGCGCAGTCAAAGTTTAACGACTGCAACAGCAGCAGCGGCAACAACAAACGGCACACGAACCGTTGCCGCTGTCTCCACACAGACACCGCACTCAACATTTAGAACAAGACATTTGCTAAAAGCCACCGCCAAAGTGAAAAAGAAGAAGAAGTGGAAGCAAATCAGCTTTGTCGATGATAAAACGCTGCAGTCGACGTCGCTATTAGTGCCGGCAACCGCAACGACAGCATCAGGAGCAGCGCAGCAACGTAAACGATCCACCTGCAGTGCACCGCCAGCGCTGGACGCGGGCAGCGCAGTAACGCATAAATTCTTAAGGCACAGCTCAATTGCATCGGCATCAGCAGCAGCGCAGCGACGCAAATCGTCAGCAGCATCGATCATTGGCGTCAGCAGCACAGCAGCAGCAGCAGCGAAGGAAGAATCAACAACTGAGCAAAGCAATAATCGCAGGCATAGCAGCAGCGCCACTGCCGGCACAGCGACTGAGGACGCTAGCAGCAATTGCAATACAAACACTAACGGTACTTTTGCTACATCAGCTTCCGCCTCAGCGACGGCAACGGCAACGGCGACTGCGACGACAGCAACAACAACATCAACTTGGTGCAGCAGCATTAATTTTCTGGTTTATATGGTTTGCTCCTTTTGCTGTTGCTGCTACAATTTTCGCAGTTCGCCATCAAGGTTAGTGAGTATATAAAAAAAAACCTCCTTCCCCTCCCTCTCCATCAAGCTTTAAAATTTGAATTTTATCTCGGTATTCGGAAAAGTTCTTAAATATTTTTTCTTCTTTCCATTCAATTTTTACTCAATTACAGGGTATTTTTGCAAGTCGAACTACGCGTATTTCCTTTTACAATCAATTCTTACCAACGTGCATTGATTTACATGTTCCGTTCCGCTTTTCATTTCGTTTCCCATGGTTGATAATCAGCACACAGAACACAAAAATCTCTCTCGCTAAACCTGACCATTAACCGCAATCACACTCCCCCGCCGCCGCCTGCCTTTCATTGATGCTGAAATCAGTCAAACATTTTAAGTGTCAGTAGGGTCGTAGCGATAAGCGGGGGGAGGGGGGGGGGGGGAGAGGTGGATGAAGCCAGGACTCGTTGCTATGAAACCCACTTGGGACTAATTATTGGTTTGCCATTTCATCCCGTACCAGTTTCAGTTTCGATTTCACTGCTAATTCCATTTACTGTTAATCAGGCTCATCGAGAGAGCGCTCAAGGGAGAGACACACACACAAACAGAGAGTGCGAGAGTGAGAGTGCGAGAGAGATGGCAATAGAAATGTCGTCACATATCGTCAAGTGGCGATTTTGACAGAAGCTGAGAGTTAAGTGGGTGGGCAGTGGGTGGTGGGTGGATTGAGTGGAGGTTCAATGAAACTTTTAGGCTTTGATTTGGAATGCTTGCAAAATACACACACACGCCAACACCCACACACACACACACACACAAACAGACTACATAGAGACTCAGATACAGTTGTATAAAGCTCTTAAACAGCCGCTGTGCGGCCAGGCGAGGTCAAAGTTCAAGGTTGTCACACACACACCCACACCCACACACCTACACATCAAAACCAACATTCAGACACAGATAAGGCGGCTTTTTGCCTGTTTTACATTCAGCAATTAACTGTTCTGCTGCTCTCAAGCGCCCCCCGCACCCACCGCCATCCAACCTCTTTTGTGTAAATTGTGTAAATTTTGCGAAATCTGCCAAACTTGTCAAACGCATCAAAGGAAACACAAACAACAACAACAGCAACAACAAAATACCAATAAGAATATTTACGGTAAGCAGACAGCCTTCAGCTTCAAAGCTTCAAAGCAACACCATCTGCATCGTTTGCCGTTCGCTCTCTTTCTCACTCTTGTTATTTATTGAATGCTCTCTGTTGGCATTGCGTTGGCAGCGCAGTCGCTATTGTGCCGCTGTGCCGTTTTCATTGTTTCATTGCTGGGGGGGCCGGTCCGGCAGGTGGCGTTTGTTATTTGTTCGTTTTGTTTGGTTATTGCGTTTTTTTTTTTGAACCGGTGATAACCGGCGATCATCATCGTCGACGTCGTTGTTGTTGTTGTTGCTGTTGCTGCAGATAAGAAACGTTTTCGGCACACTTTGTAGCTGCTGGGCAGTATTGTTGTGTTTATCGAAAGCGATAAATACAGCAGTTTGTAGACGAAGAAGAAGATAAGCGTGCGAGGCATAAACACAAAACAAAGATTAATAATAACAATGAACATAATAGGTAAATAACACATACTATGTGCAACAAACAACGATTCTTAGCCAGATTTGTGCAAGATTATCTTTATTTTTTACCTGTTACACATTTTAAATGCGTAAGCAAATTACAAAAGATAAGATTTTAAATGTATATGTATGTGTGTAATACGTAAATTCGCACGTGAGAGCCTTTTTGATTGTATTGGTGTGATTGACGGCGGCGGCGTCAAGTCATTGTACTTGTACTTGTGTGTAAGCTGCTGCTGCTAAGCTTTGCCGTCATCGTCGTTGTCGTCGTCGTCGTCGTCGCTGTGTCTGCCTGTGCATTTTGGGTCTGGCTGCTGGCTTCTGTCTGCTCTCCGCTTGTAATTTGATTTCCGCTGATTACCAAACGCAAAAAAAGTACCGCAAGAGCAAGTGAGTGCTAGAGAGATAGAGAGAGCGCAAAATGGCAAGCAAGGAAGAGAAGGAGCAAGATTGCTTGATGATGAATTTCATGCAATGATGCTTTGTATGTTTTTTTTTCGTTTGCCATCTTCGTCTTTGTCGCATTACAACTTTCAATTTCAATTGCCTAATGCCAAATGCTCTCGCAGCAAACGGCACTCATTATATGCCATAGCACGTATTTAAAAGTGTTGATGAAGTGTATAGCGTGCGGGCGGTTGGGTGGTGTGTTGAAAGAGGTTGGTCACCCACCTAGAACACGCACTGCGCTGCGCTCTCATGTCGCTCTCTCTCTATATCTCTCTCTAATTTACACCCATCGCACTGACATCGTCGTCTTGCGTCAGCCTCGTGCGCTCAAATTGCCTCGTTTTTGTGTTTCGTTTCGTTTCGTTACGCTGCTGCTGCTGTCTACTACAGCTGCTGGTGCTGCTGCTGCTGCTAGTGCTGCTGCTTCTTCTTGCTCGCGCTGGTCTCTGTCTGTGAGCCGTTTTAAACGCGTTGTTCGTTCCGTTTCGTTTTCATCATATAACGTAGAAGCAACTTCGCTCGTGCGGCAGTTCGTGTGACTTTTCCTTAGGAAAAACAAAAATTGTATATTGCTTAAGCCAAAAAATTAAATAAATTCCATACAGACATTACAATACGCCGATTCATTGCACATCGGACGCACCAAAAGCTGCATTTAAGCTCGCGCGCTCGCCTTTATTTATGCGAATCAAAAATATCTACTTACATATTTTGTAATTGTGTTTGTTTGTGCGTGATTAATGTGATGTGATAGAAGTGTGTGTGTGTGGGCAAAAAGGAGGAGGAGAGGAGTGCGGCTGCGACTGCTGCTACTGTTGCTACTGTTGCTGCTCCTCCTCAATGGGTCACGGCACAGCACGGCACATCAGTACATCAGCGTGACAGAGCGAGCGAGAGAGGGAGAGTGAGTGAGGGATTTAGTAATTGCCGGGGCTGGGAGCAAGCAACAGTAGCCGACCAATATATATCTAATCGGACGACTAATTTCGCAGCGTGTACATAACAACAATAATAATAATAATAATAAAATATAATAAAATTGCAATGCACAAGTGTAAAAGGCGAAAGGCGAAAACAAGTGGAAGAGACAAATAAACAAAACGCAGCAGCAGCAGCAGCGGCACTTACACACACACACACACACGTACGACAACGTGTGACGGTAGAGCGGTAGAGTGTGAGTGTGTGTGTGTGAGAGAGCCCGTGAGTGTCGGCCTGAGCAAAAAAAAAAGTGCAAAAACTAGCGTAAGACAACAACAACAACAACAGCAGTAGGAACTACAAAAACTACAGCAACAACAAACCGAAAACGTCGTCGTCGTCGTCGCTGAACGAACTTAATTAGAAAAAAACAAAAACAAAAACCGCGACCTCAACAAAATTTTAATGTTTTTAAATTAATTGCGGCCAAGAGAGACGCGATAAATAAAAACAAACACAAAAACGAATACGAATACAACAACAACAGCAACAAGAACTGTTGATATTTATCACGAGCCGTAAATGAAAAGCAACAACAGCAAAACGCAACTACATGAAAATCTTTTTTTTTGTATTTTTTTTTTCCTTTTCTTTGCTAGCACCCAAGTACAGCTTGTGCTCGTATATAAACATGTATATGTATGTGTGTGTGTGTGTGTGTGTGTTTACGTACCGGCGCTCGCCTTATAAAAACCGGCGCTAAAATTGACGTCGGGCTTCCCAAATTTGTCGCGTGTGGCTTGTTTGCTTCCAATTTGTATTTGCACTTGACGAAAAAAAGCAAGAGACACACATACACATACAAACATACGCACATAGAACAACAAACAGAATCATAGAGGAGAGGGTGAGAGATAAATTGAGAAAGCATCGAATACTGCATACGCTTACTAATTTAATTTATCCATTCAACACTTTCAATTACTTCGTAACGAAGGAGAAAGAACACTTGAAGAGGATCATGAAATTGTTTTTGTGGCTCCATCTGTTTGATTTAGCATGCAAATGCAAATGTTTCATTTCCATTCTGTTGTGCCTTCACTCACTGTGCACTATGCACTGTGCTTGTGATCTCTCTCGCTCACTCTCTCAAGAGCTACATTTTTCATTTACCGTTTCAACGTAATCTCTTGTGCATTGAGAGTGAGTGCGACCCAAAATTGAACTCAACTTAAGCTGAAGTGTGTGCTTTTTTAGTGGTAATTGTGAGGTCGTGCTTGTAGGGGAACGTGAGGGCGGGTAGGGTGGTCTGGCAGACTTTATACTTCTATTTGAACTAATTTGATATCATTTCTATTGCTGCTGCTGCTGTTGCTGTCATCGTGTCTTGTGTGTGCAGCCAAACGAAAACGAGAACGAAAATCAAATCAAATCAAATTGAATTTTGCAGCACAGCACACAAAACGTTAGCGAAGATGTCTACCCATCGACCACGCCCCCCCCCCCCACTTTAAGCTCACCACACCATTACGACAATAACAACAACTACAACAACTGTACATAAAAGTTGAATGGATCGGTGAATCCAGTTGCTATCTTCTCCTTTTCTTCTTCCTTTTTTTTTTGTTGAGAGAGCGCTTCACAATTCGCATTATTTGTGGGCCGCGTTCAGTGCGAGTTTTGTGTTTTCATTTTAAACCTAGCTAACTAAGCGCAAAAATGTTTTTCCTCCTCGTTCACTCGAACTTTAACTCAACTTTGATTTCTTAAATAACATTAAACGGCCAACACATACACACATATATGTATATAGTAGGAAATTCCATTTAATATTTGCTCTGTAGAAATATATTTGCTGCTTGGCTTCTTCGTTAAGACGCGACGCGTAAATTAAAAGCGAAGGAGCCGAAATAATAGTAAACAAACGAACGAACGAACGGAATGACAGACAGTGGGAAGGAACAGTGGAAGCCAGTGAAACACTTTGAAAGCCGGCAAGCCACGCTGACACATAGACAGCGAGCGAGAGAGAAAGAGAGAGAGTTATTTCCTTGACGTCGACTGCGACTGCGACTGCGACTGCGAATTTGGCGTTCGCATTGACGTCGACGCTTTTGCTTTTGTGCTTTGCATAAACCAAACGCAACAACTTTTTACCTAAACAAATCAAAAAGTTTTTGGGCCCACGCCAAGGGACATGAAAGGACAACGATTTCTTTGTGTGTGTGTGTGAATAGAGAGAGAAAGAAAGATGATGAGAGGAGGAGAGAAGGGAAGAATCTGCAGTAAAAGTCTTAACTTTTTCTTGCTACTGCTTCTGCTTTTGCCTTTTGTTTATTGTTGATTTTCTTGTTGTTGTTGTTGTTGTCTTCGTCTTGGGACAACAAACGTTGATGAAGTACGGCAACATGGCCAATTGCAACTTTTTGGTCAATACTTTGTTGAGCAACAATTAAGACAGGCACCAAAAACTTAGTTTTCAACCACTTTTACCCCCCAAACATTAAATGCAACAAGCTTATCATAACTGATACTTGAAATTTATTTGAAGTATAACTTATTTACAGTTATTTCTCATTCAGATGAACATCACAGATCTGTAAAAGTAAAACTTCTTGAGCTTAGATATATATATATATATATATATAGAATTTTATGAATTTGAACAAATCTTTAGAACGAGTATTCGGTTCGCACCTCATTACTATAACTTATTACTTATTCACATAAAAATGATGAACGTGCTATGAATAATTTATAAATAAATTACTTTAAACCATAAATGTTTTGCCTAACATTAAGAACCTTTCACGTCATCGCTATGCCACCAAATACTTGACAACGAGTAACACTCGCTTCTCGTTACTCGTTACTTTCTAATTGTTGCTTACAGAAATCTTTGAAGTACTTGACAACGAGCAAATCTCGATAATCGTTACTCGCTACTAGTTACTCGCTACTCGTTACTTTCTAATCGTTGCTTACAGAAATCTTTGTAATACTTGACAACGAGCAACATTCGCTACTCGTTACTTTTTACTCGTTACTTGTTACTCGTTTCTCGTTACTTACTAATTGTTGCTTACAGAAATCTTTGTAATACTTGACAACGAGAAAAACTCTATAATCGTTGCTCGCTACTCGCTACTCTCTATTCTACTCTCTACTCGTTGATTAAAGAAATCTTTGAAACACTTGAAAAAAAGCAAAACTCGCTACTTGTTACTCGTAACTAGCTACTCGTTACTTAGTAATCGCTGCTTAAAGAAATCTTTCAAAACTAAACTTGTTAAATGCAAATTTCTTTAATTTTAGTTTTCTTTTAAGCATAAACGTTTAAATTTTCGTTTAAATTGTCTTCAATACACCAACAACAAGAACAACAGCTGACGCTTCGTTTTTTATCGCTTAAATGCTTTAGTAAATTGGCAATGCTTAACTACTCTGGGTGATGGATTGACTGATTGATTGATCGACTGATAGATAGACCGATTGACAGTCAGCTAGCTTCAGTTTAGCATGCAAATCGCATTAATTGACTAAATGGCTTGCAATTTTTTTAATGCAATTTTATGCACTGATTTATTACTCAATTGCATTAGCATACTAACAGTTTCGAGTGTGTGTCTATCTCTGTGTGTGTGTGTGTGTGTGTGTGTGTGTGAGAGAGAGAGAGTAAGAAAGCCACACCCACAAATAACATGCATTTGCCACCCCTGCACCCCGCACCCAAGAATGCCGGGAAAGCTGTATACAAATTTTATTGATTTTCGCGTGTTTTTTTTTGGCGGTTTTGCAATTTTAGCTAACCTTTTTGGCCCATTGCACACACACACACGCACAACATATCTTTCTTTCTCTCTCTCTGTCTCTCTCTGTCTCTCCTTATGTTCGGTTCGGCGGGATTTAAGCGATAAAATTTTGTATTTATTGATTTTCATTTATGCTTCGCCATGCGGTGTTATTCTTTTGCCCATTAAACAGATGCTACACATGCTTTATGTGTGTGTGTTAACCCCCCACGCATTCCACCCCCCCCCCCCCCTCTTACGCTCCGGTTCCACTATGTGCACAAATTCCAAATGAACGAATCTCCTTGCTGAAGGTTTACCAACTACTAAATCCGGGTTTCTATTTTTATACCCTGATCCCATTAAAAATGGGAAAAAGGGTATAATGAAGTTGTGCAAAAGTATGTAACAGGCAGAAGGAAGCATCTCCGACCCTATAAAGTATATATATTCTTGATCAGACATCAACAGTCGAGTCGATATAGCCATGTCCGTCTGTCCGTTTGTCCGTCCGTCTGTATGTATGAGCCAACCGATCTCAGAGACTATAAGAGCTAGAGACTCCAGATTTGGAACTTAAGCTTGCCTAATCCCTAGGCAGTACAAGTTTGTTTCCGATTTTCGATAACTCTTCCCGTTTCCGATATACACATGGGATCGATAACAACAAAATCTTGAATTTGGAAAACTTTGAGTTTGAATTTGAATTATAAAACAAAATAATGACAATCTGTGAAATTTTTATCGAAATCGGATAATAAACACCGGAGATATGGGACATTGAAGTTGTGTATGCAGTATGCAGTATGCGCGTACACACACAAACACATACTTGCAAGCACTGACTGTACGCGTAAAGTATAGGGATCAGGGTATCGTCTAGTCGGGATTTCTCGACTAGAGCCTTCTTACTTGTTTCTTCTATTTTTGAGAAATTATTTTTGGGTGCGGCAACATTTTGAAATTAATAGAAAAGATTTAAGCGAATACAGGAAGAAACTTTTCATATGTTTACAGATATTTTATTCGCTTCGAAGTATATCATTTTGATGGTTTGTTTCTCTTTGTTTTGAGATCGAAATATTTATTCTTAATTATTTAAAGTAAAACAATATATATATATATATTTATACCCATACTCTCTCACACACACACACACACACACACTTTTCAGTCCATGGGGTGAGTGTGTGCGTGTGTGTGTGAGATGTCTTTTACATTCCTTTAGCCTTGTGCATGGGCCGGCATATGAATTTTAATTTCCGCTTCCGTTACATGCCCGCTATCATCGTTATCGTCATCGTCATCGACATCGTCATCGTCGCTGTTGTATGTCTGCTGTCATTGTCCTTTTCTTCATGTCTGTCATGTCCTTGGCTTTGAAAGCTTTTTGTTCTGTCTTCTTAAATTTCAATTTCATTCGCATTGAATTAAATACGAATTGTGGTTTCTTCACAATAATAATAATAATAAAGAACGAAAACCGCATTTGATTTGAATAGCTTTGAAAATCGATTCTAGTAATACGTTAACCAACACTGCCAACACGCACAATACTATGTAGTATCAATATATCATACCAAATGGGTTTCAATATATTCCCAACAATATGTTTTTAACCAATGATATTATTTTTTAGCCCATTTATAGTATAGTCAATCGATAACGATATCTTTAAAAGCTATCAGCTATGTGCTATTGTTTGTTTGTTGCGTGAAAGTCTAACAAACATTCACACAAACTTACAAATTTTAAATATGCGTTTGTTAACTTGTTTTTTCGTAGGTTTTTTAATCTTGGTTAAGCATAAAATATGATATAATGTTATATAATATATTCACACACATATTCAAGCTTAATCGAGCACATTTAATTATGCAATCGATAGAAAATTAGTTTCAAACCTCTATAAAAAGAGAAAGTGACTAACAGATACTCTTCTGAAGTTTCGCACATTTTCAACGGAAACGGAAACAATGACAGATACATTAACAGATACAGATACACAGATGCAGAGATGCACAGAAACATTTTGTCATCAAACTGTGAGGTTGAGTTGAACAACAACTGACATTTGACCATATATATATATATATTAAGCATAAGAGATATTTCCATTTACGCATTTCTTCATCAAAAGTATTTCTGCCATCTTTTTTTTTTTAAGCCCCAAGTTTGTTGTATGTTGCTGCAAACAGCAATAATTTTGTGGCAACTCAGCAAGCTGTATTTGAAATTGCATCAAGTAGTCGCTATGTATGTATATGTGTGTGTGTGTGTGTGTGTGCTCAAAAAGATTTCAATTAAAGTTGTTTCCTTCTGCAGCAGAAGCATCTTAACCCCCCAACCCCAACCCCTCTTCCGTCGTTTGGGTTTTCGCAAAGAACACGTAATGACAGCGATGATGGAAAAAGGATATGAAGGACATGTAACTAAAAGCCGCTGAGACAGCTGCCAACAAGCATGAAGTAGTTCGCATTGAGGTTGACACACACACACACAAACACACTCACACATACACATATTTATGTTTGCCCCCCTTTTTTTTTAATGGCATACCTGTTTGTGAATAATCAAAGTGAAATGTAAATAAAAAAATATAAAAAAAAAACTGCTTGCATAACAAAACGAGCGAACGAAACGAAACGAAACGTTATGGAACACACATCTTCTGCTTCTTCTTCTGCTTCTTGTTCTTCTTCTTGTTCGGTGGCAAAGTGTGACCAGTCATGCATGTAACTAAGCCTTCACACTTTATACATAAATGCATTTTGTGCCACTAAACGACATTGATTTGGTTTCGCTTACGCATAAATGAATCTGCGTCAGTTTCAATTTCAATTTTCAATTTCTGTTTCAAATTCATTTTGACAACAGTTGAATGCCTTTTGATAATATATATATGTTCAATTTCCATTTCAATTATCAAACAGAATTGACATTAAATGTGTCTTTCAATTGATGTATTTCAAAGAATTCTTTCTTTAGATCTCAAATGTATGTAAAGAAATTTTTGAAATTTGTTTTGAATTTGAACACTTTTTGTCCAAACAACTGTTTTTGTTGTTGGCCTGCTTCTAAACGAGGTGTGAACTTATTGAATAGCAAAATTTTGTAGGCGTGGCCGCCCATTGTCTCAGCTAAGTAAGAACAAAAGAGCGAGAGAGAGTGAGTGAGAGAGAGAAGGAGAGATCTAAGTAAATAAAAACGTGAGCTGCATCGCATTTAAGTTGATCTAATGACCAACTACGTGAGTTGACTCTCCAATTGGACTCTTCTCGTTTCTGGACACAAAGTTAAATAGCTTTAGGGGCTTTAGTTTATGGTGAGGGATAGGGGGGGGGTTGTTGACCATTAGATGGCTACAACAGCGGATTAGCCAAACTGGCGACGTTTTGACGCACCCTTCAAAACTAATATATATGCAAAAAAAACCAGAGAGAGAGAGAGAGAGAAAGATTGATTAAGTAAGAAAGCATTTATGAAAATAATAAAAATAGTATTAAAAAATGCAACAATAAAATGAATAACATTTTCAGTACCATAGAATGCGCTCTCTTTCTCCATCTCCATCTCTTTCTCTCTCGCACTCAAACACAATCAAATTAAAATGTTGGCGTAGGATGGAAGGGGGGTGGGGGGGAGGGGGTAGTACTAACTGATGATGAGTTTTTGGAGCACACAAAAAGAAAAGGCCATGAAATAAAATTTAAGCATTAAAAAAATATATCTTTATTTCATATTCAAACGTATTTCAGCAACGAGACAAACACAAACACACACACACACACATACACTCACACACTTACACACACACACACATATGTAAGAGCATAAGATTGTGAGTCTTGTTTTGAGTTATTTCTTTGTAATCTTTTTTTGGGCCATAAATATTTATAAAGACATCAAAAATTGATTGCATCGAAATTTTCCCAAAGAAGTGAAGCTCGCATAAAAGATAACTACATTGAAACAAACTGCTACCAACGATATTTAAACGTCTCTTTTTTTGTGTTTTACTATCTCTGAAGTTGCCTTAAAGCTGAATCGAACTTTCTTTTCTTTTTGCTTTGTGGCAATGAAAACTTATGAATGAAACCTTATATTTGAATTGTGAGAACATATCGAAAGTAACTCTTTAAGAAAGCATTATAAATTGTTCAAATTGCATATATATATATATAAACATATATATATATATATACTTAAACGTAAATTTTGAATGATTTTCGTTATTTTTTCATGTTCATATTTTTTAATTGCTTTGCTTTGCAGGAACGCTTAAAGCTTGGCTTATTGCCTACTTATTTGGGCGTGTTTGTGTTTAAGTATGCCAGGGTGTTGGGGGGGTGGTTGGGTTGGGTTGTGCGGTGATTTGTGGTGTTTTTTTTTTGGCTTAATGAGTTGCGCAAATGAAATGCAAACAAAAATATGTTAAAATTCAATTTCAAACTTGAACCAAACAGTCAGAGAATAAAAACAAAAACGCAACTTACACACACACACGCACACACATATAAAGCAAACTTGCTGTCAAGGGGTGCGGGTAGAAGGGTTGGGGATTAGGGGCTTACCACACGCTCTGAGCTAAGGGAGCTGACAAACAGCTGTAAATTGTGCGGTCGCCTAATGGCGTTTGGCTTGATGTTGATTAGGCATCGCTTCAGCTGATAAACTCACGCTGGCAACCGCAAAGCCCCTTTAGCCATGCCCACACACACACACACGCGGACAGACATCCACGCCGACGCTTTTTCATATGGAAATTTTTTTGTTGGCCACAAACAACAACAACAACAACAGAAACAACGGCAACGAGTCAAAAAAAAGTGAAATGTAAAACTTTTTGGCACAAATATTTTTTATGCAAATTGTTTTGGCATTTATTCATTTATATACCATAAATGTGTGTGTGTGTGTCCCTCTCTCTCTCTCTCGCTGTCTTTCTCTCTCTCTGTTGTTCTTTCTGTCTGTTTGTCACAATATCACATTGTTGTTGTTGTTGTGGTTGGGGATGGCATTTTCATAATTTAACTTTTCGGAGATTTTTGCTCGTTCGCTCGAGTGAAACCTGAGAGTGCAGTTCATTTATTATTTTAGGATGCCAACTTGATTAGTGGCCCAAACACACACACACACACACACACACACACACACACACATACATAATACATCTCTATATATATAGTATATAGTAGTATATAGTAGTAGATTTTATAGCTGCCTTTGGGGAACACTTTTCACACTGCTTCGTTTGGCCAACAACAAGCAGAGGCAAGCTAACTTGAAGAGGCTCAAGGATCCTTTTCAGCGCCAAGTTGTTCTTCTCTTCTCCTCTCTCTTTGCATTGTTGTAGTTTGTAGTTTGTTGTTGTTTGTTTGTTTTTGTGCATTTTGTTAATGAGAATTTGCCGTGCGACGAGTCCAACAATAATAATAAAAACAACAAAAAACAAAACATTCAAAACGGTTTTGTCAAAATTAAAATCATTCCACAACTGCTTTTAAGATACTCTTATTAATTTTTATAAACATGGCTTAGAAGGCAAGATACTTTTTTAAAAACTAGGAATTTTCGACAAATTTATTCATTCCCTTTTTTTTCTTAAAAATTTTATGTTTATACCTTTTATACAAAAAGAATTATATAAGGTTTGATTGAAATGATCGTAAATTTCATTCACGTTACGAATCTTTACACTTTGTCAATATACCCAAGTTGTGTAGTAGAAATCACTTAGTCGCAGACATTGCAACAAAACGAAACTTGTGCCAAAATGGCACATAAGAGCCAGGCAGACGGCCCAGTTGGCTGGCCAGCCTAACTACGGACAGAACAAATGCTCGTGAAAGGGATGGATGGGGGGGCGTAAGGGTTTGCGAACGAAGCAAGCAAAACCTGATGAAGTTGTCGCACACTTAATGTAGCATACTTTTGAGGTCCTTGTGCTAGTAACGTTTCCGTTTATTCTACTTCTTTTTGCTGTGATTGTATACCAAACACTATATATACTATATATACGCTATATAGTAAAGAAATATTCTCTCTTGCTTAACCTTAAACCTGATTTCATTGAATTAAAGCGTATTTTTTTGAAAACTTCTTCGCTTCAGTTTCCTGTTGAAATGATAGAACACTTTTATATATATCTATATATATATATATATTTGTGTGTATATATAGTATAAAGCTTTATATATACCATGTGAATTTGATTCTCAAAGCTGATGCTTTCACATTTCTTTGCGCTTTGTTTTTACAACAGAGTTTCGCACACAGTCTTAAGGTTCAATAAGTAAACTACTTTTCAATCTTCTACTTGACTACCTTCACTACTTCTATGTGTGTGTGTGCATTGTCTTTATCCATCTGTTGTCCCTCTACCACACACACACAAGCACACACACTTTATTGTACATCCGCTTTTGCAATTTCTTCAATTTGACTTGGTCGACGACTATTGCTCTAAGCATTCGCATTCGCATTCGCATTCTCTCGTTCGTCTTTCAATGGTGTCAATGTCTTTTTACTGTAGTTTTGTCTCTGTCTCGCTTTCTTTTTTTTTATCAGCTTTTGCTTGCTGTGTACCTGTGCGCGCGACTTTTGTCGCCTTGTGGCGCCTAAAACGATGCTATGATTTTTTCTCTTCTCTTCTCTTTTATTTTTTTTTTGTGTCTGCAGGCAAATGCTTGTCGGTTCGTTTTGTAAGTTCTGCCACTTCATTTGTGGCATACTATCTCTCTTTGTGTGTGTGTGTGTGAGTGTGCGTGTGTGCGTGTGTATTTTCCGTCTACTCAACACTTCCTAACCATCTTCCTCTCTCGCTGGAACGCTTTGGGCGCCTTCTTTGTGCTGCTTTTGTGCCCAAGCTGCTTGCACTTAATATGACAGCTTTTGGCATCGTTACACACACACACACACGCACATCTAAACAACAACAACAAAAGAGTATAAAAAATTAAAGAAAATTTGATGAAAAAGGCGAATATGATAATACAACAACAACAAAAAAGAAAACCCTTTCAGACGCCTTTCACGAGGAGGAAAAAAAAGAAGATACGTGTATATATATATTTATGTACCTCAATGTGACCGCATTTGTCTCCGTCTCTCCGTTTCGCTCATCACTCATTCACTTGTCAGAGAACACGCATACACAAACACACACACACCCCTATCCCTAGGTGTGAGAAAGAGTATTTGCATTTGTATTCAAAACGCTTAAAGTGGATTTTTATTTCCTGTTTCTGTAGCATTCTTTACTTAAAAACCATCTACAACACTCCGCCTATTCAGTACCTGCCCCACAACCCTACCCACCACCACACACACCACACACAAACACACATAGAACGAGGACATCATCAGCCTTTCAATACGACGGGCATGGTCTGTGTGACTCTTTTGTGTATTTCTAATGCCATATTTATACGCATTTACTTTCGTTTTGGGACAACATTGCTGTAAGTACATATCAGAGAGCGAGAGACAGACAGAGAGAGAGAGAGAGAGACAGAGAAACGAAATATGTTTATGTGGTATTTTTATATTGCCAACAACAACAGCTACAACAATAGCATTATCCTTATGCATTTTGAAAATTATTGTCGGTTTTTTCCCGGGACAGGGACAACAACAAAAGCATAAAGGATATTTGGATATTTATATATATAAATATATGTACTCACACATACTTATCTTATATCACATTCATATCTCTCGTTTTTCATTCGAATCGAATAAATCGAGTGAAAAGAAAGCAAACAACATATATATATATATATTCGACCTTGAATCACAGCTTATCAGCAACGTAGAAATATTATGGCAAACTATCTTTAAAGACAAATATTGCAAGAATTAAGTTGAATTCTTAACCGAAACTTTAATAATTCGATTGATTCACTTATTAGGCGACATTAATAATGAATTTTCATCTTTCTTACTTGCCTTTGGCCAATTTTGTTAACGTAATTAATTACATTGTTTAAGTGTTGAGACCTCATAATTATGTTGCGTTTCATTAACAATCTGAAAATGTTTCTGTTTCTTGAACAGTCTGCAGACTGACTTGTTGGTCAGGTATCAGCTATTTTGTCATAATCTCTATGTCATAATCTCTTGCCACTTTTACGCCCACTTTTACACACATATAATGTCCGGAGGCATTGCGTATATCATATTATTGAAAATTGTGTGTAGCGTTGGCAAAATATTTGCAAACGAAGGAAAAGATTTTGTATATATTTCCAACTATCGATAAGTTTTAACAGTTTCGATAACATTCAAATCCTTTATTTTCATAATACATATTTGATTTCTTTTTGGTAGCAAGAATAAAGAATATATATCAAACTATTGATAAATTTTAAAGATATCGATAACATTTAAATCCTTTTATTTCATAATCTATATTTGATCTCTTTCTGGTAGCAAGAATAACCGAGTTGATGAAGTATATATTTTTAATTATCGATAACTTTTAAAGTTATCGATAACAGTCTTTCCATTCCATGTTTTATATTTTTCTTTGCATTGTTTGACATAATCTCAATCGACTGCAAGAGATTTGATTAAAATTGGTTGGGAAAACACAAAGATATCGCCGATTAAAATTTAATCAAGCTCTTTCTGTTCAAAATTTACAAGCGTTATAAAATTTAAAAGTTAGACTCAGGCTCAGGGCAGCTTCAAGTCAATCTCTTTCGAAAACTAGAAAGGAAATCGAATGAATTGCGCTTGATCAATTCCAATGTGTGTATATGGTATATTATTAATATTTTTGTTATAATGATTATTATCATAATCGTTGTCTTTGTCATTATCATTATCATCGTTATCATTATCATTATCATTATTTGTGCACACGCAATTTATCGCTTGTCGCTATTTAAAGCTTCATCATTAAGGCATTGAAACGTTTAATTTTAATTTAATTTATGCACACACAGCTGTGCCAGCAGCTGTCTCTTCACCTCCCTCCCACCCTCGCCACACTGCACAGCATCTCCCTTTATCGCGGCTGACAATTTGCAGTGCATTAAATGCTTATAAACTAATTAGTTGTTAGTGCCTCAACGTAGTATTTCGTCGAAATGTACCACACTTTTAGCATATTTTGTGTTTGTTTGTGCGTCATTAAGCCAAATGCATTTGAGTTGACCAAAAAAGCCAAAAAATGTTCTCAATTGGCAACTGCAGAAATGTTTAGTTGTAACTTAACGTATTTGCTGGTTCAAATGCTGTTTAACTCTAAACATTTTTGAATCGTTTAACGTCCTGTTTAACTGCCTGTATAATAGATACATAGATACATGTTCTTTCTTGTTCAGCGATTGTCAACTAAACTGTTAGCTTAATACTTGTCACTTATGCACAAAGTTCGAGTTCGATATGGTTGAATACCGACGGGGCTTTACTCTACTTCGGTGTCATGGGCTGTGTGGGCATAATACCTACTTACGACCAGCAACGATTGCAGTTTTGCAAGTTTCTGACAGTTTAAACCTACTTAGCTTCAAATTGAAACGGGTCTTAGGACAATGGCGCTGGCGCTGGCGGTGGCGTTGGGTAAAACTTTCTCCTTTCACCCACGAATGCCACTCAATTTAAAGCTTCAACTTGTGCGAAACACACACACACGCACACACAAACACATGCACGTTTCTGTGTATAATGTGTACAAGCTATATAATCATAGCATTCATTGCCTGCTGTGCGCACACATGACGTATGAGCAATTTTGAGGCCGTCTCGTCGAGTCTCTATCGCACGTTGCAAAGGCTGCTGCTATTCATTCCACTTTTTGCAAGTAGTAACTGCTTGCAGTTTATAGCGCTTCACAAGTGCTATCAATGTGCTAACAGACACACACACACACACACAAACACACACAGTCGTTGCTGTGTTTGTCGCTCCCTAAGTGTCGCTTGCATTTTTGTAGGACATTAGCAGCACACACACAGAGAGACAACAAAAGCGTCAAGCAAATAGCGCACATTATAAGATACCAATACACACACACACACAAACACACGCAGATGTTAAGGTGTGTGTATGTATAGACAGCAGTCAGTTTTAGTTAGACATCGAGTCGAATTGTTGCTACAAGCATAATCGTTGCCAATTGACAGCAACTGCTGCTTCTGCTTCTGCTTCGTCTGCTGCTTCTTCCACCGCCTATAAAGGCGATATAGATGAAAACGCTGATGACGCAATATTCTGGCCGCTTTAGATGAACGCAAAGAAATTACTTTGAACTTCGAACTTTACTTGTACTTCATAGTATCAAAAAGGATTTACAAATAAGCATCTTTTTTTTTGAAAATAACATTTTCAGCTTTTTTTTTATTCAATGCAGAATTTAACACCAAAAAGTAACATAGAAAAACAGAAGAAAAATAACATTTTGGATCCGATTAATTTTCGTCAGCGTCGTCAGTTGGTGCAGTGCCACAAACTTCACGTATTTTTTTCAAATCATCCCAACGCACTTTAAGTGCACGCTTAGCAAAATCATATTTATTATTGATATCTTCATTTTGTTGCTCAATATTTTGCTTTTCGGCCTTAAGTGCGTTCATTTGTTCCATGACTTGCGGTGAAACGTCTAAGCTAAAACCGGCTGCATGTTCCTTTTCAACAAGTTCTTTCTCTAGTTCCCTGATTCTTTCATATCGACTGGCACACAATTGCAGCGCATCACGTAGCTTTTCAGTTAGTTCCCATATAGCCGTATCGGTATTCGATTCTGTTTGTGTCAGAATGGTGGCGACAGCAACAATCGGTTTCTCACGCAACTCTTCCATTTGCACTAATTGTCGATCATACAAAATGTGTTTAATTTGCAATTGGTTCATTAAAACTAAATTCATTTGCTTAACGCGCAGTAACTCTTCCTCTACCAACGTGCGCGCTCGTTGCTGACTATCCTGCAGCCATTTATTGAAAGGATCACTCTTGAATTCTTCGTTCTTAGGACTAGGCGACACTATCATGCTATCATTGTTGTTGTTGGTAGCAACGGAATCTCTATCATATCTTTTGCATGCTTGAATCTCAACGGGATCTGTCATGCAGGCCACTTCAATCGATACATTCAGCTGACGATTAGCCGGCTCCTCACTGTTCACAGAATCTTCCATCGCGACACTCAAATAATACTGTTCTCGTCGTACATCGCGTGCGAACATTCTCTGAGTTCTGCGCTCACGTTCCACGGATAAATGATTCTGTTTAAGAGATAATAATATACAATAATATTCATGCTTTTGAGCTATTAGAGCGACTTACCAAGCGACTTGGCAAACAAGATTCACGACTTTCACTTATTCTTGCTGCCTTTAAGGCATTGTTTTCTATTGACTTAGCTGCCATTTTCGATTGTAGATTAACGAGCATCTCTTCAGCCTGGTTCAGTGTCTGACTTATTTGCTCTTTATCCTTTGTAAGATCAGAAATTTCTTTTTGAAAGAGTGCACGCTCAGTATTCAATTGGGCTTTATTGTTTGTCTGTGGACATTTTTTACTTAGTTACCTCAAAGTTTTATGAATATGTTTGTTTCTTTGTGTACTTACTATATCCAATCTTAGATCAATAATTTGCCTTTGCATAATTTTTATTTGCTTGACGCTGTTTTGATGTTTTGACCTTTTTACTGCTTTGAAATAATCTTTTATTGTTTTCTGCTGCTGCCAAAAAGTTTGTGGCTCAAAAGATTCCTGTTAAACATAATATTACTATATTGTTTAAGCTCGATTTTTGTATTATAGCTAAACTTACCGCTAGCTGAGTTGGTGACGTAGTTATTGATGCATTTGTTATATTATTGCCAGCTTTGGCTTCAGCTTCTCTTACGTTTGAGTCCAGCATTTTATTTGTTTCTTGTGCTTTAAACAGTTTCTCTTCAAAGTTGCTAGCTTTGTCTTCAGCTTCTTTTAGGAATAAATCCAGCATTTTATTTGTTTCTTGTGCTTTAAACAGTTTCTCTTCAAAGTTGCTAGAATTGTCTTCATCTCCTTTTAGAACTGATTCCAGGTTTTTATTTGTTTCTTGTACTGTAAACAGTTGCTCTTTAAAGTTGCTAGCATTGTATTCAGCATCTTTTAGGTATAATTCCAGCTTTTTATTTTTTTCTTGTGCTTTAAACAATTCATCTCTAATGTTACTAGAATTGTCATCAGCTTCGATGAGATTTGATTCCAGCTTTAAATTTATTTCTTCTGCTTTACACAGTTTCTCTTTAAAGTTGCTAGCATTTTCTTCAGCTCCTTTTAGAACTGATTCAAGCTTTCTATTTTGTTCTGCTTTACACAGGTCCTCTTTAAAGTTTTCAGCATTGTCATCAGCTTCGATAAGGTTTAATTCCAGCATTTTACTTGTCTCTTGTGCTTTAAACAGTTCCTCTTTAAAGTTTTCAGCATTGTCTTCAGCTTTTTTAAGGCTTGATTCCAGCTTATTATTTATTTCTTGTGCTTTGCATAGTTCTTCTTTAAAGTTTTCAGCATTGTCTTCAGCTTTTTTTAGGTTTAACTCTAGATTTTCATTAGTTTTCTTTGCTTCGCAAAGTTTCTCTTTAAAGTCTTCAGCTTCTTTTAGGTTTTCGTCTTGCTTAAAGAGAGTTTGTTGTGTCGTGCACAGTTGTAGCATAAACTTTCTTGCATTTTCTCTAGATTCTTGATTATCATCATCTAATAGCTTAAATTTTGTTTCTATAAAGCGCTCTACATCAGAACCATACTGGGATAAATTGTTTATCTGCATCAAGTATTTGAATCAAACATGTTGTTAATTTTTTAATGATTTTAAATAACACTTACCAAATCGAAACCTAACTGATCAGTTGACGCTTTGCTCTCAAATTCGGTGGTATTTTTGCTTAGTTTCGTTTTAATTTTTGTTAAGCGAAGGTTAAGACGAGCATTTGCCACTTTTTGCTTTTTTAAGTACTTATCCTTGGAGGCTGATTTGTTGATTAGTCGCTGGTTTAAGTTTTTCAATCTGGCATTTTCGTTGAGCATGCGATTTATGAATTCTTCTTCGTCTATGTTAAGATCGGTCTTCACTTCAATTGCAAGCTCATCTTTTTCTATATCCAGTTTCACTTTTTGATGTTCAAAGTGTAAAATATCTAACTGTAGTTGTTTCTTAGACATTTCGATTTTGTCAAAATCTCGTTTAACTCGATCGGATTGTTCGAATATCTTCGTCTCCAGCATTTCTAGCGTGTGCGTAAAACTCATTTTTGTGACTCTTGTTCTTGACAGCACTCTATTCGCCCACTTAATTAATTTATGTGTGGCCGATGTATTAAATAGCTCGTCATCCATATCCATTCGCACTTTGAGTGCCTTGTTTAAATGCGATTCAGTTAGTTCATACGCGCTTGCTAAACGGTCCATATTATTGGCATTGACTTCACAGCGTTCGATCTTTTTAATCAAGTCCTTAAATTGGTTATGTATAACTTCGACATTCCTCAACAGAGTCTCATTCTTTGCAGCGTTGTCTCTCATCTTCAGTTCGATTATTTGTAGCTCATCCAACTGCTGTTCACAAACGGGCGCTTCAAAAAGGAATTCCAAAAGTTTCTGAAATTTGTTCTCTTTCATCTGAATCGGTATGAAGATATTGTTGCCCTTTAGTTTCTCATAAACAAGTTCAAAATCTGACTTGAGCTGCTCAAAATCGGAAATTGGCTTCTTAGATATTTTATGGCTAAAATTATCGATATTCAATAGTTGTTCCGTCACTAGCATCTGACTGTTTTGATACAATGAAACAGCAGCCACCTTTTCAAATGCCAATTGTTTGAATATCAAATCATTTGCTGCTTTAAAATCGGCTAGTTTTATTTCGCTATCAAGTTCCTCTTCTTGTTCATCGTTGTCGCTCTTGGGATAGCGAGCATCGCAATTATTGTTGTCATCATCGGATTCGGATGCCATTTCATGATATTCTTCGCTTTCGGACATTATTTTTTGTGCACAATTATTTAATATTTTTTTTTTTTACAAATTTTCAAGTTTAATTTCAAAAAGTAATAAAATAAAATGAGATATGTTTGTTTGGTTTTATATACTGAATGACTACTGCTAAGCCTTACACTAAGCTTACTTTTTCAACAAAAAATCCAATGCCAACGTGATGCATGCCACAACATACTTTAAAACTGTGTTTCGTCTACTTTTTGTCACCTTTGATTGTCCATCCCGGAACTACTCGCCTTAAATCCATATCTGTCTCTTTGTGTGTGTTGCACCTGCCTCCTCCAACGAAGCATTCTCTTTATGCCTTTTTATCACATTCTACTTTCATCACTCTCTAATCACTTTACTTTTTGCCGTTCCTTTGCTTTCTCCTTTGCTCCGTTCCTTTTGCGACAAAGCATAAAGCATACTTTTGGGCAGCCATTTTCACTGTCACATTTAATTGAGTTTGCTGGCTCGACTTGGCGCGCGAACGCTAAAAGCAACGTCATTACGTTCCACTTTCACTTCCCCTTGCCCATTCCACCTTGCACAACATTTTTAAGATGCCAAACCCCTCCCCTCCCCTCCGCAACGGCAACAGCACCTTGCCATCCGCTCATTGTTTTCCCCATTTAATTGTCAAATGGCTCGGCTGGCAGGGACTCGACTTTCATTTCACCCATGTGGGAGGAGTGTGGATAGCGTAGACGGGGGGGTGGCTGTGTCTCTGACGTGACATTTGTTGCAAGCCCAGCCATTTTTATGGCCATCCACATAGTCCAATGAGTCTCTATCTCTCTCTCTCTCTCTTTGTCTTTCTTCGATAAAATTATTGTTGGTCCCCTTGGCATATTCTGCTGCTGCTGCTGCTGCTGCTACTGCTGCTTCTTCCTCTTCTACTTTGCCTTGGGCCCTTGTTTTTTTGTTGGTTGGTCTGACGTCACGAGAGTCGCAATATTACAAGCGTCCGTTCAATTTTGTCGCTCAATTTGCAGTCACAAAAGAAATTACAACTCAAAAACAGATGAAAGCTAAAAACAGAAATTGCCAAAACAGGCGGCAAAATGTGGCAGCTGGCTAGCGGAGTGAGGCGTAAAGCGTAATGCGTAAAGCGAGAGGGTTGCATATATATATCTGAACATTGCCAGGAATTGGCCTTTTAAACAATCGGCTGCCAAAAATCAAGTGAAATATTTTCTTTTCCACATTTTCCTTGTTTACCTTTCTCTAACATTTTCATATCAATTCGTGTATTTTTTGCTTTGTGATTATTTTTATTGCATTTTGCGCTTTGATTTCATTTTTGGCAGCTTAAACCGAAACTGGGCGTAGCTGGGGGCGGCGCTACCTTGGCAGTCCCAGCCACTGTGACGCCTTTTGATGTCGCCGTCGCAACTTTTCATACCCTGAACTCCTTTTGGAAATGGTTGAAACGGGTATAATGAATTTGTGCAAAAGTATGTAACAGGCAGAAAGAAGCATCTCCGACCCCATAAAGTATATATATTCTTGATCAGCATCAACAGACGAGCCATATATAGCCGTGTCCGTACGTCCGTCTCAGCGACTATGAAAGCTAGAGACTCCAGAAACATAAGGTCGCCTTATCCTTAGGCAGTACAAGTTTGTTTTCGATTTTCGATGACTCTTCCCGGTATCGATACCGCTAATTCTAGGGTTGAGGGTATCTTCTAGTCTGGACTTCTCGACTAGTTTTCTTCTGTAAATCGCTAGATGCGAAGTCCCAAAAACCACTTTCGCTATATTTTAAATGAGAAAAGCGTCCTTAATGACTTAAAACTAAAAGCATTCCTGATTAGCATTCATATATCGAATATATCAGGATATAAGCTGACTAAGTTTTGTGTAACTGCAAAGTTATTGGCAAAAGCAGCTTTTGAGTCTTATGGTGTCAAGCCAAGATACAAAAACACACACACCCACACACACATACACACACACACATTCTCTCTCTCACATTTACAGAGATTTAGCTATAAAGATGTTTGCATGTGGGTGTCAACTCTTGTCTGCTTGACATCAATTGACTTTTCAAGCACATACACACACTCGAACACACACACACACACACACGTTCATGAGATGCATATTGCAGGCTCTCCGAAGCAGGCTCTTAATTTAGCTGTCATTGAATTTAATTGCTATTTTCGGACAAGAAATTTTGCTTTAAAGTGCAAAACATTTTGTGTGCATTATGCAACATATGCTAGTGTGTGTGTGCATCATGTGCATTACACGCGCCAATGCAGCATGTGCACCATGTGGCAAAGTGCAAGTGGCTGAGTGCATAAGTGTTTGCATCTATCCATGCGTGTTAGTAAGTGTGTGTATGGGTGTGTGTGTGTGTGGGTGTGTGTATGCAAAGTGGGTTAAGTGTGTTAGCAACAAAATTCATGGCATACTCATAGGCGCCAAGGGATGACAACACACGCACACATATGCAAATTGCAATGCTATTAACAGCCACAACAACAACAACAATAATAATACTTTTGAACCCATAAATATTTATATATATATGTGTGTGTGTGTGAGAGAGTGAATCAATACGTTTGACACTAATTTTGGGTAGCATTTGCATTGTAAACTGGGCAACAACAACAACAACAAAACAACAAAAACCATCATCATCAGCATTATCATTGTTGCACAAAGGCTCGAAACCAAACACACAACACAAAAGCTTCAAATTGCAGCTGGGCCAACAAGCAGACAGACAAGTGACAAAAGAGAGACAGAGAGGGAGAGAGAGAGAGAGACACACATAAGGGAATAGAAAGATAGGCAAGGGGGGAAAAGGGAGACAGGCAGAGATTTAGCGACTGAGGATGAAAGCACTGCTGACCAGCGTGTGTGTGTGTGTGTGTGTGTTGTGGCTTACCAAACTGTGCAGATGCCTCTATCAACTGCCAGCTGTCAAGAATGGATGGGGTGGATGGTTGGGAAGGGGATTATTCCCATGGCGCATCATTGGATATATATGTTGTGAGATTAAGCAGTCGCAAAGCTGTGCAAATCAATTTTCAAGATATGATAAACGTTGTGTTGAAACCCAAACAACACCCCCCTCCCCCCTCCCCCCTCCCTTCGATGGTTCCTCCCACCCCTCTTGCGCCGCAGCATTGTACGCTTATTACTTTAGAGACTTCATCACACTCATTTAAAGTTAAATCTACAACTATTTGTCAAATCAAATTCCCTTGAAAGCTTCATCAACTTTTTCTAAACCAATTTTCATTAGCTTTGTTTGACGACCTTAACAAAATTGTTTGTGTGACAAGAACTTTGGTTGATACCTTTTTTAAGGAATACTCACACGATTGTTAAGCATGCTTTTTTTTTCTACAATGCAAATTGCACTTCGATGCGAAAAGTTAAAGCTTTGCTGAAGGATTTCTCTTTAAAGTGAACATGTAATATGCATTATTTTGCACGCACACACATGCCTATTACATTCCATATGTGTGTGTGTGTGTAATAAGATTATGTTCATATTTGCGCTTTGATTTCCTTTCGAAATGCATAGCGTGACACACTTTTATCATTTTTTTATCAAATTACTCGTTGTAAATTAATAAAAACGTTTCCCTTCCCCTCCTAAACGATAATTGATTTTGCTTATCAGGGAGGAGCAGCAGGTGAAGGTTACGGATACTAGAGTTCTACATATGTACGGTGTGTGTGTGTGTGTGTGTTAGTGGTGGGCGAAAGGGGGTGTATTGAGGGGCGTATTGAGTGTTTTGCTGAAATTGCGCATACGCAATGTTGCTGCTGCTGTTGTTGTCATTGTTGTTGTTGTTGCAACAAAGCCAACCAATCGCTTAGCCACCGAAATATGCTTTTGCATTATGCAATGCACTCTGCCCGTTAATGCACTACACACACACACACACACATTCCCCTCTCACTCTCCCACTCTCTCCCTCTCCCCATGTTTGCCTGACCTCTTTACGCCTCTGACGCTACTTTGCTTTTACTGGCTTCATACAAGCCATGTATAAAACATGTTTTTGCATTAAAGCGTATTTCGCATTTTGGATTTCGTATTTTGCACATTTCTACACACGTACATACAAACACACACACACACACATATACTTTCTTACATATACGTGTATATACATTTGCTACATTTATATTTTGTGCTACATTATTTATGAGCAAATCGTATGAACGTCAGGAGGAGGAGGAAGGACTATGACGACCTCATGATGCTTCTTATGATTGCAGCAATCATCATAATGTTTAGCATCATCATGATGTTGCTGATGCTCTACTGCATTTAAGTGCAAGCACACTGCGAGAGCGAGAGAAAGGGAAAGAGGGGAAGAAAGACTTTTTGCCATTTTAAAGCCGTTAAAGGTCCCTCGTCTGTTTGCCTAATGCTGCCTTGCGACCTGTTTGACGTCATTTGCTTGCTCGTTAGCTACCACACACACACACACCCACACACACACAACTAAGCAGATCAGCAGATTTGGTCTTGTGCGACCAAAACCTTGTTCACCCCTTAATGCCAATGCCCCTTCACTACATCCTTTGGTATATGTAGTATGTAAGATAATTGAAAATGACGCGTCGCGCCACATTTGTCATCCCAACTTGCATGACTTTAAACACAAACACAAAAAACCAACAACTGGAAAAATGCTTAAAACGGGTTATATTCTTCACAAAGCATTCATTTGTTTCGGAAGGAGGATTCTTTTTACTGTTAATTAACGAATTAAGATCGTTTTCAACGAGATGAAAAGTTATTCAAGAGTTTATTTTGTCAACTTACTTTTTTCTAAGCGTTTTCGAAGCATATTCAAAACATTTGTGGTATAAACAATTACATTTATATAAAAGTGGAAAGACAATTTGAAACCAATCTGGTATATTTATCTATATTTCTTTAGTATTTTAATATATAATATTAAAAAAAAGATTGCAAATGAAATTCAACTTATAAGTAATACTTAAATCAACGTTAAAATGTTGTTATATACTTGAACTTAGAGAATTACTGGATATCTTTGAATCAAGCACACTTCAAAGCTGCAGCTGTCTGTTTGGCAATTTTTGTTGTCCTTCTCGTTTTTTTTTTGTCTGACCAGAGTTTTGGAACTCAGTTACTTGTTGTCTTTTTTTCTTTTTCGGCTGGCGACGCGCAGTCTGAAGTCCTTTTTCTGACACTTTTTAGAGAGTGTGTGTGTATGTGTGTGTTTGTGTGTTGCTGGACAGCAGCGAACAAAAAATTTTTATTTTTTTTTTGGTGGTGTTTTGTTTTTTTTTTTGTCAGTTGCGCTTTATTAATGAACATGGCGCGCAGCGTGTCAATAACAGCGTGAAAACGAGGTAGGGAGATTCGTTGGGGAAAGGGAAGGGATGGGGGTGTGGGAAACAAGCACAAATACAATGTATAAATATTATGTAAACACGCAAACAATGAAGTGATTTGTTGCTACTTAAATTTAGCCCCCCGAGAGTGTGCTCCAAAACACACAACAACAGCAACCAACATGCACAGCACTGAATTTGTAAGAGAAGGTGAAAGAGGGTGGTAGAGAGGCGAAGGGGAAAGGAGGTGGTGTAGATTGGACCGGCAGCTACTGTTTTTTCTTGGCTGCCGGTTCGCTTAGCTGATGCTGCAACTTGAAGAAATCTTTTCATATATATTTTTTGCCACTCTTTGCTTTTGCTCTACTTTCATGCGCTTGTTGTTGTTGTGGCAGTGTGTGTGTGTGTGTGTAGAATAACTGGAATAAGTTGCCAAAGAAAAGCAAAAACATGAGAACTGAATGGAAACATATAGCCAAGCGTCGGTTGTCGAGCGCAGTCGCTGTAAAGAAAGCAAATAGCGCCCAAGGCGTGCCCAAAAACGTAAAAAAGAAGAGAATTGGGGGTATTCTATCCTGCCTACCTACCTACCCTGTTTCTAGCTTGTTTACCAACACTTAAACAGCCCGGCGAGTGGAACACACTTGGCAAAATGCCTCACTGGCTAACTGCCTAACTGGCTGCCGGGCTGCCTGGCTGCCATTCGCGATAAGCAATGCAGCAATCCAGCAATCCAGCGAGCCGCAGGAGCCATAAGAGCTTTAAAAGATGAGGTGCCTCTCCCCCAACCCTCCGCTTGCCCGTTACCCATCTAAACCCAAAGCAGTTGGCTAGAAAGAATTGAGGCCCTTACCTGTGGCTGTATGTTGCTAGCCTTCTACGATATAGATAAATATATATATATATCTCGGTTATATATATATACATATGTATAAAGACTATATTGTAAATCAGATGGTCAATTCTAAAGCTTTGGCAGAATCTACTTAACAAGAATGAAACATTTTAGTTATATGCGAATTTTTAACGTTTAAAAGATTCTCTTTTGAATGTTATACATATGATTGAAGCATTATTCAATCGAATAACGCTATGTACAACTTTTCACATAGTTCTTATGCATTCTTTTAGTCTGAATATTTAAAATTGTTAACATTGCTTTCAATAATTTTAAATTAACAACTCATTGTGCAACATTTTGTATTTATTGACTTTACAATTTCAATGAAAGTTATTGTTTTATTATGTTGTAATAACAATTTGCAACATTTGTTGCAACAAAGTGTTTTTCTCTCTCTTTTGTTTTGTGTGTTTTTGCTGCACATGATTAACTTTAATTTGCTCGGTTCAGAAAACCATAAACGCACTTTCATCACTCAAAATAGATCCATCCACCTGGCTTAACACAAATTGATAAATAGTGCGTGGTTATTTTGTTGCCGTCAGCTGCACGACTGAGTGTGTGTGTGTGTGTTGCACGCCACATGGTTGAAAGCAGTCATTAACAATAATCGAATGTTATTATCCCATAATAATAATAATAATAACTTAACAATTGCTCAACTTCAGCTGCTATTTAATTGAAACATTATATATATATATATATATTGAGTGGTTGACTGGCGCACACTTACACTACACTTGAGCCTTGAGCCTTGAGCCTGTCCTGTAACACCAGAACCACGTAATTGATTGGGCGGGCCATTGTGTTGTGTTGATAAGGCAGCTGGTGCTGCACTGTTGCAACTACAACAACGCCTGCTTCATTATTAAATCATTTCAATTATAGTTGAACTTTCAAGTGTCGGTTCGACGCGGTGCGGTGAGGTGAGTTGGGGTGGGAGCGAGGCTAACAAAGCTGTTCACATTTTGTATTATTCCATCGTTTATAAGTTTTATAAGTTTCTTTCTTTACCAGACATTGGTGTTTCCTCTTCGCAACAATGCAACAATGCAAACAAAATAGCTAACAAATGTGTCGCATCTTGCAGCTGCCTTGTGTTAGATGAGCGGGGCAGAAGTTCGGGGGGGTGCAGGTGTGCACCATAATTGTGCATTGATCATCATAATCATATTAAGCCATCAAAATTGCGCATGTTGCACACTCAAACGCCACTCAAATTGTCAATTCAATTCAGGTCTCAATCAGTTGATCAATCATCAGACTGCAGTCAATCAACAGCACTTAATCAAATGAAGATTGTTTGCAAAATTGGTTAAATTTCAATTAACAAAACTATTTTCAATCGATAACTAAAAGAAATAACAAATTATTTGATCGAATTTGTTTACATCTCGCAAATTTGGATTTTAAAGAGTTTCTGGCTTCATATTTCTTGTTATTATTGTTTTAAAGACTATCGATTCTCAGGTTAGCTTAAAGTTGAACAATGATATAGATATCCATAAATCTAAGCACTCTTAATTCTTTTTCCTCTCTCTTTCTCTCTGTTGATTGTTTGTTTGCCTTTGTGTTTCTTCTGTCTTTGTGTGTAGTTGCAAGTTTAACTGCCGCGTCTCTCTCTCTCTCTGTTCCTCTCTCTACAACACTCTATCTTTATGTATATGTTAAATATTCAAGTGAAATAATCAAATATAACGAAACGAAGAAACGAACAAAAGTGAACGAAATATTTTAAAGAAAAGGAAATTCGAAATGAAAATAAAGCTTAAAAGACATTAGACAACAACAACAACAAGAACACCCAACGAATCAGCAACAACAACAACAATGATTGCCACACTGTTCATCATCTTTGCATTTATACGCGCCTTTCCCTGGAGTCGGCATCGAGCATATGCCGCTGCAGCTGAACGCCCGCCACTGGCGCTAACCCTAATGCCCGCAACAGATGATGGGGAGCAGCAGCAACAACAACCGATTAATAATAATCATGACAGGCCAAGACCCTCAATTACAACAACAACAACAACAATGGGCAATGGTCATGGTCATGGTCATGGTTCGGGTCATGCGGAGCCATTGCCACGAGCTCGTCGCAAATCATCTAAGTTTCATGAGGTAACATTTAGTGGCAGTGTTGGCGGCGGCGAAAGTGATGGTGAAACCGAACCAGCGGGTAGAGGAGTAGGAACAGCAGCGATAAGTCCTGGAACGGGAACGGGAACAGCCGCAACGATGAAGCGTCATTCCTTGAGCGCCACAAGCACCACAAGCAATTCGGGATCTCTGACAGCAACGGCGCCATATCGAACGTTGGGCAGCAACAACAGCAGCAACAACAACAACAGCAGCAACAACTTTAACACAAGCCCCAGCAATAGCAGTCGATCGCGAGGATCGCGTGACTTTGAGCATGGCCAGCACGAGTATTATCAGCTGCAGGCAGCCGGCTCCTCCTCATCGAATGTCATGGGGGCACGTGGCATGACGCAACGCAGCGACACAATGGCCACCGAGGCCGAGGAGTTTGAGGATGAGGAACGACCGCCTCTCGATGATGATGAGGAGGCGAGCTATGATCGTGAAACAGAGGAATTCTATAGCAATATACAGGATGCCGCAGGGACATCGAGCAGTCGCAGTAAACGCTCCTCATTATTCTCTCGTTCCGATAGCTCGGCAACGACAGCATCCTCCTGTGCTGGTGGTGCCGGTGGCAAACGTCGTTCGGCTGCCTCCATAATGTGCTCGTCCCTCTGCTCCGATGTGTTGGTCAACAGCGATCGTCGCAGCTCGACAGCCACCGAGTACAGTGCTAAATCGATAGCGGGTTCCGTTCCGGTCAATACGCAGCGTCGGTCAAGCGGTCGCATTCGACGCTATGTTTCCCGAATGACCATCGCGGGAGCGAGGCGTCGCACAACGGGAAGGTAATGCAGCATCCCTCATGCTGACTACACTTAAACTCTCTCCCAATCCTTATAACTATTCCATTCTATTCTAATTTGCACTATTTTTGTTTGGTGTGTGGCATTAACATCGGTTAGACGTAATATACATAATAATAAGTTCGATACGTAACGATATTTATCGATATTGTCTGTCTGTTTTTCTTATTTCCTTGTCAACTCATTTCCTCTTTTTGTGTTCTAACTGTGTTTTATATCTTTTTCCTTCCTTCCTTTCTTATATTCAAACAGAAGGTTAACCAAAATCATTTGGTTAGATTTTTTTGCCTCTCAGAAGAATACGATAACAACTTTCGCTTATAAAAACTAAAGACAAACTTTATAGTAAAATCTCTCCCATATTTGTGGAGTGTAGTTCCCAGTGTACTAGCTAATATTTTTTTATTTAAGTCTTTTACATAGGGTGAATAATTGTAAATTCCATTTAGTTTGTTTTCAACTCAGTTATGAGCCATTCTCTTGCTGCCATTGCTCGTGCCGCGACAGCAGCTTCATGCCCAATGGCTTAATCTGTTTAAAGGCACGCTCCAAGACTGCTTCCTGTGAGTTTTCCGGTTTACTTGCACCCTTGCCACCGCCACCACCAGTGACACTGCCAGCGACACCGCCACGTGTTGCACAACGCATACGTTGCATGCTTATCTCCTTGCACGCAAGACGAATCTCATCGCCCGTTAAGTGCTCAGAGTGTTGCACCAACAGCTCAAGCAATCGTCCCGTTAGACTAACAGTTGAGCCAAGTAGCCGTTGGATAAGACTACTGCGTTCCGCGGCATTTGGCAACTGAATGAGTAGCTTTTTCTCGAAGCGTCGCAGAAATGCCTCATCAATTTCCCATGGTAGATTTGTGCTGGCCAACACAAAGACGCCGCTCAGTGTATGCTCCATGCCATCGAGCAGCTGCAACAGCTCGTTCTTGAAACGCTTCGACGACTCATGATCTGTGGCACGATCTCGTCGCGACGTCAGACTCTCAATCTCATCGAAGAATATCACCGAGGGGGCACGTCTGGCTGCCATATGGAATAGGACACGCAAAATCTTCTCGGATTCACCGCGCCACTTCGACACCATAATGCTGGCGGTGATATTGAAAAATGTGACCATGCCACGCGTCTCTGCATAGAGTGCCTTTGCCAGAAAGGTCTTGCCACTGCCCGGTGGACCGTGCAACAGCAACGAACGCCAGGGCTTCAGACCATGCACAAATAGCTGCGGATACTCGATGGGCGTGAGCACCGCCTCCTTGACCAGCTCAATGGCACACTGATTGCCACAAATGTCCGTCCAGCGCAGCTTGATGTCCTCGGTGAGAATGCTCGTCTTGACAAGTTCGGCCAGCGATTGCCATTCCACCGAGGCAAACAATGCATCATCGCCCGCATGACCATGCTCGATTTCGCTCAGTGCACAAGCGGGACGCTGTGTTGTCGTCGTTGTCGTTGTCGTTTCGGCTGTCTCAATTTTCTTTACATGCAACGGCAAACTGTTTGCCTGCAAACCCGATTGATCCAAACTGGCAGCCGCTGCAGCTGTGGCAGCTCCAATGCCCGCATGCCACACAGCCTGCTGGGACTGTAACTGTAATTGTGACTGTGACGCTGACTGTGTTAGCTCCTTGCTACCGACCGGCTTTGTTGAGTTTGAATTTGAATTGAGTTCCAGTTTGAGCTTTGGTCCCATTTTCTTTAATATACGCGGATATTTGCCAAATTTCATGTTGAAAAAACTCGCATACTCCAAATAGATGGCATCCAAGTCAACATTGTCGCACAGCTCGTATTCGTCGGAGAGTTTACCCTCACCCTTCAACGCTTCGGCGCTGCTATAATAGCCATTTTCGAGCAAATAACGATGCATCAAGTACAAAAGATTGCGACGTCGCGTTGTAAAATTGCGTACATCCTCACAGAGTACGGTTGAGGCAGCTGTTGCTGCAACTCCATATTTCGTTTGCGGCTTCATTTGGGCAAAATGTTGCTTTCAACTTAATGACCTGTGTTTGTGTAGATCTATATATATGTATACCTTGTGTAGATATATATTTAAAGACAATTTATGTTGCTGCTGCTGCGTTGCCTGTAAACTGAATAATATTGACAACATTCGCATTGTTTGTCCGCTTTCAACAGAGTTGTCATAACAAACATTTCAAAAACAGTTCGTTGTGAGGGGCAACAACGTTTGCAATGTTGGCAATGTCGTGGCGACACAGTGGAGTGCATAAACACAAACCTATATAATATTCAAAAAATTAAGCCTTGTTGTTTTACTTGTTAAACCGAAATATTATTTTCTAATACATATTTTTGGTGTTATTCTCTAGTCTAACAAAATTTGTTGCCCACTGTGCGTGTCGTTAGCGTTGCCATTAGCTGCAATCGCGCATGCATGCAACACACACACACACAGACAGATAGATAGACAGTCGTCAACATTGTGTGGCTGCAGACAACCACAAATAGTGTTCAGCCCCGAAAGTCAACAAGATGCGAATGCTGTGTGTGCGAGGCGAGATGCCTGAGAATGTGGCTGATTAGTAGAAACATCGAATCAAATGAGCGATGGCGTGTGTGTGTGTGTACCACTAATTAAAATTGATAGGGAATGTACGTACACACTTTTACAGTGTATGCAAAAACCCTTCCTTCATCATATCTGTCATTTTGGGTGTAGTGCAAAAGCTTTGTCGAGTTTTTGACTTTAAAAATATCTTTTTATTCATGGTTATGTTTGTACAACTATAAGCTAAGAGAATTTAGTTAAAGTTAAGGTTAATAAAGAGATAAAGTTAAAGCTTAAAGAAATGATCAACCTAAGTTCGTTGAAACTAACTTTTATGTTTTAATACTTCAAACTTCCAATAAGAATAAGATACTCTTAACTGTATTATCTTAAGCCTAAAAATATGAAGGTGCAGCTCCTAAAATATAATGTTAAGAAGATAAATCTTTTGGTACTCATTAATATGATCTTGCCGCCTCGCTCGCCTCGCTTATCGGGTGACTCATCTGGCAATTTGTTGTGGTTAATCTTTGCCAAAAGCTTGCATGCTCAATTTCCTATATTTTTAATGGGTTAAAGGGGGAGAGCGGTGTGAAGGTGCATGTCTGCAGCGACAGGCGACAGCTGGTTTGATAGTTAATCAAAAACGCGACGAAATGAAATCCAAATCAACATATTTTTTGTATCTCTCTGTCTGCTTCTCTCTGTTTCTTCGCCTTTTTTGCCAGGCCGAAAAAACGCATCAGTTGCGTCTGCTTTTGCTTCTTCTTGTTCTTTTTGGGTTGTTGTTGTTGTTGCTGCTCTGATTTCCACACTTGCCAAATTATGCAACATGCACATTGCATTCTGAGTGCCCTCCCCCTTGCCTTCCCCTCCCCCCTCTTTCGACGTTCGCTATCATCATCCACATCCAAGGTAGTTTCAAGGCGCTCATGAAAAGAAGGGTGTGTGTGTCTATGTGTGTGTGCGATGTAGTGTAGTGTAGTGTAGTGTTGTATAGTGTAGTGTATCTGTGCTCATTTCATATCGCTCGCTGCTTGCTCGCACTTTTAATTTGGTTTTCACACACACACACACACACATACAGAGACACACACAAAGCAGCAATGGCAATGGCAGCGAACGCCTCCAGCAGCCCGAATCTTTTTGGATACCTCTGCCCTGCCGTTTGGTGCCGCCCTGCAGTCAGTCTCAGGCTTTTGTTAATGGCCTTGTGATAGTTTTTCCATTTCTCTGTGTGTGTGTGTGTGTGTGTATGTTTGTGTTGCCTCAAAAGCAGCTGCCACACACACACACAAACACACACACTCATACATGTGCTGCATGTGTCGTTGGATTGGTTTTTGGGCTTTCAGATTCAGTTTCATATATATATATATACATGTATTCAGTTGCTGTTGCACTTTGGGAATACTCTGGCCAAGGTCATTTTCTATCATGCACTCATTGAATCCATTTCATTGGCCTTTGTGGCAATGTGCATTAGTGTTAAATACTTTTGCACTTACGCATCGTACCATCCAACTTGTTGTATGTATTTAATCTCAACTAAAACTCAAACTCAAACTCAACAAAATATTAATTACTTTTTCTATGAGCCGGGCACAAAAGCAGACACAACTGAAACTCAAATGGCGTTTGCTTGAGTGTTGCATATTTGAAAATGGTTTCAGCAACAGAAAGAGACAGCAGATAGCTAAGCAGTAAAGATTCCCACTGTCTGGAGAGGTGGAGGAATGTAGTAGAAGGTTTCGACAGGAAATGTGCCCCACGGCATTTGCTCCTCATGCGCCTAATTATATAAACTATATATACATATGTGCAAGTAAATGAATGGACGATCTAAGCTGATTGTGATTCAACTTACAATACAAGCTAAATATGTATGTATGTGTATGTGTATGTGTATGCTCGAAAAGGGCCTTAATTAGTTTGTTAAGAAAGAAGTCGACTGGATGCGAAACGATTGACAGAATGTTTGGATTGGACTGAATGAACAAATCCTCAGACAATGCAACAACTTGCTCCACATGACATTAATCAGAGAGAGGGCAAGAGCTATGAAATGAGTATACACAGAGAGAAAAACTACTAAACTATTTTATGTGTGTATTAAATCGTTAGATAAACATTATAATTCCTAGTCCAAAAACTTCACAGTTTTAATCATTTTTTGCTTTCCCCGTACACAATTAAATTATTGAAACAACTTTGCCAAGCGACAAAACATCTAACTGAAAAAGCACTCACACTATTTCCTTCTAACCCGTTTCTTTGACCGGCTCATAACTTGAGGAAAAGTGTTACAACAAAGTATGCCATGGTAAATGGCGACATTGTTGCACACAACAGCAACAACAGAATCAAAAGCAGCAGCATAAAGAACTAAAAGAAACAAACCAACAACAACAACAGCAAGAACAACAGCAACAACAAAATTGAGAAGTTAAAAGAAGCCAGCGTCAACTTTGTGCCAAGTTTACTTAATGACCCCGATATAAATTTTACTTAAAACATCATTTTTCTTTACGACTTTCGCCTGCCAAAAGCGCGGCCTTCAAGTCGCCTGTCGGTTTTTTTTCTCTTCGTTTTGCCCAGCTGGTGGTTTGGTGATGGTTGGTTGCTTGGCCAACAGGGGGTAACACAATATAACAGGACACACAGCTGCGTCCAAAAGTAGCAAGTTCTCAATAGAGTGAGAGAGCGATAGAGAGACAGAGAGAGAGAGCGAAAGGTGGGCAACAAAACTTACTAAGCAGCGGCATCTGCTTTTGAAAGTATTTTCTGTAATTATGACAGTGCCTTAAGATAGATGCCTATCACTGTCACTTACTGTTGTTGCTGTTGTTGTTGCTGCTGTTGCTGTTGGTTTATTAAGCTGTTGCTGCAAAAGGCATTAACCGTTTTTTGCTTTTTGTTTTAAAGTTTGCAACTAAATTGCAGCTAACCTAATCGATTTAGTATAGTAATTTAAGTTATTCTTTTCACTATGAAGCATTTTGTTTATTTTCTAAATCACAAAATTGTTTCTAATACTGTTCAAATTCTCAACTTGTTTAGGCAACAAGCAAATGAGGTTATGATTTATAGCCATTAGATGGCGCCACCTAGGTTGGTTAGGCCTGCTTTACCAACTTGATCCTGGCCAAACCTCAAAAACTTGATCAACATCACTACGCTCGCTCTCCCTCTCCCGCGTGTTTAGTGCTGCCAAGTTTTAGCAAGTTTTCAATAAAGTAAGCGGTTCGCGGTTATGTGAAGAAGCGGAGTTTGGCTTTGGTTGTTGTGGGAAAGAGGTGGTTGGGAACGGAGGGGGGAATGGGGCCATTACATTTTACGCCAAGTTGGCTCAAAAAGTTTTTTTTAGCAGACAAAAGCAAAAGCAAACGCCAAACGAACGCAAAAACCAAAGGGCAAAAATGTCGAACGAATTGAAAAACTTTAAAAGCGCCTTGTTAGGCGCGCTTCCGTTTCCTGTAGGTCGTCGACGCTGTTGTATCTTAACCCCCCCTCCCCCCTCCACCCCCCTCTAAACCACTCAATTCTTGGATGACTGCTAAAACAAAACAAGTTCCACTTGGCATGTGCTGTGTCAAGTCAAGTCTTGGTTGTCAGCCATTTATAGCATGTCTCAAGTTTGGCCTAAAAGTGTCGACTCTCAATTATGTTGCTCACACACACAACACACACAAAAGTAGACCAACCAACTAACTAACTAGCAAACTACTAGTTAGCTAGGCTAGCTGCGTAACTAAAACTAACTGAACTGAACAACTGTTAAACAATTTAATTAATGTTTGTGTTTTGTTTTCTTTTTGGTTTCTGTTACAGCTTCGATGTAGAAAATGGCCAGGGCGCCCGATCACCGCTTGAGGGCGGTTCACCCAGCGCTGGTTTGGTTCTACAGAATTTACCGCAACGTCGCGAATCCTTTCTATATCGTTCCGATTCGGACTTTGAGATGTCACCAAAGTCAATGTCCAGGAACTCAAGCATTGCTAGCGAAAGGTAAGTGCAATCCCAATCAATTACAACCTATAGCTATATATATTTATTGATTTCTTATCGATTAATATCGATTATATCGGTTGCATTACATTATCAATTTATCAAAAAATTAGATATTTTTATATGTCTTTTCTTAATGTGTATTTCCATTTTTATTGCTTTTACCTATGTGCTTTTTTCCGTTTAACCCTCCTTAAATTCAACTTAAAAATTAAAACTTTTATACTATAACCTTTCATTCCACATTGCATTTAAATCATTTTAACTCTTTTTGCAACTAATACTTTCATTATTTTAACAACACAACAACAGTTTTCATCACATTTATCACACATGATGAAAATCCAAATACAAATACAGTCATCTAATGTTCAAAAACTGAATCCAATACTGATCGTTATATGGACAACTTCTAATAATACTTTTTCTAAGCCTAAACATTCTTTTTCCTAATTCTTCGCTGTTAATATGTGTGCTTATGTATGTGTGTATGTATGTGTATCTGTTATTTCTAGTGCTATAAACTTCTACTCAATGTCGACTTATATTTTCAACCTTAACTTGTTCTGATACGTGCTACAACTACAAATATTGCAACATCTTCAACTCGTTTGTCTGTTTTTAATACTTTTTTCGTTAAATATATCCTTTCTGTTGCAACAACAGCGATAAAGACTTTCAATGTTTCGCTGCAACTTCTATGGCCCTGCCATAAACATTTTGAACTTAACCACATTCCATTGCTTACATTTTTACTTGTTTTTTTTTGCTTCTTCTCAACTACCTCAACTTTACGATGCTCTTAAAAACATATACAATATCTTTCTGGTCAGCGCATGCTTGAACATGTTTTGCTTGTGGCTTCTCAACGAAATGTTTCCCCCCCTTTCACAACCCCTTCAACCCCGATCTTCTATTGTAGTACTGTAACTAATTTACAACATCTGTTGCTATTGTCTGACTGTCATGTGCCATCCATGTGCTTGTTTTTGTTTCTCTTCTCAAAAATAAAGCCACAATTCGCAATGCTACACCTCAGTTACATATGTGTTTTATCTTTGTGTTTCTTGTATGTATGTATGTGTGTGTGTGGTTGCGTTTGTGTGTGCAAAACCATCATTTGCGGTATTTCAGGCACTTTGCCACATTTCAATGGTCTCTCTCTCTCCGTCTCTCTCTCTTTGTTTGTCTCGAGAAACGCTGGCAACATCATCATTTGATATGTGTTGGCCAAAAGACGCCCCCAGTTTGATGGCATTTCTGAATTCATAGCCAAGCATTTTGCCACATTTGGCTCTGCCCATTTTGGCATCAGTTCCTGCAGTTTTATTTCGTTTTGCTTTGGTTCCGGAGTTGTTTCTATACCAACACACACACACACACACACATACTCTGTGTACTAGTTAGAACTTTTTGTGGTTCAGCGTCAGCTATGTAGTATTCTCTGTGCTCCGTGGACCGTGAATTGTCCGAATTTTTTGGCCATTGTAGTTGCTATCTATCTGTGTGTATGTGTGTGTGAAAATGCAAAGTCAAGCCAAACAACAAAAAGATTTTCCCCTTCTCAGACTTCAATTAGTTAGTCAAAGTTAACCCAGGCTTACATTCAGCTGCAAGCATCTCCATCACTGCACTCTTCTTCTTCTACGCACACCTTTAAGCGTAAACGAGTACACATACACATAAAAAATACAAACAACAATAACAGAAAAAGTTATGCAACTGAAATGCCGGAAATGTTTATAGTATTTTTGCTGGCAGCCATTTTGAGTGTTTGTTGGCGGTTTTTGATGCGTTTAGCAACAAACGCCAAACCATAATGCATGAAAACATATTAACAATAACAAAATAATTAAAACAAACAACAACACAAACAAACAGCATCATGTCTCATGTCAAGTCAAAACTAAAACAATACAAGATACTTACACCATATGGAATATGAATGATGTCGGCAATATGGTCGATGTACGATGGTCGTTGGTGGTGTGGCGATATATTGTATGAATGCAACCTTGAGTTGAGTAGCATTTTACAGCTATTTTTACACGATTTTTTCTGTCGTCTCTCTCTCTCTCGCCAACGTTCGCATCGCTCCCATCGCTCAAAGGCCAAAAATGCTTAAATTCTGAAATATTTAAAATGATTATATAGCGCGCAAATCGCAGATGAAATATTGCAAAAATATTTGGACCGCAAAAACACTTAAAAATACCAACCGCCCCCCAACCAGCCTCCCCCCTTTCCCCAACATAATGAAAACAACAACAAAAATCTGATTGCCCATCAAGTATCTTCGACTACAACATACAAACATATACTTAAACTTATCCACAACAAATACAGAATGAGAAAAGAAAAAAAACATTAAGCATCCAAGATATGCACCGACATATCAATACACTTTGTTTATCTTGTCTGTTATGGCATTTAAATTTGCCCACAAATTTTTCTTTGTTTACACCAAAAAGTTGTTAGCTATTGATTGAGTGATGTTAAGTATGTTTAATACATTTATGTATCTGATTGATACTATAGTTTGCCACAAAATTTGTGTGTTTGCTTTAAGACTTATCGCTACTGCACAGGTACAAATCTCAACTATTAACTATTAATCCCAAGACTAACTTAGATGCAATTCTTTTACTAAGTTTAGCTGGTAGGAAGCTTTTAACTAGGATTAATCCAAAATCAATAACATGCTTATGGGGCAAAAGCTGTTACAATCACAAAATGTTCAGCTTTTATAGCACCATTCTTTTAGTTCCAGTTATTTGATATAACCAACTATTGAATATGGTCATCAACGTGAACAAACTGCAAATTGAACGTAAAAATATTTAGGCCATTAATATTATATAGTATAAACTGGTCAAAAGAAACCAAAACAAGCGAAATTTATTTCTAGATTTTAAGGCAAAAGTTATTGTCCTTGTCTGAAACAAATTGCTGACTAAATGAAAATTTGTGCCCCCAAGTGCAGTCAGTGGCCCCAACAACAACAACAGCTACAAAACAAAAACATTTTAATTATACATAGTTGAAATAAATATTTTTGGTATTTTTGGCATTTTTTTTTTTGTTCGTTTCTCGTTGGCTTCCTTTTTGGCCAGCAACAACAAAAAACAGAAGCAACGCAATTTGCATTTATTTCTCTTTGGCATTTTTCTTTTTGCCTGACTGCCTGACTGGGACAGGCGGCTAACGAAAGTTTCGTTCGGGTCTGCCTTAAAGTTTTTGGCAGGCCTCTAGTTACGCTGCACACCCTCGTCTAAGGCCCGCCCGCCTTTCTCTCCTTCGCTCCTCTCCACACTTAGTTTAGGCGTCTTCTTAACGTATTCAGGGATTCGTTCGCTGCGTTTGCTTTCAATCAACTTGTATATATATATATGTATATATTTTTTTTCAGTTGAGACATATCGCAAGTTCTCCCTCGTCTGCCAGTCTGCCACTTTCAAACAATGTTGTTGATGAGCCTGTCAATTGCAAACACTCACACACACGCACATACCTTGCAGCATTTGGCAGTTTGACTGTTCCCAGCTTAGCTGTCATGAAAAACAACAACAGCGAGAGCAGGCTGAGTGAAAATTTCATAAAGATTTCAACACTAATAACAAATAATTAGCCAACTCGACTGGCAATGCGGCTGGCAAATGTCAAGGCCAACAAAATACAACAAAACAATAGAATTTACTATCCAACTGACGTCCACGAATGCGCCAGATAAACAGATTAAATACTAAATAAGTAATCAGCAAGTGGCATTTTAAGCACCCAAATCATTATTTAAAACAGCTCAAACTTGTGGTCCAACTGCGAGTACAGCTTAAAATGCAACCTAATGAGCTTTCTCAAGAGCAAAATAGTACAAAAAGAATGATTTTAAAGCATATGATATGATATGATATGATATATATGATATGAAATCATATGATTCGATGATATATGATATGAAATGATGATATTATGTACTATGATAACATCCTAAATATTCGATACTTTTGGATTATTAATGATCCACAAATATATATATATATATATATATATATATATATATGTATTCATATTGATATATTAATCTTTGTTGATCAACTTTTACCAAGTTTCTCGATATTAAAGCATTGAATTCTGTTTGTGGTCTGAAAAGTCTTTTATCATATTGGAAACAGTTGAAAATAGTACATATCCAATAACCACATACAATTGAATGTCAATTATTATTTCGGACAGGTGTCGCAAGTCAAAATATGTTGCTATCAGTATCTTACTCGAATTGTTGTGGCAGCTTGATGATTGTACTTTGTGGCAGGCATTACAAAACCAGCAATAACAAACGATTCGATTGTTCTCTTGAGGCAAGCAGGCAGGAGGCCAGGCAGGCAAACCGACAGGCATCCAAAAGATCCATTTACAGATGATATGCCAAAAAGGATATTCGGATATTTCAAACCGAAAGTCCAATACTCGAATTGTGTCGGGTGTGGAGAAGAGAAAGACAGAGACAGAGCAGGTGTTGTCAGGTCAATTGTTGGACATGCAGCGAACACCACAAACATCACACACAGACACACACACACATGCAAATGCCATTGAAATTTATACGTTTCAAATTGCAACATGCTGTTACTGGTGCTCGCTTGCATGCATGCTATACCTGCTACCTGCTACATGCTACCAGCTACTTGCAACTTGCCAACTTGCCAACCTGCCAACTTTGCCCTGTTGGGCAACAGGATACTCTTTCGGTCTCTGTGTGTGAAAGGCAGGCAACAAATTTAAAAGCCAAAGTACAAAACTTGCTGTTGGCAGGCCAAATGGGTGATATATATATATGTGTATGTGTGTGTGTGTGTCTCTGTGTGTGTTGTTGGCATTTGCAAAAAGTTTAAAATGCAAGTCAGAGACAATGCGGTGCAATGTGTGTGTATGCAAGTGTGTGTATGTGTATGTGCATGTGTTTTTTAAATGTCAACACTTTAGCTTTCGAGTTTTCGTTCTCGTTGTTCTTATTGTTGTTGTTGCAACTGTGACGTGCGCAACACAATGACGTCATGACATTGCCCCCGGCTTGCGTTTACGCTTCTTTCTATTTTTCTATCTATCAATTGACGATGGGGTCATTGCCGCCATCGCCGTCACCGTCGTCGCATTGTCTACGTCAGCAACGTACAAGCCGCTAGCTTATGCAACATACCATTCACATGCCACACACAAACACACACGTACACACACACTCGTACAACAGCACTTAAATGTCGCACGTGATGCCTCAATTAAGCTGCTCAAATCCCATTTGCCTCTTCATTGCATACCCCAAGGGCGTCACACTTTACACACACACACACACACTCACACACATACACACATTTGCATATACAATACAATTTGTGTTCGGTTCATCATTAGCTTTAAACAATTAAATTAAGCGTCCATTATGTGTGCATTATAAATATATACTAAAGTTATTTTATGTATTTTTCATTACGAACGCAGGAATTTTGGTTTATTATTCATTGTTATTTGGTGTAATATTTTTGTGTTATGTCAATTGTTGTTCGTTGCAATTCAATAACTTTATAATCGAAAATTGAGTTTTTTTTATTTAATGAAAATTATTCATTTAATAAAAACTTAAAAAAAAGCAATAGAAGAAATTTTGCTTTATATCATTTTTTATTTGGTGTAATATTTGTTTATGTCAATTGTTGTTCGATAACTTGATAATCGATAAATGTGTTTTTCTTTTCCAATATATATAAATACTTCTTTTTTACTATCTATCTATCTATTCGATGTCTTAGCTTTACTTACTATCTACTATTATCTCTAATGATTGTTATTTGTACTATTATCGTTGTTTATTATTGTAACCCTTTTGCAGGTTTAAAGAACAGGAGGCCTCTATACTCGTTGACCGATCGTACGTATGCCCAGTTCTTCTCTCTCTCTCTCTCTCTCTCTCTCTCTATCTCTATCCAACTTTTGCTTTCTCTCTCTCGCTCTTTCGCTCTATCTCCCACTCTTTCCTGCACTATCTGTACTTTAACCATAATTGTAGCTATCTATAATTATTTACTGGTTCTTTGCCTGCTTGCTGCCAAAATGTTTGCCACTCTTGATGTTTGCCTTGTGTTCTGTTTGTTGTTTGTTATTGTTATTGTATTTGTTTGTGTATCCATTTGTGCATGTTTTGCCTACCTGCAAAATCATATTGCTTTTCAAATGTAAATATATATATTTTCTTGTACTATTTTACTTTTGTTAAACAGTTAAACAAATCACATATCTGCATTATGTTTTTTAAGTATCGTATCTTAAGTTTGATAATTTTAAAACTTAGTTTAGATTTACTAGATTTTCCAGAGCACAGATACAATAATAATCAAATAGAAAGTAACTTGTATTTGTCAGTTACTGATGTACTTATAGTAAGCTATATCATATTATATACTCAAAGCTTAAACATACTGTATTAAACTAAGAATTTTTTAGATAAACATGATTTCATATGTGCAACTCTTTCGTAATCCGTTGAAATGGTCGATTTAAATCCAATTTGAGCACTCGTGAGTCACATTCATGTCGCACATCACGTTGCCTTTATACGTGTAGACTGTTTTCAGGGGGGGCGGGGTGTGGAATTGTTCACATCGTGCTCATCGTGTCACTCAATCACAATTCAGTGAAATTTTTGTATCCCAGTCATCGTTTGTCGTTGTCGAAATTAAAGGCACAATGCTTGCCCCCAAAAGTGCCTCAGTACACAAGAGAGAGGGTTGCATTTGCTGTTGAATGAAATCTGCCAAAGACATCCAATTTAAATATGAATAACATTTCCTATTTCCTGTTGTTCCGAGAATGCAACGATGACGAACAACGCGAAAAAGAGAAAGCAAGAGTAAGAAAGAAAGTCGTAAGAAAAACCCAAATGAAAATTCGGTCAGTCACAAAAATATATATAAAGGAAAGCGTGGGTTGAGGGCTCTGACCAAAAGCAGAAGAAGAAGAAGACGAAGGCGAAGAAATGTCGTTGAGAAAATTCAATCACAAGCTAAAGCGTCCGCAACACCACCCCGCAATAACAAACATGAGCCGCAAGTGTTCCATATGTTGTGCCTATGATTTGCCCCAGTTGCCACATGCAGCGATGCCTGTTTCGCTGTCATTCGTATACGTAACGTACATATTATTCATACGCAGCGTGACAGCGAGAAGAGAAGTGAAAAAAGAATATAAAAATAAATAGAATTTGCCATATAACCAAATGAAATTCGTTCTTTTTTGCGCATTAAATTTGCCGCCTCAATTGCCGTTCATGCTGCCAAACGAATGCAAAAAAAAAAGAAATGTGTTTGCACCCAAAATGCAAATCACACCCAAATGTCTATGTGTGTGTGTGTGCGGTGGGTGTGTGTGTGTGCACGATTTTTAGTGGCCTCTTGGGCTTTTAGCAAAAATGCATCTCATACAACAACAAGAATTTGTCATTCAGGCAACTGAAGCAAAAGAAAACGTATAAAAAATGATGAAAATGTTGAAACTCAATCTCCATTCAATATTCTGCAAATACGCAAAGTCTTTTATGTGCACAGTTTTCTTCTTTTTTTTCTTTTTTTTTGGTATTTCGCTTTGTTGATGAACTTTAAATAAGAGCAGCACATAGAAAAAATACGAAATTTATTCTGTAATTTTAAATGGATTTCTCATTTCACTTTTCTTTATTTCGCAGTATGCAAATTTTGACATTGCATTGGTCAGAAAGTCAAATACAGTGTACAAATAAGTACACTCAGCTCTGGCATAAAGTACTGAGTACTTTTTTATAAAAAAATATTTGAACCATTTGCATTGTTGGGTTTTTGTATAAACTACAGAAAAAACCCCTCGATAAAACATCAATTGAATTGCAAGCACTTAAATAAATGATTTGAATGAGTTGAAACGATAAGTTTCTAATACTGATTGACGAATAGAATAGCTTTTAAGGTTAATCAACATAAATCATAACTTGCCGAGATTGAAGATTATGTATTTAAATGGTATGTTAATGTTTATGAACTATTTCATCATTCGCTTGACTTCGTCTCGATGTTTCAATGTTTCTGTGATGCGATGTGAAAACGTTGAAACGTTGCCTGTCAGTCACGAGATTTGTTTGCCATGCTGCTGACCCGATGGACGCCTCATCACGCGCCAACAGTTGCTTTAAATGTTGTTTCTACTGTTGTGTATGTGTGTGTGTGTGTGTGTGTGTGTGTGTATGTTGCTTGTGTATACAAGTTTTGTTTATTGAATGCAGGGCCATTCAAGTGGGTTAAGTGACGCCGTGGGCGGGCGAGCCAAGTCGAACCAAAAGCAGCAATACAAATGCCGATTATCGTAATCGTTGCGAATTGTGAATCGTTTATAATTGTGGGGTGGGCTGGGTGGGAGGTGTGGCGGTGGGGTTTGATTGCATTCTATGAATGGTTAGAAATGGTTACATGAATCGTAATTTAAAATTTGAAATTGAAATCAAAATTAAAAATCTCAGCGCGCGGCATTTTGTATAATGCTGCCACATGCTGCGTATGAGTAATGAGTAATTCTCTCTCTTTCTCTGTCTCGTTCTCATCATCTAACTTAAGTGGCAAAGAAGACAAACACACAAACACACACACACTAAAGTGGGTTAGCTAAATTAAAAATTGCTCGAAATTATTATTAGAATTACGTGTGCGCTCATTTGGAGACCTAACCTAAGCTGGCAGAGAAAAGATATTAAAAATAAACGATAGTAGTTAAAATATATATGCATAAATATGCATATTTACATCTCGCTTGCTCTCTCGCTCGCTCTTACTTATGTAATGAGCGTTCATTAAGCGAATAACAACAACTACAACAACAACAACAACAACAAATGGAGATCCCTTGAAGGCAGCCAAATGGCAATTTGAGTTGAGAATTTATTAAACATTAGCGTAGGTAAGTGCGCTAAAATAAAATAGTGAAACAACAACAACAACAACGACAGCAAACTCAGATAGGGAGAGCGAGCGAGAGAGCGTGAATGAAATTAATTTTGCGCAAGCATTGAAAGACAGAAAGAGATAGAGAGTGAGAGAGATACACAATCAGGTGAAGGCATAAGTGATGATAATAATAAAAATGATAATAATGATGTTCTTTGTTGTTGTTGTTGTTGTTGTTGCTGTTATTATATGAGGCAAGGACGCCAGCTTGCCTTGCCGGACATCATACAGTATATATATATATCTATATAGATATGTATTTTATTTCGGCTATATAATACAGGGTGTGCTAGCAGTATTGTATATTGGCCCTGTTGCAAGTTATTTATGGCCATTCCCAAGTGATCTATTAGAGTGCTTAGCCATCAACTCAAATCACAATTGTTCAAATTGTTTGTTGCTATAATTTACAGTTCAAATTAACCAGGTGATGTCTCCAGGGTTGCAACGAAACAAGCAACTTAACTTTAAATAGAAAATGATTTGTTTTCCCAACAATGTTTTCACTTCAATCTCTGCCCCATTAAGGAGCACAGAGCAACGCCAAGCAAACAATATCCCTAACCTATGCTTTATACTGATGTATAAGCTATATTTATGTATAGTTTCATTTACATCCATTCAGTTGATCAAGTAACAAACATTTATTTATTAGAAGTGCAACTTGAGATTTCAAAAACAAAAAGAAGGCGATTCTTCTTTGTTAAGCAGAGAGTTTGTAGATTTTTCTGTAATAGACAATCAACTTTTAGTGTGTAACACCCTGTATAATTCAACAATTTAGCAAATGTTGTATATGTTGTGTCAGTTTATCATTATCGTTGTTGTTGTTGTTCTTGTTGTTGCTATGGCTGTGGCTGTGTAGCTGTTAAAGATGAAAAGCAAGCAAAAATCTTACGCGCGCGCAAAATGATGAAAATGAAATGACACACACACACACACTCACACATACAGACACACTTACACATTCATAATAAATATGTCACATACAGGCAGACATTTAATTTTATTTGTTTTTGTTGTTGCTGTTGCTGTTGTTGTTTTTTTTTCTTAAGTTGAAGATAATTTGTTTCTTACGTTACGCTGTTCTACTCAGCTGATGGCTGCTGCTGCTGTTGCTGTTGCTGCTGTCGACGTCAGCTTCAACGTCGTCGTCGTCGTCGTCGTCGTCTTCGTTGCTGTCGTTTTCTACAATAATTTTTCTTATGTTTTTGTTTCAATTTCTGAGCGTGTGAGTTGTGTGTGCTTTTTTCTGTTTCTGTTACGGTTTCTGTGAGGTTTTTGTGTATTTTCGCTGGCCACGCCGCGGGACGCGCTCATTCTCGGCCAGCGCTCACTCGTGGAAAATTCAGAAAAAAGCATTTGCCTTGTCGCCTTACTGTCGTCTTGTCGTCGTCGTCGTCGTCGGCGTTTTTTGTTGTTGTTGTTGTCATTTCAACAAAATAATTCATTAAATATATCTTTAAAAACTTAAACTCAAACTCAAACTGAAACTGAAAACGAAGTTCGTGTTGGCCAAATTTCTTTTTGGTTTTTGGCGGTTTTTTCGGCTGACCAAATGACCAACATTTGACAAAATCAACCAATTTTGTATTGTTTTTTTTAATTGTGCCCGCCACTGTGATTGTGTGTGGCGTGTGTGTGTGTGTGGTGTGTGTTCGTATGTGTGCGTGTATATGATTATATTGTCATCATGCTAAACAAGAATTCAGCATCGTCGCGTTCGCTGCCGCGTGTGCATAGTTTCTTCAATATGATACCATCCATAATGCAGGACGATCTGGCCGTCACCATAATGGCCGATCGCGATAATATGTTCGCCATTAAATCGCAGCGCAGGTAAAACTCGAAACATATAACAAAAACAACTGCAAACCACAAACTATGTTTAGCTTTTTATTATTTTGGTTTTTTGTTTTTGATAGCTTCTCTTGTATTCTGAACGCCCCCTCAATATACATATAAATACAGTTCAGTTTATTTACTTACGCATTTCTGGCATTTTCAACCTATAAATATATATATTTCTCAATTAATTATGAATATAGTATATATGGATAAATACGCACAGCATTGTCATAAAATTAAAGTTTGTTTGTCTAACTCAATATTCATTAAGGCATTTATTCAATTTTAATTAGTTTGTGCGCAACAACAGCAACAGCAACAAAACAGCAACAACAACAACATAAAACGTCGCATTTCATCAGTGATTGAAACAACAACATCATTAAATTGTCTATTTAAAAATATATCAGAAGGTTCTAGACGAGTTAGCTCGACTTGCAAATACCCTCAACTTTAGTTTGAGTCTTATCAAAAGTCGCAAAAATGTTATAAAATTTACTTTTCACTGGGTGTATTGCAAATGCCTATCGATACCCCGTTATTTTTTTGTGATAAGTTCATGGCAGGCAAGAAAGAAAGAAAAAAAACAGCTCTTTGAAAAGCTTTTTATATTCGCAATTAATTAATTAAAAACAAAACCTATTAACAAAAGCCTCTTTTAGTTGTTTTCTTTTGAATTGCAAGCGAAAATGATTAAATATTGATTAAATGTGAGCAAAACAATATTTATTTATATATAAATATATACGTGAATTTTTTTTTGCTTTGGGTATTTCATCAACGAGACATCTTTAATTAAATGTATTTATATTAGTTTTGTGTAGCAAAATTTTGCTGTTTTCTTGTTGATGGCAATTAATTATAAGTTTATTTTTGCCTAAAACATATAAAACAAAACATTTGAAGCGAAACCAAGTTCAATCTTTTTTATTATCAAGGACATAGGAAACCAAAATACGAACATATTAAATCAAAATTTTGTTTACAAGTTTTTCTTGCTTAAGTGCTTAACATTTCTCATTCAAGATGAGATTCATTTAGTATTTACATTCAGCTTTGAAATGACAATGCAACATCATTTCCCTATTAACAAATCAGTAAAAATATATATAAATCAGATTTGAGCGAGTCAAAACCAAATCGATAACAAACTTTTTAAATCAGACCACATAAATCTCAAGTGGATACCTCTTTTATGTTTTTAATACCACTCGATAACTGCATTCATACTATAAACCTACCTCACCATATGCATTTTTATTCAATGTTCAATGTTCAGTTGCGTGCACTGGCATTGGAGTAACCCCATTAAGATACCACCACAATCACCCACCCTGCCCTCCACTTACACACCCACACCTACCCTCCCCCCTCCCTCCCCTATTCGACATAACGTAGCGCCGTGAATGAGTCATTGACATGTTTTTGAATCTACTAGTTGGCGAAATGCGTCGCAGCATTCATAATCGAATAACCGAAACGAGAACATAGAACATAGAGAAACCCCAAAAACACCAAGCAAGGAGGAATGGCAAACGAAGGCGTGATTTGAAATGACAAATCAGCATCAACAACAAAAAAAAAAGAGACACACACACATACACACACACAGAGAGATCATGTCTGGCTGCAGAGTGGCGTCTAGCGCCAAGACATGGGGCAAAAGTAAAGAGTTCAAACTGTTGTTGCCTTTGCCGCGTCGGATTGCCGTTTTGTTGTTATTTATGTTGTTGTTTATGGCTGCCACTTAAGTTGGGTGTTTAGAGCAGACAATTAAATGAATGATCACACTTTGTGTACGATAATAACATTTGTTTCGTTAGTTTCGTTGTTGCAACGCTGTTGTGCGACGTGCCAAAACTCAGGCCAAAAACATACCACACCGCCATATGTTAAAGGGGATGGGTATGGGGAAAGGGTGGAGGGGAGGTGGGGTGTGGAACTGTAAATGAGTTGGCATCATTAATATTATATCGCTGTCGCCATTTGGCTCTAACAAAAATATTTTTCAGTCGCCAACAATTTGGATGAAAATTGTTCAATATTTTTAAGCTGTTTTTCATTGCCAGCCAATTTGCTTTAAAGCTGAACACAGCAAGGGAATCTTGTACATGAATGTATGCTTATGATGAATAAAAGTTTCTCGACCAGCAGATACCCTGTATAAACTTTACTTTGATTCAGTTTCACTTTTACAACTGATTGGGTATATTGAAAATACCCTACAAAAGTTGATAAGCAACTGCCTAACTTTGTATTGCAGTGTATACGAAATATTCATATATATTGTTAAATTTCGGCGCCGCCCGCTTTGTTGCTTCATGCTGCGTCATGACGTCACTGATGGACCAATAATTTCATTGTTGTTGTTGAGTTGTGTCTTATTAATATGTTTTGGGTCATTTTATTATATGAATAATTATAAATTGATGCCATTTTTTTGTTTGTCAACGCAACGCAACGAAACGCAAACGTCTTCGTCACCTCGTCTCCTTGAGCTTTCCCTTGGTATTTTATTTTAATTTCTTTTAAATTTTTTATACTTGCCCATTTAATATTTATTTTCGGCACAAATATCTCGAGAGCGATGCCCAAAAATAAAAAAAAATAAAATCCAATTTTCACATTTTGTGCGCGCCGCTTTCCGCTTTTCGTTCCGTATTTTGGAATTTTTGGTGAGCCGGTGCAAAAAACTTGAACGTCCTTTAGACCCGCATCGCATCGCATCGCTCATCGACCCACTTTCCTTTTTTGGCCATTCCTTTGTGTGTTGGCATGGTTGGTATGCGTTTTGTTTTTAGCATATCTATTCGTGGCAATGGCGCTGACCTTTTGCGGTTCCACGACAGCTGCCATCCTAACTTCCCAAGAGGGTACAAAGGGCAACGGGCAACGAGCAACGGGCAACTTGGTAACATCATAGTAGGAGGATGGCATCCTATATGTTTGAATATTCCAGTTGATTTGTTAGACACACTCACACACACACTTGCTCATTTGAAATTTGAATCAGTTTGAAATTGAAATATGTTGTAAATCCCATCAAAATTCAGTTTGAGTATGGAAAACAAAGAGTGCATATCTGTTTAAATGATTGCATTCCATTGGTATTTATGTTCGAATAGTTCACTTATTGCCAATATCTTCTATTGATGCCTAAGCATGACAGCAACTTCAACATTAAAGGGTAATTAGATACTGAATTCAATTTTAAGCAATATCCAAGCAGCTAACAAACGCTGCAGCAATGCCAGAACTACCTTACTCGGTATATACCTTACCTTCGCAAATACCTTTATGTTTACTCGGTAAAGTAAAATATTCATAGTAATTCAAGGAATTACTCTATATGCTTGGTGTATATGTTTATAAGTTTACTCGCTACTTCCGGTACTCGTTACTCTTTATTATTACTCGCCAAAGTAAACTAATTTTAAGGAGTAACTTGGAGAAGTGAAGAGATTGATTAACTCGGCTTTTTCCCTTTACTAGTTACTCTTGATTTTTACTCGGTAAAGCAAATCGTCAGGTTTTCATTAACCTTACAACTAACTTCTTCTGATAGTTAATACACTTGTTACTCGCTTAAGTTACCCGTTACTCGATTATGTTTCTATAACTTCTTCCTGTTACTTATAAGTGCTAATCAATATGTTTTTTTTTCGTTCGTGTTTTTATATGTTTGTCTTGAACAAGTTTTTGGATTAGGCAACGAAATAATTGTATTACACGTTTCATATAGTTATATATATATATAGTTAAATATGCATGCGTTTTTAAGTATTTTAGTGCTTGTGCTTAAGTATTTGCCATATGCCTCAAATATAACAATATAACAAATACAGTTACTTATCTTTTATGTTTTATCTCTTTACAGCCATGGCGAGGATCTCATTGTAACGCCGTTTGCCCAAATTTTAGCCAGTTTACGTTCAGTGCGCAACAACTTATTAAGTCTGACAAATGTACCAGCATCAAACAAGTGAGTTTTCCCTTTCCCTTTGACCTTGACCTTATCAACCACCCCAAACAATCCAAAGAACCCCTACCACAAAATCACTTAAAGCTGAGCACGCGACTTCTATCTCCCCCCCCCCCACACCATGACAAGCAAAAAGAAATCTTACCCCCTTACCGTTCCATATCACATCAAAATATTTCTTAAGCAGAGAAGCAGAGAATATATAACTCTGTCTCACTCCAATCTTATTGTGCACTCTTTGTCTTGCTGCCTGTCAATGTCACTCGCTCCCATCGCTCGCTCTTCCCCCACTCTCTCTCTCTTTCTCTCTCTCTCTTCCTTTTTTTTTTTTATTGGTCATCTCACACTTTAATTAATCAAGCAGCAACGAAAACAACAACAACAGCAACAACAAACACAATGGCATTAAGCATTCGATCTTCTTTACCGACTAACAATAATTATGTCAACATATGTATTTGGCTAAGTGTGTGTAAGTAGTTTCCCTTTCCCCCCCCCCCCTCCGCTCAGCCATCCACTCAGAAGAGAGTAAAGACCCACTTAAAGTGAAATGACAACAAAGCGATACAAAGGAAACGAATCACACGCGGGGTGGCCAGGTCAAATGTGTGTGTGGGGTAAACGCGGGATGACGGGTTGAGGGGCGGTTGAGGAGTCAGCTTCAACAGTTTGTGTTTGGCAACCGTGTTGACGTGCCAAAAATACCGCAAACGACAACAAAAACAAAAAAATATATATATATGTATCAGCCGTAACGCCGCACACAATTTATTTATAATATTTTCCATCGAATTTGTCGGAACACAAAATTAGAACATTGTCCGTTTCTATTGAACTGGTTGGTCAGGCCAAAAATTTGGATGTCCGTATGACGGGGAGTGTGGGGGTTACGCGTGGAATCCCGAAAGTTGTAGGTGTGAATGCATGTTGTTGTTGTTGTTGCTTTTGGTTGTTGCCTTATGGCACTTTTATCTAAATATCTAGATGTGTCTTTGTGTGTATATATATCTAGATGTATATGCATATAGGAATGACAAATTCCCCTTTTACACAGAAAAGTGTATGTTTATACCCCCCCCCCCCCCCACCCAGCACCCCAACCATAATTACCCCAATGTAAACCCCATATATAAACATATGCATATTAATCATAAGCTAACCGAAATAATTTTTTAATTGTTGTTCAGACGAAAAAAAAGAAAGAAACAACACTTTAAGAAAAACACAGATTCTTTAATTCAATTTTGTTCATATATATTTTTTTCTCTCGTTCTCTTTCTCTCTCTCTTTCTTCTACTCTCTCTCTCTTTCTCTCTCTCTGTTAATGTATATAAATGTGTACGTATATATATGTGTATCGCTCGCCAAAATAACGACACCTAATCGATGTTATTATTATTTTTGTTATTGTTGTTTAAAATGTAATCCCCCGATTCTTGATTCTCAATGTTGTCAACACGTCTTTTATTTCTCTCTGTGTGTGTTTGCAAACGATACAACAACAAATATTGTATTAACTCTTTGTTTCACTTTCTTTCCCAATCAAACCACCCCACCCAACCTCCCCCTTATCCAACTGCCTGTTTCCTACCTCTTCATTAAATTTTCACCCGTTTTTAATTTTTTCATTCTGTTTTTCTGTTTTTTTTGTTGTGATTTTTGTTTGTTTCCTTGTTTGATTGTTTGTTGTTCCCGTGTTCCGTGTTACATCACGTTCATCCGTTTCTTGTTCCACCTATCATAACAATACCCACAATACCCCCTCTAAATGTTTTCCTTCTCCAACCATCTCTCTCTCGCTCTCGCTGTCTCACCAATTGTCCTATGTGCGTGTGCGTGTGTGTGTGTGTGCGTCTGTGTGTGTACGTGTGATAAATCATGTATTAATCAAACAAGATCCAGGCGGCCAGCTCAATCATCATCCGGACGTGGCGGCAATGCAAGCGGCATCCAACTGGCACAGGGCGAAGAGAATTATACTCGCCTAGCAACCGATACCATTGAGGAGTTGGATTGGTGTCTGGATCAGCTGGAGACCATACAAACGCATCGCAGTGTCTCCGATATGGCATCGCTCAAGGTGCGTCGTATATCGATTAACGATTACCGATTACGATAACGATTATTAATTGTCATATTCGTTTTGCAGTTTAAACGCATGCTTAACAAGGAGCTATCCCACTTTAGCGAGTCCAGCAGATCGGGAAATCAAATTTCCGAATATATATGTTCAACATTTTTGGGTAAGTACACACAATCTACAGATTATCGATTTTTCGATTAGCTTAACTTTAAGATAATGTTATCGATAATGCAACACTTAACACATTCAAATCAAGTGTGGTGAAAATTTCAAATCGATTTTTGTCGTCTCAGTTTGGTAAATCTTTTTAGTAACAATCAGAATCAATGGCAATGCAAATGTACTGAAAGTTATTTAAGAACTTTTTAACGGCTTCAACTTTCTTTTGTCTGCAGTTGATGAGATTTCCATTCCCATACTATATACTATATATACTTTTATTTCGCTGTTTGGCAACGCTCAAAAGTATGCAATAAAATCGCATTAACCACAGGAAAGTTTCAAGTAGCATCAGCTTTCTCTCCCTCTCCCTCTCTCTCTCTAACCCAATTAGAACTATGTACTAAAACCAAAACAATAGGCAAAATTTAAAAACTTTTTCTGTAAGTTACAAGTGCAAACTTATAGCGCAAAAATAGCGTGCACATTGCAATAAGTTAAACTCGACTCGACAAAATAATAAAAAAAGAAGAAGGGCAAAAATAATAGGAAATATAAAACTTAAGCCAAAGCTAAAGGCAAAGGCAAAGGCAAAGTCAAAGCCTTCGAATTGAAAGTGCAAAATTAAATTATGCAGAGCAGCATAAAAACAGATGAAGTGGAAATTTCATTGTTTAACCTACGAACCCAATAGTCCTATTACAACTGGTTAACAGGCGAATGGGTGAGGGTAAGGGTAGGAAAGGGGTTGAGAGTCAATCGCTTGACGCTGCCCTTAGGACGTGCACAAACAAAGGCGCGTAGAGCCAAAGCATACCGAAAGAGTTACAACACAGCTGAAGCAAAAAAAAAACGAAACGAAACGAAAAGAAACGAAAATGAAAACAAGAACCCAAAAGAGAACACAATGTCAAATAAAACACCCACACACACACACACAAAAAGTGCGAGAGTGAGCGAGTAACATGGGAATCGAAGTGTGTGGCGTTAAGATGGGTCGCGTGCCACCTTAAATAGTGGGTGTGGCTCCTCTTTTAACCCGTACCGCCTCTACCGCCCCCCCAACATATTTGCACATTTGTCCATATTTCTGCTTCGCTGAACTAAGCCCAAGGCACAAAAGCTAAACTGAACTCGAACTCAATTCGACTCGACTTGACTCGACTTGACTCGAAACTTAAATGGCCAAGTTGCCAACTGGCTAAAAAGATTCGCTTGGACAGGCCTAAACTCGTTTTCCTGCCCACCTTTGCGGCTACTCTTTTTTTTTGTGGGGCCTACGCTAGTTGGCTCCTTCATTGTTGCTTTTGTTGTTTTTGTTTTTGTGATTGAAGTTTATCAAGCATAAAATCGCATTTGGCCCAAGCTTAGCAGCACGCACCTACATCTAAACACACACACATACATATACACGGGTTACCCTAATGTCCATTTGTAACACTTCATTTGAAACAGAAGCGGCTGCCGCTTGTCCGACCTAAAAGTTAAGCCCACACACACACATACACGGTCGAACAACAATAATGTGTCGCCTAGTCGATAAGTCGACTACCCCTTGAAAAACAAAATACAAAGACATACACAGTGCGTATACGTAATGCGAATGCGACTGGGACTGTGAATGGGGGTTGAGAATGGAAATAAGAATTGGTATGCGGCGCTGGCTTAATTGAAACGACTTTGTAAGACGACACAACAAAAAAAAACACACACAGACAAAAAGAGAGCGCGAGAAAAAGGGATTAAAAGATTGGCGGAGAAAGGTGGAGGGGGCGAGAGAGAACGTATCTCGCGGCTGTAGCCGTATGGTAATCAGCCAAATCGTTGAGCGTACGCTAAAAGATAAAGAACAAAAACTGTGACACGAACTTAAGATTCAAAACCCAAAATCAAAACCAAATCGTATGCAAAATATGCACATATGCCTATACATGTGTGTGTGTGAGTGTGTGCGGGTGTATGCACAAAAAAAGAGAAGAGAGTTTGAGAAAAAGAGAATATAAAAAAACAGCAGAGGCAGCTGAGACAGATTTGCGTCGGGCTATAGCCGCGGGGCACGCATTTCATGTGGCATGGATGCCATATGTGCGCCCTTCCGTGCATGTGTGTGTGTGTCGCTATGCTGTGTGCATTTTAAAGACTTGCCAAACATCCAAAAAAAACAGGTTAATGTTTTAAGTACTTTTTTTATGAATTTTGAATACTTTTACTTTTGACATTTGAGCCATATTAAACTTTTGCTGTGAAATAAAGTTCATATAGCACTTTTTTAAAGTTGAACTGCACTTTGTTAATGAATTTCTCATCAGCGATTTGAGACATTCGTCATCCATCAACCCAGGCCATTATATACCCATATAACTTTATAGTGGGTCACAAAAAGCAGCTAACACGTAGGTAGAGTAAAGTTGCCATTACATGGATACAGTTACATTTGACCCTTTCAAATAAATGCGTATATAAATATTTAATATATATTTCATACTTTGACATAAGAGCACTGAAACTTACACACACACGCACACAAATGCTGTAGGGTGTAAATTTGTATATTGAAAGTATTTGTTTTCTTTACTTTTAGTTCTATGCAATGCATAGTTAAGAGTTATTGATAAGAGTTCAATTTGACCTATATACTTGATTATTATTTTGAATGCATTCATTTACAGACAAGCAACAAGAGTTCGATTTACCATCGTTGCGCGTCGAAGAGAATACGGAACCGTCAACCCAACCGGTCAATCAATATCCGCGCAGTCGATCGCCTCGCGGTCCGCCCATGTCACAGATAAGCGGCGTTAAGCGTCCGCTATCGCATACGAACAGTTTCACCGGTGAACGTTTGCCCACTTTTGGTGTGGAGACGCCACACGAGACGGAGTTGGGCCCACTGCTCGCTGAGCTCGATACGTGGGGCATTGAGATATTCAAAATTGGCGATATGAGTTGCAATCGTCCGCTTACCTCTGTGGCATACACCATATTTCAGGTAAAGCAATCAAATAAATATATATTTTAATCTCTAATTGTTGTTTTATTTCGATTACAGAGTAGAGAATTACTGACCAGTCTAATGATACCACCGAAAACTTTTCTTAACTTTATGACTACTCTGGAGGACCATTATGTCAAAGACAATCCGTTTCACAATTCGCTGCATGCCGCTGATGTGGCACAGAGCACAAATGTGCTACTAAATACACCGGCATTGGAGGGTGTATTCACGCCCCTCGAAGTGGGCGGTGCGCTGTTCGCCGCTTGTATACACGATGTTGATCATCCTGGCTTAACCAATCAGTTTTTGGTTAATTCAAGTACGCTATCATCATCATAATCTATAATAAGTACTAATTTGTGTGTGTGTTTTGCAGGCTCCGAACTAGCTTTAATGTACAATGACGAATCTGTTTTGGAAAATCATCATTTAGCTGTTGCCTTCAAATTATTGCAAAATCAAGGATGTGATATATTCTGTAATATGCAAAAGTAAGTCAAATCCAAATTCAAAAACCAAAAGCAAACTTCTATTCACACTTATTATTATGGTTTAGGAAACAACGCCAAACATTGAGGAAAATGGTCATTGATATTGTGCTCTCAACGGACATGTCCAAGCACATGAGCCTGCTCGCCGATCTTAAGACCATGGTGGAGACTAAGAAGGTGGCTGGCTCTGGAGTGCTGCTGCTTGACAACTACACAGATCGTATACAGGTTACTTTGAATCATCTCTATCTTTATCTGACACACATACTAAAACTTTCTCTCTCTGTTTCTGTGTATATATAGGTGCTTGAGAATCTGGTGCACTGCGCTGATTTAAGCAATCCCACCAAGCCATTGCCGCTGTATAAGCGCTGGGTGGCACTGCTAATGGAGGAGTTCTTTCAGCAGGGCGACAAGGAACGTGAATTGGGCTTGGATATTAGCCCAATGTGCGATAGACACAATGCGACCATTGAAAAGTCACAGGTGGGCTTCATTGATTACATTGTGCATCCGCTGTGGGAGACCTGGGCCGATTTGGTGCATCCAGATGCTCAGGATATACTCGATACGCTTGAAGAGAACAGAGACTACTATCAGAGCATGATACCGCCATCGCCGCCACCATCGGCTGCCGATGATATGCCGCAAGATGAGAAAATACGCTTTCAGGTATTTCAATATCGAACGATTTTTCTTTATCCATTCAAGACACATTTTTCAAATGTAGTATTTTAATGCACGCAGATAACGCTGGAAGAGTCCGATCAGGAGAATTTAGCCGAGCTCGAGGAGTGCGATGAGAGTGAAAGCCGTACGGATGCTGGTTCCAGCACAACAACGGGCACAACGGCTGCCCATGCAGTAGATGCTGGCCAGGCGCCAGGGAATCTAAATCAGGCGCCACGCGGTGGAATGTGACGGAGAGTCGCCGGATTTTATCGGAAAATGACGGGAAAAGTTAGCTTCTTCCAACTACGTTAGTGACTACAATTTAAAAATATAAACAAAACCAAAACAAACAACAACAAAAAAAAAAATTTAACAAAAAGACACGAAAAAAGGAAAAAAAATTTTTAAAAAAAACCAAAAAAAAAGGCAAGCAAAGAATAAAACAAATGTTTAAACCTTAAAAAAAAGTCCCGACAGCAATAGCAAAAGTACCGTTTAACTTGTAGTGAAAAGAAAAACGAAAAACAAAACAAAACAAAATTTAGAAAATTTACTTAATGAAAAACTGAGATTGATGTGGAACACACTGAAAACAAAACAAACAAACAAAAAAAACAAGAAATCAGCTAAGCAAAACATTAACATAACATTAAACATAACAACAAAAGTAATCTTGAAAACAAAACCAAAAAAATAACATAAACCAAGACAAAAGCGCACTGCAAAAGGAAAGGCAAATCTTAAGAAAAGCTTAAAAGCATTAAAGCAAAGCTATAAACAAATATCGCAGAAACAAACCAACAAACAGAAAATAACAACCATAGACGATTTTTGTTGCAATATCTTTTATTTGATTTTAATTTTGTTTATATATTTTAAATTCATGTTTAGCAATCGACCTTAATATTTTATTTTTTTACATTCTAAATAACAAATATCAAAATTTTCTTTGAGTTATTTAAGATTGCAAATTTGTTGCTTTGATTTTTAATTATTAATTTTTATTGCATTGACAAACCAAAGCCAGGAAGGCAACTAGAACAACAACAACAACAACAGCAGCTACTACAACAAAAATAATAATAATAGAAAATAATAATTATTTTTACCATTAAGTTATTAGCTAAGATTATTTTTAAAATGAACAACGCTTTAAGCTTCAACAAACAAAGATGAAAAATATTTTGCATGCTTAAATTTTAAATTATTAATTTCTAAAGACTATTATCATTGTTGATTATGATTATTATTATTATTATCATTATAATTATTATTATGTTAATAACGATTGCGTTGATTGTTGCATAACATTTGAAATTTTATTTATTGAGAGACGACAAAAACAAATTACAAAGCACTAACTGCAATTATATACATACAAACATACTGTAAGCCCTTTCTCCAAACCCGCCTAAAGAATAAACACAAAAAAAAAAAAAAAAAAAACTAGAATCCCAGTGAATTAAACCCAAAATTGAAAATAAATTCAACTAAATTAAAAAAATTACTTGAACAGTCTGCAGCTTGGACTGCAGTTGTGTTAAATCCTATATACATACATATGTATATATATATATAGGTACACACATATAATACATACATATGTAAGACGATTTTTTTTTTTAAATTAATTATTTGTACATAGTTTAAATGTTGGACTCGAATTTAAAAATAAAGCAGCAAATGCTTGCAGCTAAAAACGAAATGAAGCAAAAAAAAAAAACAAAAGAAAAAAACTAATAAGAGAAACAAAGCCAAAAAGAAAAACAAAAACGTTTAATTTGCTTGAAACACAAATAACTAAACACACACAGAAAATTCTTGATTTTATATGTTGCTTCCAAGTAAAACGCTGTCTTCGCAAAATATTATTATTTAAGTGGTTAGACAAACAAAATGATGTGTTGAGTAAACCAAACTTACAAACTGTAAAAATAGGCGATTTTAACCGAGTTAAATCGACTTAAAACTGACAAAAAAAAATAAAACTTTGGAATGTTTATGTTGAGAGCGTTTGTTGCGCCACAAAGTTTCTGCACATTTTGATCGATTTAATTCGATTCGATTTGATTTGATTTCGACTTATTTAAAATGCTTTTTTGGCCCAAACAAACAACAAAAACAGACAACTTAAGAAAGACTTTAAACAAGCACAAGCATACTACAAAAAAAAATTAATTAATTCAAAGCGAAAACCAAAAAATACACACAAAAAGTCATTGGCTATATATGCAACTATACAAATATATATATATAAATATATAAACAAAATATTGTAAACAGAGTCACATGATCACGCTGGTGATCGTGATCGTGGTCGATTGAGTGTGGCTGGCCAAACTAAAAAGCGCATAATATATTATGTTTTTAATTGTTATTAATTTATTATTATTTTTTTTTAATTAATAATTATATAATTATCTATATTTAACCATTATACACACACACACATATATATATATATATGCATATATATTGTATGCTATATATATATATATATTTTATTTTGTGTTTAAAGCGGGCAGGATCCGTGAAATTGTGTTTTACATATATATTTTTTTCTCTTAATATCTACATAATTATATACATACATATATATAAATATATATATACAATACAAAATGGAATGAAAAAGAACCTTGATGGTCTAAAAATATCATTAAAATTATTATGCACTCTTAAAAACAAATATATATATATATATATATATACCAAAAAGAAAATCTATATATATATATATTATAGTACATTAAAACAGCATAAACAAAAAAAAATTATATTGTATATTGTTTAAGCAGCAGAAAGTGTTTAGAAAAATTGTTGTAACTAAAATGAGAAAACAGAAAAAAAAACAATTGTCAAAAAAAATAATAAAATAAAAACACTTTACTTAAAACAATTATGGCAGCATTGTAAATGTGCGCTTAAAAATTTACTTTTGCAATTAATGTATAAATATGCAATTAATTCAAGTGTAAAAGGTATCAAGAAAAAACCAAAACCAAAAAAGAAAAATAAAAAACAAAAATAAATTAAATTAAATTACTTAAACAAACAACAAACAAAACAATAGTTGGAAGCAGGGCGCAGTCCATGGCAAAACTGAAAGCTACTTTAACAATTGAGTGAAATGAAATTACAAATAAAATGAAACAAACAAACAAAAAACAAAAAAAACCACTAAACGACTTTTTTCTCTACCAAAAAAAAATATAAAAAAAGAAAAAAATAAATAAATAAATGCAGAGATAACAATTATTTATACATGCTACTATATGTAACAGTATACAATGCATATACCTACTATATAATATTGCTAATATATATATAAATATATACATACATATAGTAAATAATTAAGTAATGTATTTCCCACACACATACACACACACACACAAACATGTATGTTCGTGACGCAATGTTTAATAAGAACAACAACATACATACATACATACATATATATTACTCTACATGCATATGTACATGCAACCGATATATATATTTACTAAAATACGGAAAAAATAATTATTTATGTGCATATGCCGTACGGCCGTATTATTATGCATACATACATACATTTACGTATATGTATGTATCTAACCATACTATGTTGTACGTGTATTTTTGTGTGTCACTGTAATTGATGAATTTAATATATATGTATGTGTATCTTATGTGTGTGTATCTCTTAAAAACAAAAATCAAAAAAACAAAACTAAACCAATAAAATAGCATTTGACATCAACTTTTTCGCATTGGCAAAAACAACAAACAAAAAGCAATTCATAAAATAAAGTTTATAAAAACAAAGAAAGAAACTATGTAAGATGAAGATGAAGAAGTTAATTAAAGATAGATAAAGTATACTATACATTTAGCTATGAAATAATCAGTTTTCGAACTGATGTATGTATCCGATTAACATATGTTTCTTTCTTTCAATTCATTTATCTATCTCAGTTTCAATGGCTGTGGCCCAAGTGTTTTGCCCAGTTTTGACTGAAATTGCAGCATCGTATAACTAACAAATATACTATATACACATATATATATATACATATATACATATATATATATATACATTAGTTAAGAGGTGTGTTAGATTGTCGCCATATTTCTAGCGATTAGTGGAGACATACCGTCAAGTATATCAGTGTATATGAATATATATATATATATCTATAAATATACATAAAAATATATATATATATATATAAAGATTTGAATAGTGTTTTTTTTTCTTGGCTAGTAAACAACGTCCCATAATGTTAGAAGATGATACATATATGTTGATGATGTATGTTGTATGATACATACTAGATCAGCATTATAGCACAGATTGGCCAAATTTTATTAAAATAAAAACTACGCAGAAAAAGAAAAAGTTGGTGGCTCATTTAGGTATTTGTTTGATTGTCGTGCTGTATATGAAAATTGATTGAATTTTTTTTTTTTGAGAATTGAAAACGTACATACAGTTTATATACCATATATGTATATAATATATGTATGAGATACCAAGCAAAAAACTATGAAAAGAAAATACGCTGCATAAAATGATGGAAAAATGTATTAAAAAGTTTTGTACTTAAATGAAATGTAAAACACCAAATTTAAAAGAAACAAAACAAAACTCAAAATGAATATGAAAATGAAAATAGAAAATGAAAGAAAAAACGCTTGAAATGTAAAAGAATGAATGTTGGGTCTAGAAATTCTGGCAAATTGAAAAGAAAAGCAAACTTAAATTATTTACAACTAGCAGAAAATTAATGAAAAGATATGAAATATGTATATTAGATTATATATATATATATATATTAAAAAAAAAAAATTACAAAACAAAATTGTAACGCTGGCGTTACATGGATGCAGTTAGACATATTTTTTTTTTTTTTTTTTTTTAAATTTATACAATAATATACATACAAGCAACAAGAGAACCCAAGACACACACACACACATACAAGCATAATACGATAGTTTATACACACACACCCACACACACACGCACACATACTAACACACAGACATGCAACTGAGATTAAATCGATAACGAATGCATAAACCGAATGTTAGGCGAGAATGAAAATCCAAAAGTTTATATGTGTATGTATGAAGTAAATAATTATTGAATAAATAAATAAATAAATAAATAAAGCAAAGGTATGTGAGGCAAGATTGAGAAACGAGTTGAACCGTTACCGAATGCCAACTAAACGTCAAAAGCAAAAAACGAGTTTAAATCCAAAAATAATTAAGAAAATGAGAGAAAAAAAAAATATAAGAAAATGAAAAGAAATACTTATAAAAGTAAATGAGAAAAACTAACCAGTGAATTACATCATGGCGTATTATGGCGTGTATACATATATAAGTTGAAAAAGTATTTATAAATAAATAAATGGAATACCCATATTGCATTACTAATTTATAGGGGAATTTATGTTTTCATCTCTCTATCTAACCATATCAATTTCTTTCCCCTTCACAGCTGAATTTGCCAGTGGTGACAAACAGCTTTTGTCAAGCATACGCTGACGTTCACGATTCGAACCAGTTATGGTGAGTTAGTTCATTCATATGCTTGTGGTTTTTTTTAGCGCGAAATGAAGACATTTTTCATTTAAAAGTAATAACAATTTAGTTTCAAATTTTATTTGATTGACAGAATTATTTTTATTTAATTTAAACACAAATATAAGAAACTTGCAATACAAAAATATAACATTACAATTACCTTAGACAAATGAGAATACACAGAACATTGGCACTTAGATGATAGTTACAAGTAATACATTACAAAGTACTTATATAATAAACACCGCGACAGGTGGAACACCTACGCTTGCGGATATTCTGCTCCGGCTCCGGTTGAGGCTGCAGCGATTGAAAGTATTTGGTGGTTACCGTTAAGATCTCGTGACGATGTTGCTCCAGGGAATCAAAAGCACAATTCTCATATGTATTGATGCAGTGCATCAGCATGCGATACAGAACCAACTCGGTGGATAGAAAAGTGTTTAGTTTGCGATCAATTCCGTCCACATTCTGCTCCACAAAGGTGCGAGTCATTTGGAGCAGCAGCTGCACAGCCTTTTCGCTAAAGTACCGAGTCATGCCATCGAGCACGTCCACAAAGGTGCCCACACTACCGATCTGTTCCACAAACTTGCAACCCAATTGTTTGGCCAGCTGCGGCACATCTAAGCGCAATCCACCGCCTTGAGCCAACTGAACGAAACTTGGTAGCAGACCAGCTGCACCAACGGCGCCAAGGACAGAGACTCCCTGCGCCACATGTGTGTGAATCTTGTGCAAACTGAGCAGCGTCTCCTTATACGGTATGTCATTGATGATGCGCAAAATGTCTAGCTTGCCGGCATGATCGTTATTGTGCAGCTTGGCCGACTCTTGGTTAATGCGATTCAATTGCTTTCTGGTCTGGTGACGCACCACCCGTCGCAGGCTAGAGCCGTCCGTAACCTTCGAGGCGATGCGCAGGTTGTTCAACGAATGTGTAAAGATTAGCAGACTCGATGCAATTTGCACCACATCGTAGCTGTTCAGGGTCTGCTCATCGCTTACCTTAAGATACAGATCATAGACGCCGTTAAGTACGCCCGTGCCGGTGATGACAATCGACGATACGTTGCAGCCGTGGACGGCCAGTTGAGCAGCTCGACCAGCACGTCCCGAACGGATAACGGTGAGCGCTGTATTGGCGCCCCTTGCACCCAAGCCAGCAACGCCACCGGCAACGCCCAGCCAGTTGGAGCGCGCCTCGCTGTCCGCCAGGGATGTGGTCTGGCCGTGCCAGCGGCGATCAATGAGTCGCGATGCAGAGCGGACTGTGCAATAGGCAGCCGTTGAGACGCCAACAACTGTGGCTGCCACTAGTACGGGTGGAGCGATGGGCAGTGCCAAAGATGCAGCCATCGGCACCGTGGACAAAACGCCACCAACTGTTGATATTTTATCGGTGACTCTTAGAAACTTCTGTTTAAGCCAAGATGCTGGCGTGGACAACACCTGTAGTTGCACTTGCTCTCGATTCCCATCTCGTTCTTGATCCTGACTGAATGTGTAGACACCATTTTGAGGCGCTATCATCGTGCCATAGGGCAGGGCATTGTTGCGCACATAGTTCTGCCAGTTGCCATAGACGCGTCCCTGCTCATCAATGAAGATCATGCAGCAACCATCGCTCCTACTTCCACATTCGTCCGATCGTACGCACTTGCGCGTCCTTATTACCGGATGGCAAGTGTAGCTGGTCGATTGCAGTGCCAATGTGGGATCCGTCTCCTCGGTGACCAGCACATAAATAATAGCTGAGAGCAGCGTTCGATTCGTATACATGCGCTGCTTCCAGATATTGACAAACAGCTGCTGGCGCTGCTTCTCCAGCATCGTTTGCCTCTTCGCTCCCGTCTCGCTGGCGTTTTCGCTGTCACATATGAGATTGGCTATCTTTTGGCGCAGCACATCCGACTGCTCAGGAGCTAGACTAAAGGGTACATTATGTGAGTATTTGAGATTCTTTTTATTTTTGTAACCTACGAGTCCCAAATTATTTCCGAACCAAAGCCGCTGCTCTGCGCAAAGTCCCGTTGTACATCATATGCTGTGCGATTCATGTTTTTTTTTTTTGGGCTTAAAACACAACCGATCGATGCTATCACAAAATAAATATATTTATAAATTATTTACATAGCTTTATATTCAATGTTTTTAAAGTTCAAATTAGTTTTACTCAGTGAACTAAGATGATTCCGTTATTTTCTGGTGCGTTGCTTGAGAATAGCAAAAAAAAACAACAATTCAACAATTTCGCGCCCAGCGCTAAGAATGAAACGCAAAGTGAAAATGGAAATCAAGTGGACATGAACGAGAGAAAAGAGATTTGTGTGTTTGGAAATAATCATAGTTTAATTTACACTAATTGTTGAGATGAATATAACAATACTTGGCATATATTTTTAGGTACAGATATTTCGTATAAGAGTTTAATGACGTCATAATGCGCAACCTTCTACATTTTACGACCATTGACCATTCCAACATAACCAAATAACATATCGATATATCGATGGTTATGCGCAAAGTATCATCGGTGGTTTGCGTGTGTGTTGATGTGTTTATGTTTGCGTTTAATTCATATTTGCATATGTTTCGGATTTCAATTAACATAATTACATTTGTTTGTGGCTGCATTTGTTTAACGTGGTTAAAAACACTCAAAACTCACACACACACATCAACGATCATATAATGTTAGAAGATGCGCATGCGCGGCCGCAGATTGCTACCAATTGCCATCGCGCTAATCGTAATCATAATATTGTGCATTAGCTTCATAGCAAGTCCATTGCGTGAGAGCGCAGCCCGTCATGACGATGAGGAAAAAGATGAGTTTCTTATCCATCTGCCGCCTCCCCGCGAGAGCGACGAAACGAACGACAAAACAACAGTTAAATTCAGTCAACGCCTCACACAGCATCTTGGCGCTAAAACTAAAGTAGCGGCAACAAGACCTGGCCCGTTGCTTAATCTTACAGATTTTGATTATCTGCTCTCAAGCGACGTGTGTCGACGTGCTGAACGGGAGCTTCTGGGTGAGTATGAACACAATTCCTCTTGACAATTTAATAAGGCAACGTTTTTAACTCTTGCATTTGCCTTTTACACAGCTGTACTTATTGTCACCTCGTATGCGGGTCATGATGCACTGCGAGCAGCACACCGACAGGCGATAGCGCAAAGCAAACTGGCCGAGATGGGGCTGCAGCGTGTATTCCTGCTGGCTGCGTTGCCGGCGCGCGAGCGCTTCATTAACCAGGCGCAGCTGGTGAGCGAACATGCCCGTTTTGGAGATCTGTTGCAGGGCAACTTTTTGGAGGACTATCGCAATTTGAGCTACAAGCACGTTATGGGTCTGCGCTGGGCGTCTAGTGAGTGCCAGCAGCAAGCTAAGTTTATCATTAAAATGGATGATGACATCATCTACGATGTGTTCCATTTGAGACGCTATCTCGAATCGCTGGAGCTGAGTCAGCCGGCATTAGCCACCAGCAGCACGCTGCTTGCGGGCTATGTGCTGGATGCGAAGCCGCCCATAAGACTGGAAGCGAACAAATGGTTTGTGACACGACAGGAATATCCGGATGCACTCTATCCCGCCTATCTCTCTGGCTGGCTGTATATTACAAATGTGCCCACTGCAGCTCGGCTGGTGGCAGAGGCAGCACGGGTGCCCATCTTCTGGATTGATGACACTTGGCTAACGGGTGTGGTTCGCACCCGTTTGGGTATTCCTCTCAAGCGGCATAACAATTGGTACTCGGCGAATGCTGAATTTATTGATTGCTGCGTCCGTGACCTCAAATCTCATGGATACGAATGCGAATACTTTGCTGGACCGAATGGCGGCGATTCCAAGCTGCTCGTCGAATTTCTGCACAACGTGGAAAAATGCTATTTTGACGAATGCATTAAACGACCGCCCGGTAAAACTCTAAAACAGACCTGCTTGGCCACCGTTAGATCTCCAGCACCGGAGCATGGAGTCGCACACGTCCAACCGGTCAGCCTGAGATGACCGCAAATTTGTTTTATCATTTGCTTACGCTTTCTCTTTAACAATTCCTTGCTGCCGTCCAGTCTCCCAAATACTTCCCATAAGTACTTTTATACTCTTGTAGACTAAGGCAAATTAATCTTAAGGAGCTTTCATGTGCAACAGTTGGCAGTGTCTTGCTTGTCTCGTTCACAAGCGCTGTCCGTCATCATTTTATATATGTCTAGATTTAAGATAGAAAAGTACACCGAAGAGCGTACACGCAATCGTAAAATATATACTGATTTTTAACCACGAGAAAATGTTGGTTTTATTTATATTTATTTGGAGATGTTCACGGGTTTTTACATTTTTCCGACACTAAGTATCAGGCGCACAGAATAGGCAGCAAGGGCAATGGTTTTTATATTAATCTACAAAAGTATGCAGCACAATGAATTATATTATGAATAAAACAGCCAGCCTAAAGGTATGCAACAAAATATATAATGAGCATTTATTTATTTATGCATCGCTTGCTGCTGATTTCTGTGCGCCTGGTACTTTGAGTCAAAACTAACTAAAACTACTCATAAGTTAAATTAATAGTTAAGCCAATGCACCAACCATGGTTTGTGTCACTGGTGGCAAAGTCAATTCAATCGACTTGCTGCTGATTCTGTGCGCCTGGTATAATTGAGTCAAAACTAAAAGAAACTAGCAAAAATAGTTAAATTAATAGTTAAGCCAATGCACCAACCATGGTTTGTGTCACTGGTGGTAAAGTCAATTCAATCGACTTGCTGCTGATTCTGTGCGCCTGGTATAATTGAGTCAAAACTAAAAGAAACTAGCAAAAATAGTTAAATTAATAGTTAAGCCAATGCACAAACCATGGTTTGTGTCACTGGTGGTAAAGTCAATTCAATCGACTTGCTGCTGATTCTGTGCGCCTGGTATAATTGAGTCAAAACTAAAAGAAACTAGCAAAAATAGTTAAATTAATAGTTAAGCCAATGCACAAACCATGGTTTGTGTCACTGGTGATAAAGTCAATTCAATCGACTTGCTGCTGATTCTGTGCGCCTGGTATACTTGAGTCAAAAACTAAAAGAAACTAGCAAAAATAGTTAAATTAATAGTTAAGCCAATGCACAAACCATGGTTTGTGTCACTGGTGGTAAAGTCAATTCAATCGACTTGCTGCTGATTCTGTGCGCCTGGTATAATTGAGTCAAAAACTAAAAGAAACTAGCAAAAATAGTTATATTAATAGTTAAGCCAATTCACCAACCATGGTTTGTGTCACTGGTGGTAAAGTCAATTCAATCGACTTGCTGCTGATTCTTTGCGCCTGGTATAATTGAGTCAAAACTAAAAGAAACAAACTAGCAAAAATAGTTAAATTAATAGTTAAGCCAATGCACAAACCATGGTTTGTGTCACTGGTGATAAAGTCAATTCAATCGACTTGCTGCTGATTCTGTGCGCCTGGTATAATTGAGTCAAAACTAAAAGAAACTAGCAAAAATAGTTAAATTAATAGTTAAGCCAATGCACAAACCATGGTTTGTGTCACTGGTGATAAAGTCAATTCAATCGACTTGCTGCTGATTCTGTGCGCCTGGTATAATTGAGTCAAAACTAAAAGAAACTAGCAAAAATAGTTAAATTAATAGTTAAGCCAATGCACAAACCATGGTTTGTGTCACTGGTGATAAAGTCAATTCAATCGACTTGCTGCTGATTCTGTGCGCCTGGTATACTTGAGTCAAAAACTAAAAGAAACTAGCAAAAATAGTTAAATTAATAGTTAAGCCAATGCACAAACCATGGTTTGTGTCACTGGTGGTAAAGTCAATTCAATCGACTTGCTGCTGATTCTGTGCGCCTGGTATAATTGAGTCAAAAACTAAAAGAAACTAGCAAAAATAGTTATATTAATAGTTAAGCCAATTCACCAACCATGGTTTGTGTCACTGGTGGTAAAGTCAATTCAATGGACTTGCTGCTGATTCTGTGCGCCTGGTATACTTGAGTCAAAAACTAACTAAAACTACTCATAAGGAAGGGTGCCCATAGTTGTAGAACTTTATGCATTTTGAGTTTTAAATTCGTTTTTGAGTCTAAGTTCGTTTAAACTCTTTTAATCATTACACCAAAATATTAATGTGTAAGTTGATATTACCCCATGGCGAAGAAAAATATATACTATTTACTCACAAAAGCTTAATTTGTATCCCCAAAAATTGCGTTTTTACTCCATTTGGGGTAATTAACCCCGGTTCCCCGCCCGCTGGCTTATGTAAACAAATGGTTATATCTTCACTTAAGGACAATATCAATCGAATGAAATTCGGAGATTATGAGGTGATCATCAGGGAATAGAAGAAAAAATACAAAAATATGGAATACGTTTGTGTTATCATTCTTTATTATCATAAATAGATTTAAATTAAATAAATGCAATACAATTAAGCACAATTTCATTGTACACACTATGAAATTAGTTTTGCTTCATTTCTGATCGCTCATTATTATTATAATTATAATTTTATAATTTTGTTTTCCTTCTCACTTTCGTTTGTCAATTGCTTGCTGTTTGCTGTTTATTGCCTTGTTTGCTTTTCCTTTTAAATTAAATAAATGTGAGTATGTGCGTGTGCGCTTGTGTGTGCGAATGTGTGTGTGTAAGGAAGAAATTAGCAGGGTGTGTATGTGTGTGAGTTTGTGTGCGTATGTGTGCATCTGCGGCTGCAGTCTCTATACAAGTTACAAAAGAGAACGATCGATAGAGCTTAAAGCTCTTTACTCAATCTATCAATCTATCTATCTTTCTCTCTCTCTCTCTCTCGCACAATTAAGCTTCATACTTCCATCACATTCGATTCCATTTGATTGCATTCGTTGGTTTGTCTCTTTTGTAACTTTATAGAAAGTACGCGCTCGCAGTTTTCAATATGCGTTTTTGTATTCACGTTCTTCTCCTTTCGTTTAAAAAAAATTTATATTAATATTCGCATATATGTTAATGTAAATGTGCAATTCGCCTTGTTACTTTCGTCTTTCGTTTTTCGTCTACTAAACGTTAGAAAATATGTTTAAAAAAAGTAGGCTAAGGGCTAAGGCGAACGGCAGTTAATTAACGCATTCGCCAAATCAATTTCGGGACATTAACTCACGCTCTATATCTAAATAAATATAAATAAATAAATTGTATATATAAGTAATTATGACAAAAAAAAAAAAAAAACAAAAAATATACGCTTGTCAGACAGCTGCTCTAATTGTGTATGTGTGCTTTGAATGTGTTCAAAAATTGAGTTTGGATTTGAATTCGGGATACTTTCTCTTTCCTTTGTTTTCTCTTGCAAGCCGAAGCCGGAAAATTGTTTCCTGATTAAATGATGTTGTTGTTGTTGTTGTTGTTGTTGCTCTCATTACTATTGGTTCATCTCTCTCGCAAGAGATTCACTGAGCGCTGACAAGCGTGGCCAAAGAGAGATAGACATAGCATTTGACGGTGTGTGTGTGTGTGTGACAGAGAGAGAGAGAGAATCGGTATGTGCGAGTGTATTTTTGTTTTGTGGGTTGTGGATGACAATTTGTGTTGTGTATTGTTTTTGTTTTCCTTTTCTTTTTCTCTTATCTCTTTTCTTCTTTTTTTTCGTTGTTACACAGTTTTCTGTGTTGTTGTTGTTGCTGCTGCTGCCGCTGCTGCTGCTGATGTTGTTGTTCTTGTTGCTCTTGCTGTTGCGGTTGCGCCAAAGCTTATGCTACGATTTTGTGCGGCTGCATCCATTTCTTCATGTAGTAGCAGAACAGCGTGGAAATATAGAGGAGAATCATCAGCGCACAGGTAACGGCCAGCGCCAGCACAGACGTCTTTGTTGGGCATGGCTCAATAATGGTGACAGTCTTGTCTGTTAAGTGCAAAGGAGATGAGGCGAGATGGTGAGTATCGGATTAAAGATATATAACCTAATACAGATTCGATTTCGATTTGTTTTAGTGTTGCTTACCTTTGGCAAAGTCTGTGCTTGGATCTGCCTTGAAGAACTCGCGCTTCTCATCGCCAAAGTCCAAGACAAGAATCTCCTGCGAGATGTTCATCTCATCCTTGCTCTTAGTCTCATTGCTAGACAAGGGAAACCGGAAGCTTATTATGATGATATTCAAGCATGACGTAAGTGCTAAGTGGATACTTACGTCTCAATGGAACGACGACGCCTTCTGCCCAGAGATTCGAATGACTCCATGTTCCATTCACAGACAGCTGGCTCACAGGGACCCAGACAGTATTTGACATTGCACTGGAAGATGACGCCATAGCTTTCGGTGAAACGGAATGCCTCGTAGGTAGACTGCAATGCATTGCCATCAGCGGTAAAGCCCGGGAAGATGGTGGGATCTGTGGGGCAGCCCAAGTCATCAATGATCTTGAAGCTGGTGCGTGCATCCTTGGCCATGGCAACACAGCTGCGTGCAAAGATGCCATAAGGTGCTGCAAGAACGAAAGAAGGAGAAGATAAGCATTTGCCTTACCATTAAAACTAAAGTTAAAATCTCGACTTACTGTCTTCGGGTATCTCGATGCGGAAGTTGAGACGATCGCCGATGCGTACAGTTTCCACCTCGCGCTGGCGTGTATCCAGAATACGAATCCTTGGTGGTGGTGCCTCCGGTGAGGAGTTGATGTGAATCATCTCAGGATCGCGTATGGGCATCATGCCGAATGTGATATTCTTGGAGCTCATGTCGTATGTACACTTCACCTTATAGATCTTGTCCGCCTTGGTCATCACGACGCTGTGATGCTGCAACACAACCGTATTCGAATAGACGCCAGTCTGTGGGATTGCAATTGCAGTTAGTGATTAGTTTTTATTAGACTAACGCGATGGGCTATTTACCACGCTCTGTGTATTGCAGTCCTGTCCAGTCATGGTCAGGTCGAGGCGGAAGGCATCCGAATTGATAACATCGATGTTGCACGTCTCTGAGCGACCCAAAGCATAGATGCGTCCATTGAACGGTTTGTTGGTGCGCACCTGTACAGCAATGCGTGTATCCTTGCAGTGAACAGAGACTAAGAGAAGAGGAGAGGAGAGGAGAAGAGAGATCAAATAAAGATTATCTTTTGTTTAGCTTCAATGCCTTACCATCATAGCATGTGCCAGTCTTGTCACAGTTGACATCATTGCGCGTCATATTGGTCAAGCTGGGATCCTCAATGGTGTCCAAGCTCACAGGCAGTGTATCGATCTTATCGAGAGTGCCGGGTGGTGAATTGCCAGCACCAGCGGTAGCGGCAGACTTCTCGCACTGATTCTCAAAGTACTGGCCAATGGGCTCACCATGATCGATCAAGGGACGCTCATGATTCAGATAGGTGGAGGGGCCATCGGGCAGAGTCTTGTGGTCCAAATGATACAAACGGCAGTTGTACTGAGCGCCCTGAGGTTGACCCAAATAGAGGAAGGAGCGGCATAGGAATTCCGATTCAATTTCGCAGGCAAGACGACAGGCAGACTCCGATGTCACTTGCAGCTCCTTGTCCGTGTAGTAGTGTAGACCAACATATTGGGCAACCTTCTCCTCGGAGACACCCATGCGAGCATTGGCAAAGGAGCGTGTATTCTTGCACGCCTGTGTTGGCTTCAGGCAAAGATTCTCAAAGTAGTCGGTGCCCTGGGCATCAACCAGCTGCACAAACTGGCCGGAGCTGCGACGATCCGAATCGCTTAGCACACACTTCATGTTATTGTAATCGTACTCCACGGATCGGCAGATGAAGCGCTTCTCGTTCAAGCAGGCAGAGAGACAGGCCTCCTTGGTACTGGTATAGATGAGAGCATTGTCCAGACCACGAATTATCTTGTTGGGCACACGCTCAAACGACCATGGACGATGACAGACATTCTCGCTGCGCAGCTGCAGCTTCACCATATAGTACATGTTGGCCGAACGCTGTGGCGCCGCCGAAGGATTGGCCGCAGACGAATCGTTCTGCAGCTGACAGTGTGTCTCCTGTGATGGCGACAATGGATTCACAACGAAACTGAATGCTGCCGCCTGGCAGTCGGCCTCCTCGCGACACCAGCCCTGGCATTCATACAGCGATAGATTCTTAACGCTATAATACGTTGTGCCAGCGAAATCGTAATCTGTCAGCTTCTCAAAGGCCATGCGTGCGGATGCTTGCATCGGCAACAACATCAGCATGGCCAATCCCACCGAGATAAGCAGCATGCCGCCAGAGATCGTTGTTGTTGATGTTGTTATGTGATTTTTTCTGCTACGACTGCGCCGGCTACTGCTACTATTTACTGCGTTTTGCATCTGCAAACGAAAAAAAAGGAAATTTGTACATTAGAAAATCGTTGTCATTAATTTTAAATGTTCTTTTTTCTATCATAAGGTTCGAACAAAATCCTTCCTTTACTTTACTTGTGAGCTTTTTATAATAAAAACAAAATGTTTTGGAATTTTATTAATGTATTTTGTGGTTGCATGTCTTGGCTGGCAGGTGGCGTTTGGCATTTTGCTAATTGCAAACGATGACAGCAATGAAATTTAGTACGAGTACGAGTACGAGTAGGAAACGGGGAAAGCTGGGAAAAACTGTGTAGCTGCTGTTTGCGGCTATACATACATCCGCTCCATTACACGCTTAACTGAGCCGCACAGCAAACCAGCGAACCAATAAGAACTATTTCAACACCCCTTAGCTTCTCCCTCTCTCCCTCACTCTTTCTCTCTTTGTGTTCCCCTTTAAACTCCAGTTTCTAAGCCTGGGGTCTCTGGGAGTGGGCAAGTAAGTTCGTTGGCTGCATTTGCTCAGAGTTTAATGAGCTGCCCGGCGGAAATTACAATGAACTGAAAAGCTGAAGCTGAAGTTGAAGTTGAATTTGATGCCCTGGCGTTCCACTTGCGCGCCATCGCGTCGTCGTTTTCTGCTTTTTATTGACGAAGATTTGCGGTTTGAAATTCTAATGGACGCGTTTCCAATTCCCCAAACATTATGCTGAGACTGAAGCCTATTTTATTTTTTTTTATTATATTCGCATACCTGTGGCTTCTCAGTTGAGCGTGCTGCAAATTGCTTTTGCGCTCAAGCAGCTGCCTTGTTTTTTTTTTATGTGGCTGCCACAATTAGTGGCTGACCCTAAAAATTGGGCACATGCGGGATCAACAAGCATTGACCCATCGGGTCCCGATCAATTGAATTGAAAAGCGAAAGCTTAAGTTAAGCTCAGTTGCCAACTCATTCATATTAATGGCGAACAATTCATGAGATGCTTTGCCCATGAATGATTCAAGTGCGCACTCAAAGTACTCATTGTACTCAAAGTGCTCATCTTACTCAGCACACTCAGTTGGTAAATCAATCAAGTGGCCAAACGCAGAGCTGTCAATTCATTGCAAATACGAATGGATATAATCTCTCTTCACAATTTATTCAATCATGCACTTAATCCAGCATTTAACAGTCATGAGTTGGTTTCATGTCATCATTCGCGATGCGTTTAAATCTTTTCGCGCTATCTTACAAAGGGTTTCTTCTATCTGTGAACCTATTGTGGTTGTGAAAAGTGTTAACAATTCATATGCATTTGATCGTTCACACCATATTCAAGTCATATATTCATTTAAGCATCTTGTATAGCATAGTGCAACTCTATTTTTTTATTTATATTTATGCCACTGCACTTGCAATTCATGCTGATTTTTACTGACACTCGATATCAATTTATGCATTCATTGACTTTAACTTCAAATTCACCAACTGTATGCATTTGCATTTGAGTGCATAATGAGTGCCTGCAAATGGCCAAAGCCATGCGGAAGTCTTTGCCAGTGTTGCCATATATGAATGCACTATGTATGTGATACGATACGATATGTGTGTGTGTGTGTGTGCATGCATATGGCGATACCGATAACCAAGTGCAGTTGCGTTTAGAGAGGCATTTAGGCTTAAATTTATGGATTTTTAAACGCCTACAAAGCAGGCAGTTGTTGGTTGTACCACGTATAGCTCATACATAGCTCGCAATAGCAATGTGAATGCGCGCTATGCAATTATATTTACATATTCAATTCAATTTGTTTGTGGAATTGTCCAAGGCAGGCAGAGTGCGGGGAGAGTGCAAGTTTGTTATTGTTGCTTCCTTGCATACTGCTATTATTTATACGAGTGTATTTATAAAGTACATACGAGTACTCTCTTGAAGAAATCGCCCCAAACAAAACGGAGTGTAGAAGCGAACGAAAGAGAGAGAGAGAGAGGGGAGAAGGGAGAGGTGGTTTCCAAATGATTACAGTGCTTGGAACGTGGCTATTACAAACAATATTAACTCACAGGTTGCCAGCGCGAATCGCGAAATGTGCACAACGAATTCGAGCAATCGTTGCCGCCGTTTCCAATTGAACCAGCAGCACCAGCAGCAACAGCAACCGCAAAAAAAAGATGCTACAACTTGCAACAGCAGCAGCAGAAACATGAGCAACATTGACAACGACAACAGCAGCGACAACAACAACAAAAACAACAAATGTAGCCACGATGTTGTATGAAATAGGTGGCAACACACACAGTCAGCGGAATGTGTAGCGTGTTCTCAACCAAACCGACAGCACACCAACAACAACATCAACAATATTGCCACCACCAGCATCGCAGGGAGCCGTTCTTACCTTTTTTTCTATACCCTTGCTGAGATTATTACTAATGTTTAACGTCTTGAGAAAAAGGCAGCTCATGACGTTAAAGTTAAGATATATTCTTGATATTTAATTGATTGAAAAGAATTCCATAGAAATGATCCTTTGGGAAATTGAAAACATATCTTATAGGGTATTTAATTATCGGCACCATGTTGCTCACTCAATTCATTTTTTGTTTAGCTTGTCCATTTTGTTGTTGTTGTTGTTGCTGTTGTTGCTGTTGTTGTCAGTTCTTGCTTGCTGTTTGGACTCTTTGAGTTCGTGTTCTACAATTGCCAATCTGCATGAGAAGTGAACAGCAACAATCCCAACATCCAACTCCCAACTCCCGATCTAGCTCCAGCTCCAGGTTCGGGTTCGGGTTCGGGTCGAACTCCAGCTGCAGTTGGAAATGAAATGCGTTTGAATTGCGAATTGCGAGGCGAATGCCAAAAGGGGAGAGCGAGTGTATTGGAGGGAATTGGGGCGGGTAGCCAATTACATGGCCACAGTCGAGCGATCTGCTTGCGCAGATAAAACACGCAAAACGCGAAATGCGTTTCGTTGTGAACAACAACAACAACAACATTGCGTTTGACGTCATTGCCACCGCGTTTTGCTCTTGTTGCAAGTGATGCAAGTTCATTGGTTTGCTATCCGTGTTGTTGATGTTGTTGTTGCCAGTTGTTGCCTGTTGCGATTCACGATTCACGTTTTATTTTTAGCCAAATTGCATTTTATTTTTGGGGCGTCCTTGGCTTAAACGCAGCGTTCTCCTAATTTGACCAGCAAACCGACAATTCAGCTGCCACATTTCTGTTTCTATTTCTGTTGCATGTAATTGCTAGTGCTGTTGTTATGGTTGCTGCTGTTGTGTTGTGTGTGAAAGTTGGTACTGCCAGCTGGAATCAGCTGCTAAATGTCGCCTTTGGCTAACAGGAAACAGGCAGCTGCAGTAGTTCACACATGTGGCGCCACTCAACTAACACAACGCAAGTGTTGAAACTGCTTTGGTGTTGCTGCTGCTGCTGCTGCTGCTGTGTTGGTGTTGGTGTTGGCTGGCAACGCCTACAACATAAATATCTAGAACCCGGTGGGCGTCAACCAAATAATACCCAAGGCGGTCAATCAATGCGAATGCAACAGCAACTAATAAAAAATGAAACACGTTCAACATGTACAACTAAAACATATCCTGCTGTCAGCAAAGCGCTGGCTAAGCTATTAAAAATGTTAAATTAACTTTGACCTTTGTAAGCGCTTAAAGAGAGCACTTACAAAACTAAAAGTTGTTATTGAAAAAGTCGATTTGCATAGATGTGTGGATCGTAATTCTTTATATTCGTAAGATTTACATGCTTGCATAAAGATCGTTTTAAGTACTAACAAAACACTAAAGAAAAACCATTATCCATATGCTATGCTGTAAAAGTTCTTAAAGGATTTTATAGCTTTTAAGAAGTAAATGATTTTCAAACTATTCTATTATATTGCTATAATAGTTTTACGAATATTGTTATTAGAGGATATACAAATGTACTATGTGTAAAAATAAAATAAAGAAAAATGAGTGCAATATGCTCAGCTTGAAATCTGAATCAGAGTCAGAGTCTGAGTCTGTTAGTTGGGATACCGTGCATCATCCCAATCTTGACCAGCCTCTGCTAGCTACATAGCTGCTAGGCTGGCTGGGTTGGGCTGGACTGGGCTGGCTCGGCTGGCTTTTGCTGGTCAGTGGCGCGTACTTAGTTAGATGGATGATGCAGCGCGCTGGGTAACCGGCAATCAAGAAAATTGTACGCTTGCCCCCCAACAGAATGCCCAAGAATGCTATAAGCGGGAAGGGTAGTGAGTGGATGGAGCGGGGGAGGGGGCAAAGAGTGGTGCTGCCTTTTTGGTTTTGTGTAAGTTCAGTTCTCTAAAGGTAATTCCTCTTCTTCTCGCTCTCGCTCTTCCTGATTCTGTTGCTGTTTCTGTTTCAGCTACTCGCTTGTTGCGCTTTAAGCGCCCTGTGGCTTAGGCAGCAGGCAACAAGCTAAAGGTTATCATTAGGCACGTTTACTTCCTCTTCGCGTACGGCCTCTAATTACGAGCCAAGTGAGCAAGTGAATGCCATAACCAGTCAAAATGGATGGCGAAGCAAAAAGAAAAGGCAGTTTCTAAGCAGGGGCACATGAGCAATATTAGATGGGTGGAAAAGAAACTACAAATAGCAGAAAAACAGACAAATAAAAACTAACAAACAGAAAAAGAAAAACTTTACAAAGGTCACACCGTTATTCCAATCAGATAGAAAATCGCCCAACAGCAAATAATCCATTAACAAGCCAAAGAAGAAGCACAAACAGAAAAAAACAGTAACTGTTATTAGTATATTAGTATTTGTATATAAATATGCATGAAAGCGCGTCGCCAAACAATACAGAACGAATGCCAAAGACTGGGCAATAAGAAAAGCGTGAATCAAGAGAAATGAAACGTTAAAAAGCTGGAAAGTAGATGGCAGCAAAATAACGGTGACAATATGTATTCAAAAGGGAATTGAATAAACCAGTGAAAGTAATAATATGCAATTAACTTAATTAAAATGAAATGAGATACGAACGAACAAAACGAAAAGGCCAAAAGAAAAGGCCATTAAATACTAAACAGAAGAAATTGCAACACTCAACCTCAGCCAACGGCAATTCTTCTCCATTCACTCATATTATTTCTTTCATCATTTGGTTTCTTCATTTATTTAATTTCATTTGATTTCTATCTTTTGTATTTCTTTGTTGGTTGAAGAGGAAGCGAAATTTTGTAGCTAGTAGAAAGGCGTTAACAAAACAGTAGTCAATAGATGGTTGTTTGGTATATCTTTTACAAAAGAAGTTCCAGTTTTAATTAGTCAAAATGACAGCTCTTTTATATGTATTGTTGTGGTTGTAGTGTATAATTATTTGGAGTTGGAAGTTGATGTATGGATGTGAAAGGGGCAAACAACTTGACAGACGTTTGAATAAGTTAAGTTTCTTTTGAGAAATGGTATAAAAGAACCCAACATATATTTAATTGAAACTTTCAGACTTTGGACATTAGAATGTTACTGAACAAAAAAGATTTATCTTGAGCGTAATGTAGAAGGAAATATTCAAAGGTTAAATTGGTTATTATACATATCAATTAAATTATATGTATGTAAATTACTTTAAACATCAACTATCTATCATATAATAGAAGTCTTGACTTTAACGCTGAAATGTTGTTAGTCATTTGCTTTTTCTTTCGATTTTATTATAGTTGATGCACTCAAAGTCAAATGAACATTAACATTGGCAAAGAAATCGTTTTAGCAAATCATAAACAAAGGTCCCGAGCTAGCAGCTGATATTCCAGCTAACTCATTTCCTTTCTCTGTCAGTGCCAGTGAAACTCTCACCCCATCCTCATCCTAACTTAGCTTCAAGCTTTGCTTTTGCATTTTGCATATAGAGCCAAGACTCGAAAGTCTTTTGGACGTTGTACATCGAACATGCGAAGTGTTCTAGTCGCACTCATGAGTGTTGTGTGATTGAGTGTGCGACTGTGTGTGTGTGTGTGTGTGTGTGAGTGAGTGAGTGAGTGTGCAGGGCACTCGAAACGGATGTCTAGGCCTTATAGCTTTGGTGTTGCAATCTATTCGCCACGTCTCTCTGTCCGTCTGTGCATCTGCATCTGTCTGTTTGTCCACTCGATCAGCGGCGGAAATGGAGGCCTTTTCATATTTGCAATTTGTTGTCACAACACGCGAATATCTAAGTGAATGAGTGTGAGTGCGAATTGTTTTTCTCTATCTCTCTCTTTCTCTTTCACTCTCTCTCTTTGTTTCTGTTTCTCTATGCGTTTATCACTGCTTGCTGCAATTATGCAATTTTCAATCATCGCAGTTTAAAGATGCGCAACGTGCAACGTTCAAGTTGAAGCACCTGCCACGAAATGTGTGCGTGTGTGTATGTGTGTGTGTGTGTTGTGCGTGTCTTTTTCCCATATAGAGATGCGCACCGAGTCCCAGTTCCATTGCCCCGTTCCGCAATGCAATAGATGCGCAATGCAATAATTGCTATCGAACAATGGAGCACAGCAAAACATGTCAAGGCAGGCGGAGGCACAACACCTGAAGAGCTGCCAAGTTGCCAGCTGCCAGTTGCCAGTTGCTGGCCGAGTTTTCCACGACTTTGCCAGCTGCATGCAACTTTTCTCTCTACTCTAACCGATTATGTGTGTGTGTGTGTGTGAGAATATTAAAAGTTATAATTAAAAAAAGCAGAAGAAAAAAGTAGGAGAAAAATAATGTAGTATAGCGTGAGGAAAGGCAAACAACATGAAGCGGCCTTCATCTAATAACAAATGTTGCCGTACTCTAACCCCATCCTGCTGCACCTAGATTCCACCTGGACCACATGCATGAAGTGGAACATTTGGTGTTAGCCGATGTGAGGCAACTTGGCATAATAGAAGAAAAAGAAGCAAAAAAATGCGGTGCAAAACGCTTTACACAAATTAAATGCAACGCATGGCGAAATCAAAGATGGCGCGGTGGTGGCGGCGGCAAATATAATGACTGGCAAATTGCATTAACATTGATATGTGGCAGCACTTTTCATTTGGCTGCAACACCCCAAACTGCAAAAACAGACTCTGCGAATCTGAGCCAAGGCTTTGACTTTGCCAACGGCGAGCAAATTGCTTGCCATTTACCAGATGTTGATGCAGATGGTGTTGGTGCTGATGGTGGTGGCATGTCTATCCACTTGCCCCACACTTGTCACTAACCTACTAGCCACGGTCTATTATCAAAAGGATGCCATGCTAACTTCTAACATACAATTATAATTGTTGCAATTTTAATTTGATTTTTTAGTTTAGTGATCAAATTCACAATATGAAGACAGTTAAAAAATCCAAAAACTCTTTCCTTTCGTAACTACAATAACAGTTACTTACTTACTTTGGCTTACGGCGAGCATATTGATTATTCAAGTTAGTTTAAATACTTTGCATTCGTTTCGCATACAAATGACTTAGGACACAAACTTGATTAGCAGTCGCTGCACTTAAACATAAATAGTTGGTTTTTATGCTTTTAAATGCCGTTACCAATTGGTAGAGCCCACCTCTTCATAATATGCTTACCCCATTTAGTTGCATGCAATATGATTGAAGGAGAAACAAAATCAGGCTGACTGGCTGCCTAGACCAGGGTTGTTTCACAGGTGTTGCTGCTTGCAGTGGAGCACGTTTGGAGAGACACTTGCACCACAGGATGGCGTTCAATTTGGGAGCCCGTCGCATTCGTTGCACATGTTAAGCTAAAAGCCCAAAACTAAATCGGAACATAAAAAAAAAAACTGGCTGCAGAAAACGAAGGAACGACAGAGAGAGAGGGGAACCGTTTGGCTGATTGCTGCCTGGTTGCCTTTTGGCAGCGAACCAAAGTTATTTGTTGTTGTTGCTTAGAACCGGAAATTTATTGCATAACAAGTTGAGCGCGGCGCGATATCACATGATATAGCCCGCTGATATAGCCGAGGATGTGATGTGGCCAGGTTAAAGTCGCTTAGGCTCAGCTCTGTACAAGATTGCTGCCCAGTTGCTGGCCAGCAACTAGTACGACTGCCTCAAGGTTGTTCGGCCAACACTTAAAGCGCAACTTTAAACACTAGACTAGGGGTAGCATTGGCATTGGCATTGGCATTGGTATTGGCATTGGCAATGGTATGGAATATGGGTGTCGAGCAAACATATTTGAAAGTGCCTAGCCAACTTGACTAACTTGGCTAACTGGCTGGCAAGCTGCATTGATGCTGGCACACGATATGCGGGCACCAAAATGCCAGCCAGCAACATGAAGCAGAGAGAACCAGCGGCAGAAGAAGATGAAGAAAACGGGTGTGGTGTGGTTTGGTGTGCCCACGCTGCGATTGGATATGGATTTGAGTTGAAGTTTGGATTTGGGGTTTGGGCTTTTGGTCTGTGTGTGCAGGACTGTAACTGGATACAGTGGACACACGCTAAATGCGAACGATAGCTGATTTGGCAACATTTTTTTTAAAGAAAACTTAAAAATTTGTAATGCAATATAAAAATAATTTCTAACTAATGAATAAAATAAGGTTTTTTGATTTTTAAAATAATAAAGTATGATTTTTATAGATCTTATTGTTGATATTGCGTTTGATTTTAATGTAAGCTTTCGGAAACATCTTTAGTCTGTATTTTTTACTCAGGATTGTGGCTGGGTCACATTGGCTGCATATTTCATAAATTCTTCTTGGAATGGTGAACAGATTGTCTGCGTTATGCAAATGCAGCTGTCAAGACAAAAGTGAGAGGGAGAGAGAGAGAGAGAGAGAGAGAGATACGTCGTTTATGTTGTTGTGGGAGTGGAAGTGAGAGCTGCTCAATCGATCGTTCAATTGTCTGGTCGCTCATGTTTGGCAACTCGATTTGGATCAGCTGTGTGGGCTGCGGCTTCTTCCATTCCTGGAAGCTGAAGCCGACACGACTCCTCCTCTTTGACTGTTGGACTGTTCGACTTGGTAACTGGTGGGCACAACCTGGCTACGCGGAAGTTATGCCAGCAAAAAGCCATTAGCCAGCCAACAGCTAGCAGCAGCAGCGATGGCAACAAAGAACAGGAGTCATTAGAGCGCATTTGAGTTGCGGAATGTGGCGGATAAGAGGCAAATACAAAAAAAATAAAAAAAATAAAAAGAAAGAAAAAACGAGAGGTAAAATGCAGAAGAAGACACAAAAGAGATGAGCAGGGGCAGTGTGGATGCCACAACTGTGTGTGCATACGTGGCAAGTGCAGCGTTGCATGATTTATGGCAATTATGATGATGACACGGCTTCAATGCACCTCACAAATTACAATTAATTGCAAGTGCTGACCCCTACCTATCATGCCACCAACCTCACTTCACTTCACTTCACGCGCCTCCCTTGCCTCCTTTAAGAAGAGCCGGACCATGTTCATTAGAAAATGCATTTTGGTCAACAAGTGAAACTCATTTGCTTTAACCACATGTATTATGACAGGCATTATGATCTATTGATCCAATGAGCACTCTTCAACAACAAAATGAAAGTGATTAGGCAGCGAATAACAAACGAAAAGCTGTAATTGAGAAAGTACTTTGAAAGTACTCTGATTCAATAGCTTTGAGTGCTGTTCAGATTGCCTTTAATATATATGTACTGAAAGTTAACATGAAGCTTGTCATATTTTAATTTTTATAACATATTATATTCTGATTTTACACTGTTTTCGATGCATGACTAAACATTGAATTGTACTTAAGTTGAACATGACAGCTTGTTATGATACACTCACAGTTGTTCGTGTTGTTGTTGTTGCTCGCTGTGAAACACATGCCACATCTTATCAGGTTGGGATTGGGATTGGGCTGTTCCTGTTGCTGCTGCTGCTGCTGCGGTATGCAAGTTGTATTTTTAGCCAAGACATTGGCTCATTACAGCACGCCTGACACTTTACTACCAGCTGCAACTGGCGCTAGAGATTCGCTATGGCAACAGCAACAGCAACAGCAACAACAAGAACAGCAACAGCAACTGCAGCTCATTAAAAATTGTTGCAATTTAAAGTTGTGACGGCCTATTTTTAAATGCAAAACTCGCGCGGCCGCACGACAAGACAATCAGGACATGGAAATAATTGAATGCGCCAGGCCAGAAACACAGAAGCGAAGCTTGGTAGCAACAACAACAGTAAAGGCTGGCAACAACAACAACAACATTCGCATTGCTAAAGATGCCACATGAAGATGACCAATTTGCTTGCTACATGGCAACATGCCATAGCCAACAAGCAAGCGGCAGCAGCAACCGGCTCGATAAGCAAATGCGGCCAGTTGTGCCAGCTGTGTGTGTGTGTGTTTGGGTGTGTGTGTGTGCTCCTAAGTGGCCCATTGTGGCTCATTTTGCAGTTGCAATTTTAAAAACCAGCATTTAATTAAACCACAGCGGGATAGAGGGTGAGCTGCTCGGTTAGATAGGGGGGATGGAATGGTGGGATGGGGGTAGCACAGATGCCGCACGTGACGTTGCAACTGTGCGGACGGAGGAATGGAATGCCATGTTGCATGCTGAATGATTGTGCATGTTTTCTGTTGTTGTGTTGTGTTTGTTGAGAATTATGTTGTGTGTGATTTTTATGGCATTTTACACAAACACACACATACACACACACCCTTTTTATTTAAAGCTTAAATGTGGCATGCAACGCCGCAGAGCACAAGAGAGTGATAGGAAGAGAGAGAGAGAGAGAGTACGAGAGACAGCTACCTTAAAGCATGCGCCTTGAATTTGATTAAGTCAAATGAAAAATAATAGGTTTCTTGAAATAATCAAAACTGCTCCACTAGAAGGTACCCTGTAAAAACAATAAGACTGTTTTTAAACCTTAAGCATTTTCTATCTATACAATAAAGAATTTTCAAACGAAGATCTTAAAAGCTTTGCTTTTTACAGGGTATATTTAGTGTTAACAAGAACAAACAACGACATGATTGATCGCAACAACATTGTTGTCATTTTCTTGTCCAAACATTAATAACAACACTCAAGTTGCAGCTGCTGCTGCTGCTGCCTGCCTGCAAAGTGAATGACTTAGGCAACAAACTTGCGCTGATTTATATTTTGTTGCACGCCAAATTGGCGATCCTGCTGCTGCTGCTGCTGCTGTTGCTCCCGCTGCTCATCATTTATTACAATCAAATGGAAATTATTGCGGCTGCTCTATTGCGGTTGCTGATGTGATTGTTGTTGTTCTTGTTGTTGTTGCTTCATTACGCAGCTATTAGTTGGTAATGGCAAAGACAGAAAAAAAGATGATATAAAGCATTGAGGCAGGCAAATGTACAATGTAAGCTATGGGATCACAAGGTGCTACTGCGCCGTTAGCCACCTAAAAGAAGCATAGCTGATGCTGTTGTTCCCTAACTGTTTGGGCCATTAGGCTAATCGGCTTAGAAAGCTAGCCAAAGCGCTTTGCAATTCGAACTGCTGAAAAATATATGAAATTACTGACATTTGTAATATTTATTTGCCATTATCAATGAAATGGTCCTGCCTTCCTCCCCCCCTCCCACTCTCTATGTTTGTTAGCTTGTCCCCTGAACTGGCGCGCATTGAATTGATTTTTAAGGAAAGCGTGGAAAGCCCTATCAGAAAATTCAATGTGCTCGTCTGAATGTGCGTTAATTGTGCGAGTAAGAAAGAAAGAAAGAGAACGAGAGAGTGAAAGAGTAAAAGAGCATGGCAAGAGATGCGGGCAGAGAGTGAGCGAGAGAGAGAGAGAGAGAGAGCGATAGAGAGGGCAAAAGAGAAAGATAGAGATTGCGAGTCTGAATGAATGAGTGTTATTTGTTTAAGTTGGCTTTAACAGCTTGCGGCCGTTGCCGTTAGTTGACCTGGTTAACAGCCTGAGATAAGCGTTAGAATACAGCAACAACAAAAGCAACGGAAATCAAGCACAACTACAACACCAACAACACGCAGCACCAGCAGCACAAGCTCCAACAACAAAAACAACAACTGAAGATCTTTGAGTAATGACTGCATAACTCAAGTCGCAGTCTCTCAGCCAACTTAAGAGCAGACATCAGATCAGAAACGGCGATAGATAGCTCTGCAGTTGCAGTGTTGTAGTGTATTGTTGGTGTTGCAGTTGTTGCTGTTGTTGTTGTTGTTAAAATTGTTGCTGCTGCCCGATTGTCCATCACAATGGGCCACTTTGAAATGGATTTCGATTTGAATTGGGCATTTTGGTTGTTGCCCCTTCAGTTGGGCGGCCCACGAAAGGTCGCCGCATAATCCGCAACAGTCATCGCCAAATGCTACGCACGTACTTGCAGCAGTTGCAGCAACATCACCAGCATCACAAGCAGCAGCAGCAGCAACAACTGTTGCCATTTGCTGTCCACAGGGAATAAGTGGACGAACGCGACTGCCAAGGCTGTCATTAGTCAGAGGAAAACATCATCATCATCAACATCATGATGATTATCATCATCATAATTTGATTAGGGCTTAATGCTAATGCATTTGGCCATTTTTGTTGTTTGCTCAATTCTCATGATGCACGCTGCACAACATCAACATCAACATCAACGGCAACAGCAACAGAAAAATGCAGCATGGTAATGACGCACAATTGCAGTGAAGATAGATAGATAGGTTGCCACAAAAAAATATCAGGATCTAGGAGAGTGTCTGCATGTTTGAGTGTTGAATGTGGTATGCGGCATGCGGTATACGGCATCGGCATCTGACGAACCGAGCAAATGAGCAATGATTTTCCATTGGCTTCATGTTGGTATGACACTTTCAATTTTTTTTCTTTTTCTTTTTGTTAGAGTGAGCTTAAAAGAAAAGGAGCACGGCTCAGGCTTGGCTTTTGCAGCGATGAAAAACAAACATAGCTTCTTAGAGGACTATCCATCCTTAATTATGTGGAGAGTTACTTGATTCGAGAATGCATTCTATTGTATTAAGATTATTAGTTTTAAGTAATTCTTACTAACATAAAAACGCATTTTAAGAATTGCACAACCCTTGTTTGAAACACAGTTGTCATCTTTAGCTATCATTAAATCACTAGTTATCGATAAGTCAATCAAATCGACTCAGCACTTAGCTCTGCCAGCTCATCGAAAACAGTTATCGATAGGATAACACTTGCAAACCTACGGAAAGTGACATTCATCGATAAATATTAAGCTTCCTATGCAACTTTGATCGATGACTTAACGCAATGTCACTAGTTTCACGGTAACCCTCTCATTCCACATGACTCAGCCAGCCCTGACAGACATTTGAAGGCATTGTATGTGCCACAGGTGTCAAGATGACGACGAATGATTGTTGAGAAAGTGCGTTGTGCGGCTGGAAAGTGCAACACTGCCACTGCGGCTTTACCTGTTGCTGGGACTCTTTCTCTTTTTATATTGACAGCCTGTTGCATCGATTAGAAGCGAACGCGAGGCAACACACACACACTAACACATATACACATATATACTGTGCAACAAGCTACCAAATACGGTCAAATCACCTCATCGAAGTGGGCCAAGTTTTGTGTACCGGCGTCGTTAAGTCCCACTCAAAAAGAGCGAGATAGATAGAGAGAGAGAAGAAAAGATCTTGTTGTTGGTTTTATGTCAAGATTCGAATGCAGCAAAGCAACTCTTAGCTCTTTCTGTGTCCGCCTGCTCATGCAAATTCTCAAGTGTTTGTGGGTCAGCCGGATATATAATACGAAGAGTATTTATTTGGGGTTCTCGTTTTATCTTTTTATTTTTTTGGGGCGGCTCATCTGCTCATTTGCGCTTGGTATCTGACGCCGTTTGCGATCTTGGCCGCCAAATCAAACCAGTTTTGTATTTTTTTTATTTGCAACATGCAACGCGTTGTTCCCCATTCCCCATTTACTTCACCCCCGCTTCACTGGCATTCACTGGCATTTTGCCACTCGGCTTTTCAGTCCGGGCAACAAATGAGTTTTTGCGGTCAATTGCGGCAGCTTTGCAATTGAAACTAGTGATGTGCATGCATTTATTTATCGATATTAACTTCCAGCTTTGATCAATTTTAATGACGTTTTCTATATCTAATTATAGTTTTTTGTTTTTGTCATACGTTCGCCCAGATTTTTATTTATGTGTAGAGAAAGAGAAAAGGAAAGAGAGAGAGAGAGAGAGACACACACAGTTATTTTTACAACCCAATTGCGGTCATTCAATTTGTGCAGTCACCTTAACGTTTCGCTTTGGCTTCACCTATTCCCCCCCACCCATTACCCCGCGCACGCTGCTAACTCCACCATTCACTCGTTAACTGTTTTGCTCTTTGCTCTGGTTTTCACTTCAGTTGGCATTTCTTTAGCATAGTTTTCTTTTTATTTTCTTTTCCGACTCTAATTGCCAAGAGTCTGTTGTTTTTACCCAGTTTTATTTTTTTGTGTTTTGTAAATTTGTCGCTTGGTTTTGTTTTCTTTTAATGTTGTTTGTTGTTGTTGATAATGTAGAGCAAAGCAACATATTTAAACTGTGCAACACTCTTTGACTCTTCTCTCTCTCTCTTTCTGTTTGTCTGTCGTATAAAGTGCGACGTGCGCTGTCAAAAGGTTTTGGTTGTTTTTTGGTTTCAATTCTCACATTTATTGGAACTTTTCGGTCGCTTGAGAACTTTTCATTTTCATTTTGTTAATGGTGGTTGATGTTGTTTCGTTTGTTGTTGTGTGTTTTTTTTTGAGCTTGTTGTTGTTGTTTTGGTTGTTGTACATTTATAATGCACATCGTTGTTGGCACGACCTAAGACAATTTCTGGCCACAAAACACGGCACTGTGTACCAAATTGTTTTTCTCTCTTGCTGTTGTTGTTTTTGTTGTTAGTTTCGATGGCGTCTCATTCACATGCCACTCAGGTTTGCGAGAAGGGGCGCGGTACAGCTGGGCAAACAGCAACAACAAGCAACAGCGACAACAACAACAAAAACAACAATATTGGGCTATAAGAGTCGTGGCTTCAAATTCATTGGCATGCCAACATGTGCTGCTCCGGCCGTTGTCATATGTCTCTCTCTTTGCCCCTTCCGCCCCATTTAAATCCCTTCTTGCAGCTAAGTCTCTGTTTTATTTAGCACTTGGCTGCTGATTTTGTTGCTTTTCTTATTGTTGTTACTGCTGCTGCCGCTGCTGCTGCTGTTCGTTGACAATCGCGACTTTTTCCAAAACACACATATTCGCGTACATGTTCCAAATGTCGCAGTGGCTCAAACTACGTCCGTTTGTCTCACTGTCCGGTTGTCGGATTGTCTGTCTTATTCGTGCAAACGTGCTCGACATGCACAGAATTCAATAAATAAAATGATTTCGGTGAAAGCGAAGCGGGCATAGAATCCACATTGCAAAGATGAGCTAGCACAAGCTAAAGCCACAAACAAAATCGTGTTGCAGCTAATGGCCAATACAGCGCCACAATATTCCAATCACCCAAAAGAGCCACAAAAAATGTTGTTTGTTGCATAGATTTTGTTTCTTAACGATTTCCCATGCTTTCTCAGCTTTTATGGGCAAAACGCAAGGCATCATAAAAAAATACAAGTACTTATCAATTTCTATCAGTTTGTTTCTATGCATATATATGTATATATAAATATATGTACATTGTGATATGACACAAGTCAATCATCGATAATTGTCGAGAAATGAGCGACGCCAATCAATTTTCGTTTTTGCACAAAAGAAATTGTTGAAAGTAAAATTAAAATGAAATGAAGAGACCAGCAACGAATTACAAATAACCCAACAAGTTTTTTTATTTGGAAATTTACCTTGTATTTTGCACAAAATTTGCTTTCGTTGTTTGTAGAATCTGAAAGTAAAAGCAAAAGTTGTAGAAACAGGTTAATAACAAATTTGATGGGCAAAAAAATAAGGGAAGGCTTAAGACACTTAAAGGTAATTTGATTAGGTATGGTAAACATCTAAAATGTATCGCAGATCTTAGCTATATAAACATATGTATGTTTATATACAAGTATTATGATATCATAAAACTTACACACAAAAAAAATCGAACGAAGCTTACGAATTTGATAAATGATCGCCAGCTGCAAGCATATTGAAGTCGGCGCGTTTGTCGCTTAAGTCTTTTGTTTTGTTCTTCTTCTTTTTTTTGTGTTCTATTTTGTGTTGTTGTCGTTGTCGTTGCTGTTTTTGTTGTTTAGTATGGCAGCCGCCTTTTCAGCTCTAATAAGATCATAAAATGGAAAGAAAAGAACTACAACAACAACAACAGCAGCAAATTGGCGTAATAAAAGCATGGGCATGAAATTAAGGTAAAGCCCGCATCATTTTCTGCTCTGCCCAGTTTTCTGCACCTCACTCCCCCTCTCCGGGGGCAACCTACAACAGCAACAACAACAACAAGAACAAGAACAAGAAGCGGCATATCGCGTCGGTGTCGTGGTAAATTACCGTTACTTAATGACACACGACACGTACCAGAACCGACCTGTGTACCATTACCCATTAGGGTAGAGCGAATAGGTTAGCTTGCGGACGAGTCGCAGAGGGGAAAGGGGGGGGGGGGGGAGAAAATGGCCCGCTTCAAACGTGCTGCAGACCCAAGCAATGAGATAAGCCCCAAGTAAACCATGCAACTGAACTTGCGGCTAGAAGCTCTGAAGCTTGCCCAGAATCATAATGGCGCTCTCTATGCTGAGCATAGTGAAAGTTAATTGAATAAGGCAGCCGCCAGCAGGCAGTCAACTCAACATTAGATTAGCTGCCAGGCAGCTGCCAGTTAACCATCTCAACTTATATAAAAAAAAAAAGCCGCTGATGAGCCACTGACTGTGTACCACTAATTGGAGCTATACTGTATGTAGAGAAGCAGATCTAGTTAAAGTATGAACTTGGATCTATCGATAAAGATATCTGTGCAATCCGCGGATTCTTGGACTCACTTTTCAAAAGGTTCAGATTGAGTATTAAACATAGACATCTTTATTGAAGAGTTTCAACACTACACAGATACAGATACAGGTTCTGGCAACTGGCCTCTAACCGCTGTATGCTTATGCCTTAACTTATCTAACGGCTTTATGCTACACATATATATTTAAATGTATAAATCTCGAGTAGAAAAACTTAACAATGTTCAACGCATAATCAACGCTGGCAGATCTAACAGCAAAACAGTTTCACGGTAACTTTGAAATCTTTGACCAACCGAATTGCGTTCGCTTCGCATAAATTGCTGACCCCCGCTACACGGCTCGACGGCTCCTTGGCCAGCTGCTTGGACTGCTGCTGCCCTCCAGCCAGCACTTTGCAGCTCTTTATAATAAACAAAAAAATCACAAAACAAAAAAAAACAGCATGAAAAAAATTGTTATGCATGGCAATTTTCCATTTTGAGGCCTCTGCCTTGTGTTTTTAATGCCATGAATTACATTTGCCGTTGCGCCGTTTTGTGCTGGCCAAGAAGCCTCGAAATCCGCAAAAGAAATCATCCTCAGCTGTGGACTCGGGCCATTGTTGTAACTAACAACAACACAATGCAACAACGGTGGGCGGCTGGGTTAGAACCAAAAGTGAAATATTTTAAACACCAGGTCGTATCTAAGTGTTACCGTTTGTGCATATGTGTGTGTGTGTGTGTGTGTGTGTGATGATATCTAAGACCCCAAAAGGTTCTTCCTCCTGCTGCCTGCCTAGCAGCTATGCCAAGTGGCAAGTTGCCGCCACCGCCGCCGCCTGGTGTTGCAGTGTCAGTTTTGCATCTGTAAACAGAGCGAAACGTGGCCAAAAACACACAAGCACACGTGTCTTGCAGTTCCAGTTGCCAGTTGCAAGTTACCAGTTGCCATTTGGGCGTGGACGCGCTCAAAAAGATTTGCATAGTTCCTATATATATATGAACTTTTTTTTTTGTGGCCTAACGGGGCCCAACCTTTTACCGACCCCAAAGTATTCGGTTACCTTTTGGCTTCGGACAAACGTATGCAAATTTTCTAGAGAGAGAATTCATGGACATCGGCCAACAGATATGGACTATGCGGTTATTACCATTTATAGCGTTCTGATACGGCATATGAACTACAGCATTGAATGCCACAGGCAACACACACACACACACATACACAAGGGGAACTACCAGCAAGATATAAAAACCCAACCAACATTCTTTTTGCATGAAATATTAGAAGACATCTTTAGATTTGCTATTGCTTCTAAAGATTTTTTTTTTGATTAACTTTATAAAATCCCTTTTATTTGTTTACTCATAAATTACAGTTATAAGCTAGTTTTACTCAAATCAAACTTTTGCTTTTAAATAAAAATATATCAAACTATTCATTCAATTTGTTTGGCAATTCTCATTGTTAAGAGCAAGTACTTTTGAAGCTACAAAGTTCTATGTGCGTATAATCGTTAATCAATTAACTTGTCTCTTTACTCATTCTCTGCTATAAAACATTTTAAAGATAAGTCCTTTCGAAAATGGAATTCTTTAGGGAAGTTCTCACCATGCACAGCATACAAACGGACGTATGTATTTATCTCAAATGCGTGCACCTATCCACACTTTTTCTGCTCTTTTTTCTTCTTCTTTCTTTATACTAGATGTATAGGCATCTTGAGCGCTTTTAATGTATTCAATTTTAATCTACAGATAGCTAAGCTCGTGTTCTCTCTGTGTGTGTTTCGATTGAGAGGCCCTCTCTACCCCTCCCAACGACTAGTACTTGCTCTTGTTAAAAAACCCTATTGAGTTTGCAACAAAGATACAGATGCAAGTAGTTGGTGTCTTGTTGCACATCCTAAACTAAACAGACAACAACAAAAAGATACAAAAAAAAAAAAACATCCTGTTTGCTAGATGTTAGCAGGAGCAAAAGCGTTTCCACACACACACACACACACATGTATATACACACAGCAAATGGTCGCCATTATCCAAATGGCTGACATGCAACGACATTGATGATGTAGTTCTAGCTTAAGCCAGTGACCAGGTTGCTACCACCCCGGCCCCTGCCACACACACACACACACACATACACACACACAGTTTAGGTGTGCAGCTGAGAAGGAGGCAGCTGCTCCTCAGTTGCCAATCTGCCAGTTTTGGTCTTGTTTGTTGCTGTTGTTTTGGTCTGTTCTAATTGCTGTTTGCCTCGTGTTTTTAGCTCGTTCAAGTTTGGGGATTTGGCTTTGGCTTTGCGTGTGTGCACTAGTGTGTGTGTGTGTGTGTGTGTCGTTGGGGTGTTTAACTGCGATTTGAGTCACGTTTCATTACTCGTGATGCCAGACAGTAATCACTTGATTTTCTAGCCATTTGCCGGCCTGTTTTTGGTGTTGACTCTGCCACACGAAAACCAGCAACCAGCAAAGACAAAGCCCAGAGTCACGGCCAGTTTTCAGTTTGCCGAGGAGGGGAAGGGGTCTGGTGGTGCATGGCGCAGTGTTAGCTGCTGTTGTTGCTACCACTCTACGTATCTCTTCAAGCAACTTGTTAGCCAAGTCTTTAAGAGAGCGAAAGGAGAAGAAGAAACATTTGGATTTGGCCAATGGCAAATTCTAATTTAGTTTTTTTTCTTCTTCTTATGCTTTGATCTCGTGACGCTTGTCATTGCGCTCGAAAACGGACGCTGGTCTTCATTTGCGCCTCCGACAACAACAACAACAACAGCAGCAGCAGCAGCAGCAACAGCAACAGCAAGGAGGCAAATTTGTGGCGGCGACGCCATCAGCCAGCCCCTTAAGTCTTTTTTGCCATGATAATCAATTAACCCTGGTCAAAATGGGCAGTCAGTCGCCAGGCTGCCAGGCTGCCAGACAATGCCTGTTACTAAAGCTGTTACCCAAAACCGGCAATAGAAGAAGAACAACTGCAGTTGATAGCGATGCCACCTCCTCTTCCTGATGCTCCACCTCCCCCTTATCCTTCTCTTTCTGATGTGCGAATGCGATGCGATGTATTTGCGCTTTTGGTTTGAAGATTTGAGGCTCTTCTGTCTAAGACCTGATTGTGGTTTGTATTTTCTTTTTTTTTAGCTTTTGCAATTTTCAATTTCGCATCGCGGTTAACCTCAAAAAAAAAAAAAAAAACACACACACACAGCCTTCCCATTAACAGCGTCAGCGATGATTGGTCGAGTATAGAAGAATCTATTGAATGAACAATCTATGCCAAAGCCAACATTGATTTCTTGGGCAACTGCAATCATACTTTGCTTCTTGTTCGTCATTTTCTTTTGGTTTTAAATCATATAGTGGTTGGATTGTTATATCTGAGAGATATTTGATCCATAGATACGGGTGAACGGGTGCATTATAATCATTTTCTAGTTGAATATCGTTCGCATCTATGACACAAGTTGGGGAGAGAAAACGTAAAGAAAACTAACGATGATCAGGTAGAAAACTTAACTGGTCGCAGATCAGTTTACGAAACCACAAATTGCTATAATGGCATACAACTAAACATAGAAACTAAATACATCTCTGAAGTACATGGGAAAATGAAAATGTTGATGTTTTTCCAATCAATCAATCTGTACACATTAAATAGTGAGGCGGAGGAGGTGGAAAAAGTGGAGAGTTTTGATCAGCTTTGACTAAGCATTGGGCGTTGTTGTATTTATTTTTGGAGGATGGGCGGTGTTGTGGGCGTGGTAGATTTTATTTGGCTTTTTGTTATTGTTGTTGTTGTTGTCGGTATTGACTTAAGGCCATATTTTTCTCTTTGCGTGTGAGATTTGAACTTTAACTTTGGGCTCAACTCAGTGCTGAGCTCGTGAGCAGACACGAAGAAAACTTTACTTAAAAAAAACTCACGAATAATGCTTAGTGATTTGTTTTTGTTTTTCCTAAAAGGGGTTTGTTTTTACTAATACCAACTGCATTTTTAACTGATTTGGTTTTTGGAGAGTTTTTTTTGTTTTCGACCAGTGTGGCACGTACAAAAAAAAAAAGATTTGTTTTGTTTGCTGTTGTGTTTTTTTGGTTGGTTTTGGGAAAGGCGACAGCAGTTGGCATTGTGCCTAAGTAGGTTAATTTTGACCGGTTTATGGCGGTGCCAACAAGATGCAACGGCAAATGGCATTTTGGCTAACAACTCCAGCAGCAGTTGTTGCAATTGCAGTTGCAGTTGTTAGTTGCCTGTTGCCTTAAGCTCCTGCTGTTGTTGTTGTTGTTGCTGCTGCTACTGATTGACTTGAGTTGCCTTATTAACTGGCCAGGTTTTTATTTCGTCTAATGAAGCAACAAACAACAACTATTGCTCTTTGAGAGATCAGCGACTTAACGATGCAAATGTCAACGTTTGTTCTGTTCTGTTCTGGTTACACCCCTCATACCCAATCCAACCTCCCAGCATAGCATCGCCTTAGAGCAACTTGCCCTCAGACTGACATTGAATTTTTCTATCGTTGTCCGTTCATCTCGTTAATGCCAAGTTGGCAGATCTCAACTAAATAGAACCTTGGCCACCAGGCGGCAGCCACATTGACAGATCCAATAACATGCCATATCTTAAAAAACACACACACACACATATACAAACAAGTTAGTGTATCCACAAGTTTGACTATATGCAAATGAGATCCAGCCGCCAAATTGTCAGTTTGAACATTTGATATGTTCCCATTGTGTGTGTGTGTGTGAATGTGTGTGTGACAACGTTTGAGCTGCTGTCTACCAGCAAGAAGCTAAAAGAAATGGCAGCTGCAGCTGTTGACATCTTCTAAGCGCAATTTCCTTTTTTGGGCCGCATTCAATATCATCATTGTGGATGAGCTCCAACTACAACAACTCTTCCAATGCGTTCCGATGCGTGTGACAGTTGGCATATTTTCTATCCTCCTCTTCATCCTTCTTGCTTTTTTTTCGTTGTGTGTAACAATTTGATACAATTTTGAAATTGCTTGTTGCCGTTCGTTTGACTAACGGAAATGGTAATGGCCATGAATGGCAACAACTACAGACAAAATGCTAAAGGGATTCTAAGATAACTTTATTTGGGTTGCTTTGATTGGTTTTATTCAGAGAGATTTCTTATTCTTAACCGTCCAATGCAACTCTCTTTTAACCCTTTTTATCTATTTTTATAAAATTCCTAGGTTAAAATTCTTCAGCTCCATTAACTTGTTTTAATCAATTCGACGTTATTGATTTAATATATATATGTATATCATAGAAAAAATCAATAAAAGTTTGTGTGCATGCTCGAAATTAACGTGTCGGACAGCTTCTCACTTAACAATGTAATCAAAGATCATCATCATTTTGTTCGTGCTTCGAACATTTTCCAAAATTGATTAACAGATTTCAAGTCAGTCAGGTAGCTAAGTGCGTTTTTCTTTCCCCTTCCCCAACAACTCTATCGCAGTGATTTATAAACATCGAAACGAAGGGATCACTCAATAAGTAAGTTTCAACACTTTGGGGCAGCACGATGCTATCAGATGAGAGGCGGATATGGGGAAGGGTCTAGGGTCTAGGGTCAGGGGTTGTGGCAAAGGGCTGCTGTCCAAAACTATTTGCATATATTTATATGTTCTACTCTATACTTGGTGTATATATAAACGCTATAAAGCGCACCTTAAAAGGCCGAGTGAGAGAATGAGAGAGAGAGAGAGAAGCAAAGAAAAGGCAACAATCTTAGCTATAGCTAGATCCCAGCCTCGTTTGGCATTGCCTTAACTGGCTAACAGAAGAGCTAAGTCGAGCTGAACTGCACTGAACTTCGTAGGCCATTTGGTGTTGTCGCCAGTCGCCCGTTGCACGTTGCACGTTGCCTCGTTGCCCCGTTTGCCGGTTGCGTGTTATCTCTTGGGTTCGCCTTTAGCATAAAACATAAATAGCGACTGCATTCAAATGAGTCTGACAAACAAACTAAACCAAAGCAACAGCCAGAGTGCACAGTGCCCACAAAAGCCACAATGTTGTTGTTGTTGCTGTTGTTTCACATCGAGAGTCGTTTTGCAGCACACATCCACATCCACATCGCCATCCACATCCATATCCACATGTCCACACACAGTTCGCCGCGTACCAAAAGACGTCGCTTAAATACATCGTACACGCGAAAGGGGAAGGGGGGTTAAGAGAAACAAAATGAAAAATGCAAATACATGCACAAGAAAATGCCATGGAGTGCGCACTGGACAACAACCACCACAACAACAACTACAACAACAAAGGACAGAGATATTGAAGTTAAACCTCAGCTGGGCTAAGCGGTTTTTGGGCCGCTTGGCGTGGGCGCTGCATGTGCCACAAATGGTTGCACTGCATCACTTAAACAGCTACAATGCCGCACACTTAGCAAAAATAGCTAGTTGAAATATTTGTGAAATTCAAACTGAAAATGTTAACATCTAAAAAATTCTTTAACGTTTCGATTTGATGTGTTCAAGAATCCAAAAAAACAAACATTTCAAAATAACTCAATAATTCTCTAAACATTGGTGTGTATCGTTTCAATTTTCTTACAGTGTACATACAAAGACTTGAGGCCGCATTGTATTTGGCCGCTTGTACTCAATAATTGCAATTATTTCTCATATTTTATGAGCACATTTCAATAATGAAGCCACTAGACAGACACCAGACAGACATCAACGAAGAAGAACAACCAAAACTGGAGTTGTAGTTGGAGTCGGACAGAGTCGGACAGAGTTGGAGATAGAGAGCTGGTTGGATGGTCAACATGGCCATAGCGGGTGCATTTGGGGCGTTTTTAATGAGGCTTAAACTGCCAGTCAGACAGCCGTCAGGCAATATAGCCAATGGCTGCTGCTGCTGCTGCAACTCGACAAGCAGCTCGACAAACTTGGCGCAAACTGGGCGCTCAACTCTCAGCAATTTGGTCTTTCATTTATGGCTAAATTGCTAAATTTGGTTGACTTGGCGGCAGCATTGTTGTTGTTGTTGCTGCTGTTGTTTGCAAGTTGTTATCGCATCGATTTAGAATCGATTGATCGATGGCTGCTGGCGCGCAACTTTCTCGCCAATGATGGAATTCTTTTCTCCTCCCTCTCACCTTCTCCCTCTCTTTCTATTTTATTTTCTCTTGCCCCTTAGCCAAAATTTAGACCATCGCAAGCTACCATTTACTAAAGCTGAAAGGCTAATATGTGTGCTGTCGCTAATGGTGCGCATTTAATGGCCAAAAGCGAACTTTTTTTTTGTTTTTTTGGCTGCCTTTTTCAATTGCCCAATTGTGTTTGAAGTTTTGGCTTACTATTTTTATTCCCTAGCACAAATTGCTGAATTTAATTTTGTTTCGTACGGTACCAAAATGCGCTGCCCAAATGGAAAGCTAATAGCCAAAAATGGTCCCTGAAGTGTGCAAATTTGGCCATAACGAATCAGGGCCAAGCTGCCTACTGCCTGCTGCCTGCTGCACTGATAATAAAAAAAAAGCCAAATGTGCATTTAACCAAGCCATTAAATATCATTTGCTATGTGCAACTGTTCAGTAAGAAACGTCAAAGTTTCCATATGATTTATAGGTTTTTGATTGTTAGTCTAACTTTCTGTTGATTATGCATACGGTAAAAATACAGAAATCTCCCTCAAGACTCAATTCTAATGTCATTAAGTTTTAACTGGCTGTTTTCTCACCATAAAAGTTAACAGTGTATGACAAATTCGTAATTTATTGTGCATTCGTCATAAAAAATCTAAGAAAAATTTCCTTTGCGATTTGTTAGATATGAAGAATAGCGCATCAGTCGTAAAATCTCTCTTTTTCTCATTAAAATAACAGAGTTGCCAATTAACGTTGGCTTAAAAATTATCATAGACATAAAACTTACGAATTTAACATTTCTAGCACATTAAAATTAACATTGAGCTGTACTGTTAGCTTATTATCGAATGTTTAATGTAAACATGGCTTCAACTATGCACGTCTGTTTGGGTGTGTGTGTGAAGTGACACATACGCTTGGCTGTCAACGAAAAGATAGGCACAAACTGTGCGATGACAGACATTTGGACTGATTGACTGATGGGCATTAAGTAGCTGAAATTGCATAACATTCACAGGCATAGCTAGGCATTCAGTGGGATGGACTTGCAGCAGCTTCGAGCATCCAACATTTAGCTTAAGGCCATGCATCGGCATCTTTTCGCTATGTGTTTCTTTTTGTTTTTGGCCATTTTTTGCTTGGTGGCATTGATGGGCCACTGCGGCTCTGAATGTTTAATGCTAATCCCAATGTCTGTCAGTCAGTTTTGCCAGAAGCAGCAGCAGCAGAAGCAGCAGCAACAGCGGCAAGATGCCAAGTTATTGTTACTGTTATTGTTGTTGCTGTTGCCGTCGACGAAGATGAAGTTGGCATTGTTGGCAGCCTGGCAGCATTCAGCATTGGCAATCTTGGCAGTTTCATAAAGTCAGCAAACAAATGACAAGCTGCGACTTCTTTTGCCTCGTTCCCTTCAACTTTTCTCGCTCTCTCCTTTTGTGTACTCCTCAGCTTTATTTTATGTCTACTATCAGCTGTTGCAGAACCTTCTCAACACTTTTGCTTCAACAGCATTTAAGCATGTTTAACTTTTGATGCATCGAAAGTTTCAACATTTTGTTTTTTATCTATGCTTAGTTCTTAAGTTAATCAACTGCCATAACTCACTCTGAATCTTTAAGGGATTACATTCCTTACACTTATTAAGTGCTATCAGTTCGGGAATCCCTTAACCACCCAAACCGTGCCAAACCATTGCTCGTGCCGCGTGCTTATTATAGTCGTAGTAAGAACAGCAAACTTTTTGCGACACTTTGTACCACACAATGGAACGCATTGTTAGCAAAAATTCTTCAACTATTCCCCCGCCCAATGGACCACCTCTTTACCCACACAGTTTGGTAAGTGTATCCGTTACTTGACTCTTGTTGAAGAGAAAAAAAAGAGCCGCTGTTGGCCATTTGTTCTTGTTGCTTGTTGGACGCTCAAAATTGCCCATAAAGTACAAAAAAATGTATGTGCTTTGCCAATGACCAACAGCCACAACAACATTGAGCCAAGTTCACGAAGCAAACATTTTGTCGTTGGCCATGTTTGCCGCAAACGTTGTACTTGCTTGCTTGTTGTTGCCGCACGCAATTTGGAATTTATTTGCACAATAATTGGCAAGCTGAATCAATAAACGCTGGCGGGCAGCCAAAAACAATAAATTAACAATTGCCACTTTTAAATGATGATCATAATGAACACAAGACGATGATGAAGTTGATTGCGACAGCAATATATATAGAATCTATAGGATGATAGTATTCTCTCCAACTCGAACTCGAACTCCAAATCGATCGAGGAGATGAGAAATGAGCAATAAGCCAAGCGAATAAATGAAAACACGAGAACTACAACACCACAAAAAAAGGGAAATTGAATTTGTAAGAGAAAACAATCGATAAATTTGTATCGATTTATATGAAGTGTCTGAAGAGTTGCCAGCACATAAATAAATTTGCCAGTTAACAGCAGTTAACATCTAGAAAATAAAGAAAATGTGAAAGAAAGAAATAAAATACAAAAACTTTAACACTAATGCTAATAGTTAATCATTAATCAATTATCGATCGGTGCATTGGTGTATCAAGGCATAATTGATTAAATGCGCTAATTGCAATAAAAAAAAAGTGTGCCACAACTTGCGAAACTTTCCAATTGCCGATAGAGCAATAAATCAATAACGACAACTTACGGAGATGCTTTAAATGATATTGCATGAAAAATCGTTGACAGCTTTTGATAAATGGACAAAGATAAAGGGGGCAGCAGCAGCAGAAGGCAGGCGTGATGATTTTAGCTATCGATTAACGATTAGCGTTAACGAACTGCAAAATTAAACTGCATTTCTTCTGCAGATTCTTAAAGGCGAGTCCAGCTACAATAATGAAGAAGCGGCAGGGCGAAATATTTTTGTTGTTGCCAACAGCCGGAAATGGTTGCATTTTAGCCGATATGCGATAAGAAAAGTGCAGCTAAATAAGTAACTAACGAAAAAACCAAACAAAACGAACTTAATTGAGGTTTGCGCACACAAAGAACGGTCAATGAATAGTGGCTCACACACACATGTGACAAAAAGAAAAGCTTTGCCAGATGCAAGTGAACGATATGCGCAGCAACAACTTCCTCATACCAGGCAGCATCCAGCTCTTTGGAGAGAGGATTAATAAGTGCAAAATATTGCCAAGTTTGCTGCCTAAGTCTTTTGCTTTTTTTATTCAATGTTATCAAACTCTGTGCAAGTTGTGGTGCCAAAGTCTTTTGTTAGCGATGCTATCAATATGTTTTGAGTGCATCGCTTATGTCCACAGTAAAGCCATCTTATATGCTAGTGCAAAATTGATAGCACGTTCGTTGCCATGTTTTCTTTCATGTTTTTTGTGCTTGCCAAAGTAGTGAAAGTAGACTGGCTTTAATGTCTGTTTATTGTTAAGGACAATATTCTTTTTGTATAAATTAAGAGGAAGTTTGCTGCCTAAGTCTTTTATATTAATTCAATTATGTTACCGAAGTCTTTTGTTATAAAATTTTAAAGTCAGTCTTGATGAAGATTGAAAGAAGTTTAAGTGCGTGCCACAGGTCTTTAAGTATTGAAAAGTTTGTTGCTCATGAAGAAAAGATTTCGTTAAATGTTTGAACCAAATAAACACACACAATATTATCCAGTCAGCACTACGATCCACAATCCATATGTGGTCATAAGCACCGTTATGGCATAAGGCAGGCCTTGCGACTTGAGGCCGTTGAGAACAATAATCAAAAGGCGAATTAAAAATAGACATAGAAATTAATTGCGGCTGTGGCAGCGGCTGTGGCAGCAGCAGCAGTAAACGGGGCGCGGCTGCGACAGCTAAACGCATCTTGGCATCTTTGTGGCATTGCCATGAAGATGCATCTACAGCTGCATCAGATAATAAATTAGAGAGTGAGCGAAAGAGAGAAAGAGAGAGAGAGAGATAGAAAGGGTGAGAGGAAGATAGACGCGCCCTGCAGTTGCAAGGCTTGTGGCAGGCGCTGCTCTTGAACGTTTGGGGCGTGGCTTTTGCTGGAATTGTTGCCGCCTGCCTTTTGTCTTATTGCTGCTGTAGTATCCTTACTCTTCTATTTCGAAAGCAGCAATTCATTTTAGTTTTGTCAGCAACAACAACAACAAGCTAAAGAACAGAGCTTAATTGTTGGCTAGTCGTCAACAGTTGCTGATGCTGCTGCTGTTGTTGTTGTTGTTACTCCAAACAAATCAAAAGCCAATGCCCAATGGACAGTTGAAGGCAGCAATAGCTGCTGCTGCTGCTTCTGCTAAAGCGTTGCTCGCATTACTCAATGTCATTGGACGCCGCCGCCAACGCTGTTGCTGCTGATGCTGCTGCTGCCGCCAAAGCTAAAAGCTACAAAGCTGATCGTCAATTAGGTGGAGACTAAAGCCACTGACATTTATCTGCAGCATACAGCATGCAGCAGCATCAGCCCTAATTGTGAAGTATGGTCAGCAACAGTTGCAGCAGCAATCATTGCTGCCAGCCCAGCTTGGTCAGCCAGCCAGCCAGCCAGTCAGTCAGTTTGAGTGACTAATTGCCAACTGATTGCAGCGCAACGTTCAGTCTTATAAATAGGCACAACTCTACAGATCACAGGGCAGAGCCAACTGCGATTAGATGTGGATGTGGATGTTGCCGCTGCCAGCCCCCAAACAACAGCCACAATAGCAATAGCAGTTACTCAAGCTCAACCTTAACTTTCCTTTACTCCAACTCCAACTCGAACTGCAACTGCAACTCAACTCTTCAAGTCAACACCTGCCTTTGATTTTGTGCGCTAAAATGAAGCGTTGTGTAAACATAATCATTGTCATCTCAAAACTATGCACAAAACTCAAGAGTTTGCTTCTTCTACTTCTAGTTCTTCTTCTTTTTTCTTTTTCTGAGGCTTCTTGACAGTGACAGTGGCATTTGGCATTGAGAAACTTACCTTCTTCTTCTTCTTGTCGAGCAACTCAGAACTTGTCGCTGTACAAAACTGCAAATAGAAGAAACAAAAAATGCTATATGTTAGTTGAACTCGAAATTATTTGCGTAAATGACACAGTTTTATGCACAAAACAAACAGGCTTAAAAGACAGGCTTTCAAGGAGAGAAAGCGAAAGAAGGAAAGAGACGAGACAGAGACAGAGACAATTCTTATTACATATCCATGCTTAAAAAGTTTATAAAAAAAATAGCTTGAATCCCGTGTGAAAAGTCAAGGAAAAATTGTGTTTGCAACTTTAGCTTTGTTTTGGCTCTTAAAAATGCTAAGCACAAGTTGATCTTCTCATCATCTCTTTCTCTCTCTCTCTCTCTCTTCTCTATCGCTGTCTCCTAGGCATTCTTGATGATTACTAAGCTTCCATGTCTTGATCGCTTAGTGGCGGCTTTCTATAACGGCTGCAGCAGTCGCTACACTCTGGCAACAAATTGTGGCAGCGTCTTTCAACGCTGCGCGTAAACAATGCGCCTTAATTATTAGTATTCCCGAATCTGATCATAATAACAATCAGCTTTTTTTGGGAAATGCACTTTACCATCGAAGACACGCAGCTGGCCACAACCACAGCGGGGGGGTGGCAAAGGGGGCGGGCATTCAGCTGCAGAAAACGAGTTTCTATAACGAAAGATATCTTCTTTTTTTTCTTTTTAATTTAAGCTACTTTTCTTTTTTTCTCTACTTTTTTCTTTTTTTGGTAGTTGGGGGAAGATGAACGGCAGCAGCCGCAACGCAGTTTTGAATGCATATTTTGAACTTTTTTGATGGTCAGCTGTGAGCTGCCAGTTGTTGTTGTTGGCCAAGAAAACGGCAACGGCATTGTCATCATCATCATTAAGATCATAATGCCGTTGCTTCATTCTGGTTTTCTTTTGAGCGGCAACAACATGTTCTTCTTTTGCTTCTCTGCTCTCTCTTCAACTTGTGCTTCTAGCAAACCGCTAAGCAAGTCCCCCCAACCAGGCTAAAAAGTTGCTGCGTAACGGTATCGACTACATACTACATACACACACACAAACATACATACTACAAGTCTTAGCAGGCGTTCAGCTCTCTTCTTGTCTAATGGGTTATTGATATATGCGCTGGACTTGGGAACGAACGAAACGAACGAAATTGTTCATGCCACGCCCCAATTGGCTGACTGACGGACAGCCTCGTGTTGCACTCGATTAGATTTTCGTTATTGTACACAGAGAGATAACTGTTCTTAAATTAAGCTTAAAGTGACTTTTTAATTAAGTACAATCAGTCCTGATTAAGCAAGGCTCTTCTTGAGTTCATATCAACATTCGCAACTAAATAAATTGCATTAAAAGTGTTGAAATTGAGTGCGAAACACTTGATCTTTTCGCTCAGTGTACTCCTTGGCGAGTCGTCCAGTCATCATTCGCGAGTGGAAAGTGCAAAAAGAAATTGTTGCGCTGCATGTGGTCCCTCAAAAGATCGGGACACATGGACATGTGTATCTAAACACATGTACTATATATATATATATTTGCATGGCAACAACAACAGCAGCAACAACATGCTGAGTAATTAAAGTAACAGCTACAGCACAAACAATTAAAAGAGACAGAGAGAGAGAGAGAGAGAGGGAACATGAGTTGGTGACGTTAACATGACGTTTCTTGCTCAGAAGATGGCAGCATACAAAAGAAAACACAAGAAAAACATACGATAAAAAAAAATATAACAAGATAAAAAAAGAAAAATGAAAAATGCGGTCCATAATCCAACAATCAGTGGCAGCAACAGCAACAACATCAGCAACAACAATAAATGTTTGCTTTCTATTTGATTACTTGACCGAATTGCAATCTGTAGTATAACAAAAGACTTAAGACACAAACTGGCTGCTTGATGCGGCATGGCATAGCTTGGGCGGCATTTTTCCATTTATAAACGCTTCGTATATGCAAATGTGCAACGCCTGGTTGAGCTGCCATTGTGCCTGACTGTGTGTGAATAATAACAACATCAACAGCAACAAAAAAAAAAGAAGTATAGAAAAAATAAAATAAAAATGATGCCAACTTTGTCTGCAGTTGCTCCAATTTCCACTGAAAAAAAAACATTCTATAGAGCTTGCCAAAGTCAGAGGGGCAGGGGCAGAGGCAGGGGTAGCATTCGCACACTCTACTTTACACACACACACACACACACACACAGACATTTGCATGCGCCTCAAGTCTAATTAAAGCTCAGACGCAGCGACGCTGCTCATTAAAGAAATAGTCCAAGACTTGGGCGGTCAGCAACAGCAAATGAGCACACACAAACACAAACACACACACACACACAGGCTGATAGACAGAAAAAGAGCTAACAAGTTTGTTTTGGTAAGCCCTCCCGTTGGCCACGTCAAGTGCAATGATATCATTTACAGTCATAAAACAAAAAAAAAAAAACCGAAAAAAAAGAGAATAGGAAGACGCCCAACTTGAAATGACACTCAAAATGGGAACACTTTCACACATTGCTTTGGACAATCGGACAAGTGGACAGAGATTCCAACGTGTTAATTTTTCAAGTCTCTGCTTCTCTTCACATTTTAGCTATCTGCTTAGTTCTGTTCAGCACCCATAACATGTGTAATATCTAACTTGATGCCGCGCGTCATCATCATTCAATCAAACCCAAAATGATAGAGACAGAGAGAGAGAGAGAGTAGGGAACTTGGCTTGCTAATCAAGTTGGCTTATTCAGATTTATGGGGCAGTGAAAGAAAGAAAGATTTTAACAAGCGTGAGAGAACAACATAAAAATACTACAACGATCTATAGAAACTTAAAACGATAATAAAAAAATTGTGAACAGAACTGTTAGCAAATAAAAAAAACGAAGACTGCTCGAAAACAAGGCCAGAGCATTGTATTAGAAGCGAAATCTTGCTAATGGTTTTTGGTTGAGGCATTTAGTTTGTCAGCTGCTTAAGTTCTTTATTTAAACAGCTTTTGGTTTTGTGAAAAAGAATTTAAAACGAAACTTTTTATTCATAGCTAAGCTTCTTTCATTCCATCAATAAAACTCAAATGTTCTCTGTTGACAATCCCTTTTTCAGTTATTTCCCAATCTCAGCCAAATAATTATAAAAACCAACAAAAAATATCCTGCAACCATTTGACTAGCTTTTTGAGAGACTCACGACTAACATACTTGGACGTTGAAAAAAAAACTGGTAGCCCACATTTGAGCTCAGTTAAGTTCCTCATGCCCAACCCTTTTAACCTTTTTGCCTGCTGCTTTTCTTTAAACATAACTGGCTGACTTTTGTTAACATTTGTTTTTTTCTTACTTTGCATTTTAAGAAGAATTTTTCTTTCTCGGTTTTTTCTGCCTTTTTGAATAATTTGTTGGCCTAATTGGGTGCGCGTCCGTCCGTTGAAAGTTGGAGTCAGCCCCAAAAAAGCGATGCGACAATCAAATTCATAAATGGGGAAACGCGAACAAAAGGCAGAAAATCTCTTTCATTTGGCTTATAGGGCGCATGCTTATGTATCTATGAGACATGAATAGCTTCAGCTCCAGCTCGAGCTGCGGCGGTCAGTGGGGCGTGCTGTAAATTGAGAAGACCAAAAACAACCGTTGACTAGCACAGATTCCAAGCTAAAACTCAAGCACTTCTCCTCTCTCTCTCTCTCTGCCCCAAAAGAAAACGAAAATATTTCAGCTGGAACATGCCCAAAAACAAAAAAAACAACACAAAAATAACACAACAAACTAAAAGTGCCAGCTCATCGTTTGGGTATCATGGAATTCTGAATTGGAACAAGCAAAAAAAAAAAGAAAAATAATAATAATAATAAATGGCAACTAAGAAGTTTGCAACTCAACGAGCTTTTAAGCGATTTATGAGTGAGTACTCACACACACACAGATACAGTGAACACCTTATATACACTTAAGACTGAGTATCGCTGACCATTTGAACAGCCTCTTGAAATTGTCAGCGAACGCGTTTTAAAGTGTTCATAAGAGTAAAACTAGAAGAGCTTGTTTGATTGCAAGTGTTCTTTTGGGGAAGCTATTTTACAATGTTTGTATTTATTTATCACCTTTGTATCTTTGTTTGGCCATTCATTGTTGTGTGTGTGTGTGTGTGTGTGAGTGTGTGTGGTTCTTGCTGTGCGAATCTATTGTCGCGACAGGTGCTGTGTATTTGTTGGCTTAATTTGTTCATTGCTCTAACAGCTGTGCTTGTTGCTCGCTCTGAATGTGGGTCAGCGCCACAGCACAACTCTAACAACTCCACCAACAACAACAGAAACAACAACAACGACAACAAGAACGGCAACTGCAAAGAGTAAAACTGTGCCACAGCGCATTCAGTTACAACTGCCGCAGCAGCAGCAACAGCAACGAAGCGGCACAAAACCCGAAACAAAATGAGCCACCAAATGGCCTAAACACACACTGATGTCCGAAATGTGAGACAGGATGAACAAGCATCTAGTTGTTGTTGCCAAAGTTGTTATTGCTGCTGTTGTTAAGCATTGCATTTTCTTTCTTTCTTTTTTTTAGTAGTTTTAGTTGTTGTTGTATAGGTTGCTGTGTGTGTAGGCTGTGGACAAGTTCTTGGCCAAACTTGCACCAAAGCCAACTTCTAACTAATGCATAGAATTTTTTTTGCATACCTAAAACCAGTAGAAGTTACTCAGATTTCGCTGAAAGATACTATAAATATATACTGGATATATATATATATATATATATTGAAGTTGAGTAGAGGAAAAACAAGTATCATTCATATGTCAATAAGCAAAAGAAGAAAAACTGCAATTAAAATAAAACTGAAAGAAAACTAAGAAACCCATTCAAGAAATTCCTGAACCAAGCCAGATAATAAACTTCATAATTATATGGCGCTAGCCAACAAAAAGTACGACACAATGACACAGCGTATAAGATCGCTTTAACATAATTAATAAGGTCAACATGTAAAGGAAATACTTTCAAAAGAAAAAATATTTTTACAACTGAGAAAAACATTAATTGATAAATAACATAAGCCTTGATACTTTTACTAGCCATTTTCTCTTGACCACAAAAGCTTGACTTTGATTTTGATATGGCTTGGCTTACAAGTTTTCTCAGCGTTTTTTGTTTTTTTTTTTAATGTGTTATTCACATGTTTTCGTTGAGATTTTGTTGTTGCTTTATTTTCTTGTACTAAATTCTAATCTAATCAAAATAGATTTCATCAATTTCCGCTACGAAACGTTGGCAACTTGATTACCAACCAAATGAAGTGAAATACAATAAAAAGTGGGCCAAAAGAAGCAGAAAAAAGGCTTTTAGCGCTTTAACGTTTAGTTCAAGTTGTTGTTGTTATTGGTTTTTTAGTTTTCTCATGTATTTTGGTTAGTGTTGCTGAGACTTTCTTGGCGCTGGCAGATTTGGGTCAGTTTTGTTGTTGCGCCACCCCACTGCGTCTCCTTGCAACACGCATCTTGTTCAAATGGCGCCGTCACTGGCCACTAAATAAGATGAGAAAAAATCACAGAGCGAACGACAGATAACGACAGAGAAATTTCATTCATTTCCCTACCACAGAAGCGAGAAAGAGCGAGAGAGACGGTGTGTGGGTGAGGGGGGGGGGGGGGGTGTGGGGCGAGCGCAAGAGTGGTGATGCCATCTGCTGTGGTTTAAGTTTTAGTTTTTTTTGTTCACGTTGTAATTAAAGGTTTTAATGCAAATGCTGTTCCTGTTGTTGTGTTTGCAAGTTCGTTGCCTAAGTCATTCGTTTGGCACATGCAACGCGTACCGTTCTCTGTGTTATGTGAAACCGGGCGGCGACAGCGGCGGCTAGCTAGCTAGCCTTTAATGGCTGCTTCTATTCCAGAGCACTTGTATGCTTGTTTGTGGGTTTTTTTTTTACGATTCGATTATAAAACAACAAGAAGTCATTTTTTTATGCAACACATTATTACGTTATTTCCGGGGCGAGGCAACAACAACGGCAAACAAGAAACAATAAACTTTAATTTCAACAAAGACAACTCGCATTTTTTGGCTTCTGCTTAAGATGTAAGCCCCCTCCGTTACCAAACTGCCCACCTTGCCAACGTGGATTTGTGTGTATGTCTGAGAAACTATTAAAACAGACGCCGGCTCGAATGGATTTCTTGTGGATATATAGAGGTGCAATGGACGTGAGGCGGCATGGTGGGAGGAGGGGGGGGGGAGGTTCTTTGGGGGCTGCTGTTGCTGCCACAGCTGCTCCGCATTTGAGTTCACTTCTTTGATTTTTTTTTGCTGCGTGCGTTTTTTTTTTGCTGTTTTTGCTTTAGTTTTTTTTTTAATGCGTTTCTCATGCTCTTGGCCCGTTGCTTTTTGCTGCTGCTTGTCACACACTGTGCGCGTGTGTGTATATGTGTGTGTGTTTGTTTGTGTATCTCTTACTTATACACTAAATGCTTGCCTAATGAATTGGGTGACCAACCAGTAAGAGACATCGCCGGCGACGATGGCGGCCCCGGTAATAACGGTTAATTGCGTTAATGACTTTAACAGAAAACATAAAGCGCAAAGCATTAAAATAATACAACAACAAAATATTTATTAGACAACAAAAAGGAGAGAGAGAGCATTAAATGTGCCATTGTGTGAGAGAGAGCGTATCCAGCTCGTTGGCTTTGACGGTTTTTGGATCTGTTTCACCTGCATATGCCAATAAATTGCGAAATTTGAGCAAAGCTAGCTGCGGGCCAAATGATTGACTTATCCTGTCGCACTCACACTCACACATATATAAAGAAACTCATCGCATTCATATTTCTGCACTTAAGTTCGTTGCCTAAGTCTTTTCATTTACGAACAAGAACTAATTCTTTATCATACATAAATATGTGCTTTGGCTTTCGAAGCTTATCACAAAATCAACCGAATAATTTTTTAAATGACTTGTTTTCATATCTTTTGTTATATATTTGACAAAATCCTAGATATTGTTTATTGCATTTAAAAGTTGCAATTCAACTTATATAGCCTTTAAATTTTCCTAAAATCTATATTTTTCGTTATATTTGTTCCTTTAACAAATTGTTTATATGACTTAAAAGATCAGGTAAATATTCCGAATTCTTTGTGGTATAAAATTTACATCAAATATTCATTCTTATGTTTTTTGAAAGTATATTATATCCTTACTGAAAGTTAATAACATAATTCTAATTCATTTTCTTTTTTAAGTGATTGTTTAGTTTAATGGATTTTTTTTTAATAATGTTCTCATATCTTTTGGAACTTGATTTATGTTTCTGCTCTTGCAGCACTTCTTAAAATTAAGATATACAAAAAAAAATTATTAAAAAAAATATATTTTGTAACTTTTGCAGCACTTTTTGTGTTCAGTTTTTTGTTCACAACTCGAAACGTAAATATTTCTGTTCTATATAGTATGTATATATTCCTTGCTTACCTTTTGCTTTGTATTTTAATTGCACGATCAATTCAATTTTAAGTTTGTTGTTGTGTTTTTTGTTTAGTTTTTGATTTGTTGTGTTTTTTGATGTTATTGGCGAGAATCCTTTCGCGTATATTTTTTTTAAACGATAATGAACAAAAAAAAATGCTTGCACTTTCACACTTTTGAACACACGACTTTGTTGTGTTGTTGGACTGTGTTTTGGAGCACAAGGAGGAGCGTTGTACTCAAATCCGAATGCTACCAAATGTTGCACACACTTTCAAGTTCACTAGGAGCACACAAGAGTTGTTTGGCAAACAAAAAAAAAAGAGTTTCTAGTAATTATTATGTCCACGCTGCTGCTAATGAAGCTGCTGTTGTCGTTGCTGATGCTGCTGTTGCTGCTGCTGCTGCTGATGCTGCTTTTGCTATAGCTGCTGCTGGTGGCTGACTCGACGGCGCTGTTAGCACTTCAATTGCATTACGCGCAATGGCTGGTGGGCCAGCGAGTGCGCCACTTTTATGCTTTTCCCAAATGTCTCCACACATCGAAGAAGAACCAGCCAGCCAGCCTGGGAGAGCGCACAAGAACAGCAGCAGAGAAAGCGGCGTCGTCGTCGTTGTCGTCATCATTGTAAGAAAGCCATGCAGCCAGCGATGGCAGCAGCAGAAGCAGCAGCAGCAGCAATGCAAACGCACGAACCTAAAGCGAAGAAAAGCGCGAGCCCATTTCTACTTTACACACACACACACATAGACAAAGAAACACACAAAGCCAGAGCCACGGTCGAACGAACGAACGAACGAACATTGAGCCTCTTCTGCAGAACAAGAAAGAGTCCAAAGCTGAGAACGAGAGAGCGTACTCTCCAAACTTACAAGCACCAAGTAACAGACACACACACACACACTCCGTGGAGAGTTGGTCTCAGCCGCGACCTCAAGCTTAACAGCAACAGCAGAAGCACCAAGCACCAAGCAAGTAGTAACATTAACAGCAGCTTCTGCTCCGTAGCATTGAACTTGAACAACAGAGCAACTCTACTCAACAGTGGTCGGTCGGTCTTGAGCTTGACTTTGACAGTACCTCTTACCTCTCGATTCCCCTTCGATCGCTCCAAGAGCGTGTTGAGACAACGGCACCTGTTACAGCGCACATCGATTTGCATGGCTACCGTTTTGGGTCTTATGTGTCTCTTTTTGTGTCTGTGTGTGTGTATGTGTAGTAATACCTTAGCTGATCGCTTGTAATCGCTTGTCAGCGCATTCGTTGAGAGCCAACAGAGGTGATCTACTATTGACTGATAAACACTATGCTAATGAATTATGCGCAGTCACTGCTGCTGCTGCTGATGTGCAAGAGGCACATGCTGCAATCAGTTCAGTTCGTTCTCGTATGATGATGTTCAGTCTTATGATAATTATCTAAGGGGTGGCCACTTTTGGGCAAATGTGTTAAGCAAATATCAATAAGGAATAGGTGTTATATAGTGGTATTATTTTCTCCATACGTGAATTCCTAACTGTACTTGCATTTAACAAGAAAAACTTTTGAAGAGAAATTTCAATGCTAAAGAAAAGTTCTTCATCGAAAAGCTTTTTATAGTTTTTTATGCGCTCAAAATCAATTCTTTAACATATATTTGACGTATTTCTTCTTCTAGCTGCATATTATATCAATTTATGACATATCAGTTCTTAAAATTGTCATTTGAAACCTGCAACGAGCTTTGCAAAACTCTTTTTTGCTTGTTTTAGGTACTTATTGTGGATGTTTTCTTCCTCCTCTTCTTCTGCTTCTTCTTCATACAGTTTTGTTTAGTTTTCTCGCAATATAAGCAAATAGAAAGTGGTCAGGCTACAGCATATTTTGTTGATTTTATGCCAATTAAAGTAAAGGGTGACAAATTCTGTAGCCGTTCGTTACCTTGGAAATATGTTAAATAAAATGTGAAAAATGTATGAACAACAACTAAAGAAGAAAAATAAAAGAAACACCTGAAGCACCTAGTATTTGCATTAAACATTAACGGAGTTGGTTGGCAAGCGAAAACAATATACAAAAAAAAAAAAAAATAACAAAATAAGGAAATAACAACAAAATGAACTAGCTGGAAATCAAGAAAACAAACATTAAAGTAGCTGCCCGCTTGCTCAAACAGACTGCGACAGGCTGCTGACTGAGCGAGAGAGAGAGAGATCAAAGGGAAACGTGTGAAGGTATGAAGGGTGATGAGACTGCGGCTGCGCTACGGCTGCGGCTGCGGCTGCCACTGTGGCTGAGTAATGAGAATTTAGTCAAGTAAACTCTACGCAGTCGCAGGTCATTGCCATGCTGCTAACGGCGCTGCCAAGCGCTGCCTTGACTCTTTAACATTGGCGTTCTAACAGTAACAGTGGCAGTAACAGCGCAGTTCGAGCTGCAGCCTTGTAGAGTTGCCAGACGAAACTTAAATCTAATCATAATTCATTAGAGCGGGCATCAATTGAGCTCAGTTTTGCTGCTGCTGTTGCTGCTGGGCCTCGTTGCCTTGACATAACAGCAAATGAATTGCCGACGACGACGACAAGAAAGACAAACACGAACGCCAACAAAACCGAAGCTTAGGCGAAAGATGAAAATAGAGATGGAGACTTAACTTGGGACTGCGACGGCTCTGCCCGACATGACTGCAAGCGACAATAATTAAGATTGGAACGAATGGCAGTTCGTTTCTGGTAATGCCGCTGCCTCTGCTGCTGCCTTAGCTGCTGCCACTGCTGCTGAAAAATTGAAGCTGGAGCACAGCCGCCGCGAAAGCGTAAAAAAATCACTTAAAAATAAGAAAATTACTTGACGGTTTTGGGTTCCGCATACTTAAGCTGCCTGAACCGCTCTGCTTAAGAGTACACGGGAATACACCCTCACGTTCACCTGCCTGTAATCCCAACGCCCGCAACGCCACCCCCCTCACCCCCTCACCATCACCGCCCAGCACATTTCTCGAGCAAATGTGTTCTATGTGACAGCTGTTGCAAAAATTAAAAAGCACCGTTGCTCTCGATTGCAATTGCTAAGCAGTGCAGTTAGTGTGCAGTATATCAGTTACCTCATGCTAGAGATGGCTGCGTGACACAGCGTGTCACGAGTTCATAAAAGTATTGCTATGTGTTTAGTTGCTCTGTTGTTCTGCCTACTCGTGTCACGTACTTGCCATGTCTCGCACTCATCCCTACTCCTCTCCCTTCTCCTCCTTCTTCCTGTATATATTCCAGCATGCAGCTGTTATGACAAATCTTAACTCACAGCTGACAAAGCGCTTTTGTACACCAAACACACGCACACAGGTTTGTTGTTGGAATTTTTTTGGATTTGTTCTAAATATTTGCAGCACGGCTTTGGTCATTTCTAAGACCGGACAGCCTTTCTTCTTTTACTTCTTCTATTTTATTTTGCTCAGTTTTGGCGTGGTTCTGTTCAGTTCGGTTCGGTTCTGTTCTGACCTGGTCCATAGCCGGCTTTTACTTTTTTCAGATAACTTCACTTGAGTTGAGAGTCAACTTTGGTCGTGATTTAGGTGCGCACACTGTTACGATCTTGTTCATCAGCTGTGCGGGGCGACAAAGCTACATACTAAATTAGAACTACGAAGAACCTTTCACTTCCCTGGCCAAGTATTAGCCAATATACAAACATACAAACGTATGTGTATATAGTTAATCTTGTGATTGTTTTGATTTGATTTAATTTCTAGTTAATGAGTTGGTATCATACATGCCACTTAATCACAGACACAGACAGTCAGTCATTAACCGTTAGCCTTCCAATGCGGCCAACGAGTTTTCAATTAAACATTAAGACTAAGAAAAGAGCGCTCCAAAATTTCATTGTGGCCGGAAGTCGTCGTCGCAGCGACCGCTGATCATCCCAATTGATTCTAAACACGAGCATTCGATTAAATAATAAACAGTCAAAGCTTCGTTGGAATTCATAAGGGTCCGGCAGAATCTCAGTTGTCTATCAGATATTAAGTAACTTTTTGAAACAACATTAGTGTATCATATATAAGACTACTTTAGTTAGCTTTAGTTATTTCCCTCTCTCTCTCCCTCTCTCTTTGCTTCTCTCTTTCTCCATTACTATTGCCTTGCCTCCAATTCTCCTTGGTCCTTCTCTCTTCTATTACTTCTTTCCCAATGTAACTTGATATCTCTTTTCTTTTCCATCTTCGCTTTCTTCTCTTATCCCTCTAACTTTTCCCTCTTTCTCTATTCCTCTCTATCTCTATCCTTCTATCTCGCTCTCTATCTAGTTTTTGTCTTGCTTCCTTCCTCTTTTTCTCCGCCATTTCTCTCTCTCTCCTGCTTGTTCTCTGTTGTTGTTCTGCGTCTTTCCCTTTCTTAATTCTCTATATCTCCTTCTATGCCATTCTTTCCTCCCTTATCTCTTTCTTTCTTTCTGTATTAGTCGCTAGAATTGTTCGATAAGAAAACTTTAACTTGGCCAAAGTTGGCCCATACAAGAACGAACCGTATAGAGACAGAGAGACTGGGAAAGAGAGGGTGCTTATCATGTCAGCTTAGAATGAGGCTTATCTCATGAAGCATTCACTTAACGTTGATGATGTCGTTGCCATGGTGCAGATCTAAGGCCCGCACAGTTAATGAGATGAAGTTAGCTGCACTCGAAAGGAAGGTTCTGTTTCTAACAATTTGTTCTTGTAAGCTTGTGATGCAGGCTGCCAAAAAGAAGCCGGAGGAGAAGCTGCAGACGGGGTAGATGTAAGCTCATTAGATGCTGATGGAACTGCTGAAATGCGGGTGCCTCATTTGGCTTTCCCACCCAAAACAGAAAACCCTACCAAACCCCCATGCTGTGGCCTACCCGTCCCCGTTCTAGGGCTTGTAATCATGTTGGTAAACTAATTCAAAGAGTTGGCAGCTATCCGTTTGTGTCAAGTCGCTTGGCCAGGCAACACAGTCAATGCCACAATGCGTCTAATTAGCGCCTTGATGCGGCTGCAACTGCAACTGCGACGTCTAAAGCGAGATCATTTATTAGACTGCAACTTATGCTGATTGCAGCAAAGACTGTTTGGTGATTTGCAAGGATTGCTAAGGACAGCAATCGTTTGCTTGAAGCTGGACCTAAACCCTAAGCACGAGTTGCAGTTGGAGTTAAAGTTGAGGCTAGCCGACGCACCCATTTAGTATCTAATTATTTTTTCAACAATTCCTGGACATCTCTTGACATTTATCTTAATAATTTTTGGCACCATCTGTCGACAGCTGGATGGCGGGGGGGTTGGCAGGTAGAGGAGTGGCATTTTGCATGTTGTTGCCAGTTTAAATGCTTTGGCGAAAGAAATGTTTGAAGAGGCAAAGAGAGACGTTCAACATTGTGCCGCAGCAAAACAGACAGCGACATGCGACGCGCACATCGATCATCATTTGCGGCACGAAAAAAGTGAAATGCCTCCTGCAACAAGCCGTTGACGATGACAAAGCGGGGGGACAGCGGAGAGGGGGACATCGAGGGAGGGGCACATTGGCAATTCCCCGCCGGTCAGACACAACGCTGGAATTCTGATTTTCTCGCTGCTGCTGCTGCTGCTGCTGCTGCTGATGATGATGATGATGAACGTCTTCGTCTTGGTGTTCGTGTACGTCTTTTTGGTCGTGTCCATCGTTGCTGGGCATTAGAATTAAGCTGTAACTTTGCATCGAAATTAAATTTATAGCTTAAGCAGTAACTGCCAGCAACAAGAAGAAGAAGAAGAAGAAGCAGAAGACTACAGCAACAAGAAACGGCAACATTCGCAGCCATTAGAAGAAAAGCAGCGAAATTGCGAGGAGAGAAAAAAAAAAGATGAAGAAACATTATAAACGAACCGCTCGAAACATTAACTCAAACAGCTCGTTGCGGTAGGATAGGGGAGATAGGTGTGCCGTGAAGGGGGATTAAATATTAAAGAGGGGTTATAGGCGGTTCGCTCTGACGGGGGTGTCCTATGCTCATGCGAGGGGTGCAGGGGGTATGGTATGTGATGATGGCAGTCGTCAGACGTCGCATTCACATGTGAAAGTTGTACAAAAACCATAAGATAAAAAAATATGATTGAGTTAAAACAAAAACACACAGAAATAGGCACGAAACAAAAAAAGAGGAGGAAGAAGCAGAGTAATATGCGAGATGCATGCTCATCTCGAAAGATCATGTCATGTGCCGCTTGTTATTATGGATGATTATTATGATGATGGCACTATCAGCCTGACCTAAATTTTGCTAGCTATCTAGTTGCCAGTAGCAAGTAGCTTTGTCTATCATCAAATTGGATTGGTCTCATTTACCAGTTAAGACTTAATTAACTCTAAATAAGCGACAGCCATCCAATCAAACATATAGACATATATCCTATTTATATACATATATATTGTTGTCAGACTTTTCCTTTTTTTTCTCAATTTATGCGTGAATTTCTTCAGAGAAACCAATCTTAACTAAATGGCACAGTATTTGTTCCGAACCCGGATCCTAAATGTATATTTGTATACTTTTTCATATTTACACTCATCCATACATACATTTATGGTCAAACAAGCAGAGTATTTGCTTTTTTTCTATTTTTGCCTTAATTTGTTTGATATTGAGGTTTCACCTTTTCGCTTGTTTTGGCCAGGCCCAAATGTAACCTCTTTGGCCATTGTCCAGTGTAATTTGCATTATGTTCTAGTTTCCATTTATGTGCATATATACTTTTCGTTTTTGGAATTTTCTATTTGCTTCTTTATATTTTTTTTTGGTTTTTTGTATAAAAAAAAATACAAAAACAAACAAAACAAACCACATAAATGACTTTAAACTTCTACAAATAGTGCAAAGTTTGCTCGTCATTCTGGGACCGTTAGTTGGCCATATATAAGTATATCTAAATAACATATTTGGGCTAGACGGGCAGCACTGACAGACGGACAGACGGACAGAAGGCAGAACCGCAGAACGGCAGGGGTTTTTCGGAGCTAAAGTGCGACCAGCGGAAGAGCAAACAAAAGACTTAGGCAACGACCGCGGCAAAGTCGATGAGTTACGGCGGATGCTCGAGGTTGCGGCATCTTTAGAAATAATTATCGCCTCTGTCCATATTGTTCTAACGTGAAAGTAAAAACCGTTAAGAATTAATAACATACACAACGTTTATGTTTGCTTTTTTTTTGGTATTTTTTTGGCCAACAAATTTGCAAAAGGCAGCAAAAGAGTGCAGAAACCAAGCAGAAAAGAAATAAACAAAAAGCAAAAATATGACAGAGAGGAATGGGGCAGCAAAATCTATAAAAAAATAAACTTTTTCTTTTACTGGGTCAACTTTTTGCTGTTGTTATTATTATTATTTCTAATTCAGCTGCTGTTGTGTTGCTTGTGTTATTTATCTTATTTTTCGCCGCAACAACGAAATAACAGTCAAAACGAATCATAGAACTTTATTTGATGTCTAAACGGCATATGGTATATGCGAGCGAGTGAGAGAATCAAAATGCCATATAAGCACTTCGTGATTTATTGCGATTATCAATATGAAAGTGATACGCGACCCAGAGACCCAAAGAGCACACACACGCAAACACACAAACACACACACACACAGAAAGAGAGAGACGACCTCGCCCACCTATGAATCCGAAACCGAATCGAAACCAAATGCTAATGCGATCATGCTAATTAATTTCGAAAAGAACATAAAGAGAGAGGGAGGACAAAGGGGGGCAGAGTATGCTCAAAGGCTAGAACTGTGCAGGTTTTCAGCATAATGAGTCAGTCAGTTTGTCATAATAATTCAGCGATGAAAGCTACATGTTTAACGGATTAATCATCTGAAAAGTGTTAATATATTGCACTACTTGGGCGGTCTATGCAGATCAATGTATGTGAATTAATGTTGGTTAGTTAATCACTGAATTGTCAATCATTAGCCTAACTAAAAGGAGAAGAGATGGGAAGAGATTCTTGGTGTTGCGACTTTATGTGTGATCAGTTAGTGGACAACAGTTGACTGTTGGCCATTATTATCGCTTGTGAGCGGTTATTATCATTATCATCATTATCATTAGCATTAGCATTCGTTCGTTAAGCAACAAAACAGCAACAATAACAATAACAATAACGATCACGACAACGGCGCACAAAACAACCGTAAAACTCAACTCAGATAAAGATACAGATACAAAGATACAGCTAAATTTGAAGTAACAGATACTCAACTTACCATTTTCATGAATAAACTGAACTGAACTGAACCGAACTGAACGTTGACTTCTTACCTACAATTCTTAGGTTGTTTTTTGTTTTTTTTTTTTGTGGTGAGAATAAAATTCGCAATTGCGAATAGAACCCTGTTTTTATAAAGCCTACGAACTGAACACAGTTAATCTACATACATAAATGCTAATTTGTTTATAATTTCTTGACTGTAGCAATAAATATATGTGAAATATTTAAAGGCAATACAAAATTACATCTTTTGGAATGTTCATCGCATTTATTTGCGTACAGAGTTAACTGATATTGTGTTACAGTTAAATATGTATGAATATGTTTGGAAACGATTTGGTTTACGTTAAACAAATAACAAGAATTTCGTTCCATGAAATTGTTTGTTTACTTTCTTGCATCGATATCGTTTGTCTTCTTGGTATAAAGTAGTAATTGGGATCTACGTTGTGTGAAATATCAAGTTCTGATATACTGAATATCCATCACTACTACTTGCGTTCAGATTCTGAAGATAGTGTTGTATGGCAAACCATTTGGTTTGATTGAATTTCGATTCGTGAAACTGTTTGTTCAGTAAAGAAACTTTATAAGAAAAATCGTCAAATTTAAACATAAACAATTCGCACAAACCTTTCTCATATATAGGTGTGCCTCTTTGCTCGTGTTTTAAAGTTAATCTCTCCCCTGAGTATTAGTATATATTTTGGGTATTTAGTGTAAGCACTGTCAGCATTAATTGTAATTAACTGCTATTAGAACTTATCAATGTTAATTAAACAAAATAAACGAAATGACAATCAAATTACCATACAACCAAAAACATATTGAGTTGAACCCTGTGTAAATGTCAACTGTAATAAATAAAATAAGTAAAGTTGAAAGTTGAAATGTATAGTTTACATACCATAACATGTTCTTATGTGTGTCAATTGCATTAAAAGTGTGTATCGGGTGTTGGGTCCACTGGATATGTGTTTTTAGCATTGTGAACCTTTTCGAGCATTTCATCGACCCAATCAGTTTCCTCTTTAGTTTTTTCTTCAACATTGTATAATATACGACGAGCACTACTAATGCTATCTAACATATCAATGCCCAGATTCAAAGCGTCAATGTGGTCGTCAAAATTATCGGGTCTCATACGGTTTTTGTATCGTTCGCCCATTTCGCGATGTTCAGCTAGAATTTGCATCACTTTTGCCTTAATGCCCTTGTGATCAAAATGAATGTTCTCCAAGTCCTTGTCCAAGTCCTTCTCCAAATCGTTGCCCAAATCCTTCTCCAAATCGTTGCGCAAGTCCTTGTCCAAGTCGTTGTCCAAGTCTTTGGTCAAGTCGTTGTTCACGTCGTCCGAGTTCAAGTTTTTGTCCATTTTAAAAGTTAAAATTGTTTTGGTTTTTTTCGGAAATTTTTTAAATTCTGATTTGGTTGATTTATTCTAGTCGAATGACAAACTCGTGTGAACTGTTTGTAAAAATATTTTATTCTGCTTTGCCTACTTTGATAAAAAAAAAATTCTCGCTGCTTCACTTAAATCCAACTGATTAGCAAGATCTATGTGTTTTTAAGCCTTATTAGCTGAAGGTCATTTGACGTTGGCGCCGTTCTCTACTTGAACTCAATTTAAAAGTATATCGAACCAATACCCGTCTGTCGGTTCTCTTTTCTTGCAACTACTTGGGAGTAACTCCCACGTTCCCAGCATAGCGCCATATCAATTGCAGTTCCCAAATAGCCATTTAGGCCAACATACTCGTAATATGCCACAAAGCGACACAAAAAGAGAGATAGATAGATAGAGAGAACAAAAAAAAAGGAAAACCAAAAGCAGTTGCTGACAGTTGACCAGGCAACAATTGACCGATTTCCATAGCCAGGCTGAGCTCCTGCCCTCGCTCTCGCTCTCGCTCTCGCTCTTGCTCTTTGCTGATAAAGGAATGAAAAACTTTGGCCAACACCATAACCAACTGCTGTAGTACAGCAGCAGCAGCAGCAGCAGCATCATCGCTTCGAGTAGTGGTAGTCACTGACCTAGAATGCAGCAGCTTTAGCTTTTACTGTTTGTTTTCTCTGCTGTCCCCGTAACGTTGCCGTTGTACAAGCTATCGCTGCTGGTTCTATTCTATGTTCTATTATCTCTCTCTCTCTCTCTCTCTCTCTCTCTCTGTCTTTTTTTTTTTGTTATAGTATGTCGTTTGCTTGCAGCGCTCGTTCCATGACTTTGGTTACCTAGCAATACCGTTTGCTATAGCAAAACTTCAACAGCGCCAACTTATTAGCATAATCTCAGCGATTGCAGTCAGAGTCAAAGCCAAAGCCACAGCTGGTAACACTCATTATGCCTGGCTGGCTGGCAGTGCTGACTGACATTGGCTGTAGCTTTGATTTTTACTTAGGCTTTGGCTTTGACTTTGACTTTGACTGTGAATGTGGCTGTTGCTGTGGCACCTCATCATCGGCGGCATCAATTCGCCGCTTGATGCATCGCTAGTCAGCGTGTGAAGCGAACTTGGCCAAATCCAAAGACGTCTACTAACTCTACAACCAGCTAGAAAACGAGCTCTTTGCCGCTGTTGCTGCTGCTGTTGCTGTTGCATGTTTAGCATTCCAATGCACTGAGACTCACCAAAGACTCAGATTCATTTCGTTTGGCTTTTGAGCATCTTTAAGAGAAAGAAACTACTAACTAATTCAATTATTGCAAGTTGCAATAGTAAAATAGTTAAATAAGCACATGCCCAGTTTTCAATTGATATTGATAACTAATAAATGTCACAAATGACATATGAATTGAGTATTGTGCTAGCTGCTCGGTAGCTAACACTAGTTCCAGGATTGACTCCTTCGTATGGAATACAATTATGTATTTAACTTTGCGATTTGCTGCCAAGTAGTACAGCGGACGGCAATTGACTACCTAACACGTAAATCCCTAACTCCTTTGTAGTGCCATGAATCAAAAAATACGTCAGTTGACTGTAAGCGGCACATACAAACATATGAACGGAGTAAAACCTTTATATTCAGGGTATATGCTAGTTGAGCTTTCTTCTTTTGACTTGAGTATTAATATTTGCATTGGCATAATTTCTTGGCTTTAATGCTGTCTGCTAGAAGAATCTGTGTGTGTGTGTTTGTGTGTGTGCGCGCAATAACGGCACTTATAACCTTTTCATTAGCTTTTTGATTTGAAGCTCAAATCAGCCGCATGCCTTGTTCTTGTTCTTGTGTCTCTGCCACTGGCTTCCAAACTCAGTTTTATAACCCACCCCTTAATTCCCCCCTCCCGCTCCTGAACATGCTTTGCACGCCATTTACTCGCATAATTTTCGGTTAGCCAAGTTTTTTGTTTGCTTTATTTCATAGATTAGTTTTTTCCTGTTGTTTTTTTTTTTTGTGCGTTTGTGTGTAGCATTCCATTTGTTTCGGGCTATTGCCAACTTCTTCAACGGTTTGTCTGTCTGTCTTCTTGGCCACATTTAGTCAGCTGGTATTGAATGACATCGCTGGCTGTCTTTGTGGCGTTCTTCTTCTAGTTCGTTGATTCGCCAATTTGGGACAGTTGCGAGAGCAAAAACTTCTTGATTAAGTTTAGTGTTTAACTGCTAGCTGGACCCATTAATATAATCAACTTAAACAGAAGATTACCGCTAGAATTGTGCTATTGCTTAGTGTTAGAACTCAATGATTTCATTTTGTGGGTGAAGTTTCGGGTTGCCTATAAAAAAAAAAGAAAGAACTTAGTAAAATACAATAAACATATATAATTAAAGAAAAATTACCTCGTATTGATTTTTTTTCGAACGATCGAAGGAACTTTAAGGTTTATTTTAAAAGCAATCATTGTTGTTTAATGAAAAAATTGCATTAGTAATATGTCAAAATGTTCCCGATCTGATATAATTGTTATTGTTTTGTGGTGTCATCGAGGGGATAGGCGGCAACCGCCTTATCGTATATCTGTTCGATTTCTTCCATTCGATTCATTTCTTCGTGTTGTATTTCCTCGAGAATTCTTTCCCATGTTTTATCAATTAATTTTCGGACATTCGTACGGATCTCCGTCATGATGACCTCAACATCTGGGATTAAGTTGACATTGTCTTTTCTGTACTCCTTGCAATCCTCACCATGAAACACATATGTATCCATCATTCGCTCCACCCTCATTTTTGCATTGACTATTATTAAAGAGCGCTCGGTACGCACGTCGTTATATCGTATTATGATACCCATTATTACAAATAAAAAGTAAAAAGACTTTTTTGCGTATAGTTTCGATTTGCACACGTGAGCGTCGAGAGAATGATTGTGCAATATTTTTACATGTAGAATTGTCATTTTAATTTGATTGGTAAACTTTAATCGAAACTAATACAACTCTTCTGTTAATGTTAAGTTTCTCTTAGATACTTACATACGAGAAAAATGTTAAGATGTAAGTACATGGCTTTAGACATAATACTCGACCAGTGCCTGGGTGATCCCAATCAGCCAACTTCATAAAAAACCGACGTTGGGGTAGAGAAAGAGGAAGAAATAAAGAAGATTTCACTGACCAACGAAAATGAAAACGAAATTAATTTCACAATTACAGCAATTAAACGCAAAATAAATTGTGTTTTAAGATGCAGTTAACAACAACAGTAACAGCAAAAGCCACTCGCCACACCCCCCCACCAACATGTCCAATGTTCACAACACAGGTGCCCCTCTAGACGCATAGAATGTGATAAAAGAGGAAAACAAGTAATGATCTACGCACTTTTCATTACCTCTGTCCAACCCTCGTCGTACTTGTCGTCGTCGTCGGTGTTTCTGTCGCTGTTGTTGTCGCTGTTGTATTGTCCCACCCCTTCCCCAACACCTCTCTCTTTCTTCATTGAATGTCATCTTTATTAAATTCAAAAAGTTTCATATGGCGTCTGATTAGCTAGACGGCAGGTCTTGCAACGCTCTGTTGCCAGCCATTTTGGCTTCTTCATCATATTCACAATTTGACATTTAGAACTGTTATACACAGAACATTCTATTAACAGAGTATTTTATAACATACCATTATAAATACTGTACACTTGTTTTGTACAGTAAACTTTTCTCAATTTCTAGAAAGTTCCTTGCCAATATTGGTATTGTAATGTTTATCAGATAAATGCCATACTAAGTTCTATTAAAAATTATTGTTAATATGGGAAGACTGAACCTATATATATTTATATAAATAAGAGTATTTAATCTTTGCAGTGTTCGGTCATAAAATGATTTTTTTTTCATGTTTCGTGAACATGTGGCGCGTTGTAGACGTTGTGGCATTGAGGCAAAAAATTTCACTTTGAAGAAAGGGCAGAAAAGTCGAGACAACGGCGCTTCCGATGGCGATGTCGATGTCGATGTCGATTGTAAACACACACACACACACACACACATACAAACATAGCTGAACCCCAACTCAAATGAACTGAACCAAACCAAACCGAAGCGAAACGAAACGAAACTGAACCAAACGGAGCTGAGTAGAAATAAAACTTTAAAAACTGGGCGGACAAGTATAACTCATTGTACAACTATTATTTAAACTTAGACCAACTTTTATTTTTAGACGCAGCCTTTCTTTCGTTTCGTTTCGTTTTTTTTTTTTACAATTTTCTCGTTAAGTTGATTTTATTTTAATGTCTAACCGCCGCTGCACTGGCCAACAACAAGTAGCCAACCAAGTTAACTAGACGCATGTCTGGTCATGTCTTTTTCTTCTTCTTCTTCTTCTTTTGCTTCTTTTGGGCACTTGTAAAGCTGTGATACTTTGGGTATGGGTCTACACGTGTCGCACGTCTGCTTTCTTGTTGTCATGGTCATCGCTGCTCATTGAATCTAATGGGTTTTACTTTCATTACAAATTATGACAAATGTGACTTGTTGTCGCCACTGTCGCTAGATTTCACTCAACACTAAGGCAAACATATATTACACAAGTTTAATTAAGCATATATGTGTGTGTGTGTGATGTGAAAACGTATACATTTGTGTGTAATTGATTGGATCAGATACATGTGCTTAAGGTACATCAAGTTAATTCAGGTGATTTCATTCCTGTCTACTAGCTTAAACTGTTTTCTAATCCAATGACTAACAACGCTCCAAGCACAATCAATCAAAAATATAATACTTTGCCTCAATATCCATGCGCTTAACAATCTTTTATAGATCTTTTGTACAAACTATAAAAATTCTTATTAGGAATTCTAAGCATGTTTTTAGCTGTCTTAGCTATGCGGCAGCTTAATATTACAATGCATTTGAATAGAATCAATTGATTAACTAACATCGAGCATGCATTTGATTTATTCGTATAAATGCCACAAACGGCCTCGGCCAGTGTTAGACAATGCAATGCAGCATGGGCCTTGGTCCGTAATCTGGTTTATTGAATGGTGAAAGTATTAAGCCGAAAACAAATGACATCGGATTCGGTGTTGGCTTTTTATAAGAAGACCAAATACCGAAGAACAACAGGTTGTTGTGCACTTAAGAAAAAAGAAAGAAAAATAAAACACAAGAATGCATAAGACATAAAAGAGAGAAGGACAAACAGAATCTGCACACATGTTCTGAATACTGTTAAGAGAAAAGCAAAATCAAGTTTTGTTTAATTGACTATACTTGCTTAATGTTAAATTATGGTACTTCCATTAAAAAGTTAGATGCTTAGCTAACATAACTATTAATAGGTTCAGGCTTTTCACATACTTTATTTTACCATACCCATATAAATTGAGACATTATGCAAATGATGCAATCAGCCGCGGCTCTGGCTATAAATTAAGCATCTCAATTGAATAGAACATCCACTAAGTCAGGAGATAAGTATACTATTTCCCGTTAGCTCAACGAACAAGTCACTTTAGCCCTTCTCTCTCCGCAGCCATCGGCAATCTGTGGCGCTATCTTTGAAATGAAGAAGGTTACAAAAAAAAGAAAAGAAAAGAAAAGAAATTTCTCTGCTCTTAAATAATGCTCTGTCTATGAATTAAATTGTAATTGTAATTCTAGTTTTAATTTTGATTCTGGTTCTGTTTTTGTCTTCTGTCTTTTAATTTTGTTGGTGTTGTTGTTGTGATTTTGAGTTCTTTTGGTTTTGGCTGTTTGCCATGTAATGCGCTCTAAACTAATCGTAATGGCTGCGGACACCATCTGCGGCACTGCCACCGGATATGCGGCAAGAGAGACAAAACAACAATAAATTCAAAGCGACGTCGACGGCGCAGTCAAGAAAGTGAGAACAGTTATGTGTAGTGTAACTGATGCCGTTAGATAGCATTTTCCACACACATAGCAGGCTAGAACAAAAGACCAAATCTCAAACACACGGCGAATAACAAAATGATAGAGACTTAGACTTGGATGAAGACACCAAAAACCAAACGAAGCAAAACGATGAACAACAACAAAAAAAAAACAACCTAAGAAGAAAATTAAACAAAACAAGAGCCCTAACAAAAAAAATTCAAAACCATCTAAAAGAAAAATTTACAACACTGTGGGGGCTGGCGAAAAAACTTTCTTCGGAATTAACCAAAAAAAATAAAAAGGCACTAAAAGAAGTTGGAAAAAAAAGAGGTAACCAAAATGATTCTAAATGCATTTGTCGCCGCTGGCGGGCTCAGGCATCTTTGACTTTGGCCGTGGCAAAAAAAAAAGAAGAAAAAACAAAAAGAAAAATAAAAATGCTGTGAAAAACAGTTTTCGATTTTTGTTATGGTTATTCCACAGCTCGAATGATGGCTGAGGGGCTCACGATTCTTAGCTTGCTCAATTCTCATACTCCTTAAGACTGCTTAACAAGTGGGTTAAATGTTTACATGAATGATCTTAAGGATTAATGCAACTAGTATTTAAAGTAAGTAAAACACACAATATGTAAAAATGTAGTTCTTGGTAATTCACAGTTTATTTGACCTTTCTAACGAAAATTACCAAACCCATTGAGTATTGAATGTTTGCCAAGACTGCAGGGTATCTTTAAGTTGGTAAGTGCCAACGACACCATTTAGTTTTACTCATTCGCTAGCAAATTTTATTAACCGCACAGAGAATGAGCACAACCTGAGCCTGTGACCAAAATTTTGAGCCTAGATGTGAGCTCAGATGAAAGCCCAACCACCAACCAACCAGATCATCTGCCTCTTGAGGGAAGAAAGTGATTTCTGATAATTGACCGCCACCGCCGCCGACGCCGCTGACAGTGAGCGGTCAGTGAAAGCCACCGCTGGCACAGACACGAACTTAATAAACAATCATTTTGTTTTTTCTTATTACGATTTCCGTGATTTGGCTAAGGAAATTTCCAATACAAGTAGCACACAAGAAGGAACCGTTCTAAGACGAAAAATGTAACAGCAATTGCAACTGCAACTGCAACCAACGATTACTATTACTATTACTATTGCTATTGCTACCGCTGCACGCAGTCAGTCAGCGATAAAAGTCATCATTTGTTGGGGCTTTCGGGCATTTGATTTATGAACTGTAGAAGCGGAACCAGCAGCCAAGCAAGCAAGCAAGCGAGCTAGCAAGCAAATCCATGGAACGTGCTGTGACAATTGACAGTTAAATGCGTTTTGTTCAGTTAGAAAAACTATAAGAACTAGGCAGCAGTAGAACAAAAAAAAAAGAAGTGCATCTTACATTATGATGTCATCAAGCTGAAAGCCAGAACTACCGCATACTAGTAGCATATATATAGAGTACCTGCTACTTGCTGTGTAGACTGCCATTAGGGTTTAAGCTAACATTCTGTGGCAATTTTCGTAGGCCTTGACTCGAAACCATTGCGATCTGCGATTAACAACAGCAATAAGAGCAACAAGAATAAGAATTACAAAGACGTTGACATCGAATACACGTTATCTCAGCCCGCAAAGCATGAAGATGAACATAGTATATATACATATAGTCAACTATAGTTAATAGTAAGTAGTATGTGTTCATTAACTGTTAGAGTTAACTAACTAAATCTGTCCGTATTACCCAACGCAAGGTTCTGGAACCAATTCTACTGTGTTCAGCCGATCAAATCGAAAGACAATCAACTACCTACTAGTATACCTAGTTGCTATTGTGTCAACGACTACTCGTTAACATCATACAACTGTAATGACGTCTGTTAGATGTATGTATTTATATCCTCGGGTCAGTGATAAAACCGCTGATTTAAGTTAAATACCTATTAGAATACAAAGAATATTTAGTTTAGGAAAAAATTATATAAAGTACGGTTAAAAATATATAAAACTTGAACTACAATTTTAAAGCTTTTACCACACAATCAGCCATAATTGACAAATTCCTTTTCGTGAATTGCAAATAAGGAAAACACTTACATAAACATGGATTCTACCTATATGTTATGTTTTCAGCCCAATTGGGAATACTTTATCAACAAGTCGAGCATCAGGAACATGTAATGCAATTAAATACCAGTTATATTTGCATTACCCAAATTGGTAATACCGCCCAAAAAACGATTTAAGTACTAACTTGTATGTTAGCCACAATATCTAAAGATGGTCGGCTCCATCAATCATGCAGCTGTTGGGCTTAAAGGGAAGTGGAGCGAAAGGTGGAGAGTTGGGTGGAATAAGGGACAAGCATCATTAAACATTGTCATGACACCGAAATGGGTTGTTAGTTCCTGCAATTTGTCCATATTCGAATGCAGTCAAATGTGGCACCGCTTTTGGGTGACAGACCTGGCAGCCTGTAAGTCCACTTGCAACACTAGGTTGCACGCTGAAACTCGCCTGGTTCGTTTGGTAACCAAATATGGCAAATGTCTGCGACACCTTTTGCAGCCAGCAAAAGCAGCAGCAGCAGCAGCATTTGTTGCAACTATGCCAATGCAACATTTGGCATTGTGTTCGAAATTGACACCACTTTGGCATCCACCACTGACACAGTTATGTTTGCAACAAAAGAGATGCGCGCGCTCATTGCCCCAAACAACAACGTCGTCCACAGCCTGGATATGCAACACACACACACACACACACACATACACATAAGCAATAGCGGCGCAAAGGTTTGCGGCTAACACGCAACTGGGTCAGCAACTGGTTGCCGCCGCCGCCGTCATTACATCAATGCTCGATGTAAGGCTACACTTAAAAAAAAAAGCATCACCAAAAAGAAGAAAGTTTTTTTAATGTTTTTAAAAATGATTTGCACTTGAAAATAATTTCTTGATTAAGTTAAACAATATTTCATCAATGACTAAACTCACTTAACTAAATTCAAAAGAAACAAATAGAGTTATGAATACCGATTATAAGTAAAACTCTTGATTTTATTTTGACTTTTTATACTTGATTCAAGATATTTTGAAGAAAATTTCAATAATTTAAATGGATTTTAAGTAAATCAAATACTGAACTTAATTCGAACCTCGTTTTAAAAGGACATATTCTTTAACTATTAAAGCAGCTTTGTTTTCCTTAGTGTAGGCAAATATGCAACACACACACACACACACTGACTGACTGACTGACTGACTGATGTTGCTTAGCTTGAATGCGCGTGAAGCGAGTGTCACATTTGCCTCGCGGAATTGGAGCAAATGTGCGCGCAAAAGGGGCTGCCTCAACCTGACTGCTTGCCTGCCTGCCTGCCTGCCTGCCTGCCTGCCTGCCTGCCTCACTGGCTGCCTAGGAGGCCCAACTCAACTCCCTGCTCAACTTCAACTAAGTATACCCCATCCCCCACCCCCTTTCTCTGTTGGCCTTCTTGATGACTGTCGTCTCCATTTGCTCTTATTATGCGCGCGCTCTCGCATTATAACGGTTCGCAATTACCATTCACCGCTACCAACGTAAAAGAGCGCCCCGTTGCCGCTAATGTGGTTTGCTGCCATCACCGCCTTCCGTCAAGTTGCTGCCGCTTGCCCCGCCTGCCAAGTTGCCGGCCTGCCTGCCTGCCTGCCTTGCTTGCCTTGCCTTGCCTGCTGCATAATTAGTCATTTTCCTGGAGCGCCTCCCGCGCCATTGTTGTCGCTGTTTGTCGCTGTTCTCGTTTTGATATTGTACTTATTTCTCTATTTCTATTTCTTGCACAAGCGCTCGAGAGCTTAGAGCTGTGCTTTTGTTTTGTTCCAAGCTTCAACTTCTAATGGGCCGCACTCTTCACACGCCCCCAACTACAGACGGACGGGCGCAGATTGAAGACTAGCAAAGACGACCAAGACCATTCAAGACAGATAGGAAAGAAGACGTTTTAGCATCTTCAACCGCAAGCAACTACAGTTGGAGGAGTCAATTGGCTCAATTGCAGTCTTCAAGCGTGACAGAAATGGAGCACAACAACAATCAAGTGACATAAGCTCAAACAGAGAGAGCGAGAGATACAGTGAAAACGAGAAAGAGAGAGAGACGATTCTTAATAGTAATTGTGTTGTTGTTGTTGATGCGCCGATTTGTTGCCCCATCTCTGATGAAATCATTCTAAATAGTTATTTAGTTAGTTAGAGGCCAAAACAGCTCGTAAATGTTTCCTTATGCAACAACAACAACAAGAAGATGAACAGCAACAATAACAATCCAAGAGTCACAGGTACTACATAGTATTGTGGAACTACTTTAAAGGGCAAACTTGCAACTTGCAACTTGAAAGTGCTCGGTGAACCGTTAACTGACTGCTTCACTCGTGCATCATTCATGATGAGAGTTATACATTCAGTAATTATATTAAGCACTTGAATCTCAAGACACGCAAACCCACGACCTACATACATACGTATGTATATATATATATATATATATAAATAGTTTATACCGCACAGCACTTAACGTCTTTCTAATCCTTATCAGTGCTCATAATAATAAAACTCTCTCGCATCGCAAACTAACTTGAAGTAGGTTAGTTTTATAAATTTTATAACTTTGGGAAGGCAATGCTCTAGATAAATTTATGTTCTTCACAATAATAGCTGTAATTTAATATTTCCTAGCGCTTCATTTGGCACACAATAGGATTAACAATAAAAATGCATTTAGAAGTAGTACGAAAAGTTTAGAAAAATCATAAAAACTAAAAGTGCATAACTCAATCGGAAAATTGGTCAAGTAAAATCTAATATAATCAAATTTAAATATATCCACTTTTGGCCATATGAAGAATATACTTTTCCCAATATTTATAGATATTTAATTATTTTCTAATAACTTATTCGATTTCTTCTCATAGAAAATACATCAAGATTGATGGAAAGGAATAAATGAAGAATAAGAAGCTTTTTGTTTTGTACAATAGAATAATAAAGAGCAGTTAATAGTTATTAGATATAATAATTACTTATGTACAGTAAGTTTGATGAACTCTTGCAATAATTTGCATTAATGCGGATATAGAATGAAAGATTGAAACATGTGCGGATAAGTACATGTTGAAAAAAATGTACTTGAGGGCAGAGCTACACTTGGCTGATGCTTTAGAAAATCATGTTGCACACTCGAGCATGGATGAAGCTGGTGCCACTTGAGTTGTACACAAACACACACACACACTTACACACAGAACGAACGAACGAGCGAACTGCGGTTCCATTTTCGCAATAGATTCCAATCCGATTTCTTTGAGAGAGTGAGAGAAAGAGGAGGGGGGAGGCAGCAGGAGTTATGCTTAGAGTGTCAGGCGTGCTGTGGTTCCCATCCCATCCCATCCCAAACCAATAGTAATCTCCAAGTGAAACCCCATTTCCATCGAAGTTGATCTGCAGCATGTTTGCTCGTCCGCATTTCTCGTCTCGTTTGCTCATTTGTCGCTTCGCTGATGTTCCGCTGACAGGCAGGTAGGCAGGCAGGCAGGCAGGCAGGCAAGCAGGCGGTAAGCATTGCGATTCCGACTGTGATTTTGCTCACACTTGAATCAGTGCATCAATCTCTCCATCAGTCTGTTAGTCAGACTGGCTGCTTGAGGCATTTAGTGTCTGCATTCATAGTTACAAGACTTCTACTTTTCTGGCTTCATTTGCAAATGATCGAATCTTTGAAAGACCAGCTTCGTACGAACCAGACACCAGCCAGCAGAATACGCGTGAATATTCTCAAGAGATCTACATAGATAACTACAAGAGAGTCCAGTCTCAGTTATGTATGTGGACATGAACTAGAAAGTCTTAATGCGGGTGCAGGCGGTTAGTCCAACGTTCAGATGCCAAAGCATTTCCCAGATACTCTGCGGGCGTAGATAACCAAAGGCAAAAACAACTGAACACTTGCAAATGAACGAAAAGCGTTGTAGCCATTTTAATACCCTGTACTTAAACATGCCTAAGCAATTTGCTTGAGGACATTCAATAACGAATTACCAGAAGAAAAAAACATTTACGATCCGTAATACAATACTTAACAAATATATACCGGTTAGAATATGTACATAACTCTGGAATAAACGTCATTCGATATACTTTTCGACGTTAACAGGTGAGTGACAATTTAATAACGTTACATATTGGCAAAAATGCATTCATCACATTCCCTAAACGACAACGTAAACATGTAAATGACAGATTAAAATAAGTAAAGTTTTCACACAATCGCTTAAAGTATATATATATATATATATGTATATATAAAGTGGCTAAATAATTTTCTAGAAATTTTAATTATTATTTAACTGCGTGACTATTATTTAATGTTCAGCTTATCTAAGAATCGCTTTCAACTTTAAGTCATAACAACAACACATTAAATCTTTTCCAAATTTAATAATAAAAAAAAAAAACGAAATTCCTCAAGTTAATGGCTGGTACTTACCAATCACTGTTGCGTTACTCCTGGGGAATGTTTCTTCGAAGACGAAAAAAAAAAGATCGCACATCATTTTTTCTTCCTTTATTATTATTTTTTTATTATATTTTCTTTTTGTGATTAATTTGTTGGTATATGCGACGTTAACACCTGGACAGCGACTGGACAGATTCCATCAGCAAGCTCATCAATTTTCAAATTGAAAACTCAACGTTGAAATTGCAGATCGCTTCGTTGGAAGCTCTTCCTGATAATGATGATGGAGATGTTGTTGGTGCTGGTGTTGCTGTTGATGTTGGCTAAATGGAGTTTGGCGAAATTGGTAAAGTAAAAATCTAAGCATTATATTACAAGCGTCCAGTTAAGTGCATCAGCGACCCGTTTAGTATTTTCTTCTCTCTCTCTTGTAGGGTTGTTTTGGGGGTGTGGTGGGGAGTGGTGTGGGTAACATTGTGTGGTTGTTGACTTGGCTCATTTAGTTGCCAGTTTAGCTAGCAAAGTTGGCTGTTGCTTGTCAGTCTGTCTGTCTGTCACTTTTGGCTGTATGGCAGCAGTGAGGCTTTTGATGCCACGATATAATTTTTGGCCTAATGAAGCATAAAATGGCAACAACAACAACAGCAACAACATCAACATCATCATGAACATTCTGAGTGGCTCATTGTCATTGCGAGGCAAGCAACTAACTGCGTTGCAAGTAAATTCTTTAGCCAACATTGCCAGTTGCCAGTTACCAGTTGGCCGTTTGTGAAAGTCTTAAACCGCAGATCAACTTGGCTGGGCAATCGTGTTTACCCTAGAGTAGGAGTCGCTAGACATTGCCTGCCTGCCTTGCGGGGTCAGGCGAACGTTGAGGTTGTTAGGCACGAGGAGGGGTGCGGTGAGGGGGGGTGAAATGCAAAAAGGGGTCTTGACGATGCGACGTTGCGGCTTCACTGGTTAACTGGCATTTGCCAGACTCAGCTGCGACTCTGGCGCACTTGAATTTCGATTCCCATAATTTTGCAAATTATGCAGAAACATTCACGCACACACACACACATAAACACACACTTGCAAGTCGTAGAAACCAGGCCCAAGACATAGATAAACGCAACAGATTGCGGTCGGTGTGAGTGGCCCAGGAAATGGACATTGACGACATCACAAGACGTCGACGTCGACGTCAGCTACATCTCTTACCAGCATGTGGGAGAGAGAGCAAAACCTGACCATGTCGACCCATAAAAATGCTCGTTATGCCAACAGCAACAACAACAACAACAATAGCAAACAAAAGAAATTGCATCTTGTGGCATTTGGGCATCCTTCATCAAAGTCAAGTTGAGCGCAGTCATCATAAATATATATAAATATATACACTTGCACATATCTTTATAGTATATGTAAATAATCATAGTCATAATCATAGTCATTTGCCATCCTAATATATATACTGTTCGAGATTGCAACAAGGGGTATATAGGGAGGGCAACACATAAGATGCCTGTTTTGACACACAATGTTAGGGTATAAAGTTAATGTGATATTTGCTAGCTTCATGTAATCAGAGTATCTGACAGTCGGGCATACATTTGAGACTTGCTGGTTTTGTTTGTGATTGTGAGTGGCAACACTTGTTGTTGTTGCTGCTGCTGTCTATGCTGACCCTCTTTGATTCTTCTTATGGGCAGCATTATTTGAGTTGAGCTTGTCAAAGTGTCAACACTTTTGAACTTGGCCTTGAACTTGGCCCCAAAAGGAACCAACTGCGCAAGTCAATCATCATCATCATCTTCAATTCAAACTTCATCATTGTCAAGTGTGTGTGATGTTTTCTGCTTGACTACTGTGAAGCAAATTGCCTGCCCATCCAGAAATGCATTTGATAGTTTTGGTTGCTGTCAGTTAATGCTGGATGCTGCTGGCTGGAACAGCAACATACAGCTTCATACGTTTATTTCCATTTCCATTAGGGCTGCCATCATCTTCATCTGGATGCATTTGCCATTACCATTAAAGCCAATCAATTTCGAGCCCAAGACGTCCATCAAAATTTGTAACAAGCGCCCGCAGCGCACTCAGCTTCAGCTTTAGCTGAACGTTGGGTTTTGGGCCTGAACCAAATAGGCAGCTCAGCCATTTGACAGCGCTTGACGCGCGAAATGATTAACATGTTGCAGCATGTTGCAGCAGCATGTTGAGCCTTGATTTTGAACAGGCGCTGGCGGCGTGACGAAAGCCAACGCTAACAACAACCTGCAACAACAATCAAACAAACAAACGCCTCAAATGCTGAATCACTGCATTACTGGAACAGAACGGAGAAGATCAACTCAAAAGCGCGCCAGGAACATCCTCACAAACACACATACAAACGTACATGTATGTATGGATATACAGGAAACAGCTAACGCATCTGAACTGTGCTTAAGGCATCTTAGAGCTTTATCGATTGGCGGCAATTTCCTAACGCACTTGCACCTTGTCGGTAGGTGAGCTAAGCTCATTTGAAAGCCGGTTAGAAAATGCAAACGAAATAATTCTTAAAGTCAATGGGTAAAAGGGGAACGAAAAGGAGAAACAGAAAAGGGAAAGAGAGAGATAATTAAACTCATTAGGAAATAATGCCTATTTTATAATTACAAATTTGGTTATAAATTCAATTCAGTGTTTAAGTATTTAAAAAAAAATATAAGAAATATTATAGTTTGACGAGTAAAGGTCTGATAATGTATGGCTTAAGCTTCAATTGGAGATTATGTAGATGTTTCTAGCATGTAAGGTTTGGGAGAAAAATCATACTGAAAGCACTTAAAAATAATTCGAAAACGAAACCTATTGAACATAGCATATTAAACATTAAAGTATAATAAATAGCCTGAATAGATAACTTTGAACCATGCCGACTTTCGCATACTCTTAATTAAGCGTTGAATCATTTTGTTGAAGTGAAAACATTTTGCAACAATCGTTTTGTTGTTTTGGTGTTATTTTTAGCATTTGGCTCAAATCATTAAAGATAAGTAATTGAAATGAATGTGGAGAAATGCAAGAGTTTTGCCAACCAGCCAGCACCGCCAGCACCACCAGCTCCACCACCACCAGCAGCACCAGTCCTCCGGCTGACGGATGTGGCTAGGCAGGCTCATTAGAGTTTGCCGCTGATGGGTCTCTCTTCCCCTCTCTTTCCCTCTCTATCTCTCTTTCTCTTGTTCAGTCTCTCTTGAGACGTGTCGCGTCGCTTTGCTTTGCTTTGCTTTGACCAGCACGAAAATTCAATTAAGCCAAATTACAATCTTAAAGCCAGGAAAGTGATTCGCATAGCCAAGAAGAACGAATGAATGGCCTGCAGCAAATGGCTCTAAAAAACTTTTGCAAGCTAAATAAAAACGACCTCCGAGCGCAATTTCCATACTCATCACAGTTTCCTAAGCTGATGGAGCTTGGTTTTTTGTTATTTTTTTTTCGGGGGGATGGGTTGGTGGTGCATGTTGCTAAGCTCGGTTGAGTTGTCAAAAGGTTGAAATTAGCATTGACCCTCTTGGGCATTTGGCTGGCTAAAAGGTGCCAGCTCAATTTACCGTTGCATAGTTGGCAGACTCACATCCTTGACACAAGATGGCCGCACGCTTGGACGCCTTCAACCCCCCATTCGCCCCCCCTTAACCGTCATGACAAGTTGAAGCTGCGATCCAATTAGTTAGACGCGTTTCGTTTCCTCTCGGCTCGGCTTGTTAGCTGAATACAACAAGAACAACAACAACAACAATACGAAAACGAACCCGTATAGAAAACGGCAAACAATGACAAGAATAAAACAAAACCATAGAGAGACAGAGAAAAAGAGAGAGAGAGAGGTGGAGAGAAAGAATGAAAATTATGATTAAGTGCTCCACGTTCGCTGAGTTTTCCAGTCTAAATGAAAGTTACCTTGACGAATGACCCATTTAGCCACAATACCAAAACACACACACACACACACACCAAAAAAGGTCAAAGATAAATGGCGTGTTGGCACCACCACACACACACACACACACAACAACAAACAACGCACCACAACACACCACACAAAACCCACAAAACCAGTACCCAAAACCAACAGAGAAAAAAAATGAACTAAAATCCCACAACGGAGCATCGAAAATCTAGGGATCGCTGATCAAGGCGGCTATTTAATAAAACTATTATTTCTGTTTACCTTCATACTCTGAACATATGATGTACACAGTATGTATGTATGTACGTGCATGTCAATGTCCATTAAATATAATGCTTGGAAATTCTTGCTCAAACACATCAAAATTACAAATTATCTTAACAAGCTCACTTTTAGAAACCATTGTTAAGAATTCACCTAAAGAATCATAAAAAATATTTAATATGTCACTGTAAAACTTTATTTAATACTGTATTAGTTATTTAAATGTGTTAGAGAATATTTCTGAATGCCTTTGTCTTTTATTACTAAAACTTAATGAAGTATTCTCCGATCAAGTCGGCAATAAGCACAACAGAAGCTAAGCAAATCGAAAGATTTTTAATCTGTCCCAATTTATTGTAATTGAGAGTTTATATAAAGATTGAGTTCGCAACACAGAGCCACAGGGTTGCATTTTGTAGGTTTTTAGGGGGTTTTTTTTTGGCATTTTGGCATGTTTAAAACATCAAATGATGCTTGGGCATCGGGGCATAATTATATAAATTAAAGAGTGTTTAGAAAATATTCAGTTGTTCTAATAACCCACAAATCGAAAAAAAAAACAGAACGCTGTAGGAGCGATATTAATCTCCAGCTTGCCCACATTCACCAAACTAAATACCAACGATTCCCACAACAAAGCCCAAGAAAAATCCATACATAGAAAATGTGTGTGTGGATTGTTTGGTCGCCCAAAGAGATCTATGCCGATTGCCACCAAAATGATGATGAAGTCAGAGAGCAATCAGTGCAAATTATAAGCTTTTTGTTGAAAATGAAATCAGCATTTTTTCCGAGCATTAAATGCTTTAAATTCTTCTAAAAATTTGGGTTAAAAGAACGTGCACACATTAAAAAAAAAACAACAACAACACAAAAAAAAATATATAAATATGTTCTACAGACGTAATTTATTGTGGCTCAAGCTACATTTAAGTACTTAAGGAGAAAGTAAAAGTTAAATGCCTCGAAACGAAATCTACGAGCTCGAAATCTAGAGTATCTAAATGGTTTAGACCAAAAAAGAAATAAGAAATAATGATTGGTCAAGTCTTATAGCTAAAGTCAACACAATTATAACTGCAGAATTGTTCAACCATGACAAAATCTGTTTAAAATCAATTAAAACAAAAAAAAATAAATAAAAACCAAAAACCGATTATGGCAAAAGGAAACAAGAATTTGATTCATGCTGTTTGACACGTGTTTTTCTGATTTTTTTCATTTGGGCTTAGAGCTAAGATTAAAATAATATCTGTTGGCAATTCGATAAGGTAGTTTACCCACTGACCGGCACCAAATGTTTATGTGTGTGTGTGTGTGTCTGTTTGTGTGTGTGTGTCTGTTTGTGTGTGTGTGTTTAACGTACACCTGTGTCACAAACGATCATCTTCGCATCGTTTTCAATTGCCGCTAATTGTAAATGATAGTACCGAAAAGAACCGTAGGGACAATCTACAGCTACAAATTGCTGTCTCTCTGTTCTCTGTACTCTGTTGTTGCCGTGTTGGCGCTTTAACAAGCCAACAAGAGAAGCAAAAGGAAGAAGAAGAAGCACAAGAAGTATTCATGCGAATTTTTCTGTCCAAAGGAACAAGCATTGAACCGTTATGTTACCATAAAAGCAGCAATAGAACTTAAAAAGACTTTTTTCCTCAACTCGCTTTTTCCCATTGACGAATTGACCTTTTCCATCATCAAACTCAAGCTATAGCAGAAATTTTTTGGTTGTTTGTTTGTTTGTTTGTTTGTTTGTTGGTTGTTGTTGTTAGCCCTGCGCCCGGCCAGACCAGGCCAGGCCAAAATGCAAATGACCATTTGTGAGAGCATGGACACACATAAGCTGGACATGATCATTGCACACGATTGCATCGTTCCATACGGTAACTTCTAACGATTCGTGTCGCCGTTTATGGCACTGATGTGAAAATCTTAACAACACACACATTCTTTCAGTTATTGTTAAGTTTAAGTTGGCCTAACAATGTGAATGTTTAATTGACTTTGTTAATAATAATAATACATCTAATGGTTACAAATCCCCAACTACAATAATAAGTGAGAGTTGTAGTAGAACTCAGAGAGCTTTGAAAAGCTCATTTTTGAACTAGTATAAGCCGCATTGGGCGTTGACCTGTTAACCCTAACTATAATAGCATTAATAATCTGGCATTGTTTTGCTTCTTGTGGGTCATCATCACCTGCCGCAATTCCAACAACGTGATGAAATCAAAAATTCTTGTCATTAAGATTGTTGATTATTTTTGCAGTTCATTTGCGGAGTACTTCGCATATCCTCCCCTCATCTTGTTGTAGCACCCTCTGTTCTACCTACAGATCGGAAGAATTGTAAGTAGTTTTGCGTATGTTTTGGCCTGATGATGATTGCTCTTGCCGCACTGCTAATGGCATTGGTACCGTTAGTCGTTAGGCGCTAAAGCGATCATAATTCGCCTGCGCCCGCTCTTCGACAATAAAATTGTGGCTAACACACACACACAAAGCACAGTTGGCAGCAGTGAGAATTTGTTAGAATTTCCGCACATTTTTAGAGCGCAATTGGCTAGCACATTTGATTATAATTTTCAGTTTCAACTACCGGAAAGATATTCGCATTTGCAAAATCAACACTCACAAAGAGTTTAAGTAATTAAGAAAGAGTAGGAATGTTTGCATTTAATAGATAGATGCGAGTGTAGACTAGATATAATTAAAGCAATGTTTAAAAGGTAAAGAGAAAATTTCAATTGCGCTTATTATAAGCAACTACTACAACATAAGCAACAACAACAACGCTCATCCTGCTTTATTTTTTGCATCGATTTGGTATTCATTCAATACAGATTTTATTTTACTTTTCATCTTACCACATAACTCACGAAAAAAAATGTATGAAAAAATAAATTAAGCCGCTTACAATAATTTTTTTTAATACTTATTAAAACGCGCCACAATTGTCGCAGTGCATATGAAGAAGTAATAAGAGAGAGCTGCGATTTTTATAATTATATTTTTTTTAACAAAAAATACAGCCTAACTTTCATGTTACGTAGTATTTTCGAACTTAATAAGTTTTCTATATTACAAATTCATTTCCATATCACTGCAACAACCATTTTGTATTACGATATTTCTGTCTAGTCCCTTGAGATTCGTTATGTAGAGTTATTAATAAATAGTATAGATTTTCAGCATTTTGCAGCTTCACGCATCAGAAACAGAAACTCACAAAAGCTTACAAAAACTTTATTCACCGATGTAAATCAATTGAAATATGCTGCCTCAAAGTATACAATACAATGTTTACATACCAAAAGTATGCAATATGTTTAAATAAATCATTTCGGACTACGAATCCCAAATGTGTTATGAATTTATTTACGAATTTCGATACACCGTGCAAAACGCAATGCGACCACTTACTGAATGCTATCTGTATACATTGTGCAAAATGCTGTTGCATGTCATGTACCCTAACCTGGGGATGTGTGTGTGTGTGAGTGTGTGAGTACGAGTACAAAACGACCAACACGATAAGACCCAATGGAATACAACATTTCGTCGTCGTCGTCGTCGTCATCGTCATCGTTGTCATCGTTGTCGCACATTGGGGCAATCGGCAATGGAGCCAACAGTTTTCCAGCATTTAATATGCGAATGCATTGTTCCCGCCACCAGCTGGCAGCCTGGCCAAACTGCCAAACTTAAACTGGCTGACTGCCTGGCTGGCTGGCTGGCTGGCTATTGCAATAGCTGAGTGTTTGCCAAATTGCATCACAAATGCTGGTTAGCCAACACATGGTATACACACACACACACACACACACACGTACACTCAATTCACTTAATGACGACGAACGACTATCACCAGGCGCTACTAGCAAGTTTCGCTTGCCACAACACACACGTTGTGTCCAGTCACTGGAACGGCGCGCGGCGCTTGCCACAAAATTTAAAAAAAAATCCAAGTAATCGGCTACACAATACTCTGTTTTTATACAATTCCATAACAATAGTTAATTTCTGGGTTTTTTTTTACTAATTTCAAGAATAAAATCTATTTTATTTCATAGATATAAATCTGTTCACGGAGAAGGAAAAAGAAGGAGCTAAGTTACTATAACTGATACTGATACTATAACTGATTCATGATATACGATATGATATGATTTTGATTTAATATCTTTTATGCATTTTAGTAGGTAAAGATTCTCAAAAACCATTGAAAATATTTCAACCTAATTTTGCAAACTTTTGAATTTAGGACTTTAAGTTTTGCTAAGTTAGTCTAACAGAAAAATATACTATTGCACACTTAGGAATATGGCCGTTATCATAAATTTAAAACAAAGTATTGGAAAACAATTGCAGCCTGGTTGATGGCTCGTGCCACACGAAACACGGGCGTAACCAAGAGGGCTTAAGCACCGGAAAAACATATGTTTTTGGCGCACATGCTGTCGCCCCCCTTTGTGTTTAGTTAGGCTTGTGTTGATTATGCCACTGGGATGTGGAAGCAATGCCTGCCACGCGTGTCTGCCTTTGCCAACAAATAAACAAACAAACAAACAATCAAACAGACAGGCAGACAGACAGACAGAAAAAGCGCAAGTCGCTTTCTTCAAATATTAACATTTTGGCCACTCTGGGAAATCTTGGATTGCGTTAGACAACATTAGCAGCTATGCATTCTGAACCAAGTTGAACTCTAAGCGTTTAAGCTGGTTTTTCGAGGCCAGGGCAAAGCATGCTGAGAGAATTGGTCGAACATTTGCAAAATTTATGGCCATGACAAAATCTTTTATCTCTTAGTATCTGTAACTGTATCGAATGCATTTGCGGTATAACCAAGTCCAATGCACATTCGATGCACTCGCTTATGCAAACACATGAACAAGTTTTGCCACACACACACACACACATATATATATATATATAGACACAACCCGCTTAACCCGCCAATATTCAAGGTTCACCTTGTTCATGCAACAACATCTTCTGACACACACATAACAAAAAATGTTGTATCTTTAAGCTGTGGCATGACAAACAGTTGCCACACATTTGTCAAATCATTTTGCAGCTCTTTCGATTTCATTAACAGCGACAAGTACTGAGGTTGGGGTTAAGAAAATACGCTACTAACATTATCATTTAGTTACAAATGGACATTGAAATCATATTCAATTCTCACTTCATATGATCGTTTGATAAACTACTTAACAAAAGTTTTTCAAACAGAAAACTAAAGATTATGATTAATTGAAATGCTTTAAACTTGAATTAAATGTTTCGTTTACAGCTTTGCATTTTATTTAAAAGTAATTTGAGGTAATTGAAAATATTAAACATATTTAGTAAGTTTTATCGATGACAAATTTGCAACTCATTTCTCTGAATGGTGCCAAAACTGGATGGAGTTGGTGTAATAACAATTTTCTTTTATGACAACAATAATAATAGTATTACCACATACCAATCACATTTACGTTTAATAATTTCATTTTGAAATGTGGTATTGTAAACAAACAAAAGTAACCTCATCTCCTATCCTTTTTTGTTCAGCTCGTGAACCAGATTCATAGCCCAAGCCAAACTTAATATATCTTTATTTGTACTCGCAGCCTTGAACAACATCGAATGTTGTCTAAAAAAAAAAAGTAATTATATATTTTTAAGTTATTCGCACTCATTCACTGGACTTTGGAGGGTGCGGCTGCTTTAAAGTTGCCTGCCACTGAACTCTTTTTTTGTTGTACATATTTGTATTTGTTGTGGATTTGTGAAAAACTCGTGATGTGTTTGTTACCATTTTTGTGGAATTGCGACATGTTTTTAGCTAGTTCTGCCAGTTGCCCAACAGGCGAGGGGCTTCCAGCTCTAGGTTACATTAGGTGGGGAGGTGCTGGCAGCACTGGTTCGTTTCACCTGGTGTGTATGTGTGTGTGTGTGTGTGTGCTGGTCAGTGCTCGGCTCAGTTCATATTCGTTTTGTTTTTCGCTTTTGTTGCTTGCGTCTGCTGCGCGTCTATCACGATTTTATGCCTAGTTTTTCGCCTCACCTCCTTGGCTCTTTGGTCTATAAGGAAAAAAACAAAACAACTGCATCTATACGTTCGATTTCATTTGGGAATAACAGGCACACAAAACAAAAAACCAAGCAGGAATCGTTTAACCCTGCGAGCTTGACTTGCAGATACCTTGAATTTTAGTTTTTACCAATCAAATGTCGAAAAAAACGCTTTATATGATATATGATATAAGTATTTTGATTAAAATGAAGACAAACGATGAATAAAACGTTATCAATTGTTAAGACAAAAGTTTTTAAATTCAAGATTCGATTATTATCGATAACATTTGTACAAAGAAAACTGGCAAAGCTATCAAACTATTTCAATGTGAGAACTTTATGGCATCGGAGAGGTTTTCTTTTGCCATGCAAAAGCACAACCACATGATACCCTTTCTATCCATTTGTAATGAGCTCAGGGTAAGAAAAAGCAAAAGCCAACTTTGGACCAGGCTTGTGGTATTGGTGGCCTCCATGGCAATTGCATTTTGCCTGCTTTTTAGTGCACTTTATGACTTTTGCTTGTTTGCTTTAATGTGCTTTTCCACACACACACACACACACACAACCATACGCACACACGCACACCCAGTTATAAAAATGCGAACTTTTTGCACTTGCAACTTGCATTTTTTTTTCTGTATGTATCTCTTTCTGTCTTTACCTGTCTTGCTTGCATTGCTGCCTCGCTCCAACTCCTTAGCCAACCCCTTCCCAACCCCTCCCCATCCATCAACCGTTCCTGCTGCACATTCGTCTTCGTCTTTGTCTGCGTGTTATTTGCCCAGCTCAGCTTTTTGGTTCGGCTTGGGCTCGTGTGAGTGTGTGTGTGTGTGTATTAACTCTCGGCTTATGGTTTTGGAGCCGTCCATTGGCTTCCAGCGTTGGCAGCTTTGGCGGCGCCTGATCAGTCGCGGTTTTTACTTTCATCGCTTCGGTTGAGCATCGGTCGTCGTCATCATCCACCAACATCATCATCACTATCATCTCAAAAAGAGTCTCCCCAAAATATAATTCAAATCACCTCAAAAAAAAGTGTATGGACTTCGTTTGTCCAGCTAACAGTTTTGTGCCTTCCTTTTTTTTCTTCTGTGTTGAATTTTTATTTATTTTTTTTGTTGTTGTTGTTTTTGTTGTTTACCACTCCAATTACCACCCAATGCTCACCCATTGCAACACCTACCCCCTTCTCCCCCCCCCCCCCTCCCTCTTTCCCTCATCTATCTCGCGTCACAAGCAACTTTTGTGTGGCTTTATTGCTCGCTTTTGTTATTACGTTTGGCAAACAATTGAATTGCAATATGTTGCACCACTTTTGCCCCACCCACAACTCAAGGGTCGGCGCTGGACTGTGCCCAGTGAATGGGCAATTTGCCCAAAAGTGTCTCAAGATGCAAATGCGAATTGAGCAATCAGTGGCCCAAATAGTTTGTCACTTTTGTGCCAGTCATTGCATATGGTTTATGACAAGTTATGACAAGAAAATCGTTCATTAGAGTGGATAACAAGAAATAAAACTCAAGCTAACTTAAATATCAGAAAGAGAAAGAAGTCTAAGGTGTTCGAAAATCTGAATTATTTATATATTTATTTATTGCTATTGTATTTAGTTGCTAAGTAATGAAAAAGGTATTGAGAGATACTCAAAGTTTTAAATGGAAAGATATGGTTCACATAGGAAATTCTTTGAAAGTATTTAAATATTGTATGTTTTTATTATGGCAGATGTTAATCATTAGAAAAAAGATATAAAATGTTTGTAAACTTTGTGGTTATTTTCATAAAAACAAAAGCTATTATAGAGAATACGTTTTCTTGCTGCTTCCGTTTAAATATTTCTCTTTTCATGGATAAAATCATCATGTGGATACGAAAACAAATCGGGCTAAGATAAACTGTTGAAAAATGGTTTTATTTATTTCTATAAAGGATATGTTTGGTGCTTTAAGATCATGTTGCTTATAAAGAAAATACCAATCCCTACGACCATGTGATCTGTCAGATCAGTTTATAATCAAAAGAATTCAGTGATAGGATTTGATACGATTTCCATAAAAATTCAGCTTTCAATCGAAAAAAAGTGTCCTAATTGAAAAACGATTCCAGGTTGCACATACATTTCAAATAATTTACTAAGATCATAGAGATTGAGTTAATGGACTAATAACTAGGCGGAGTGAGCTCAATTCGCACACCATCAATTATAAAAGCGCCGCCTAATCCATGTCTGTTGATTGAACGATCAATTTTGTAGATCATAATATATATAGAAATTGCATAATAAGGTGAAAACTGCGAATGCAGTGTTGAAGATCATCATCAAAGCATTGCGAATTGATGGCGAGATGCGGAAGTTATGCAACTAAAAGGCTAACTTGATGCTGCATTTTCCATCAGCTATCAGCAGCAGCAGCATGCAGCATGCAGCAAGCAGCAAGCAGCATTAGCAGCAGAGCAATCGGTGGTCACAACAAGTTTAACAAGTTTAACCAGGAAATTTTGTAATTTTCCTCTTGTTGCTTGCTTATTGCTTTCACAGCATTGGCAGCTGCTTTGGCAGGCTGTGGCAATCCGTGCAACCTGCGGCCGCCTAGAAACAATTAAATCAATAAATGAACAACAAAAACAACAATAATAACAGAAAAAAATTCAACAATATCGAATCATAAACAACTGCTGCGGGGAGTAAGCAATGGGTGGTGATGGTGGAAGATGAAATAAAGAAATTAAAGTCAATAAATGTTCATAAATATGCGTATAGGGAATTCGTCCATTGAACTCATTGAATCCCATTGATCCATTTTATAGATAAACAAATGAACTAAAGCTAAAACGCCAAACACAATGTTAGAGAGAAGTGAGAATCGCAAACTAAAGAAGACGACTCCAAAAATGCAGGCAAAAACCGATTAATAGGAAGAATTCCGTTCAAGTCACTTAAGCGTTAGGAGGAGTACATCCAAACCGGATAGCTAGGTGCAGGAGGACGAAGAAGTAGAGAAACTGAAGCAGTTTGTTAAAGAAGTGTCTCAACGACACACTATGTCAAGGTCATCCAGGCTGAGGGCTGGCGTGTGGAGAATCGTATTCGGTCTAGTGATTTTACACCTTGTCATCATCAGTCAAAGCGATGCAGTCGATAACCGAACAGAAACAGTCAAGGCTTTGGCCTCCACAGCGAGGCTTGGTGACTTTGCTGCACATCGTTTCACGAGCAGGGACAACATAACCATCTTGCATGAGGTTAACGGGGATGAGGCACCCTTAACACTCAACACACACGAGGTTCTGCCTTCGAAGCCGCTCAAAAAGAAACCCTATCTGCCACTGGAGAAAGTGTTGCCCAGCATTGAGTATGTGAAACCGCATGTTCTTAAGGAATACGAGCTGCATCCGGTTACATTTGATTTCAATCTGGGTGATTTGGAGGATCTGGAGCATGAGGTGATCAAGAAGGGTGATCTTAGTAGCGAGGAACAGCATGTTCTCAGCAACGGCAATGCACCCGATGCCGAGCTGAACTACAAGCCCACAGATCCTGACGATAACGATACTGTCGATGTGGATATATCCGAGTTGCCCGAGTCGAGCACCACAGAGCCCACCACAACAACAACAACCACAGCTGCAACAACAACAACAACAGATGCTGAAGTGCAACAAGCTACAACAACAACAACAAGTACAATCACATCAACCACATCCGGTACACACATTTTAAAGATACTGCGGAATAAGCAATCCAACAAAAAGGGTCGCGAACTACTCAAACAGATCGATAATGATATGCAATTGAAGACCCTGGGCAGCACTATCAATAGCATTAGCCGATATCTGGGCAACAATGTTACAGGAAATGGCAATATCACCATGGCCGAGAGCCTCTATAGTTCGGCAAACTATTTCCAGATTATCACGAATCTATATGATCATTTCTATTGGCAAATCTCCGAGATACGTACAAATGTTCGCACTGGATGTGGTCTGGAGATGCAAGCCTATCTGACCGCACTCCACTCCAGCTACGAGTGGGCGCAGAAAGGTTAGTACTAATGTAGTGTTAAGAATGTTTCTCATTAGAAGAATTTGTAGTCGTTCACTGTTGGTACTCTGAAAACCAAGAAACCTTCTTTTCCCTGACTATTTAATGTTCTGTGAGTTAAAAGAACATGTAATCCTTAATGGTTCCTCAAAAATCACTTCATATCTGGTGACGTTTTTGAATCTGTTAAACATTTAAAATCCTATATTAAGGAAGTTATGCGATCTTAGATCTTTCATTTGGTAAAATCAAAGCCTCCTGTTTGGGGATCATTCTCCTCTCCCAACCTCACTTGCATATCAATGTGAATATCTGTCTAACTATTAAACCTTTTCTCTCCTTGAAGCGTATGATTCATCGGGACAATATCGTGGTCAGCTGCTGTTTGGTAATGACAAGTGGCTGGGCCAGCTGCCCTTCTGCTTGGAGCTCAATCGTCAGCTGTCCAACGGAGAGCGAAAACACTTTGAGTTGGAATTCTATGTGGCCGACATAAGTCTCCACCTGCCTCGCCTTAATCGATCGGTAAGCAGCGAGTTAAACTAGTCTCAAGATAGTTATCCACAGAATTTGACATACTTCTTTCTACACATCAAACAGCAAGTGTTGAGTCTGGGTGAATGTCTGCCCAAGTCATGCTCGGCACACGATGTCCAATCCATACTTTCCCTCGATCCGTATGCCCGCATGCTTATCATGCTGGGTACACGCAATGTATCCAGTGTTCAACAGCCAGCGTTGCAAGTGCTTCGCGTCCGTACCGTTCCGGGCCTCTACAGCCACTGGCGCCAGCTAAAGTTCCAGGTGTTCATGTAAGCACATGAAGTAAACTAAAGCTATAGACTTCTAAAATGTTGTTATCCACACTTCCTTGCTTAAACTTTGTAGAAGCTTTCTGCTAACGCTGCTGCTGGTGATGATCGTCGCCACGTATTACCAGATGAAGATCGATGAGCGTCGCCTGGTTGCGGCGCCAATACCAGCGATAAGTGCCAAATGCGATGCAGCCAACAAGGGTGGAGATTACGAGAACGCCTACTATGGCAAACCGTTTGAGCTCTTCCAAATGCGTCCACTGGGCAGCAATGGGATTGTGGCCACAGATACCGCACTGGATACCCCTCACATGGACGAGAACGGTAACAGGCAACAGCGGCATATAGATGCGACTTCAACGGCTTCTGCCAATCCGGCAGATGCTGGGGTGTTGGGTGACATCACAGCATCCACATCGGTGGGCAGCGGATTGAGCAAACAGCCAGAAAAGACTGAGATGACGGACTATCAAGTTGAGACGGGCAGTTGTGTAGGTGTTCCGGGCACCTACGAGGCCGAGCAACCAATAGGTGAGTAATTAATGGATTACACGTAGTGGAACTACTAACTTATTTTGTTTGTTCATGCAGCTTTGCATCAGCAGCTGTTGCTGTGCTTTGCCCTGCAAACGAATGCCAAGGCCATATTGAACATAGATAAGACCAAGGAGGTAAGTCGAACTGAAGCTTCTAATTTCTTATATCACAATATCGCGGAATAATAATTGCAGTCGCACACATCCTGTTTGCACGGGCTGCGCGTTTTCTCTGTGCTCTGGACCATGATGGTGCACACTTATCTGCAAATGTTTGCCATAGGCGAGAATAAGGTAAAGATCAATAACTCAAGCATCGATCATCATTATCCTTAACTTCTTCACAATTTAGTTTGAGCGCGTGATAACGGAGCGTTCGTTTTGGTATCAGATCATTGGTAACGCCACCTTTTCCGTGGACTCGTTCTTCTTCATAAGCGGTCTACTGGTTACTCTGCTCTATGTGAAGCAGGAACGCAAGCATCAACCGGCACCAAATGGCTTCATCAAGAAGAGTGTCCTTGACACACTAATGATGCTACTCTATCGTTATTTGCGTCTCACACCCGTCTACCTCTTTGTGGTGTTATTCAATGACTTTGCTGTGCGGCAGGGTCTGGACTCATCAGTGTTCCAGCCGGCCAAGATTGAGCACAACACGTGCCGCATCTATTGGTGGCGCAACATACTGTATATCAACAACTTTTTCCCGCAACACGAGATGTGCATGATGTGGAGCTGGTATATGGCCAACGATATGCAGTTCTATCTTATGTCATCTCTGCTACTCGCATTCTCCAGGAAGTAAGTTATATATAGCCATAATGAGTATTCCCAATACTACTTCGTCTACTTCTCATGCCTTCCTTTTCTGATTACCTTTGCAGATACTTCAGAGTTGTGGCAGTGACGCTGATTGTGTTTCTGGTCAGCTCGTGGAGCATTGCGGGCATCGTATCGCTACAGCATCAGTATACCCATAAAGTGGCGCTACCCTTTGAGTCTTTTGACTATCTGTATGACAAACCCTGGCAGCGTGTCGGCCCCTATATAGTGGGTAAGTTTCGATGACACATGCATATTGCGCCCTTCACCAACTTATTGTCTACTTAACCTATCTAGGCATGTTTGCTGGCTATGCGCTGTTCAAGTTCAAGACACCGCCAAAAGTCTCGAGGCGACTCAATCTGAGTCTGTGGACCTGCAGCCTAAGCATTCTTTTCGTTGTCATCTTTGGCGTCTGGCCGGGAGAGCTGAGTACTGTGAATACTGCCTTCTATGTGGGCATTGGACACACGGCATTTGGAGTTGGACTCGTTTGGATTGTTATCTCCTGTTGTTGGGGCCTGGCGCCCACTGTTAATAGTATCTTGTCGTATCGAGTGTGGTGGCCATTGTCACGTCTCACCTACTGTGCTTATCTCATCCATCCGATAATTATGTTTATTTGCTCTTCGCATATGAGTGGCACCGTGCATCTGAACAATCCCATGATATTGACCACATTTTTGGGCAATGCTGTTGTCTCCTTTGGCGCAGCGTTTGTCATCTCTGCACTGTTCGAAGCGCCAGTCATACGCATCCTGAAGATCTGTTTCAAGAAGTAAACTACCAATACATCCCTACAAAATGGGACATCCTCTTGATTCGTTTCTAGTTTTGTTTTTGAATATGTTTTTTTTTTTCGTATTTTTAAATTGTACATAACTGTAGGTAAATATGATACATATATGTTCTATATCGACAGGATGCTATTTTTTAATATAAACAAGAATATGTCTAACTGTATTTTTAACTATTATTATATTATATTTCTTGTTTTGGTTTTGTGAGCGTGTGAAATGTTCGAATTGTTGGCAAATATACAATACTAAAATTATTTTCTTTTATTATATTGATATATAAACTTTAGACAAATTTCGGAAGAAAAAAAACCTTTATATATATGATTCGCTTTTTCTTAATGACTTCTTAATGGTACCCTTATATCAAAGAACTTAAAAGGCCTGAATCTAACAATAAATACTGGTATTCTTTTTCTAGAACTTTTCTAGAACTAGCTTTTCTGTGGCGTACTTAAGATAAACTTATTAAATACAAAAAGAAACAAGTAAGAAGGCTCTAGTCGAGAAATCCCGACTAGACCATACCCTGATCCCTATACTTTACGCGTACAGTCAGTGCTTGGAAGTATGTCTGTGTGTGTGTACGCACATACTGCATACTGCATACACAACTTCAATGTCCCATATCTCCGGTGTTTCTTAACCGATTTTTTCACAGATTTTCATTATTTTGTTTAATAATTCAAATGGCATCTCAAAGTTTTGCATATTCAAGATTTTGTTGTTATCGATCCCATGTGTATATCGGAAACGGGAAGAGTTATCGAAAATCGAAAACAAACTTGTACTGCCTAGGGACTAGGCGAGCTTAATTTCCAAATCTGGAGTCTCTAGCTCTTATAGTCTCTGAGATCGACGCGTTCATACATACGGACAGACGGACATGGCTATATCGACTCGACTGTTGATGCTGATCAAGAATATATATACTTTATGGGGTCGGAGATGCTTCCTTCTGCCTGTTACATACATTTGCACAAATTCATTATACCCTTTTTTCCCATTTTTAATGGGATCAGGGTATAAAAACTGAAAGCTTTAAAATGTTCTTTGACAAAGTCTTTTCAATGTCTACCCAAAATGAAAGTAGTACCAATCATATGAAAATAAATAAATTCAAAAACGAATCGGTTCGAAATCGGAACATCTTCACAGTTTTGTATTAGTTTTACTGGAATTTTCGGCACGTTTGGGATACATTAAGCTTTCTAGGAATGCGTAGGTAACATTGTAATTGGAACTGGCATAGCCAGCTGCATTTAGTTCGGCCTCCTCCTCATCAAGCACGAAATACACATCGCTGGCCCTTGTTGAATCCACTTCACAATCGGGATATAGTACCTTGGTGGCATCGCGCCAAAACAAACGTATTGCCGACTCTGCCATGTTCTTTGCCTCAACAACACAAGACTCACTAAGATCCTCACCGTCATTTGCACGCAGCATTTGCGCCCGATCCAGCTGGGCGAGCAGGCGACGAAAAATGAAATTGCCGTACCGACGACGGTATCTCGAATTACGTTGCTGCCGATAGATAGTGCAGGGCTTCAAGCTGCTTAACACAACGTAGATAAGAAAAAGCAATTGCATTATAATGACAGAGCCAATAACCAGCAGGAGCGACATCTCCATATTGTCATCCCAATCCAATATGATGCTTTCATCGGACGAATATATGGGCACCAGATAGCCAACCGTCATTAAACCAGTCGTCGATGGCTCCATTTTGTGCCTCCGTCTAGTGGTGTTAAGCAAAATTTTTCGAATATTTCAAATTGAATTTGGGTTTGATCAGTAGAATGACATAGTACTATTTCAAAACAAAATTCATCAACAAGGAAAATGTACGCCAAAGCCTACTTAATTTGAGTCCCAAGAGTTGGTAGGATATGGTTGAATGGTTCGCAAAAGGATGATAAATAGGAAGCTTTCGAATTCTTTCAATGCGTAATATACTTTATCTAACGGTGTTAATTGTATACATTTTTCACAATATATTTCCTAGAATTTTTACAAATTAGCAAACGCGATATGCATATTACTTTAAACAATTTTTAATTATTGAAAACCAATTAAAATCACTTTAACAATCTTAAAACACGCTCCTGACTCGTAAATTCAAAAATTTATGATGCCATGACTTTCAATGGAAAATAAACTTAACTTCTTTTAAGATTATTACACACAAACACGACTGACACTCAAACTTATCAATAGCTACTTTTTGTTCTATATAAGAAACAGCTTTATTGACTGCAACACAAACAGTTCCATGATGGAAACCAACAACGTGATTCCCTCAATAATTGTTGTGCTCTGTCTACTGATGGGCAGCACTCAAGCTCAAGGACGTAAATATTGTGATGCAAAGCTCTGTGACAAGAACGAGAAGCATATTGGATGCAAGAATGATGGGGTATGTGTAGCCAACAAATCCATAACTCTTTATATTCTTTTGGGCTCTTTGCAGAGATTTGACAAAAAATGTTCGAGTGGGGCCAAGTTGCTGGACATCAATGAGGAGTTGCAGAAATTATTGGTAGATGAACACAATAATGTGCGTCAGCGATGGGCCAGCGGCAAGAATGAATTAAAAATAAAAGCCTGCCGCATGGCAACCATACGCTGGAACCCGGAACTGGCACGTCTGGCCGAACTGAATGTCAAGCAGTGCCAGTTGAATCACGATGAGTGTCATAATACCAAAGAGTTTAAGTACTCCGGACAGAGTTTGTACATAGTCTACCGCCGGGGCAAAATGGCTCCTCCAAAAGTGAGAACGGTTCTGCGCGATGCGGTCAAGGAATGGGCCGAAGAAGCGAAGGACGTTAAGCCCGAGCATTTGGCAGCGTATCCCGACAACTATAGCGGACCGTAAGCATCTCCATAATATTTTGCCAAATCGTCATCAGCTAATCGCCTTCACTTATAGTGACATTGGGCATTTTACTGTGTTGGCCCATGAGCGTAATGTTGCTGTTGGTTGTGCCATTTCGAACTATCAGGAAGGCGCCTCTAACACGTTCCTGGTGGCATGCAACTATGCTGTCACCAATATTATTGATTGGCCAGTTATCACGTCGTGTAGAAAGTCGGCTGAAAAATGCACAACGGGCACCAATCCCAAATATTCGGCTCTGTGCTCCACCAAGGAAGAAATCGATTACAACTTCCTTCGGAAAAATATTTTTTAAGAATCTTAAACGAAAGATTTAATAATAAATATAAAATATGATCATATCTAGTTAATTGTGTTAATTTCTGTTAGCAACGATTGAAAACTTGCAACTGATTCAATTTAATCGTTTAATAAGTGAAAATTATTCTCAAGATTGTTTAGAGTTCATAATTTAATAGAATTTTAAAAACTAAATAGTTTTATTGTCGTTTGATGATCATTATCATATTGTGAAATTTAATTAAATTCATGCTTGAATCATATTTGTTGAGCGTATTGAAAACATGAAGCAATCGTTTTGTAAATTGAATACTACTTAAAACACAAAAATTTGTTATTCGCCGAGCGATCGATCAGTAAGACAAAAAACTTGATAGATAGATTGATGGTTTGCTAATTACTTGGCAACAATGGTTTTGAAAACAGTAGGACGCTTGTGGGCCGGCAATTGACTATAACAATAGGTCTTGATCGTCTCCAGATCGATGTTGGAATCCGGCGATACAATGCAAATGACGCCCAAACGATGACCCCACAACTTGTTGGGTATGCCCAAGACGGCGACATCATTAATGCTTGGATGCGAAATTAAAGCTTTCTTAATCTCCGAACCGTAAACCTTGTAGCCGCCCACAGTGAAGACATCCGTTGATTTGCTTAGAAAGTGAAAACATCCGTTTTTATACGCACAAATGTCACCGGTCTTGAGGAACTGATCTTTCGTCTGCTGCTCCATTGATAGTTGCTTAATTGTGTTTACACGCAGCGGATACAGATGAACACCAGAGATTTCCAGTTCACCCACAACGGGTCCGAGCACCATCGATTCGGCTGCTTGACTTGAGCTGACCAACTCGTCACCATTGCTATTGACTAGACGCGCCGTTACACCCTCTAGCGGTGAGCCCAATGTGCCTGGATAATGATCAGCATTGCCGGGTGATGATTGCTCGCCAATAACGGTGCCCAACACCAAGCCCGTCTCGAGCAAACCATAATACTCATAGATATTCTGGCCGGTTAATTCACGCCAGCGATAGAATGTCGTCTCCGGCAATAGACCAAATCCAGTGGCCATCAGGCGTATCTTCTGCTTGCAATGATTAATTATGTACTCGACCATGCGTGAATCCTGGGCAAACATTTTCTCGTATTCGGCAATCAGGCGTTTGTAAATGATGGGCATGGCCAGAAAGATGTTCACACGCTGCTTGGATGGACTATTGATGCCCAACAGTGCACTCCATGCTGTATGGCTATCGAACTTCTGTTGCAACACTATATTGCCACCGATGCCAAGGAGCGCACCAATTGCGGCATGCATGCGATTCATCGATATGATGGGCAACATACTATCGGCGGCACTCAGCTGCCAACTGGTTGTGAGGCAACGCATCTGTGCATCAATGTTGCGATGGGTAAGTACGACTGAATTGCGACCATGCGACGAGCTAGGCGTATAGAGCAGCATAGCTGGTGCATTGGCATAATAGTCATTGGACAGCGTACTCTCCGGTATGATGGTATCTTTGTGATCAACCAACTGTTTGGCAAACATGGCCGTCGATGAGATACTCTCGGCACTGGGCACAAAACTATGATCCACTATAATGCTGGCCGTTTCAAGTTTCGTTGCCAGCTCCTGTGTGGCAGCCTCACACTCTAGCGTGCCCATCATTAGTTGAGCCTTGCAATCGGTGGCCTGACCAAGTAGCTCACTAACCTCCTGATTGGGTTCCAGGGGCACAGCTACCTGGCCAGAGATCCAGCAGGCCCACTGCATCACAATCCACAGTGCATTGTTCGAGCACAAATAAACAACATTCGACTGTGAGGCGCTGCCTGTTAAAAACACAAAAAATAATCTTAGTTTTTGATAATTGATCTGTTAAAGTACTTACCGCAAAAATTGGAAATTTGTATGGCCAGTTTTTTGGCAGTGATATAAAGTTGAAAGTATGTAAATTCACCAGTTATATCCTTAATGGCTATCTCATCCGGAAAGAGCATGGCTTTCTTAAAAGTTGGCACCACAAAATCTTTGCGTTCATCCTCGATATAGCTTTTGCGCAGCTTCTCTATAAAAGTGTCCTAGTTTTTGGCGTAAATGTTGATTCATTAGTACTAGCTTTGTCTCAGGTAAAAATTTGATTTACTTACTTTGTGTACAACCTCGGATGAGCAGAGGCGCACCAATGGTCGCCATTGGAATCTTTGAAAACGTTTGAGTGACAACATTTTTAAAAAGTTTTTTTTTTCAAATATTTTTTCTCCAAGCTGAGGTAAACGTCTTGTCAAATCTTAATGCAAACTAAACTATGACCCAAGTCGAATAAAACATCCAAGTGACAGTTAAAGGCAACTTCAACGCCTGCTGACTATCTGAAAAGATTTAAAAAAATTAATGGTTAAAGAATTATATTTCTTATTCAAATAACACTTACATTTCTCAGCCGATTAAAAACCTAGAAACAATTTCTAAAAGGGAATCAAACTTATTTAGATAGAAATTAAAATTACAATCACAATCTTTCTTATGATACACAACAATAATTTGAAATCGTTTTCGTATTTTATAATTTTTATTATAATTTTTCGTTCGATTTATTTACACATTTAATAGGGTCGACAATAATAGAAAAAAAAATACATTTATAAACATAAAAATATAAAATATGCTTTAGCTGCAAAGTTATTTAATAATAATCATCAAAAGTACAATTGAAAAAAAAAAAAAACTCGCCACACAATTTTGGTAAATGCACAATTCAAATACCAAATGCCGTTTACAACGAACAATTTTTAACACCGCCCCTATTAGACAAACTTTGACAATATATATTTCTGTGTATATTAGCATAAGTATTAACTACTAACTTATATCAACTATCTTTTGTTTATGTACATGCAAGTTAAAAGGTTTGTTTCATGACCTGTAATTGCAAAAGGCAAATCTAAATACTTTCCGTTCCGTTCTCATATTAAGATATTTCAACATTCAAACAAAAATTAAGTAGAGCATAAGATATATGTGTGTTTAAAAGATACTGTAAGCAGTTTGTTGTTTTGTTAATACTTATAAAAACCTTTTACTGAATCGTTTGTACAAAACAGTTAGTATGACGGAATTTCTCAAATCAAAAATATTTAAAGTTTTTGATTTATGGCAGCTTAGCTTAGTTAACTAACGTAGTCGAAGTATGATCTGATTTCTTTACTTTCGATATATATATATATGTATAAACAAGAATTTCTTAAAATTTTATAAAATGCTAGACTAGATCTTACATAGAAACAGACAAAACGGATATGGCTTCGATCATATTGATACTATTTCAATTTCATATTTGATTTATAATTGTACAGTCAAACTGATCTATAAAGAACTTGTTACAAAGAAATACTTAAAATAACAAATATGGTATTGAAAACAAAAATGTTGTGACACAAAAAGTATTTAAGAAATTTGTAACAATTGATTTGTGACGTTGAAATGTTTTTTGCAATGCAATGATATTAAATGTTAACAAAATGTAGAGATAGTCCGATCTGTCTTCAATATATTAAAATGCCTATGCTTATTCTGATTTCAATTGTGAAAATGCTCAGAATTGTTTTGTCTTTACATTCTTAAGAGTTAAAGTATTGTGTTTAACGTCTGCTGCAAGCAACGAGAGCTTTGGAGATCCACTTATTGATTTTGACAAATAATATGCGATGACTTTTCTACTCTCTGTCTCGCTTTCTCTCTATCTCTCTATGTGTGTCTCTCTCTTTTTGATTCAGTCTGCCTATCTTTTTCGATTTGATACAATAAGTTTTGTTCGCTTTTATTCGAATTGTGCGTTTTAGTTTGTTTTTAATGAGATTACGATTCCAAAATTTAAGCTCTTCTTTTTCTCTCTCTCTCTCTCTCTCTTTCTCTATGTTTCTCTGTCTGTGTTTTCTCTCTTTCTCTCGCTCTTGCCATCCTACTCTCACACGCGCTTGGGCTTACTAACGATTGTGTAGTTAAGGCCATTATAACTGCGATGATCGAGGGCAGCATCGTTGTTCTTATTCGTTGTTGGGGGCGTGCCACAGATGCCTGTTGCAACATTGTTGCTGCTGGTGCTGCTGCTGCAACTGTTATTATTATTATTATTTGTGGCGGGCAGTGTATTGACGTTAATGTTATTATTATTATTGTTCGTATTATTATTATTGTTATTATTGTTGTTGTTGTTGTTGTTGTTGCTGCTGGCAGTGCTGTTGTTGGATTTGCGAAGAACACCATAGCCAAGATGACTGTCATCGGCCTTGCGAAAACTTTCGGTATCGGGACTAGCAATCAATTCATATTCATTCGGCGGATTCGGCGGCAATCGATTCGCTGGCAGCGTCACATTCACAATTGTCTTATAGCCACTGGAGGTTTTATTGTTCGGTGATAGAAAGTCCAAACGATCATAGTTGGCATCTGGTGAGACCAGCACACCGATACCCACACCCTCGCCAATATCAATGTCAATGATTTTGGGTGTGTTATTGCTGCAGGTGGAGTTGATGATGCTGTTGACGCCGCTAGTTGTTATGCTGCTGCTGCTGCTGGACGTTATGCTTAGATCCTTGCGCTTTGTTTGCGAACGTTGACGGACAAAGTCACCATCGCAACTGAGTGCCGACGAGGGTATACGCTCACAATGTCGGACATCGCCAACGCCGCGTGTCTTCCACGCATCGGTTATATTCTCAATTGACTCGTAATCGCGTTCCAGTTGCAATTTGGCGCAGCTCTCGTTGCGCAATGGCAAATCGGGTGGATTGCTTTGTCGCAATGGATCCGGTGAGGCGGGCTTAAGTATCACAGCCGAGCCGCTGTTCTTGCTGTTGGCATCCGAGGGTGACGAGGTCGTTATGGCAACCGGTTCATATTTCACAAGATTCTTGTATTTATCACATTGAGTTTGAGTTTGGTCCAGCGGTGAGGGCAACTTCCTTGGCGGCTTATTGGGAATGTGTTTGTTGCTTGCATTGACATTGGCATTAACATTGGCAGCCGATGGCACCGATAAGCTAACACCGCTGCCACCATTGCTGGAAAAGTTATTTAGCGAATCGTTGGAGCTAATGAAGCCACGCAATGATATGCAGCTTTGTGTCGAATTGATTTCGAATTCGCCATGCACATTGCTCGATGATGGCGATGGTGGCAACGGACTTCGGGATCCTGGCTCCATGCAGGCAGCGGCACTAAACTGATTCTCGCCACACTCGATGCTGCTTAGGCTGTCGCCACTGATCAGTTTCTTCATCGATTTCATTTTCGCTGACATACAGCGAAATACCTCCTGCGGATTGGTATGATCCAGCGTAAAGACACCCTCACCCGTTGTACACTTGCGTCCGGCCTCGAATTGAAATTTGCCATCACGATAGCCGTATTTGCGTATGAAACGATATGGCCACATTGCAATTGTTACATTTAGATCTTCCGATTTCAATTGCAATTCCGTTGGCGTCATCTGTAGCATATATGTGCGTGGCTCAATGTTGCACCGAATCGATGCCTCCGAAGGTATCAGCGTTATTATAAACAAACCATCCTGAAATATATACATAAATGATATTGATTGAATAACTATAATCAAAGTTCAAACAGTTTCAAATATCAGCAGCTGTTTGTGCAAAGTTTTCACTGAAAAATATATTTATTTTCTCTCCACCCCCCTTCCCGTTTATTGTTTATGCAATTGTTGTTTGATTATAAGAAGTGCTATTTGATATTGAATATCGTTTATTTGCTGAGTAATGCCGCGAAGAAGAAGATTGTGCCATAGACATGAGACATGTAAACAATGAAATGTTTACATTACGATAAATAACTAAGCCAAAGCGTCGAGTTGTCATTGTACAATATCAGAATAACTATTTATAACATACGTATATACTTCAACTTTGATCTGATTTTCATTTCTCTCTTTCTACAATTGTTGGCTGGGATTATCGAAAGATAGTTTACTGGGAATAGATAACTTACAAATGAGCTGCAGTATAGATCGTTATCCTCCTCGATGGCACTGTGGGCGGCATGAAGGCCGCTATTGTCACAAAAGGCGACAGTTTGGAGTGCATTAACCCATGTCTTGAGCTCCTCATCACTGTTCGTGTTGAGGGTAAGTTGTAGGTTGCGTTTAACAATCTGTATGAGATTCGCTGGCGGCGGTTCCTGTGTGATCTTAACACAATTCTCAAGCGTAAAGATCTTTGGATTCTTGTCATCTTTATTCTCGCAAATCTCCAGGCGTGCAATGCCATGGCGACTCGCCTTGAACAATAGACAAAAACGGCTGCATGATTTCTACAAAAAAATATATAAAAAATAAATAAATAATATCAGGAATAAGTACATTATAATATTAAAGTTTTTTTTAACGGTTTAATACAAGTTATGATTTGATCTAGCCAACTTTTTGAGTACATCTCGGACCATCCCGCTAACCATCATTGTAATATCGAGTTTTAATGTTGTGCTAATCAAATTTCCAATGAAATTTTAAGCTTTACTTACATAAACACAACAATACATTTGCATACACACATACATTGCATAGTGTTAATGGGGCCCGGCCCCAATCCTCAGAGAATATTTTCTGACATATGGGCAATATAAGCGTGTATGTATCCATATACATACATATATATATTAAGACAACAACAATAGCATGGAAATATGGATGAGTCCCCAAAACAGCCGTCATCGCAAGCATACACAATAAATACATATATACGTACGTGTACATATATATATATATATATGTGTGTGTGTGTGTGCTTGTCTCAGGCGCGCACACGCAGATCGAAAATATGTTCGGCTCGCCGTTTGGCATGTTTCTCTCTTTCTCCCACCTTATGCTACTCATTTGTATGCAACAAGTATGCAGATGGAGATATCTAGACAGCCACACACACACACACAAACACACTCGCGCAAGCACACAGAGCCCACACACATGTAAAGGTATACACACACACAGACACACGCAAGCACGCACACACAAAAATGCACATGCACATGCTGATGTCCTGTTTTAAGACGCATTTGGGCAAAAATACTTTGTTAAATTGCATTTAACATTTTTTGTTTGGCATTGCACTATGTGTGTGTTATGTTAAATGTGAAACAATGCACGATCAGATCGTTGACAGGCTCTCTTACCTTTTTCGAGATACGATTTAGCGAAAATCCAGTTTGTGTTGGAACATTAAGATATCCAGCCAAAACAGGTATTTCAACATCCATTCTGTTGAGGCCTGTTGTTGCCGATGCTTCTCGTTTTGCGTTTTTATTCAATTGGCCAAAACAAGCGCGATCTCATCAGTTTTCATATATGTATATGTTTAACAATTTGTATTGCTTTGCATATGCAACTAAAGATTCACACTTCATATTTACATTTGAGCGCAATAAAACTAAACGCAACCGCAGGCCTAAAATTCGAGCAACTTTATTTATTTATGCGCTTACAGAGCTGCATTTGATATGCTGCAATCGTAATCGAGCTAACAGGCAACCAGAGACAGACGCTATCGATCGATAACGATAGAATTTGCAACATGAAAACATCGATGAAAAGATCATCGCAAGATATTCAATTATGTATATGTATTCAAATTTTAATTTTATTAAGCCCCTATTTATTAAGTGGCCCTATATTTCAAGCATTAAAATTGAATTGCAAAGACTTTTGGCGCTTAATATTGTCAGCTAATATGGTTTTAACAAACGAGCAAAAAATCAACAACCAAAAGAATTTCAAGCAAGATCGACAGCCGAAGAATCCACAATAATAAATTCTACGTCTAAATGATATTTTTGCGACCAGTTCTAAGCAATTTAAGAAAGCGCGGCATAATTTATTTATTGCTCACTCGTTGCGAATGTTACTTTTCGTGCTATCGGTTTGAGTCCAAAACGATGAATCGATAGCTTTGCGAATACATTGGTGCTGCCAACGCGTTGTTATGCATTTCAATGTGAATGAATACACAAACATACGGAACCTGCAATAGTGAATTTTTGCAATATATAAATAAATAAACCATGGCACATGATCGAGAAGTGCTGCGCATGATATGGGAGGGACAGATTGGCATTTGCTTCCAAGCCGATAGCGATGAAATAGTCGGTATTCGGCCTGAGCCCTTCTATTTAATGGTCTCCCGTCTCAGCTATTTGCCACTGGTCACGGACAAGGTAAAACATGTCAAGAATAACAAAGAAAACAACTAAACTTACTTTGTTGTTGTCGTTTTTAGGTGCGAAAGTATTTCACCCGCTATATTGCCACTGAACATCAGGATGGCACTGCCTGGTTCGATTATAATGGAACCCCGCTGCGTCTTCACTATCCAATAGGTACGTAAGAAGTAAAAGGACAATCAAAAGCTTTACGATCTTTCCAACTGCAAATGCATTTGTTATATGTACAGGTGTGCTCTATGATCTACTGCATCCAGATGACGACAGCACACCGTGGAGCATAACTATACATTTTTCGAAATTTCCCGAAGACAAACTAGTCAAATTAAACACAAAGTATACCAACCAATAAGAATAATTAGAAAGTGATAGCATAACTAATGCATTATGATTATTAATTTTTAGAGAACTGCTGGAATCGCATTACCTGTCCTGTCTGAAAGAGGCCGATGTGCTTAAACATCGCGGCCTGGTCATCTCTGCCATGCAAAAGAAGGATCACAATCAACTTTGGCTCGGACTCATCAATGATAAATTTGATCAGTTTTGGGCCGTCAACAGACGCTTAATGGAACCCTACAGCGACCAGGAATCATTTAAGAACATTCCAATTCGTTTCTATAACGATGATGTAAGTTTCTGTCAGTGATAGCATCAAAAGTTAGGAACTTAAAGCAATAGCTAATGTTTGGTCTTACCATTGAGATATTTTATTCGATGTTTGCATACTTTTGCATTACCGACAAGTTAGGATTCTAATCGAAAATTCATTAATGAGTGAGGAATATCAAAATAACATTTGTAAAAACATTTTAACTGTTACTAAAAAAGGTTAACTGTTAGATTAACCTAACTAAGATCAAATTTCATTTATTCAGCGCAATTCCTTTTTGGCATAAACTTTTGTTAAGCTTAAGGATTGTTTTGAGTTAGGGTTTGAAGGCGGCTTAGGCAATTTGATTACTGAGGAGAGAGAGTTTCTAAAGCATAAACTGTTGCTGGATGGCAACTCTGGCAAAGATTTCGTAACCTAACAATCTTAATCAACTTTCCTTAAACTTTAAATCTCTTCCATAAAATCAAGAAAAAATTAAGTGAAACTAAAAGCACTTTTGCGCTTCTCAGTTTGTATATTCCCATATAGTACATATAGTTATATCATATATAATTAATGTGATATTTAATCTTAACTATTATAACATAAAACCAAATATTCGAGATATGCGACACGTGCCACATTTAAACCATATTTATTATTTCTATTACTTAATTGTATTTAATATTTGATATACGTTTTCCTTTAATAGGATTTTACGTACATGCAAAAGCTAATAACGCCCCTTGGCGAGACTGGACAAAAGAAGAATTTGGCGGATCTAATGGCCGAATTATCGACACCTGTGCGCAAAGCGGGTAAGTTGCTTATTATATATATATATACATATAAGTATAAATCAAACAAATCTGTATACTTTAGATATATTCTCTTTGGGGATTAGTTACGCATTGCTGAGGGATTTTACAGTGAGGGCTATCAATTAGCCGCACTCAATACACAACAATTATTTTGGGCAATGGGGCACAGCAAATCGTGATTCTAATAGTGCGGCTATAATCCTTACAAGCCACACATACTCTATCTCTCTCTCTCACACACACACACACACGCACACACACACTCCATCTGGGATCTCACTCTGTGGCATTCATTAGAAAATCGGGGCGAAACACAAACAACATACAAAAAAAAAAAGGTGCCAGTCAGTCTGGCCCGAAAAACCAAACGAACATACAAAACCAACGTCGCCGTCGTCGATCTGTCTGACTTATTTATTTTTCTATTGAAGCGTCGCAGTCGACGTCGACGCTGACGTCCCTGCGGCACTGCCAATCATTCTTCAATTCATCAATGTCGCCTGGCAACGCTGAAACAAAAAAAAACTAGAAATAAAGATGAAAAGAAGTAAAGAATACGAAACGAAACGAAAAGAATTATTGAACAATAGCCCCAGGCAGTTCCCCGGGGCCGAAAAAAAAATGTTTGAAAAGAAAGACAAAATCGAGAGAGAAGCGAGTGCAGCAGCAGCGGCAGCAGCAGGTTCGTTTTAGACTTTTTGGCCAAGTGTTTTGCTTTTTGTTGTTTCTATATTGTATGGGCCATTCAGGCCATGCATAGACAAAACAAAAATGCAACTCCTAAATCTACGTACGTATTGTATGTATGTATGTGTGTGAGTTTGTTAGTTTTTCAACAATATAATACGTAGATTTTTCGTAGCAAAGCGAACGTTCTTTGCAAACGCTGCTGGATTCCAACTGACCTGCGGCGCCGGCGACAGTCACAAGTGCGAGCGAGTAAGCACCTATTCGTGTGTGTGTGTGTAGGTGTGTAGGTGTGTAGTTGGACGTGTACGTGTATATGTGTGGCTTAGGTGCAATAATAGCATTGGGAATTCCATAGATAGACAAAAGGCGGAACTAAATACCTGCGGCTGGGATTTACGAATTATGTTCATGTGCATCTATCTCTATAGAAACTATAGAATTCAAAACGCTCTCTCTCTCTCTCGCTCACACTCTCTGAGCACTCATTGAGAAACACACCGTGTTGCTGTTCTCGGCCTTTGCTCTGTGCCCTTCATATCCTGCCACATCTGCAGCAGCAACAGCAGCAGCAACGAGCCAAGTAGCGTCAGGTTGGTATTTCCCCGGTTCAAGGTGTGAATTTTTCTATTTGCATGTGTTCTCCCTCTCTCTCTCTCTCACTCACACTTAGAACTAGCGAAACGTAGCGGATTTTCCCATTTGAAAGGTGAGAGATTTTACCGAACAACAAACGTTCGATCCTTTTGAGGATGCCCAACAAAAATAATCGGCTATAACACGTATTTTCCCAAAGGTCATCCAATGTGACAGTTGCATTACAATCCCGTTGTCCTTGATGCATACAACTACACCCTCTCCATCTCTCTTTCTTTCTTTCTCTCTCTCATTCTTTCTCTCTCTTTCTCTTGTTGTTTCAGCTTATGTTAAGTGCTAAGCTTAAGTGGGCCAATGGATCAATCAGTTAGCTATCTTCCCGCCTTACTTAGCATACAAGTTAATTCTTACACTCTCCCTTCCTCTCCCCCAACAAAATGATTTGAATAATAATAACTTCCATGTTTATTGCATGAAAATTTCTTTCTTTTTTTAAGAAATTCTTTAGATATTGATTTTAAGTTGCATAAATTCTAAAAGTCCACTTTCATAGTCCAATGATCCTTTGAGTTTCGCTGAACCTATTTAGGTTAGGTTGGAACCCAAAACATTCTTAGGTTTAAATCTTCTTCGGTTATGCTACCATCTAGTATTAGATCCTTCTCCTAGTTTCCTAACATAGTTGGAAAACTGTTTGCCTGAGATAGATTCCTATTTTCTTCAAATCCTGTTAGGATCTCGAACTTCTCTATGACGAACTACCATACAATAAAGCTATATAACAAATTCATTTCCAGTTCACCGCAAATTTTCTTCCAAACGATTTTTTTCTTTTCCGTTTAAGATTTACTATGTGAAAGTTCGATTGTAACTCTATTTTAAAGACTTTAATTTTGTATACCATTTTTATTTCTCAAAAATCATAAGTCATTATGTTATTGAACGTATATACATTTTAGGAAATTCTAAAAAAATTGTTTTTATGTTTTTTCTTCCTAATTTATGATCCTAATTCAAGGAAAATGTATATTGAAAAAATCTTTATAGATTTTTTTTGATGCGATTCAGATTTGAATGGATTTTTGTTCTTTTAATGTTCATACATTGTATTTTGCGAAAATTTCATAAAAATCGGGCCAATTGCAACGATGAACATAAAACTTATTTACATACATACAAACAATATGGTTATGTTGGAAGTGTATATATATATGTTGTTTGGTCTGTATGCGGCTATAGATCATGCCTCATGCTGCAACCATTAACCGAAACGCATTCGATGGATTTGTTTATGAGTATGCAACAACACCACCCCCCCCCCCCCCCCCCTACCCTCCTACCCTTCCACCATACTCGTAAACCGATTTGTTTCCCGCTTCCTTAGCTCATTTCGGTTTTTGTTGTTGAGTTTTGTGTTTTGGTGTTTGGCCAAAGCATGAGTTGTTTATAGTTTTGGGTTTCTCCTCTACTTTGCACACTGCCTTGCTAAAGATGATCCGTTTTGTAGCTACCACATACCCCTCCCCGCCGCCCTGGCCGCCGTCACCCCTGCTTATGCTACTTGCCAATTGCATGTTGAGAGAAGAAAGAAGAAAGAGATAAAAATTGTTGCACCGCTGCCGCGTTTGCATCCGCATCCGCGTTGCAACACCCACAAATCACATTCGAAACGTGGTCAACTGTCAAGGGGTGGAAGGGGGAGGTGTTGTTGGAGGGGGTACTTGAACGTGTGAGTGTGTGTGTGTATTTGTAATGCGTGCATTTTCATAGAAAATTTGTATTTAAATTGAAATGAATTTCAAATATACAATGCAGTCAGTCGTCGTGCCGGTTCAAAGTAGATGCAATTCCGAGAAATCAAAAAAAAAAAAAACGAACCAAGCAACAAACAACGCCAAGCAAGCAAGCAACAACAGCAACAACAACAACAAAGGCGGCCCAAAAGAATCTAAGACGCGTCAAAAATAAAGAAAACGCATTTCTTTTCGACTGAGCTGCTTTTGGCCATTGCCACTCTGCTACTGCTGCTGCTGCTGCCTCCTTTTCAAGGTATACCCTTTAACACACACACATAAAGCGGGTATATTAAACACATATGCAAAATACGACTACACACATATACATTCTTGGCAATTTTTTTTTCATTTAATTTCCATTCCTTATTCAAGTATCGTTATGCGATTAATCGATATGACCATATTGACATTCGCATTGGCTCACTATGCAAGCGAGATCAGCGCAACAGGGCATCTCTGCGTCGAGCGTCCATTTGCGCTCTCTCGCACTCTTACTTGTTATGCTTTGCCTTGGGTTTTTTTTTCTTCTCGTACAGCGGCAGGGTTGCTAGTGTTGTGTGTTGTCGATAGGGAGGGAGGGGGTGGGGGGAGGGTGCCTGTAGCACAGGCGCTTTCATGATTTGCCGCCGGCTGTGACTGCGGATCTGGCGTTCACCGGAAAGCAGCGTCGGCGTTGGCGGCGGCGTTTTGGCTTTCTGAATGCTCACACACACACACACAGGCATATCCATATGATGTATGCACATGCACACAGGCAGCCAATTGCTCTCTCTCTCTCTCTTTCAGTCTGTCTGTCGCTCATTCTGTTCATCACTCGCGCATTCTCTTTACGTTCGTGCATTTGTATATTGTGTTTGTGTGTGTGCTCTCGAATGTGTGAAAAGGAAGTTCTGAGATATCACCTCCGCTTATTTGTATTTACACCTCCACCTTCACCTACGCCGACCGACCGACCGACTGACGGGCCGAGCAAACTCCCAAACTCCACCACGCCGTCGGAAATCGCACCTCACTAGCAATCGCTTGTGTTTGTGTGTGTGTGTGTGTGTGTATTTATCACTTTGGAACGTTGCTGTCGGTGTCGCTGCACCATATCTCTTTTTATGGTCAGCAGTTTTCGGCTGCTGCTGCTGCTTCTCTTTTGTTGCTTTTTGCTGTGTTGCATTTGCCACCTTTGCATTTGCTTAGTTTCATTTCGACACATTTTCGTTTGCATTTCGTCAATCAGACAAACAATGCACAATGCAATCAGGACGAACCTCTCGCCCTCACTCACACGTCGTTTCATTTTAGGTGTGTGTTTGTGTGTGTGCGTGTGTATATTTGACAATTGTTAGTGCCACGCCTTAGCATTTTGGGTGGGCTATGTGCGGATAGCAGGCATAGCGGCAGCTGCAAAATAGAAAAAACAAGCAACAAGTTGATCCTTTTCAATTCATTTATCTTAACGAAATCCGCTTAACATTTTCGACATCACTTCCAATGGCAGCAGCATTGGAACAGCTCACAAACACACCACCTTGAAAGCTCTCTCTCTCACTCGTTTTTAAGCTGAGCTTTAGCATTTCCACTGCAAAGCTTTCTTTACAAATTCTCAACTATTTACATTGACAGTGTATCCTCCTATCGTATATATGTATGCGTTTTTATATATATATATATTCAGCCAACTGCTCTCCACCCCTTTCACCTTCACTTCCTGAGCAACGTTTTGTTTAGGTGCCAAAAAAATTGCCCACTCAACGCTTTTCATGCAATGCATTTATAATAGTTGAGTAGTTGAGCTTTTGAACGAAACTTGTAACACGTTAAAAACCAAAAACAAATATGTATATGAAAAAATCACACATTCAACAGAAAACTTATGCAAATAACAACAACAACAACTTGCATGTAATTATACATGTCAAAAGGGTATTCAAAAGTTTGACAGCGATCAGATATCGATTTTCTTATTAATTTCAATTCCGCTTATTGTGATTGGCATTTTTGTTGTTGTTGTTAGTGTTGTCAACTTTGTTGCGCCAACAGTAACAAACGGATTGCAACGTATTGAATTTTTGATTTGGCGTAGGAGAACTTGTACCCAAATACAACAACAACAAGAACAACAAACAATAAGCAATTGATTAGCTGTTTTAAATGGCGTCACTGAACTGCGGCGTTATGACAAAATATTTGCAATCGATATAACTTTTAAATGACGGACCGGAACTTCTGCATGATGATACGATAAGAAGAAGAGATATGATTGTTGCAATAGATCGTCAAGGCAGAACGATAAGCAATAAGCTTTCGCTTTTTATAAAACACATAAGAAAAACGAGCAATGAATCAATCTCATGAATCTGGAATGTTCCATTGAAGCGCGTGAAGGATTCTACGCGAATGAAAAGTTTAAGGCTGAGTTAAAAGCTTTTGAGTAATCTGCTGATCAATTGATGTGTAAAAAGCTTAGCTTTGGTTAAAGGGAAATCCGTAGACATTGAAAAGCTTTAAGAAACCAAAATTGAGAATGTTTAAGATTGCTTTCGTTAAAGTGAAGTCCAAAAACCAAAAAAAAAATTCTGATCTTAATTAAGTCTTGCACAACTAAAGTTCAATGAAAGTTTAGAATATGATAGCTATAAGTCAAACGATTCTAATCTAGATCAGCTAACACACGTGACTGATTAATACGAACGAAGGGGCAGAAAACAGAGAAATGGGGAGGGGAAGCGAATATATATATATAGTATACATATATAGTTTTTGGATTTTATTGGCTTTATTGAGGCGCAATCTATGAAATTATTATGATGATTGGCTTTTCTTATCAGATACGTAAGTACGTATACAACATTTAGCGCTAGCTGCAATGGTTTATTTTTAGGCATGAGCTATGCGCTATGCCTCCAACTGAACGAAGCAACCAACAAGCGGACGAATGAACGAACGTACAACAACAACAAGAACAACGAACCAACGTTTGTTGTCGCCTTGTCGCTCAGTCAACTTTCTGACTCAACTGTTGTTGTTGTTGTTGTCGATTATAAGACTTTCTGGCGCCATGTTCGATCTCCCTCTCTCCCCCTCTCGTTCCCTCTCTATCTCTGTGGCGCTACAATCGTCTTGTTGTTGTTGTTGCTGCTAGATTTTTTTTTTTTTGTTTATTATTATTATTATTATTATATATATGTGTGTGGTTGTTGTTTAAGCTGTTGCGCTTTTTTTTATTGCCTTGTTTGTTTTTGTTTGTATTTATTTGTTTGTTTATTGTTGTTGTTGTTGTTGCTGTTGCTGTTAATGGTGCTAATCACGTGTCATTCGGATCATAAAAGCTCAACGCTTAATAGACTCTTAAAGTCTGTCTACGAACATATTGAAATGAACCCCGTTTGATATTTTCTTTGCTTACATCGCAGTTTAGCTTCAAAGTAATAGGAATTTAGATTGTTCGAACTTGTCTTTGATATTTCATCATTTCATTTTGTTACAGCTTAAGATATATTTCTGATCTCTCAGATCTCTCTATAACATTATGATCTTTAGATTCTCAATCGAAATATTATCTTTAGGTCTGTATTTTATTATAATCTTTTTGGATCTCGAACTTTAACTTTTTCCTAAAAATCAATCTGATTCGATTATGATCTTTCAGTTCTCTATTATATTTTGATCTTACGGCTCGAAATATTATCCAATATGTTCAATTAACTTTAGTTCTGTATTTTATTATATTCCTTTGGATCCCAAATCGAATTTTTTTCTAATAATTTTGTCTTTTTAACAATCTGATTCGCTTATGAATGAGTTATCTATTAATTTATGAGCTTTGGGTTCTCATGTCGAAATATTGTCCTATTCTTTCTTGCTTTTTATGATCTTTCAGATCTCGATGGCTAAAATATTATATATTATTATATTCAGTACAGATCTTTATTAGATAACGATCATTCAGTTTCCTCTTGATATACAATTCAATAGTTATGAATTCCTTGAATTTCCTTAAATTTCTTAATATGTTATAATCCCCCAGTTCTCCGAAAAGTATTATCTTTCTTTTCTGTTTCGTCTTTGAGATCTTTAAGAGTACATCTCTCAATATCAGTATACCTGATTCTCTTTCTCCACAACACTTTTGCGTGCTTTGAAAAATTAAGTCAAAACCTCACTTGACACACATTTTTTTAAATCAATTGCAATTTACAGTCACACATACAAACTTTGTACGTACATAATGTCAAATGCGTTATAGACCATATATATCATTATTATTCATGGATCACAGGCAAACTATATTATATATAAATATACATACATTCGATCGGGGGAGTGCTGGACGCAAAACTTATTAAATCGATTCAAATAAAATCGTATCGTACATTCGTAATTTGTAATACGTATTCGTTCTACTTGAACTCGGGCTCGTTGCACAAATCTTATCTCTCTGGTCACACTCACACACACACACACTCACAGAAACACACACAGTCACACTCACTCGCACTTCCCACTGCATGCATGTAATCGGGCATTATCAGAGCCGTACTTGCTATACATATATATATTATATATACAGACAGTGATATGGTATGGGTGTGTGCTACTTACTGGCTTGACTATAAGTATATTTATGTGTCATTTGATACCCTGTAAACTTATCAAGATAAACACAACACTCAAAAGTTGTTTCATACCAATTTTAAAGGTTTACTTTTCTTGAAACTTTGCAAATTGGAAATTAAGCTCTTTTTACCTACTTTTCTAGTTCACCAATCTTTTTTCAAAGCTCAACACATGAGTTAAGTTAGAAGAAGAACTACGATGAAATCTCAAAACTATCGTTTAAGATCCTTACATATTCCTTATCCATAAGAAACTCTTCTCGTTAATCTACATAGCTTCTTCAAGCACGGATCAAGCTAGCTTAATTGAGCATCCTATATGACTTAATGCATTTCTTGACCGATCTGGAGACACTGTGCGGCGGCCAATCTATTATTACAATACACCTAGCTATAATTATAAATGACGAAAGTCAACCCAATGATCGGGCCACTTCAGATTATTGTTATTGTTTTTTTTTCTTTCGATTAACGGTTAGCAAAAAGTCTTTGGCCCATGGCCCGATAATGCTAGTCTGTGATTTATATGGCAATCAGATGGTAGAAAATACTCGCAAATTGGCTATATATAGACGCAGATTATACAAATACATAAGTGGGGCGCCAATATTCTGATTGAACGTATTGAAGTCACCCACGCAAATATATTTAGAACTGAGATTAGCAGCGGTAATCGATTAAAGATACAATTATACAACAACAAGTATATCGATAACTGCAATAACAGACAACGTAAACTAAATCTCATTATGTATATCGATGTATGTGGTAACAATGTAGGGATACTACAACCAGAACACGTCTATCGATAACTATGATAACAAAAGAAGAATTCCTAAAACGGTGGTAATTGAAGAATTATATCGATAACAGAAAAAGTAATATATATCGATAACAGTGCTATAAGGATAAATCGATTGACACCAGCTAATACAGTAGACGTAAATCGATAACTGAAATAAAGTAATACTATCGATAACATTAGTAACAAAAAAGCCTATCGATAACTGTAGTAACAAAAGAAGTAGATAGATAATTGTGGCATATGTGGCATAAGGAAGCCTGTTATCTCACTAGACGTTAATCGATAACTGACAGGAGAAGTCTATCGATAATCGATAAATATGTATACAAGTTTGTGACTTTAGTAAAATATATGCTAAAACTTTAATTTAACTTTTTTATCTTTCTCTCTGTATCTTTCGTTTATATTTAGTTGGCTTTCGCACGCATGGCATCGAATTGCATGAGGAAACACAATTGCAATGGATGTCCGAGCATTTGAGCTATCCAGATAACTTTCTGCATTTATCGGTCGACTATAAGAACGCATAACTCAACATAGCATTCCTGGAAATTCGTACGGAGAGAGAGATGGAGAGGGAGTTTTAAATGCGCTTAAAAACCCAGGGATCGATTTAGAACAACAACAACAACAACATATAATTATAATTACTATAACAATTAAGTTCAATGTACTATACATATAATATTTATGTACCATAAATTTATGCAATAATATATATAGCTTTGATCTAGCATTTATACAAACCACAACAACAACATCAATAAATGTGTTTCAACAAATCATATAACGCAAAAATATAAGATTTGCCCCTTAATAATACATCGATCATTGCGATTCGATACTATTTATTCTCGCATTATACTCTTTGGACAGCAATTCGTGCCGTGCTATTTATAAGTTCGCCCCCAGAAAGTGTGCACTACACACACACACACACACATGCACACAATGTAGTGAAAATCGTGCCATAAACGGTTATCAATTTCAAAAGAAAAAGTTAAGCAAAAAATGCATGAGGGAAGTGATAAATTTCAGATACCCTAAGCTCGAAAAAGGAAAAGCAAAATCTAAAGCGAAGCTCCCGAAAAGTAGAAGAAAGCGACGAACTTACCTCGCTCGATAGTGAATATTTCGATAACGAAAACGCTAGACTAGATCTAAGCTACCAAAACTTAGAAGAAAGCGACGAACTTGGCTCGCTCGAAAGTGAATCTTTTGATAACGGTAGACTAGATCTAAGCTCCCAAAAAAGTTGTAAAAACTGACGAACTTAGCTCGATCGATAGCGAATCTTTCGATAACGATACCGATAACTTTCCTCATATTTTATATATTTTGCCAAAGCACTTTTTTGCGACATAACGCTATTCAAGTTATGGAATCTTGTTTATGTTTATGTAAAGCTTTTATTTCTAAATGAAGATAAAGAAAACCTCATGAAAACCTTTAGAACGAACAAAATATTATGGATATATAACTTCATAAAAGCTATAAGTTTGCTTATTATATAAATTTAGAAAATCTTATAAACCATAAAAGTTATAAGTTTTGCCTATTGAAAATACCCTGCTTGGAGGGTTAAAAAAAAAAGAGAATCGTACTTTCATTGTGAAGAGTTCAGTTTGAGGGGTTCAGTTAAGGGGTTCATTGATTATGGTACGTACCACTTGCGATTTTTATCCGCTGTCAAGATAACGGCGACCTTACACAATATTTCAACCAGTTGTGCTTCTTTTTTTATTATTTTTATGAGTTTGTTGTTTTTCATTTGTATTTTTTCTATTAATAATTTGAAGAGTTCATCGATTTGAAAATGTCGCACAAAAAATGCTTCTTTCCCCCCGTTTGGAACTCTAAAATGAGTGAACGCCACTTGAGAATGATTAATACTATAGCATATATATATATATATACTTGTTTAATATGATTATTTATCTAGGTCGTTAGGTAAAATGGGAAAAGTAAAAAATATTAGTAAATTGTTTTGTTGGCAAATCGTTTTTGACAAACCACTTAATGCTCCGATATGGACATTATCGCCATATTGATGGAACTGTTCGATCAAGTTTTGCATATATATACATAGTGTGTGTTCCGACATCGATGGAGCATATATTTGTCCATTTGGTCATTGATCGATCCACTCGCTTTGCTCTGTCCAAATAGCTCGATCCCAGACGGTTGATCCTGTTCCGGACACCCTCAAGTGGAACCAATTACTTATGAAACAATAAACAATCGATTTATTTGCCAATTGCCATGAGCTCAACCATGCATCATCTTAATGAACGATCCTCATCGAGAAGATTATTAACAGTCCAAACCAAATGTACTTAATCATCGAAAACTGAAGTGTTTCAAAACAGGAAACAATACTAAATCTTTATTTTTGTAAGTATGCACTTGAAGAAACTTATTCCAGTTAAGAAACTAACACAAATCCTTTATAACATAACTAATTTTTAATTTCTTAAAAGATCTTATTCAAGTTAAGAAATTTATTGTTTTGAAACTTATCCCAAAACTCATTCTTTCTAACTTTGTTGCCTTTCTGTTTTACTTTGTTGTTCACTTTCTATGTTTAACTGATGATTGTTTCGAAGCTTTTAGTGTTTATCATATATGAAACGAAGAAATAAAATTTGCAAGAAAAGCATATTCAAGTGAATTTTGTTCTTACAGGAAACCATGCAAAAATAGAATTAAATAATATACGATAATGGCGAATTTTGTTAGATACGCAAATATATATATATTATATTATATTAGATACATTTAGCAATGCCCTTGCCAAATGCATTCAGGTGTGTTATGCAGCAATGTAAAAACAAACTAACCCAACATCTTGCTGCCTGCCTGCCCCCGTTTGGGTTAACTTTGTATTTTGGCTATGCATTTTAATCAAATCAAATGGCGATGCACATGATCAACATCAACAGGCGCACATCATCATCATCGTCAGCTGAGTGGTTTGGGGTGGTGCGATTGTGTCATTTTTGGGTTGCTTGCCCGAATCTCTGTCACGTGGCATTAACAAAAAAAAACAACAACAACAACAAAATGTTCGCACAGCAACACAAAATAAGTAAATTCGCGATAAATTCGTTTTCGTTGCCCCACATGAGCAACATGTGCAGAAGCACAACCCAAAGCTGCCCAGTTTGAGGGGGGGGTTGGTAAGGTTGCAAAGTGCATCGAATTTTGGATGCAACCCAGATTTAATACTATAAACAACAAACACGCAGGTGTAGTATAAAGTGTGCTTAACTCAATGTAAGCATTTTAGTGATGTCAGGAAGAATATTTTATCGAAATTTATTTACTTATTGTCAGTTGCTGCTATAGCTTTTAAGATTTTACCCCTATCGTTTATGCAATAACTACGATTTAGTTAAATAGAAGAAAACATATCAAAGAAGCAACAAAATGTTGGATTTATGTATATATCGATACAAATCGATAACAGCGAATCGAACACAGAGTTATTTAAATCTTTAGTATTGCTCTAAAAATGAAACATGGAAGCAAACGAAACAAATAAGTAAGAAAATTATAGATTTATGTATATATCGATACAAATCGATAACAGCGAATTGGATTAAACACAAAGTTTTTGCAAAATCTATGCTAAAAACATTAAAATTTTGCTGCAGACAACTGTTGATGTCATTTTCTATAACTGCTTTCAATATTTTTAATGAAAATTGGAATGAAATGACCTACAGAAGGATTACTAGGATTTTAGAGTAAGTATTTAGGTACTCCCTTGTGGAAATTGATCAAACTGCCGAAATTTGGATTGAATATTTTATTATTACTATTGGAAATATAAGTATAAAACTTTCAGGCGACATTCTTGAGCAATATGACTCAGTTTTCTTTTTGGTTTTGATGGTAGATAAGAAGGCGATATCTGCACATGTGTGTGTGTGTGTGTGTGTGTGTCTTGGAAATGCATCGCCTGCCATCCGATCGTAGGGCATCTGTTGGTCTCTTTTGGCCAACTTCTTGCACGTCTTAGCGTTAAATTCTTTGGCAGCAACCAAACACACACACACACACACAGAGGAGGCTATGCAAATATATATAACTATATATGTATAAACGTTGTACTACAACGTGACTGCCTGTCTCTGCCATCCGTTGACGCTTTACGTTTATGTCTCAGCAACAACAACAGCAACAACGTCAGCGGCGTCGGTGGCTCTGTCTTTTCTGATTGGCGCACACATTGGCAAACGAGAGCACTTTATTTTTAAACGTTTTAAAAATACGAAAGCATTATAGAATTTAGCGGCTTAGTCATAGCACAAAGCATTGCGATAACCAACACCAACACCAACAACAACAGCAAAGACCAAAAATTTGCCATGCGAATTGACCAGAACTGAAAAGACAAAACAACCAAAAGCCGAAACGAAACGAAACAACAACAACAACGGAACAGTCAACCGCAGGAAAACTAAACACACACACACACACATGTTGCAAGTAACCATGTGGATGAGCTGGCCAAAATGACAAACACACACGGCAATGATCACAAGATCAAACAAAGTAAAAAACATATTCATCATTGACAAAATCCATAAGAAAAGAAAGATCTGGAAGATATAGAAGATATAGTGTACTATTTTAAGCAATATGGGATTATTAGCGAGCACATTCATAGATTAATAGGAAATTTCCAACGGAAAGTTATCGATAGCTATCGATTAAAAGGAAATTTTTAATGGGATTATTAGGAAGTATACTTATAGAGATACAACAAAAAGTTATCGATAACTATCGATTAAAATAAAATTTTAATGGGATTATAAAGGCGTACACTCATACGGATTCAACGAAAAGTAATCGATAACTATCGATTAAAAGAAAATTTGTAATAGGATTATAAAGGCTTACACTCATTGAGATTCAACAAAAAGTAATTGATAGCTTTCGATTAAAAGGACATTTTAAACGGCATTGTAAGGAAGTACAGTCACACTGATTCAACGAAAGGCTTATGAGTATATCGATAAAAATCGATAACAGCGAATCACAAAGTCTCTAAAAACCTTGACTTAAACTCCTTTCAACTTATTCAAAAACCACAATAAAATCGAGATAAAAGATATAGCCGAAAGAATCTCCGATTTGATATGAAAACTTTTCCATTTATATCTAAAAACTTGTTTTTCTTTTCTCCTATTATTTATGTTCTTTAAGTTAAGTACAACGAACAATTGTCGAGCAAAGCGAACGAGGAGAGGAAGAGGGAGAGAAGAGAAAAGAGCAAAACTGCAAAACTTTTGCTGTTCTTTTTTTTGATTTTGATTTTGATCACATAATACCTGTTGTTAAGGTAGCGTGATCAATGATCAGCCGATTGCCAATTGCATAAGGGCCAAAAGGCGAGTTGTTGTTGCTGTTGTTGACGTGCCAACTGAATAATAGGCTAACGAACACTAGCCAACAAGCAAAGTGCCAAAATCCTTAACTCAAAGAAAAATATTAAAAACGCATTTTGATTTTTTTTGTTAATTGAATAAAAATTTTTATTTCTTGTTCAGTTTTTTGTGTTTTGTTTTGTTTTTTTTTTTTGTAATTATTTTTTTAGTTTTTTGTTTCAATATATAAAAATACTGTTTTTATATATATATATATAGTATGTAGCTATTATATGTTTCTATATAAAGTTTTGCTTGCAAAAGTTTGTTGCACTGAAAAAAAAAATCATCTCTCTCTCACGCTTGTATATAAATATATTGTATATATATATATATATTTATATATATATATTGTATATAGATAATATTGTTTTATTGTTTTGTTGTTGTTGTTGTTGTTTTGTAAATATATGTATATATATATATAAGGTATATAAGGTATATAATTCTTTATATGCAATCAGCAGTTTTTAACAATTTATTAAATTTTGTTTTTTCATATCACAAGAATTTTCAATTTCCCAAAAAAAAATATATATATATGTGTATATATATATCTTTACATAATATTAGATTTTTAATAAACTATATACTAGATGTATATATCAGCTTAATTTATCAGCTATATAAAAAGAATTACACATTTGATTAGTTCCCGTTTTTTTCATTTTCTTCATTCTCTTTTCTTTCTTTCACTTGAGTGGGCTGGCCACGCCCCTTTTTTATATGACAACAAAATTCATGTGTATGTGTATGTATGTGTGTGTGTGTGTGTGTTTGTGTGTTATTTGTTTGTTTGTTTTTAAAGCTTTCTCTTACAATTTTCAGAATTTCATTTGTATTAATTTATTTTTGTTTTTTTTTTACAATTTAAGTTTGTTTGTTTGTTTTTTAAATACGCTTGCGAATTTATTTAAGTTAATATTTGCTAAAAATAAATTATTGATTTAGTTTAAGAATTGATTGAGCAAATTTTTAAGAATTATTTTTTATTATTGAATAAATGCAAGCGTATTTTAAACTTCGGCAAAGCCAAAGTTTTTTTTTGTTTTATTTTTTAACCGTAAAAAATTCTTTTGTTAATTGAATTTTCTGCTTGAATATTTCGCGCTTCTCAACAACATTAATATGTATTATTTACACAAAACAAATAAACTACAAAAAAAAAAATTATTAAGCTGATGTAAAATAAGTAAAATCGCAGAAAAAAAAAGTTTCTTAAAGTAATTAAAAATGTATGTTATTAATTAATTAAATTATTGTAAAAAAAAAAATTATTGTGTCAACTAAATATAATTGTTTATGCCTTAAACTAATTTGTTCCTAAAATAAGTTCAAAAAAAAAAATTATATAATTATTTATGTAATTAAAATCTAATTAAAGTAATATTTTTAAGCTTTTATTTTATTATGACAATTTCTTAACAACTATGTGTGTGTGTGTGTGTGTGTGGGGAAGTTTTTTTGATATGTTTTTTTTTGTTTTTGTTTGTTGTTGGAAGAATTTTAAATATTTGATTAATTCTTTAATTAAATGAAACTAAGTTTAACAATTAAAAACAGACAAAAAAAATATTAGACTTGATTTAAATTTTCTTTTCTTTTTTTTTGTTGTGTATTTGATAAACTTACAAGGCCAAGGACTAGGTTCAAGGCCACGCCCCCCAATCCTTGTTAGGTGGGTTTGATTGCAACTGTTGCTGTTAATGTTGTTAATGTTGTTGTTGTTGTCGGATTAGGCAAGCAGCGTTATGGGCGCCGCCCTTGGACTGTTGCTTGGTGTACTTGTTGCCGTTGCAACAGCAGCAACAGTTGCTGCTGCTGCTGCTGCCGTTGCACCCGATGCTGCCGCATTGGTAAGACGTGCCAGCGCCTCCTGATCCAGCCATCGTTGCAGCAATTGTTGCTGATGATGTTGCTGCTGCTGCTGTTGCTGTTGTTGTTGTTGTTGCATCATGTTGTCGTTGTAGACGGCGTTATGCAACTGCAAGTTGAGACTGTAGTTATGGGTGGAACTGGAGCTGGCTGAGATGGCGCTGGCACTGTCGCTGTAGGTGGAGGAGCTGCTCTCGTAGCCGGAGACGGGTGATCCTTTGGGGCAACAGAAGCCGATGGGCGAGAGCGCCGGCGCCGAGAATGGGCTAAGCACATTGTGGTTGATTGTGGGCGTGGCTGGTTTGCTGCCGCCATTGCTGCTGCTGTTGCTGCTGCTGTTGCTGTTGCTGCAACTGTTGCCGTTTTGAAACTGTTGCTGAGGACTCCCGGCGGCAGCGGTGGCAGGAAACGGCGGCAGTGTGGCATATGTTGACATCAGCAACGGTGGCGGCGGTGATTGAAAGCAATTGTTGCTACTATTGTTGCTGCTGTTGCTGCCGCTTGCAGCAAACGATGGATGATTGCTCCAAATGATTGGCTCGCGTTGTTGTTGCTTTGGGCTGACGCGTTTCTTCTTCGTTTTGGTGGCATTGTTGTTGTTAAGCATGCATGTTGTTGCATGCTCCTCATCATCCGCATCCGCATCGCGTTCATCTTCCACACGCAACTCCAGCTGCAATTGCTCCTGTTCCTGATCCTCCAGCTGCCTCTCGCGCTCCCGCTCCTCATCCTCCGCCTCCGCCTCCTCGTCGGACTGCTTGGCTGCCTCGTCGAGCAAATAGGGCTTAAAGAGTTTCACCTGCTTGGCGGGTTGCAGCTTGCGTTCAGCAACAGTTGCTTCCGCTTCGGCCTCCACATCGATGTCGATATCGTCGTCCGCCTCCTCCTCCTCGTTGTCGCTCGGCTCGCATTTGATGGCTTGATCCAGTTTGCTTAGCTTGTCTGCTGGTGGCACGCCCACCGCCCACAAATCATGTGCGGCACGTTTGCGGCAGCCCAGCTGCAATGGTTGCTGCTGTTGCTGCTGCTGCTGCTGTTCTAGCTGCAACTGTTGCTGCTGCTCGCGTTGACGTCGCGCTGCGCTGCTCAGCGATAGATCCATGGGCGTGGCAGGCAGATAGGCGGCGGCGGCAACAGGCAGTTGATAGGCATAAGCCAGCGGCAACTGTTGCTGCTGTGCTGCTGCTGATGGCGGAATGTGGTTGCAGTTGTTGTTGTTGTTGTTGCTACTAGTGGTTGAGGAGCAACAGTTGGTGTTGGGCAAAGGCAAAGGCACGGCATTTGGCACTTGGGTGTTTGAACAATATGGCAACGTTGTTGTATTGCTTGTGTTGCTGCTGCAATTGTTGCTAATGCAATGGTTGCTGCTGCTGCTGCTGGTGTTGTTGTTGTTGCTGGCAATGGCTGCGACAACGGCAGCAATTTTAGCTGCTGACAACGTGGTGTTGTTGCTGCCCGTTGCAACTGTTGCCGTTGCAGCAACTGTTGCTGCTGCGCTGCCATTGCTGTGTGGCAGCGACTGTTGCGGCAGTGGTGGCGGCGGTGGTGGCGGTGCCGCCGCCGCAGCAGCCAAATGATGATGTGGATGCGGCTGATGGGGATGGGGAGCAAATCCATTGGCCAGCAAATGATGCCGCGCTGCAGCAGCAACAGCTGCTGCCATTGAGGCGGCGGCAGCGGCATGATGATGATGATGATGATGCACATGATGGGCCAAAGGATGTGGCAGCTGATGATGAAACTGATGTGGTTTCTGTTGTTGTTGTTGTTGTGGCACTATTAATGTTGCTTGCTGTTGCGGCAGCAATTGTTGCGGCTGCTGCTGCTGCAACTGGTGTTGCTGCTGCTGATGTTGCTGCTGATGTTGTTGCTGATGTTGCTGATGTTGCTGCTGCTGCTGCTGTTGCTGTTGCTGCTGATGCTGATTGTTGGCAACGGATGAACGCAAATTTGGCTCACATTGCAACCATTTTTGTATCTGACGGCGATGTATGTTATATTTGCGGGCTGTGGCACGTTGATTGCCCTTGCAATCGTTGTCGTTGCGATACGACTCAAGCACCTGCAACTTGAATTGTGGCGTAAAAATGCGACGTGAACCCATTTTGGGGCTGCAAGCGCTGCTATTGCTGTTGCCGTTACGCACATCGGCAACATTTGATATTGCTACTGCTGCTGCTGCTGGTGCTGCTGTAGCTTGTGGCAACTTATGTTGCTGCTCCTGAATAAAGCTGCTGCTGCTGTTGCTGATTGAACTTTGTTCGCTGTTGTTGTTATCCATTTTGAAGTTTTTTCAATAATTTTTTTTGTTTGTATAACGTTTATATATATATATATCAAAAATAGTTGTTAATATATTTATATTGAGCTTTAGTTGCTGCTGTTGCTGTTGGTTGTTGCGTGCGTCGCTGGCGACGCTTGCGCTTTCATAACTCGCGATCTGGCAGCGCTGGCACTGGAAACAAGTGAGCGCACCAACAACAACAAAAAACACGTTCGTTGTGTATAAAAAAAATATAAAAAAAAAACAAAAAATGTTTCGCTTTTTGTTGTAGCTGCTGTTGTTGTTGTTGTTGATTCTGCTTAAGTTGGCTCAGTTGTAAAAAAGTTTAAATGAAACACACCGGAACACAACACAAAAAAAATGTATAAATATATGTATTTATGTGTATATATTTTGAAAAATTTTCTTGTTGTAGTTTGAATTCGTTTGCAAACACAAAATAACACACAGAGAGAAAAAAAAATATCTTTCTTATTATTTCTTTTTTTTTGTTCTTTTTTGTTGCTGACTACGCGACGCGTTCCGCAACCGCACGGCAAGGAATCCAAAACACAATTATTCTGCCTGCTTCGTTCTACGTTCTAGACTGGCTGGGTCGTCGTCGTTGTCGGTTGTCGCTGCTGCTGCTGGCGCTGCCGCCGCTGTCGCTCACACACACACACATGTGCAGGCAAAAGCGAGAACGAAACGAAACGAACTGAACTGAAGTGAAATGAACGAATGAACGCAGTAGCAGCAGCAATAACAACAACAATGGCAATATAACTCGCGCGCGCCTCTCAGTCTAAAGAGTGTGAGTGCAGTCGACGCTCTGTCTGCTTGTTTGTGGGTATCTGTGTGTGTGTGTGTATGCGTTCTAATAGCTCATCAGCAGCAGCCGCAGCAGCAGCGCAGCAAGTGTGCGTGCATTTGTGTGCGAGTGTGAACGAGTCAGACACTTTGCTGGCCCCAGAGCCGTTGCCAGACCAAACCAGTTGCTTTTGTTGTTGTTGTTGCTGTTGTTGTTGGTGCTGATATTCTTGTTGTTGCAGCAGCAGCAACAGTGCTGAGCACTGCAGACAAACTGACGACAATCGTCGGCGAGGTGTCTGCGCTCCTGTATTATGCATGCATGTAGCCCATATCTGTGTGCGTGAGTAAATACGTTGAATGACTGGGTATCTGTGTGTGTGTGTGTGCGAGAGTACTTCTTGTTGTGCTCATGATGGAATAACGTACGTATGTATGTATCGACACATGTATATGCACATGTATGTATATATTAATATAAATATAAATATATTATTCCATCATGGTTGTGCTTGTTGCGACCGCGGCGCTTTTGTGCGCTGGTGTAGAGTTGATTTTCAGCTACAACCGACAACCGACGCCGTCGGACGTATTGGACAGAAGGGGACGGAACTGTCGAACGACGATTGCTGGCCCTGCCCCCGGGCACGGCCCAGGCCCAGGCCCGATACCGAGTCCGAGTTCGAGTTCGAGTCCGATCCGCCAGCCTCACAAGCTGACTAACTGACAAACTCTGTGTGTGCTGGCCACTCAAACCAAGCATAGTGGGGCAAAAGTTTTTATATTTCATTGTAACTATGCCAATTCATTGTTATTGATTAATTGATATATAAATAAAAAAAATCTTACAAAATGAATTAAGCCAAATTTAAACTCTTTTATATTAAAATTTATATAAATATAATTTGAGTTTCTCCAAAAACAATATTGGCCGCTTAAGCTCGCTATTTTTGATTTGTATTTTTTTCGTTTATTTTTATGTACAAATTTATTTTTATTCAGAGTATCTTATAGTGTTTGCCTGCAATAATGTATAATTATATTTCGTACGTTTCTCATCAAACACATGTGTAAACAATAGCTTAGCAGTTTTTTGAATTTCATGAGCATACCTAACAGAACTGCCCCACTGTAGCGAAATCAACGGCTGCGAACCACGTTGCGACCGCAGCCAACTTGCGCTACAATTTCGCTAGCTCTGCCAGCTTACACCGATACACAATAACACACACACACACACATAGCGCAGAGTGCATACACAATGCAAGTGTGTGTGCTGTGTGTGTTAGTCGTGGCTGCCAGACATTCTGGCACTAGGGCTCGGCCGGCCGACATGTTGTTTGGTGCTTTTGCTTTTGCTTTTGCTCTGTCGTCTCGGCGCTGCGACGTCTGCGTCAAATCGTCACATGAACTTGTTGAGCGCAAGTCGTATATGTGTATATGTGTGTGAGTGGTTGAGTTTGTTCATGAGTTTGGGGTTGGGGGAGGAATACGAGAGGCATAAATGCACGCCATGCCATTGCCTCTCTGACTCTCGCGCTCTTTGCTTTTGTTGAGTGCATGAATGCGTGTGCTTGAGTGTGTGTGTGTGTGTGCGTTACGTACACAATCGAGAATCAACTGTTGAATGTGTAATGTGCTGTGCTGGCTCATGATGGAATAACATGTTATTCCATCATATGCTGCTGGCTGAGCGAAAGAGCAATGCATTTTTTTTTTCTACTTAAACATACATACAAACGTACATATATGCATACAGAGGTGTTTGTATGTACATACATATTCTGTGTGTTGCTGATATGTATGTACGTTTGCATGTCGTTTTTTTTGGCTGTGGGTGCATTACACAGTCGTCGCTATTGCTATTGCTATCGCTGGCGATGCGATGCCACCTGACTAAGCTCAAAGACAAAAGGGCATAGAACACACAGCGTGCTATAACTACAACGGCAGCAGGAGCAACTGCACTTAAATATCAACAGAAACAGCAACAGCCACAGCCACAGTGGGCCGCACTTGTTGCAAATGACAAACGAAAATTTTCTATACGACGAACGAGCAGCAGTGACAAAAACACACAAAAAAGAAATCAGCGCTGCTGATGCTGGTGCTGCTGCTGCTGCTGCGGCGGTGGTGGCGGTTGCTGCTTCTGCCGATGTGATCGTCGCCTGTTCGTCGTCAACTGGAATTCATGAATGAAACACATATGCATGTGTCTGTGTGTCGACGTCGTCTTCATCGTTGATGCTGTTGCTGTTGCTTTTGTTGGGACGGCTCTGCTTGTGTATGCAAATTCATACATAAATAAAAATGTGTTTTATGTGTCTATGGCAAGTTATGGTTGTTGTTGCTGTTGCTGTTGTTGTTGTCATTTGCGCGTGCGATATTGAACAGTAGATGGAGCAAGGGGACAAGAGCGAAACAAACAAAAAATAGCGAAACGAGATAAGCACAGGCAAAAGAGAAAGAGCAGAAAGACGCCAGTCAAAGGCAGCATCACCAACAACAACAACAGCAACAACAATTCTGATAAAAAGCATTGACTCACCTAGTAGTCAAAGCTAAAAGGCAACGACAACGGCGACTCTGATGATGTTCGATGATAGATCTCTGTTGCTCTCTGCCTTGCTCAGGCAACGGCGCAAACGTGCGAGGGAGCGAGCAAACGTGCGAGAGTGAGATTGTGCGATGTGCAAAAGCGAGATGGAAGCTAAAAGAGAGGACAGTGGACAGCGTGAATAGATTCCCACGTATTCGCTTTGCCTTCTTTGTTGTTGTTGTTGTTATTCGCTGGCATCCCAACACGCCCCAAAAACGCAACGACGCGTTGTCTGGAGACGTTGAGCGTCCAAACGCCGCGTCGCCCTGCACATGAAAATGTTTTTGAATTGCATTTCCAAGTAACAAATAACAAAAACAATATGCGCACAGGGAATAACAACAACAACAACCAAAGTTGAAAAGAACGAAAACTTCGAAACAACAACAAAAGTAGCGCTGCATGCGTATGTATGTGTGTGTGTGTGTGTGTTAAAAATAAAATCAAAAGAATTCCACATTTGTGGCCCCGTCGGCTTCTAAATCGATTTATCAAAAAGAAGAAAACGAAAAAAAAAACAACAACAACAAAAACACATTCAAGTAAAAAGCGGAAAAGACGCAGGCAAAGAGATAAAAATTGAATATAAAAAGGTAAAAAGGTAACGTAAAAATCGAAAAAACCTATACACACAATAGATGCACACACACACACATACACACATACGTATGTATGCTAAGCCAGAGACAGGCACATGAATTGATTAAAAAGTTGAAATATATAAAAAATCATTTGTGTGTAGTGTGGACAAGGGGTAAAAGGAGAGAGAGAAGGGGGTTATAGTCGTCTTTCGAAGCACAAAGGGCGCGGTACGATCGCTCTGTCGTGTGCACATGTGTGTCTGTATGTGTGTGTGTGGGCAGCCGAAGGGGAGCGCGAGAGCAAAGGAGAAGGGAACATGGGACAGCGCCGACGCCGTGCTGTCTGCCTTTGAATGCGGAGCATAAGCCCACACAGACAAACAGACACAGGCGCAAACATCAAAACTACCAAACATACTTATGTACAAACTACATATAACGAGAGTCGGCTTTGTGGTGAGTGGTGAGGGAGGGGGGGTGGGCAGGAGCGACACTTGGAGACATACAACTGGAAATTGGAAAGAGGATGGCGCGCAAGCGCAAACTTCATCCAAACTAAAACACAAAACCAAAACCCAAATCAAATCAAATCAAATTGAAATAATAACTAAAAACATTTAAATTCGTCATATTGCATATTGAAAATGCCAAATACACTTTTTCTTGGAATGATTGAGTAACTGTGTGTTTCCAATACAATACAGTCGAACATGCCTACAAAGAAAGTGTTCGATTTCTTTGAGTTCGAAAAAGTTGAAGAAATTTATTAAAACGAAGTTTAAACGAAGCAAAAATTATTCTAACAAAATTCTTTGGGATTCCGTTTTTTACTCGTTTGAAAATCATACTTAATAACTTTCAAGTTAATTAAGTATTTCAGCTAACTAATATTAAAGGATTAACAAATTTTATATATTATGAAAGAAAAAAACTTATAATGCTTTATTTTACCTAATATACTTGAAGGGATTAAGTGCTTACTTTTATCTTCAAAGTACAAAAAAGTTTAATTTTCAAAAATCTTGTATTAAAAAAATATTAAAAAAATCAAATTCAAATTTAATATGATTTGTAATATCAAGGTGTAATCTCATTAGGGATATATTTTGTGAATAGAAAAAATACGAAGAAAAATTAATCGCAATGTTTTTTTCTTTCTTTTTAATTAGTATGACTAATATGACAAAGTTGTCGCCTGGTAACAACTTAAAGAACATATATATATATATATACACATATACACAAGAAAAGTTGGTATTGTGTGAAATTATGAAATAAACTTGGATGAACCTTTTTGCGATGGGTTGAAGGCGCTTATCAGGCGATTAAATCAAACAAAGTGCAAATTCCATGCGATCAACAACTATTATTAAGTTATATATATGTATATATATATGTATGAATAAGGTACAACGATATATTTCACCACAGAGAATATCATCAAAAACCATATATACTTATATATTTATTTGTTTATTCTTGTATTTTTGTCTTGACCACTTGAAAAATATATATATATGTATATGTTTTATATGTTGACATTCTTTTCGACTGATCCATATTCTTTTGTGTGCTAAATCACGTAAGTGTTCACTACAGTGATAACTCAATAACATCAACGCTTCCGGTTCGAAGTGGCTAACAATTTTTACTTATTGAAGAACCTATGACCAAAATATTCAGGTTTATTAAGTAGAGATAGTATTGGATCTTAAATGAAATTTCCTAATTTTTGTGTTTTTGTTCGTGAAAAATCAGATTAAGATTATTACATTTATTTTAGTGTTGTGAAATTTTTGTCTAAAGCTTAAATTTTTATATTATCAAAATCGAATGCAAGGACATATATATATATATATTTTTTTTAAATATCTCAAAGTACTTGAAATTCGAAGATGATTGAATAAATTAAAATATTTTCATATTAATAAAATGAAAAAAAAGCATAATTCAAATTGAATAAAAAATCAATAAAATATATAATAGAAATACTTTTAAAATTTCACAAAATATTCAAATGTTTTTAAAGTATTAAAATAAATAAATTTTAATAAATACAGCGATAAAAAATCTAAACAATGTATTGAATTAACTTATAATTTTATATTGGGATTTGTTTTCTGATAATTTGTAATCTCGAAAATGTTTGCTTAACAGTTATCACTGTACCATTAAGCCAGTAACCACTGTACCATATCGTAAATACTTACGTGCTGTTGTTGTTGCTGTTGATGGCAACGCTAATCAGTTTGTAAGTATGTAAGCAAAGTATAAGTAAGTAACTATAATAACTGACAAGAATGACAAAAAAAAAATGCTCAGTTGGTCATTGAATGCGTATCTGGTTTTATTTTTGTTCTTAGTTATTTTGCTTTCGACTCCCCTGGGGGCCTTTGGGGGCCGTGGCACGTGGCTCAATCACGCTTTCAAGCTTAAGATACGTAACCATATCGAACAGATATAACTCAAACTCAACAATCACATGCATTGTACATACGAAGTTGTTTCGACTAAGCGCACACAAAAAAAGCACAAAATTATTAAAAAGTATTGAAAACTTGCCCCCATTGCCCCTTCTGGTCCAATCTTTTGAGGCATTATGCAAGCTGCAATAAGTAAGAAGGCTCGAGTCAAGAAATACCGACTAGAAGATACCCAGAACCCTATATACTTAGCCCTAGAGCCTAGTTTTAAGAATATATTTTCTGCTTACTTGACTCAGCTTCAATGTTTCATATCTCCGGTGTTTCTTAACCGATGTCAATAAAAATTTCACAGATTGTCTTTATTTCGTTTTAAGTAACAAACGTCTTTTGAGAGTTTACCAAATTCAAGATTTTGTTGTTATCGACGCCATGTGTGAAAGAGTTATCGAAAATTTGAAACAAACTTTTACGTCCTAGGCATTAGGTGAGCTTATTTGCCAAATCTGAAGTCTCTTAATAGACGGAAAAGGCTATATCGACTTGGCTGTTGAGGCTGATCAATAATATATATATATACTGTGTGCCTGTATACCCCATTTCATACCTTTTTCTAAACATTTTCAATGGGTTCAAGGTATAATTACAAAACGGAAGCTTTTGTTTCCAAGCTTCCAGTTAAAGTTTGAACCCCCGACCAACGATTATCGCCAATCACGATCGTCAGCGTGTGCAGGCATTAATCGGCATATATATATGTATGTGTGTGTGTACTATATAGTATATCAATGAATTCCATCTAATCACAGTTCGAACAAACAATTTTAATTACAATTTAAAATTCAAGTTTATAGCTATTCGATATAAAGTTATTAAAGTACCTAAGGTACTAGGTTACCTAAAAGATCAGATTCTTTTTTCTTTGTGTTAACTTTATCGATTGCTAAGCATGTTTTTATCGATTTTGAATACCTTTGCTCTTTGCCCTCACATGATTCACATTTTCTTGTCATCGATTCATCAGCTTTATTTATTATTATTTTATTCTAAACTGATAAGCTTTATGTCAAAGATCTCATAAAGCGTTTTAATCAAATGTTTTCAACTTTTCATTCTAAAATCTTAACACAAAGCGACGAAAAATCAAGTTTTACTTCGATTATAAAACAATTTTGAAACTCTTCGTTCCAAAATCTTTAACAGAACAAAAAAATTTAGTTTTATTTCGTTTATAAAACATTTTTGAAACTTTTCATTCAAAAATCTTTAAAAAAGCAAAAAAATTTAGTTTTACTGCGATTATTAAACATTTTGAAACTTTTCATTCTAAAAATCAAGTTTTTCTTCAATTAAAAAACATTTAAGAAACTTTTCATACTAAAATCTTTACAAATCTGAATTTTCTACTCATATTCTTGATCATATTTAATGATTTCTAAAAAGTTCTACATTTACCAATCAAAGAACACAAGACTTAAAAAAAAACATCTAAAATATTATGGGGAGAAAAAAAATTGACGATTTCAATTTATGAAGGCCAGCAAAAAGAAAAAAAAAAGCACACAGAATGATCGTTACCTTGCGTTTTTGTTCTTTTTTGTTGCCTGGAAATTTCCGCAACATAAATATTTTTGAAAACCGAGCTGGCCCAAAACTAAAGGCAGGGCCCCAAAGCCAAAGTTAGCGTTCGTTGAGAGCCCAAAAGGATCATTTGGCGATCGTTTCATTTACAGCACGATCTTGGCGAATTCCAGGTAACACTGGAAGACTGCTTGTTGTTGTTGTTGTTGTTGGTTCTTGTGATGTTCGCTTGGCGATCTCAGGCGCCTAATGGATAGTTCTTCTTGGAAAAGAAAGCGGCCTGCCTTAAAGGAACGTGGCCCGGGCCCATGGTCAGCCGCGTCTCAGGCATGACGATCGAGATGGAGCAGCAAGAGAGCGAAAGAGAGAGAGAGAGAGATGCGAGGTGTATGGAAGAGTGGAAGAGTGTGGGGGAAGGAAAACACAGAGACAGAGGCAGACATTGGGCCGCCGAAGCTGCAGGCGCATACAACAACAACAACCCATACAAACACACTCCAATGGTTGTGTGTTTGTGTGTGTGTTAAAGGCGGGAACGCGCGCTAAGGCACAAAACTTTTATTAACTTTTCCAAGAATTGGAATTTCTTGGATCCTGTGTGCCTGTTGCTGTTTCGCTTCGCTTCGACTGACTTTTAAAATGCGCGGCTGCTGCTCATGCGAAGCTTCAGCTTTCAGCCTTAACTCTTCACATGCAGGTACCCACAATGCAAACACACACACACACACGTACATAAGCACACATTATCGAGTGAGCTTCAGGTGTTGTTGGGTTTCGATCTGGCATCTCTTCGCTGCTAGTTAGCAAACGCCGTCGTCGTCACTGTCGCTCTCGCAGTCGCAGTCGCAGTCGCTGTTTGCTTTGCAGTCGCCCAGCATTCTTTAGATGGCAACTGACCTGATGTTAGAGCGCTGCATTTAGGACACAAGGATTGTGTGGAGGGAGGGAGAGATGGTGGAGGGGGAACATTGGCGTTGCCAACGTCGTCGTCGTCGTCGTCGTTGTCGTCAATTTGAGTCAATTTTTTGTTTTTGTTCAGTGCCGCCGCAACGAAATGAATCGAACGAAACTGAACGAAACGCGCATAAATAACGTAAAACAAAAGCAATAGCAACAACAACTGTCGGTTTTTAGAAGCTGGCAACCCGGGAACGGGGCCCTCCAACGCCAACACACACATACACACACACAAACACATACACACATACACATGCACATTAAGACCAGACCAGCGGACGCCTACGTGCAAGCAAACGGGTGAACTGCAATGGCGCTGCTGCTGTTGTTGCTGCTGCTGCGGTTTACACTGTCCGCACAGCAGGGGCGCGCAACAGCAGCTGAGTTAGGCAATAGGTGGAGTGGGTTGGGGTGGAGGGAAGGGTTCGACAACGACTGGCGCACTGGCAGACACACTGGCAGCCTACAATTGCTGCTGCTGCTGCTGCTGCTAAAGCGCCACACAATGTGCATGTGTGATGTGAGTGAACTAAAAACGAAGAACAAAAAAGTTACGCTCTCGCTCTCTTTGGCTGCTGCTGCTGCTCTCTCTCGCTCTCTATGTGTATGTGTGTGAGGCGCATGTATTTTTAGTACAAGATTGTTGTTTAAACAAACAGGTTTTTTTTTTTACACCGCGGCAAATAACTCGTCTGTCTGCCCCGCTTACGTCGCCTGCTGCCCGCAGCGCCACATTGTAAATATCGCTGTGTATAAGTGTATGTGTGTGTGTGTGTGTGTGCCGGTTGTGTTGTTGCTGCGGCCGCCTCCGCCTGCAATGCTGCGCGCTGTTGACGATTTTCAATTGGGGAGACGATGGCAGACAGTGCGGCTGCCAGTTCAGAGCTTAACTAATTTTCCATAGCCAGCCCTGGCGCCAACAACAACAACAACCAAAGCAGCAGCAAAAGAAGAAGAAGAAGAAGAAGAGAACCAGTCGTTCTTCGCGTATCGCACATGGCGCACGCATGCAACCCTGGCAATGTCCATGCCCTGACCGATCTACAACAGGTTGTGGGGCCTGGCACAGGAAACTGTGTGCCCCCCTCGCTCCCTCACCACCTCTTCCATATAGCTTGCGCAATTTGCTGCCTGCCCCACGACACAATACACATTTTTACACACAGACGTGCAGGCTTGCATCCATGTTTCAAAGGTATGCATGTACAGTGATCCCTGCCAAAATGCAATCTACATAATACACATTTCATAAACCTTATCAAGTTTTTGATTATTATATCTGTTAATGTTCATCATATATATATTGATTTCGTATTTATTCACACACCTGTGGAATACATAGCGAGCAACCACTGTACTTTGTATTGTTTTTGTGGTTTTTTCTGTTGTTCATCTTTTTTTCTGTGTTTTTTTTTGGTCCCCCGATGATGATGCTATGCGCATTTCGCGTTAAAATAAGCGAACACCTCTGGTGTGAAATTCCGTTGTAAATAGCTTTTGCCCTTGCATGGTATGAGCAACGGCACGCGGGAGGGGTAACAGGTTGACAGGGGAATGAACACGAAACACGTAATCTCAGCTTTGTTCATCTACATACTACAAATACGAATATCGAGCTTTTAAAGCTGATCCTTAAATAAGAAGAAGAAGCAGCAGCCGAAGAAGTGTAAGCTTTAAGATGTTCGTATTACGAAGCTTGTGTAAAAGCTTTTGCTACTACAAAGGGAAGAGAAGAACTTTTGCATATCGGCGCCTCAACGTCTGCGTTGGCGTCGACGCAGACGAGCTCTTGTGTTCTGCTGATGTCGCGCGCATACAGTGGCGATCCGGCAAGGTGTACCTGAAGCTAATGTTATTTAATTTATTTTTGTATTCACACGTTTCGTAGCTTGCGACTGTGGTGTGGGGTAGAGCAAACACACACATGGGCATATTGCTGATGTGTGTTGTTGGAGCGGGTGCCAGAGAGGCACGGGCGAAGAGAGCAAGTGACAAACGTTGAGGTGAGCGAGTGGGACAGTCAAGCCAAGCACCACAACAACAAGCAACGTGGGCAGCGGCGACAACATGAACAACAAGCGCCAAAAGTATGTGTTTGTGTGTATGCGTGTGGGAGTTGGTATATGTGAGAATGAACAGCATTGAAATGAATTGTTCGCTCTCGAGCCAAGTATTCATTCCAAATTCATTTATCGTCGTCGCTCTGTCTGCGCTCGCTCGCTCGCCAATGCGTTTGTGTGTGTGTGTGTGTGTGTGAGTGTGTATGGTGTATTGGAGTGTGGGTCGTTCGTTCAATTCATTCACTCTCAACAAAAGACAGAGACAGCGATACAGGTACTGGCTACTGCTGCTGCTGTGTGTGTGTGTATGTGAGAGCTGGTGCTTGTTGTGCTCATGCTCATAGCGCTCACAGCATAGCTGTGCTAAGTGCTGCGCTCTGAAGTGCGGCAACAGCGCACTCGATCGGCACAGACAGAATGTCGCCAGTTCATGCTACGCCGCCAGACATACTGTCGTCGTCGTCGTTGTTGTTGTTGTTGTTGTCGCCGCTGCTGCTGCTGCTGCTGCCTCGGTCGTCGTCGTCGTCGTTGCCGTTGTCGGTCGTAGTCATCAAATCACATTTCACACGCTGCGCCCCCCCGCCGTTGCTGACATTACCATCGCCCTAACCCATTCGCTGCCACAGACTCAGAGCTTCAGTTGCTGCCACTGCTGCTGCAGCAGCAGCAGTTGACCTGCCGTCGCCCCCCTTCCCCCTTCTCTCTCTCAACCCGTCTGAGCCTGGAGTGCACTTTTTAAATGAGATTTTTTTTTATTCGTAAGGTTTTTTATTATTACTTTTTTTGCTGCCTTTGCACACTGCGTGAATTTACCCCCAACCCCCCCAACCCTCTCGCTCACTCGCTCTGATCTTGTGCTGATGTATTTGCTAGGCTCCAGCTCCAAATGCCCCAACCAACAATATATATATATACACGAAAAATATACTATATGGTCTCTGTGTCTGTGTGTGTGTGTGTGTGCTTTGCTTGGCTTGTATGTATACAGTGCGACCTCGACTTTGGCAACCGATCAAGAGTAAATAATATGTGCGATATACAAACATGATAAATATTATCCATAATATTTGATCAAAAAAACATTTGTTAATATAATTAAAAAGTACATACAAAAAGTACAAATGTATACTTTCATCTTTATAGCTAAAATATTTCGTATTATTTTATCATAAATAATATTATATATATGTAAAAGTTTGTCGGAATGTTTCTTACTTCATCACGAAAATCAACTGAATAAATTTAAATGAAATTTTACATTTATCTTCCTTAGACATCAGAACAACATATAGGATATAATTCTTAAACACTATTGAAGGGAAAAGGTATAAAATAATATTATTTGGTCGATAGATTGAAGATACTTTGAGCTTTTAACGTTTATACAACAAAGAAACCAGAAAAATATTAAGAAATTTTAATAGATTAATCCGATTCCGATTTCAAAACGGTTTATTCCCCAAAAACATAATAACATAATCAATATTATTTCCGAAAACAGAATAAGAAATCTTAATACATTAATCCGATTCCATCTTAATACAATAATCCGATTCCATCTTAATACATTAATTCGATTCCAATTTCAAAACAAACAACTTAAAAGTTTTTGTAAAACTTTATTTGTTCTGTGAAATTTCCAAACATTCGAGCATTCACTGTATTAGTATATGGCAAATAACTAATATGGCCTGATCGAAGTCGACGTAGTTATTTAATAAACCAAACGTTATCGCTTTGCAAGTTCGGAAAGTTATTTTCAGTATTTTTCCGCATATAAAAAAAAAGTGATCCAAAAATCGATTTGCGTTTTAACTTTTCAACTTTTACACTGTTAAGCAAAATTGTGTGCAACTTGAACAAGAATCGAAAGTTCTAAAAGATAACCCATAGTTTTTCTACATACGTATTTATATATATATATTATATATATTTAATCTATTGCCTTGTTAAATTGCTAAGCGAAACTGTTGCGTAAAGATGATGTCATTGCTTTGTGTGATAACCTGAAAGTGTACCCCCCCCCCCCACCCATTGCGACCCTTAGCTTTTCTAGTCGTCAATCTTTAAGTACTTATCTATAATATATATATGTATATATATTCGATTTGGCGATAACTAAAGCGCAATTCATTGATTGAATGCTGTCATTCATTCATTTAGCAACGAAATCAATCCCAAATCAACGATTTTGTAGTTCAAGACTATATAAATATATATATATATGTTTTTTAGGGTTTCTTTGAAGTGATAATACGTCTAATAAACATGACTTGATTGTTATGACAAAGATACAAAATAAATAAAGATGTTTTTTTAACGTTAAAAAGTGATTTTAAAGTTTTAAACATATTATTTTGATGTCGGCAGGGTTCAGGGTATCTGCTAGTCGGTGTTTCTTGACTAGAGCCTGCTTACTTGCTTTTCTTGGAGATCTTTCCTATAGAGTTTTATGTCAACTCACATCCGCAATGACTGCAATTCTGTTTGGTCAACATAAACTACAACAATACTATATATATATATATATATATATATAGAACAAATATGTTGGAGAATGTACGTATATATATTTTCGATACGCCCCCAAACTTGGCATTTTTCATTACAATTTCTGCGCATGGCGTTGTAACTAAGCATTTTTTTTATTTCCACATTCTTGATCAGCATATTATTAAGCTACAAAATAAAAAAGTGCCAAAAAAAGAGAATAATCAATATTTTTTATGTTTTTTTGCAACTTTACCCCGCATCAGCTATATTTTGTGTGGGTGAGAAAGAATTCAAGAGCTGGATATTGGCCAAGTTGCGTTTTATTCTACTTAATTGTTAATATTTTCATTTTGATTATTCTTAAGCGAAATTCTGCAACGTTGGCCATAAAAACAAATCCGTCAACGTTTACAAAAACATTTACAAATAAACGAAAAATTACATTTGATTGATATATAAATTTTTATCAGCTAAAAAGAAAAAATAAAGCTGTTCCATTTTGTTTTAATTAAATAATTAAAGAAAAACAATAATTTTTTTTGAATTTATTTAAAAAACAGCTTTAAAATTCAAAGAAGAAAAACCTTTCTACTTTAAAGTTAAGATTATAACTTTGAGTTTAATGCAAGAGTCAAAATCAAGACAGGAAATGTTTTAAGAAATTGAAAAAGAATTAAAAAAAAAAAAACATATTGGATATAATTTTTTCGAAAAAATTGAACTTTATATTATGCATACTGTTTATATGGTGTTTAGGAACTTAACTTTTTGTTGGCCCTAAAGTAAATTGAATCTTGAACAACATTTAAGAGGATCTACAAGGTTTTTGGCCTGACCCAGAATGGATTCTGTTGAAGTTGCTGTAGTGTGAACCTGTCCCAGAAATACGTCCTAGAAATAATTTCGTCCTTAACATGTGTTTTGTTTTTTTTGTTCGTTCCACTGGCCAGCTTTAAAATGGGGCTTTCCCGCAAACAAACAAATCGAACACATGTGTACGAATGTTCCGAACCTGAACCCAAACCGCAATCCGCATTATATGCCTACTAACTTTGGCTTAGGTGCGCACGGCACAGGCACAGGCACCAAGCATAAACCCTGAAAACCCTAGGCTCGAGCCCTTGAGTCCAGCGAGAGAGAGTCAGTTCAATAACACCCAGGGTGACACCATCCGGCGGCATTTGTTTTGGATTTCCCGTCGGATTAAGTGCAACTTAGTGCACAATCTGTCGTACCGTTTCAGTTCACTTCAGTTCCGCACTTTGCGTGCAATTTATCAAGAAGGTAGTGTAGTGTGAAGGTAGTGTAGTTGAGGGTTGCCTGCCTGCCTAAACAAATGCCTGCCGTACCGTAGCGACCGCTAATTGTAATCGTGGGAAAAACCAATCAGACATGCAACATTCGTTCGTTCGTTCGTTCGTTTTATTACGGGTCAATATTGGCGTAATCCAAAATTTTTGCTCTGTTCATAAAACGGTTTGAAGACCCGCTCTAAAGAACTTGGCTTGGAACTTTACAACCATCTCAACAATAAAGTTGGCACTACCTCTACATAGTTGCCACTTAGAGATTGTACTTCTTCCACCCTCTCTCTTACTCTCTCGTTCCTTGCTGTTGCATTTTAATTAATCGTAATCGTCATTACGATTCGTTTCGATCAGTTGCGATCAGATTGTTTCCAGCACTTCCCCTTGTGTGCGGTCTCCAGTTGCATTTCCAAGTCGAAAGACAAACAATTAAAAAGGTTATCCATTAATCATACACATACATCTGAACTTGGGTGTGTGTGTGTGTGTGTGTGTGTGTGTGTGTGTGTAAGACCTGCTGGAGGACCTTTCAGCTTGGTACGTGCTGCCGCCAAAGCAAAAATAAAAAGATCATTAGAAGAATTCTTAGGAATTCTTAGGAATTTTATTGCTTGCCTTAGCTTTAGATCATTACATTAAAGCTGAATAAGATTTAAGAAGTGGTTGAGATATAGACATTTCTTAAGTACTTATCAGAAACACAGAAAATTCTCATATTTTTCTATCTATCTATAAAGATTTCTCAAAAAATCATTACCTTTAAAAATATTGTTTAATATAATAAATACATTTTGCCGAAACGAATTAAATCTGTTAAAAAATAAGAAAAGACTGGAAAAAAAAGATTTAAAGCTAAATAAATGATTAGTTATATATGTAGATATAGATATATATCACATAGCATAACTTTGGGCTAGGGCTTAAGAGCAAAGTGTGATTCTACAACTTAATGTGTCTCAAAGGAAAAATCGAAAAGTAGCTGCACGTTCTCGAAAAAGAAACCCGACGACAGACGAATATGATGGATGGATCCATATCCGGTGCGGTACAGGAAAATGCAAAAGAATCCAAACCGAACCGAACCGAAGTGAGTACGTGGGTAAATCGAAAGAATGCATGAATGAATATGAATAAATATGGAAATGTCCAATAGATATCCATAGATGGTTAAATGGTCAGACGGATGGACTACTGTACTGACTATATCAATGGAAGCAGTATTTGGTAATTCATTCAGACGGCATCGACAGGTGTCCATAATTTCGTTGATTTAGGTATATAAGTTTAATCAGTAGAACGTAGAACCCCTCCCCTACCCCACACCACTGGTATTAGGTACACCTGGCATGTTCCATGCCCCGCAGACGCGTGTGGCATAAAGAAACATAATTTTAAAACTCACTCTCTTCTATCTGTGCAACAAATATCGAATACTCTTACTATACGTAGAAGTTTTCAATGTGAAATCTTAAAGAAAGGTGGGTAAGACGAATTTCTTAGTTAAGGTGAAGATTACGAATCCTTTAATCAACCTATGTATATGAAACTTTTGGAAAACGATGTTACTTAAAATTTGTTTGGAAATCTATTAGGATTATAATAAATCTCGAAGCTATTAAAATTTTTTCTGTTTCACATGCAACTTAACTATGCTTGTACGTTTCTGTACTGTAAATTTCCATTAGAGCTATATGATATAGATATCGGATATGTCCGATTCTTACCGAAAAACGATAAGATTGCAAAAAGTCGTATACCTTTCAAGTTTCATTAAGATAGCTTCAAAGCTAGCTGAGATCACATAGTCTGGCGTAAAGATGGATAGGTTTAAAAGTGATAAAAATTGACTCTTGTGCTTAGGATGCGCAACAAAATTGAAATACCCAATGCAAAGTGTACACAAAATGATTAAATCAATATATTGTCTAACGTTTTTTCGTATTCGTTTCGACTTTTCGGATTGTATCGCAAAACAGTAGCCGACAATCCATAAATCGCTCAGCAAGTGCGATTGCGAGAAGGTGTAGAAGGTGAAGAAAAGGGGGAGAATAGTGTCAGAGTCAAACGTCTCACTGAAATACTAATTAGTGGCATGCAGCATAAATCCTAAGCGTCAAGTGCGCCTCCAATGCATATCCATTGCCATAAATCAAACACTACGGAACGGTTTTGGTTTGGTTCGGTACGATTTTGGTTTTGGTTTCGTTCATTGGCGTTAGGTATATCACATCCATATCGGATCATGACCAACGACAACAAGAAATGCCAGAGATTATTGGATAAGCAATGATCTTTTTGACATTTTGATGCGTTTCCCTTCTTGAATACGAAATCGTGTCGAACCCATTGGGCTACCCAAAAATGTCAACGGACTCTCAATTAGCTGTCAAATTGACAGGCGACAGTCTCGTCGCTATAGTTGGATATATGTTTAAGTATTTATGACAGTCGCAAATATTCAATCAATACTTTCTATAACATACTATTAAGTAGGAAAATATACTTATTAAATAAAAGAAGGTTTGGGTTATTCCTTAGTTCGACTTTTCATCTTTGTGGAACAAATATCTTTTTATTCTTTTCACTAAGTCTGAATACAAAGTAACTCTAAAGCTTAAAATTTCATCATAAAAACATAATAATTGTTGGAAAAACTAAACAAAAATATTAAAAATATGTTTTTTAACCTACTAAGTTAACAAATTATTAAAAAAAAAATTACAAATTCTTAAAAAACAATCAAATTAAAATAATATTATTTATATGTTATAATTGAATCGAAAAATAATAAAGTATATATAAAGCTTTATGGAAAAAAAATTTTCTAAAATGTTCTACTGGATTTTTTGACATATTTTATCTACGGAACAGAATAAAATTAATTTTCAAAAAGATTTTTTATTTTCGGTTCGTAAAACTTTTTTTTAAGCTTAACTGATCTTCATTAAGCTAACTTAAGTAATCAATATTGGATTCAATTAATATTTCTTTATGTTTTCAAATCTGTTATGATTATTATAATATTTAGAAATGTATAGCTGTGAAGATTAATACGTACATACAAACAAGTATACATAGATATGTACGTGCATATTATGTATGAATACATAAATACATATTTATTTATGCTATGTTTGTACTTGGTTTTGTACTCGATGGATTGGAAGTGCATACAAATAGACTTGGACTTGGCCAAACGGATAGACAGTAGAGACAGAAAGACAGACAGACAGATAGACAGATTGACATTTTGTATGTATACTAACTGCGTGTATGTGTGTGGTGTGTGTGTGTGTGTGTGTGAAGCATTTTGGCTTCGACTTGGAAGTTTTTGCTGCAGCTTTGGGCATTTCATTCAAAGTAAATATTTACATGAGAGTGTGTGTTTGTGTGTGTGTGTGTGTATGCACTTCAGAGAGTGCATGTATGCACGCCTTGCACTCGCATTGTATATACATATATATATGTATGTACGTATGTATGTACGTATGCATGTGGCGTCGTTTGAGATACCTACAATGCACAGAGAATCCATATCAGCACGCCGCCACAACAGCAACAACAAAACATATTTATGCCCTGGCCAAACGTATGAAAGTTCATGCACATACATACATACAAACATACATACAAACATGCATCCACACATGCAGAGAGTTGCCATATAAAGGCAAACACACAAACGTGCGGCCAGGCCAGGCCATGCCATGGCAGGCCAGTCAGCCCAGGCCGACTCGGCAGCGTCGAGCCAGACAGTCTGTCGCCACGAAAATCGAAACAACAACAACAACCACAGCTACAGCAACAGCGACAAGAGCACATGCCGAAAAACGAGGGCATCGCGCGGGTCGGCGCGGTGCATGCTGAGAGAGAGAGAGAGAGAGGGATAGATCGAGAGGAGGTGGAGAGGAGGTGTGCGGGTGCAAATGCCAGTGTGCGAGTGCTGAGAGAAGCAATGGGCAATGGCGTTGGCGATGGCGATGGCGATGACGATGACGTTGGCGTTCCAAGTCGTTTGCGTCGCTGTTGGCGTCGCAGTTGGCAGAGAGTGCGCACTGTGCGCCGTTGTTGTTGTTGTAGTCGTCGTATATCTTGTTGAGAAATCGTTTTCAAAGCAGAAGCAGAAGCAAAAGCAAAGCGCGAGGCCAAAGCCAAAGCAAAAGCTAAAGCAAAGCAGAATTCCATTTAGATTATATTCTTTACTATGTTGTTGTTGTTGTTGTTGTTGTTGGTGCTGCTGCTGTTGTTGTTGGCGCTGGCAACGTGTTGTGCGGCAGCTCGGTAGGTGTTACAATACATAATGAATACACACACACACACACAAACATACATACATATATTCAGGCACACATGTGTATGCGGGACAGTGCCTGCCTGCCAGTGCGGACACCACAAAAGCAACAACAACAGCGACATCAACTTGCATTGCCAGACCGTTCGGCGCGCACAGCCGTCACATAACGTCATCGCCAGCTAGCTGTACGTCGAGTTGAGAAAGGGGTGGGGGGCAAGCAGTGGCGTTCACAATGGGGGGCGGGTTCGAATTGAGTTATCTATGCGTACACATTATGCATGTAAAGTATACACACTTTAATTGCACTCAAATCAAGAACCTTGCTTTTGAGTTTTAGTTCAAGAAAGCTAAATTAAGTACGAATCCCCTTTTGTTTGCTTTTGTCTACGCCTCTGTGCTTGTTTTGGGTTTTGACGACGCGCTGCGACTCGAGTACGAAATTTTATCGCCCACGATTTGTGTTATTGTTGTTGTTGTTTGTATGTGTGTTGTGTGTGTTGTTGTTTGTTTTTGATACCCTACCCTAGCCACTAATACACAAAGAACAACTGGCATTCGCACACACACACACACACACACACACATGAGCCACTTGAGTGCAGGAGCAACAACTGAAGGATTGCTGGAAGGGGGCGGGAGCGGAAAGGAGAGCACTTCAAATGTTGTCGCCATTACATTAGTTCGCTTTTCAACTTAGCTAACTAACTTACATACCAGATGCGTGTTTCTATTCACACATACCCCTCACTCCGCCACCCCGCCAAAGGGGAGGGGGTGGTTCCAAAGCCAAGGCCAAAGCCTAGTTTAATCAATTGTGGAGGCAAATAGCTTAAATCAAAGTTATATTGAACCCAAAACAAAAATTCTAAAGATAGCTCTGAGAGTTTTTATTTTTATTTAAGAGCTTTGATTTTCTTACTATGCGAATCGAAGGGAAAAATGTTTTAGTTTTAAAAAAGAAAAGTTTTCATTCAATATTGTTCAAACGCAAAAGGAAAAACAACAAAATTGCTAAATTATAAGACAAAGAAAAATACTTCATTAAGCTAAAGTTCAGTTACAAATTTCTAAAGTTTCGGATAGAACTCAAAGTGAAGTTTACGGTTTGGGAAAAAAATACAAAAAAAAAAATACAAAAAAAAGTTAACATAGAAATTATTTGTTGAAAATAGAAATAGTCAAAAGAAATAAATAAGCTTTTTAAATATCAATCTTAGCTAAATTGAAAAATTATTGGTTAATATTAAGTCAATATACATAAATGCATATAGCTTTATGCTTTATATAGTTTTTAATGGTTTTTATTCTTTGAAAACTTAAACAATTTATATTGAAAAACATAAATCTCTTTTTTTAAGATTTTTTCTGCGTTTTGCACACAATAAAAAAACTCATTCTGATTCGTTTAATTTATCATTTAAAAAAAAAATAGAAAAAATCCTTAAGGACTGATAGAATTTATTCTGTATAACTTCTGAACATAAATATAATATAATATAACATAAATAAATATATATATATATATATACCTTAGCATTTGTTAAAGCTTCAATCCTCTGATCAACTTAATGACTCTTTTACTTTACTTTTTTTCTTAAAATTGTTTTTGTTGTTGCTTTTTTCTCTAAACTAAAGCTCCACCCAAAAAAAACCCCATAAACAGTTTTGCAAAGTTAGATTCTTGAACTATAATAATAATTTAATTTTAATTACAAAGTCAGACAATGAAAAAATCCCAAGTTGAACAAAACTTGATATTATTTTTTGTACTTTTCCATATAAATTTATTTTTATTTTTTGTAGCAATTTAAATATTTAAACTTTAGCCTTAATTTTTTGCCAATTTTTAACAGTCTTTACAATGTTATTTTTATTGTTTCCTGTTGTGTAGAAACTCTTCACATCGAAAAAGAAGAAACCGCAAGGAATTGGCTGTCACAGCTGCGATTGAAATGCGGTTAACCCTTTCAGGATAGCGTATACGACAAAATAAATGAGAGAAATGTTTCAAGTCGATGCGAGTCGAGACGATTCGAGTGGAGTTGAGTTGAGTCGTTCGGAATTGGAATCGGAATTGGAATCGGGTCGGCCCTCTCGCACCGCACAGCCCACAGTCAACTGTACTAAAGATAGAAGTGAGCATAAACACGTTCTTACTTATACACACACACACATGCACACACGCATACATAAGTACACAGCAGGCGAGCAAACATACAGGAAACGTGGACGCCAAAAAAAAGAAACCAACAACAACAACATAAAAAAAAACGAAGTGAAAAGAAAAGAAAAGGGACGGTCGTGCGCGCTTAAGGAGCGACGGGGTCGGGAGGACGCGCAGTATAAGTGCATCATGATGTGGTCTGAAACCCAACACTGTTGCCTTGCTGCGAATATTAAAATACCCACTTAAGACACAACAACAACAACGACAGCAGCACCAACAATGGTAAGTAGTACCCTTACACACAACACACACACACACACTTGCAGTTGGACAGGCAGCAGTCCAATCGAAATGATCAACAGCAGCTAGAAGGCATCTTGGCGCCCTTAAGCAGTGCTGCCACCTTTCAGTAAGAATAAATAAATAAAAAATGTATGATTTTTATATTTTATAAGCAGATATTTGCTATAAAGTTGTATTAATATTACTTTCACTCAACAAAAAAAAGTCGTGCTTAAAAAACACAGTCAAAAACTCCGTACGACCGTTGTTTTTAAACAAAAATAATTCGGCATTGGCAGCACTATCCTAAACGACTGTGTTTTTGTCCTTGATACTGAGAATATTGCCCTTGAGATATAGAAAAAGAGACACTAAAACCAACTGATAGCTCCAACTACTGATACTAATACTACTTATAAATATTGACAATTTTCACTAACATTAAATTGAATAACTTTAAATCAATATGTCTTGAACCAAATTATCATTTTGAAACTAGCGCTAGGCGGTACGCATAATGAGCAACGTGAGCGCAAAACTGCGCAACGAACGCAAACACCTGCCATATCGATAGCAAGCACATTCATTCGTTTTCTCCTTGTTATCGATAAGTTGGCAATTTTCTACGCGCAGTCGTTGCTATTAGTGTGTGCGTGTGTGTGTGTGAACGCATTAATTTACTTTGAAATACTCAACCAAACACAAAATGTCAACAATATAAATTTTTTAGTTGCATTTTGCCATAGACTGGTGCTTAGCGAGTGTAGCAGAGACAGCAGCAATAATATCAACCAACAATAATAATAACTATAACAATAGCAGGGCAAAGCTGCTGCTGAAAAAGGAATTATACGAACAACAACAACACCAACACGCACAGCGTACACACACACACACACACTCGCACAATATACAGGCCGAAAAACAAATACAAACAAAGACAGCTTTTCCAGAAATTGGGTCGCGTTCATTTTTTTCGTTGAGTTTCCTGTTATGGCAACTTTAACTACATGTTTCGGTTAGTTTCGAACTAAAATTGTTCAAATTCAATCGAAATATTTATCAATTAAATTTATTGTGTATACTTTTCTTGTGCTTTTCAGCCTGAAACACAGGTGAACCTACAGTAGAAATCCTTTCGCTTTCTTTCTCACCCCTCCCCCCACCACCACAACCAGCAACCCGCAGCAATGAGCGTCGTTGGCAAGCAACTAAATCCCGTTCAATCATCCAACTCCAACACCAGCGCCACCTCATCCACAACAGCCACTTCAGTGGGCGCAGCGGGGAACAGCAGCAGCAACGGCAGTGAGGCCAACAATGCAGCTGCGGCTGGAATTGCTGGTGGAATTGCTGCCGGCGGCGATGGAAAGCGAATGGATGACTCGAATGTAACGCCCGAGCATGTGCTGCATCTGACAAAGATAACCGATGACTATTTGTGTTCAGCGAACGCGAATGTGTTCGAAATAGACTTTACACGCTTTAAGATCCGCGATCTGGAGAGCGGCGCCGTCCTCTTTGAGATTGCCAAGCCGCCCAGTGAGCAGTATCCGGACGGGCTCTCGATCGAGGATACCATGTTGGCTGCTGCCGAGGATCTGTCGCTCGATGATACTGCCGATCCGAATGCCGGACGTTATGTTCGCTATCAGTTCACTCCAGCGTTTCTCAATCTCAAGACAGTGGGCGCCACGTAAGTTGAAACTAGTTAAGTACTCTCTATCTCTCTCTAACTAATCGCTCTATTTCTTCTTGGACAGCGTGGAGTTCACTGTTGGCAGCCAGCCGGTTAATAATTTTCGCATGATTGAGCGTCACTTTTTTCGCGATCGCTTGCTTAAGACCTTTGATTTTGAGTTCGGTTATTGCATTCCATATTCCAAGAATACGTGCGAGCACATTTACGAGTTTCCTAATCTTCCACCAGACCTGGGTAAGTACTTCCAATCTCGCACTTCCAGTGAGAGAGTAAAAAAAAAACAAATACCGTTACATGTGCAGTTGCCAAACTTTGGCGGCGGGTCAAGGTTATGTAGCAAAATGAAACCTTGCACACGGCGTACAGTGTGCATTCGAATTAATGAACAAACAAACTTTATATTGTTGCTTGTTGGAAAAAACTAAAAGTGATTAAAAATTAAATATGAAATGCAACAATATCGCTTATAGTTTACCACTGCGAATTCACACTGTACTCCTTCATCAAACACACAGCGTTATTTAAATCTTGTCCATCTTGTTGTTGTTGCAGTTGCTGAAATGATATCGAGCCCCTTTGAGACGCGCTCGGACAGCTTTTACTTTGTGGAAAATCGACTCGTGATGCACAACAAGGCGGATTACGCCTACGATGGTGGCATTATTGTCTAAAACGAGAGCTAAAGAATTGATGCAGCAATTACAACTACAAATCGCAAAACGAAACTAAACTAAAACTAAACAACAACAACAACAACTACACACACACGAACACACCACAAGCACATCAAGCGAAAACCAAAGCAAAAACACACACAAAATTTATCACATAAAATCAAGGAAGAAAAACAAAAACCATATTAGCCTTAGCACAATGTTTTACCCACCATTCCTGTTTAATGTATTTATTATGACAAACACACACATACACATTCATAAAAACACACACACACACACACACGTACACGCACGCAAAATGTGTTCATTTATAAGAAGCAGAACACAAAAAATGTGTAAAAAAAACAACAAAAGCAAAACTAAAGAAATTAGATAAAACAAAAATGAAAAAGAAAAAACATAAATCTATTTAATTTGTAAGTTCAATGTGATTTTCCACCACCCCCATTCACCACCACCCCACTTCACACACCTCCAACCTCCTTATTTATATTTATATATATATATATATTGTATTTATTTTTGTAGTTTAAGCCAAACCACAAACTTATATATATCTAATGATCATGCAACGTTTTTTGTATGCAAAATTCCTTTAAGCAGCATTTTTTTTGTTTTTTTTTGGATTTTTTCTGTATGTTTGAATTTATATATAGTTATTTTGAAAAAAACGCCGTCTTTATCTATATGAATTCCAGAAAACAAAAAAAAAACATGAGAACAAGAATTAAATTTACATTTGAAATGTATTTAAATTTATTTTTGCAACTTTGTTCATTGTTTTAATTGGATTACAGCCAACATATTGTTGCCATCTCGCTCTTTTTGGTGAACACAAGAGATTTAGATTGAGAATATTTTGAGCTTTGGGCTAAGGATTATTTAAAAAATCAGTAACGATCTCTATAAACTGTTGCGGCTTCTCCAGATGCACCAAATGTCCCGTGTCCAGCCAATGTATCGAGGCATTTGGAAAGATTTTCAATACTTGCGGCCAAGCATCGGGACTGCAAAAAGAGTTTGAATTATAAATATGAAAATTGTTCAATTCGAGTTTAGTTACTTCATATAACTCGAATGGGTGCCACAAATGAACGTTGTGTGTCCCGTGAAAGCTGGCAAACTAGATATTTGATCACCAAAGCTTGAGAAACCGGGCAGGCTCTCAAGCAACACCTTTATATTGCATGCCCAATAGAATCTGTTAACGAGGAAGTTTTCATATAATACCACCACAATTTATGGGTACGTTACATACTCGCCAGTTTTGGGTCGCTTGCGCAGATTGAGCAGAATGAAATCAACCGAATCATCGCCAACGTTTTCGATTAGTGCCTCCTTGGCAAACTGGCGACCCTTGGACAAGGATAGATCCGCTGGCACTGTGACATTCATCATGGCCTTGATTATGCCGCCCATTTCTTCGATAGTTCGAGGAGTGTCTACCGGCGATATATCCACAACAATCAAGCGTTCACATAATTGCGGCTACAAACGAAAAAATGTTTGCAGTTAAATGTCTGAGTTATTTCCCAATGGCGGTTAAATGTTACATGAGTTAGGGCAAAGTGCATTGCGGCACGTCCGCCCATACTGTGGCCCATTATGCTGGCCTTGGGCAAGGACTTGGCCTGCATAAAGGCCAATTGATCCGCTGTCATGCCAAACGAGTCGTGTGTGTTTGTGTGAGGACTATCGCCATGATTACGCAAATCAACCGTATAGACCTGAAATGTTTAGTTGGTTAAGTGGATGCAGCAAGAAGAGAAGGAGGATGCACTTGCTTACGCGTCGATTGGTCTGTTTGGCCAAGACTCTGCTAACGCTGCGCCAGTTTTGCTTCGATCCAAAAAGGCCGTGCATTGTGATAAGCGGCGAACGGTTAGCGTCGGGTGTGGGCCCATCAAATTGTTCGTGGGCCATGGCAATGGCAGGAACATCCGTTGCATATTTACGTTGCTGCAAGGCCGCACAGCCAAGGCATTGGGCAGGTGTTGTAGAATATGTGTTGATCAGGCATTTGACATTGCGTTTGGTTGCGTGAAACGCTTGAAGACAACGTAACGTTCCGCCTAACAGCTGCATTGCGCTAGAGTTGCAAAACACTTATCGACTTATCGATGGTGCGTGCTGATACATTTTTACGGCACGGCCGATAGTGGTTTTAAAAAATATATTCAGACTTGTTTCAATTTTGTGAGTTATGTTTCGTTAATGAAATGTTTAATAAAAAAAACAAAAAAACACGTGACTAGTATGTGAACTGACGTTATATATTTGATCAGGTTGAGAGTGCAACTAGTGCCGTCGATAGTTAGATGATTGGTTAAGCCGTCGTAAACGCGACAATGGTACAATTGGTATCAGCTCTAGAAAATGGCGCTCACCTCTAATATTTTCTGCAGTTGCGGCGGCTTCCTGAGTGACAAAAGGTTTTTTGCTACAAAAATTGCAAGAAAGCCCATTAAACTAAACTAAAAACACAATAAGGATCAGGTAAAACTACCAAATAAGCGGTAATACAATTGTAAAGGCCAACTGCGGACTTAACAGCAACTAAAAAGCAATACAAAATCTGTGGGCCACGCAGGGAAAGCAAAGAGAGAATTTGACAAACGCAAGACGTTTTACGGCGGCACTCACAAACACAACCACACACACACACAACACACACGCATACAACTTAATCGCGAAGAGGCGGAGCCTGCTGATAGAATTTGTGTTTGTGTTAAGCGTCGGCAACGGTTGTGAAGAGGAGAGTGGGAGTTATAGACAAGGAGAGAACGTGGGACGCGCCTGCAGCTGCGGCAACTGGATTTTAGGTGAGCAACAACGATAAACTGCACATTGCAATATATAATACTACAACCAACCATTGATATATATATATTTTCAAGTATTCTATTTTTCCCCTCCAACACTACGTAAGTGCAAAAAAAAAGTGGTTTACACAAAACGTAACAAAAAAAAAAAAAAATCAAAAATAACAAAACGTATCAAAAAGACAAAAATGTAAAGCTTTAAAATCGTATTAGACTCTGTGCAAAAACAAAAAAAAAGTTGAAAGTTGTGCTTGAAAGGCAGAAAGCTTCGTCTCTCGTCTCTCTGTCTGTCTTTCGTTTGTTGAGAGTATAAAAAATAACACACGATTCAGTTACAAATTGTTTAAGATGTTTAAACAACAACAACAACAACTTTGTCGGTCGTGAAAAGTGCGAAAAAGTACAAAAGAAAATAATCAAAAAAAAAAATATATATATATAAAATATGTCGATAACATATACAAATAAAACCCGTGTGTGTATTATATATAAGTAACATATATATATATATATATACACACGTGCGTGTGTGTGTGTGTGCGTATGTGGTTGTGTGTGTTTTGTGTCTTGTATTCATTTGTAGTCCTGGAGAGAGAGCCTTAGCAAACATAGTTTCAGATCCGTTGTAATTGTTGTAATTCTCTTTCTCTGTTTGCCAATTTTCGCGTTACCAATTTACCGATACTATCGAGTTTAAATTAAACAACAACAACAACAAAACAATCGACAAAAACACACACACATAATAACAATCAATAAATAAAAAATAAACCTTAATAAAAATTTACAATAATGAAGGTAAGAATTCAACAAAGTGAACAGAAAATTTAACGTACAAAAACTTTTCTTTACCCCTTTAAAAAAAAAAAAAAAATACATAAAAAAAAATACAAAAAATACAAATTAAAGATGTTAAAGAAATAATGCACAAAAAATGTTAAAACAATGTTCCAAAAAATATATATAAAATGTATCTTGATTTTTTTGTTAAGTTTTAAGTAAGTATTTTACACCCTGAATTGGTTTCAATAGCGATTTTTATTTCAAAACTTATGGAGAGAGACTTTATTTCAATATTCCAAACCTTTGACATCGGGAAAGTTGATTAGATATGTTAAATTTTGAGTTTATTTCATTATTTAAAAAGGTTAAAACAAACTGTGTCTGTTTTCTGGCATTCATCTCTCTCTATCTGCCTCTCTCTCTCTATCTCTCTATGTCTCTCTCCGTCGCTGTCTCTGTCCTTTTCGATTAAGGATCAGCGTTGTACAAGTGTTAATTCGGATATGCCGAATGTAATTTGTTTTCCATAAGTAAAACCAATACAAAGATTTCTTATATACATATATATTCCTGCATATGATCCATTACTAATCGTTTGAAATCTCCCGCAGAAAATCAAGGCGAGCGGGAGGAGCATTCATAACGCTTGGGCGTTGGAAGCATGGAGTCGGAGGATTCGCGCAGCACCGCCAGATCATCATCGGGATCGCCATCGGTTTCGCGTGAGACAACGCCCACAAAGGACACGCTTGGTGGTGGTGGTGGCGGCGGTGGCGGCGGCGGCGATGAGGATGAAACGATGAAAAGTTCACAAGCGTCGGGTGGACGCAATTCGGCGGCCAGTTCCCGTTCGAGTCGCAGTGATCGCTCCAAGACAACAAAGAAGAAAAGCTCGAGCAGCAGCGACAGCAGCAGCAGCGGCGGTTCGAGTAGCAGCAGCAGCAGCAGCAGCTCCGATAGCAGCAGCTCAAGCGACGATGACGATGACGACTCCCGTAAACCAACATCTCCTCCAGCTCCGAATGCAGCCGCAGCCGCAGCAGCAGCAGCAACGATAACAGCAACTGCTCCTGTTGTTGCTGCTAACGCTGTCAACGTGCAACATGTTGAAGCGAGCGTTTCGCCCAAGAAATCACAGCCTAGCCCGACGACGCCAAGTCGCAGCAATAGTTCAGAGCCAATGTACAATCAGTCAGCTGTCGATCTAAATATAAGTCACGAGGATCTGAGCGATGTGAGTGACATTGATATGGAAAAGCAGGCACAGACCAAGAGTTTTACCAACACCAACACCAACGCTAATGCCAACGCCAAAACAATTGTGATTGATGATGAGGAGGAGGACGACGATGAGGAGGGCGCCATTTCCGATGATTCGCTGCCAGCTGTACGTGATTCGCCGACCACCCAACTCAATGGCAAAATACGCAATGACAAACCGCAACAAACAACAGAAAACAACAACAAGGCCATCACAAGAGACTCAAAGGTAATATATATATAAGTTTTAGTATTCTTTCGTTCAACTAATTGGTTCGAATGTTTCGCTATAGGAATCTGGTGGCAGCAATGTTTTAATTGAACTGGTTAAGGCGGATGATGACGATGCGCTTGACTTTGAGGAAGAAGAGGGCGAATGTGCGGAAATCGCAAAATCTGAGGATCGAGAGGCAAGTGTTGATGCAACCGCAACATCATCATCAAATGGCAACGATGCAAACAAAAAGCGTTCAACATCGCCATCGACGTCGCCGACTAAAGCTAAGGTTATTGATGACGACAATGTCGTTGATCTCGATGCCGATGATGATGATGATCGGAATGGTGATGGCGAGGTGGTTGGCGGCGATGATGATGGTGCTGCTGAGGTGGCTGGTGGCAATGCTGCAGCTGTTGCTGCCGAAAGTGCCAAAAAGAAGAAAAATGAAGAGGAACTGGAGGAGGGCGAGGTGTCGGACGAGGATGAGAAACGACCCGAGGAAACCGAACCCAAGCCCGTCTGTCGCTTCTATACGCGCGGTCAGTGCACCTGGGGCATGAGCTGTCGCTTTCTGCATCCCGGCGTCACCGACAAAGGCAACTACACAATGTTCGAGAGTCTCGTCCGCTCGGTGCCCATGCAAGGCGGCGGCGGCGGCGGCGGTGGTGGTGGCGGCGGTGGCAATGGTGGCATTGCTGGTGTCGGCAGCTCATCCCGTGCACCCAGCGGCAGTGCCTACAACAGCCACATGTCGGGCGTCAATGCAGCCGGCGGTGATTATCATGACTATCGCAACGAGCGTCCAGCAGCGTTGCATCATCGTGCCGCTGCTGGTGGCTTGCATCATGGTGGTGGCATCTATGCGTCGGTCGCTGGTGGACATCATGATGCACGCGGCGGTTTGTTGATTAACGAGGTGCCCGTTGTCGTGGAGAATGCGTGGGAGCGTGGCTTGCGCACCGCCAAGGAGATGATGCGCAAGGCGAACAAGCGAAAGGAGCAGGATATGGACTTTGAGGATAAGAAAATGAATCTAACGCTCTCGCCCGATGAGCTCGAAAAGGATCCATACTATCTCAAGGAGCGCGCGAATTCGCCAAGCGTTACACGCGAATTGCCACCCTCCGTCAATCCCTCAATCAGTCATGGCAATCCGCGTGCCCTACTCCCAACCGTTTACTCAATGTATGATCGCTATCGCCCCTATATGGCACCGATGCCGTACGAGGATGTCGACGTTTATGGCCGGATGGCGCGTTATCGCGAATTGCCGCCACATCGTATGCCACAGTATGAGGATGATCGTCGCTTGCGACCGGCACGCGAGGTCATCGTCCAGCGTGTGGAGGCTGTGGCACGCGGCGACGAATGGAGTGATCCCTGGATGCGTTCCAAGTCGATTGGACGCGGCGCCTCCTACGAACGCGATGATCGACGTCGGCGCGATCGTCGCAGCTATAGCAGCAACTCATCCTATTCCAGCTCCAATAGCTCACAAAGCGATTCCAGTTCCGATACCTCGCGTTCCAGCAGCGCCTCGGTCCACAAGCGTCGCTACTCGCACAAACTAATGGCCGGCGGCGCGGCGTCGCGTCGTCATGCACCCGGACGTGTACGCTCTCCCAGCCAAATACCAAGACGTCCAAGACGTCCCTCAAGTAAGTCTAGTCAGCCTTTCCATTTACTTCTGTAACTTGGTGTGTTCAGTTTTTTTCTGTATCATTTTAGTTTGAAAACATTTTTCAATTGAGATACTTTGAACATTTTTCTTTTTGTTTCTTATAGAGGGCAGCACATCGCCCGGGTTTAAGCGTAACGCATTAGAAAAGCGTGCCGCCGTCGTCGTCGGTTCACACAACAGTCCCGCTCCGAAGCGTAAGAAAATGTCAACGCCAACACCGAAGAAGTTCGACAAGGTGCGTCGTCGTCGCAGCTCCAGTTCATCGGATTCAGGTAACATATATACAATATATGAAAATGAGACGAAGCCAAACTAAGCCACATTTTGTTAACGTAAAACGTTTTGCTTGTTCTTTTAGCGGATTCGTCGGACACTTCGTATTCGGATTCGGAATCGGGCTCTTCGTCATCGGACAGCTCGTCGGCTTCGCGTGCAACGCCACAGAAACGTGTGCGTGCCACAGACAAAGCTCTTAACGAGCGCAAATTAATCAAAAAACGTAAGTTTTCAATGCCATTCAAATATTCAAAGGTTCCCTTTCATAATTTGCTTCTTACAGCTGCTGAATCAGCGAAGAAGAGATCACCAATTTCCATTGAGATTAAGAAAACATCGAACATGGTGGGCGTGTCGGCATTGGCCTCGCCGCCCACCGTCCATTCGCCTAGCACCGACAAGGAGAAGGACAACATTGTCAAGGATAAGGATAATAAGGATAAGGAGAAGGACAAAGATAAGGACAAGGACAAGGATGGCAAGAAATCGCGACGCGAAGAGCTGCTCAAGCAATTGCGCGCCGTTGAGGATGCCATTGCAAAGAAACGCTCCAAATTGACCTGATTAAACACACATACATAAACAATTCATACACACACACACACCAACACACACACACGCGCGCACACGGCATCGCTTGCATATACACTCGGAAAAAGTTCCCACTACTCCAATTTGGCCAAGCAACGTCAAAGATTCAACTGTTTTGTTGTTACACGTTACGTTATACGTAACGTACGCATACAGAATTTTGCAATGAGTGCAACAACAACAGCAACAACAAAAGCAGCAGCAACAAAAACAAAACAGCAGCATCTGCATTAGCATTAAGTAATCAACACACACACACCACACACACACACACATATACATGTTTCATTTTCTTTCTATGTTATGTTTATGTAGTTTCGAGATCTTAAACGTGTACAAACATACATACATACGCATATCGCGATATTGTGACGATTTTTACGTTACACAAACACAATCAAAACAAAAGGCATATAGTTTTTAACAAGCTTTTGCAACAACACATTTGCTCACACACACACACACTCAAACACATCCACACCCCCTCACACAAATACAAATACAAACAAACTTAATGTACATCGAGAAAAACTATCTTCTTTTTTTTTTGCGCAAGACTCCTGCAGTTCGCGCCCAATCAGATTCTATAATGATTACCTTAATATTATAAATAAAAAGATTACTTTTTTAATTCAAACAATTGACGTTTTCTTTTCCAATACTTTTTCTTTAAATCAATATCGACGGTTAACAAACAAATACTATATGCAAAAGTTAAAAACACAGAATATTTATAATAAAAGTTAACAATTTGACATTAAAACTTTCCAAGTGTTTCTTTTATTCTATACCTTCTTTACCTTAGCTCTCCCTCCCTCTTCAACAAAGTAACAGAAGTTGCTGAGGAGTACCATTCAATCTTGTCAGAGAGCAAGAGAGAGCGTGAGAGACAATGCACACTCGCTTTCTTATTTGCATTCACCGTTACCTGTTGTCAAGCAACTCTGCCTATTCCAACAATTCGTTGCTGAATGCAGTCAGTGCAAAATATTTTCTCAGTTTGCCTTTGTTCCAATTGTGACGCCAAGAAAAAATCGTGAGTGTTGTGAAAATAGATTTTTAAGGTGAAATTAATTAATTTAAAAGATAAAAACACTTTCGCAGTGAGTATTAATAAAGTATTGTTTATGGAGTGCCAGTTCAAATGCGCATATATTGGTTTTTCTTTGTTCCGCGAGCAGATTGATTTATAATTTAATTTTCGCAATATAACGGTGAATAGCTAGCCGGCAGCGATGAGCACCATCTAGCGGCGATGGTCAAATACATTTAGCTAAATAGGCATCCTTAGCGCCATCTGTAGCTTAATAAGATAAACGATATTTAAGTGAGTTTTGTGTGTGGATTTATTATAAGAAAGCATCTTCGAAGCGCAAAACTAATAAAATTCGGATTTTGCTGTCTTATATTATTTGTTATATTTTTTAAGATGAAACCCTCAAACTCTTTTTTTATGAAAATGGCTTGAAATTGTTGAATTTTTCTACTATAATTTAATGCGACAGCTGCTCAAAATAACGGAACGTGTGTGTGTGTGTGTGTGTGCGTGCATGTAATACATTGTAATTTTACACCAGTGTATGTGTGTGTATGCAAAAAAACCTATTTATATGACGAATCACAGAAATTTGGCCTCATCAATGTTTGTTCTCGAATCACACAACTTTACTTAACTCGGCATTGCCCCAAACCCAATCCAACCAACCACCAAAACACCCCCAACCCCAACGCACCCACACACTTATACGGAAGGGCCATCACACGCACACACGCACACATGCACACACGAATGTTGCGTCAAACGACGCGACGTCAAAGTCCGATGCCATCGACACGTTCACAACAGCGCAACCGACTTCGACTCTGACTCCGGCTAAGACTTTGACTTTGACTATATTACATTACACACAATTTGTATATTTCTTTTCTTCGCAAGGGTTTTCATATTTTCTAATCAAGTTTGTAACTCTCTATGTATAATGAATCTGGATAGGGTTCGGTTAGGAATTATTATTAGAAGTTTAGTTGTTCTACATACAAGTCCTGCCTGGATATATGTAGTGAAGAACCCATAACAGATATAGGAATAATCCTAGTGAATAGTGCTAAATCAACGAACTTCTTTCGCACAGTCAAACAAAAGCTGAATGCTATGAATGGCTGAGTTAAGTCCAAGCAGCGTCGCCCTACAATCAAACATTCGATCAAAAGCTGAATACTGTGAGGGTATCCCAAATTCGTCGTTGCCTCACTTTGTTTACGTTTTTTGCCAAAAAAATATTTTGCAATTTCTTGTTCTTTACTCGTCATCGTCTCTCATTTTTTGCAATCACAGCCGCAAAGCTGTCAGAACACATTGTCATCATCAGCCGCCAGTCAGTCCAAACCACCACTCAATCCACACACACACACAAACACACATACGTACACCCACCCACCTGGTCACACAGGCCTGGCAGAAAATTTGTATACAACATACATGTGTCCGTAATCGAGAGCCGTATGGCAGGAGGGAGCCGGGCAAATAGTGTAATAAAGGACAGCTGAACAGTGCATACACCCCGCCATACACCCCCCCCCCCCCCATACAGCACCACCTTCCAGCTATATATATACCCGAAAGAAACCCCTTCTTGGCTGGATTAGCGAAATTCCGTTGGCAGATTTCTTTTTTTTTTACGCACTTGGACACCTTTTGGCGTAGAGAGAGACCAACCAAAAATCTACGAAGGGGGGGTGCGAAGAAGTGGTGGGGGGGGGGGGGTGTGCCCAACATGTGCGACAGCAAAAACAATCACGAACAGATTTATCGCATTCATATTCCAGCTTGATGCGATATGTGACCCAAAAAAAACCTACGAAGGGGGGAATGGGAGTTATGCGGTATGAAATAGGCGTGGCAAGCAGCGGTCGAGTTACTTTTAAAGAATCATGTGCGTATATGAACGATATGTATATGTATGTGTGTGTGTATTTGTGTGTGTGTGTTTGTGAAGACCGCAAAATGGGATTACATTACTCAAAGAAATGTATTTTGACAGAACTAATATTTTTACACAGATTACACGGAAGGGGTTTCGCCTGTCGCTGATGTCGGCCCACTGCCACTACCCCTCCCTCAACCCCCTTCCTCATTCATGCTGCGCCTCGTTTGTGGTCCAAATTTGTGGGTCGGAAGATTGCGGTTTCGGCCTTTAGCAGGCAGTTTGGCGAGTTTGCTAGGGGTGAGGAGGAGGGGAGGTTGCGACGTTGACTAACTATGCTGCCTTAAGCCTGGTGCTTGGTTGGTTAAATTGGGTGGCAACCCTACACAGCAAAAGCTTAAAGATGTTAGAGAGACAGAAAGAGACAGAAAGAGAGCGAATGATCTCAAAGCATATAGTATTATAGCTTGCAGCTCTTGAATGACCTCAGCTTGTGTTAATTCACTTTCAAAACAAACCTTATATATATATGGATAGGATCACGAAATACTTTAAGTATTGAAATATTTCCTGTTATTAAGCAGGTTTCAACACATTATTGAAGCTTTCCCTACGGCAATCAAATACTACAAGGTGTAAAGAATATTTGTTGATTATTCCAATAAGAATCGAAGCCTGACCAAAGCTGTCAAACCGTAAGCTGCAGTTTTAAAGCAATTGCAAACTAGTTTGTGCTGTATGTATAAAGCTGGTTGCTAAGCGAACAAAGCCTTGACCAAAGCTATAAGTTATGCTTATGCCGCCATTATCCCTTGAGTGTGTTAGTGTGTGTGTGTGTGTGTGTGTGTTTGAAACAGATCGAAATGGCAGCCAATTTTCGCGTCTTGACTTGATAAACGCGTTTAGCGAAAACGAACGAAAAAAAAACAAACCGAATGAAGGAACGGGTCTTGGGCTAGGGATTTGTTTGGAATTGGGCACAGCACGTGGGGGATTGACTTTTGCATTACAAGTACATACATACATATGTATACACATACACATGTGTATATATGTATTTGTGCGTCGTTCATAGTCAAGGCAACGATTTTGTCAGCCCACATAATATATATATATATATATATATATATATATATATATATTTTCTTTCATTTTCTTGTATTATTTGCATTTGCGACTGCGTGTGGTCCAATGTCCTTGTGCAGGACTTTTGTATACATATATATATATTTTGTGTGTGTGTTGAACAGCAAACTTTGCTTTGATGCAATACATATGTATGTGTGTGTGTGTGTGTATGTTGCAAACGACAAGAACAGCAATAACATGCTACACATGGCCAAAAAAAAAAAAAACAACGAAAACGGACCAAAAGGATGTCCTCGCTTGCGGCTCGACCCTCACGTACGGAACTTTTTGCCATAACAACAACTGTGGCCATTACGTTGTTGCCACACACACACACACACACATACATATGTATGGTTGTCCTGTTGGTCCTTTCTGTTACCTTTGCAGCAAGAACCAGACCAACTTTTAGTCCGAATACCGAGGAGCATACACACACACACACACTCACACACACACACGCAAGAAGCCAACCTAACCCAACCACCACTTATAGTAGCAACAACCAACCACCCCCCGTCCGCCCACCCGCCATTTGCCATCAAAAGGCTTTCAATGGCAGACGCAGACGTTTTCCCAACGACATCGCAAAATACATTTGTCCAATAGTCCAAATGGCTCTTGCATGTCCGTGCATGGTCCCTGGACTCCTGGCCCCTGGCCCGTTGTTGTTGTTGTTGCTGTTGCTGTTAGGACGGACAGCAATGGCGTTGCTCGTATTTGTGTTTGGTTTCTATTGCTGTCCAAAATCCCACACCACCCCCCCTCGCACTAACCTCTCGCTGTTGCCCTTAGTGGGCGTTTTTTTTTCGGGGTGGCTTTTTTTATTTCGCCATTATTGTAACAATTTTGATCAATGGCCCTATTTGGTGCGCTGTCCGTTTTCAGTTTTCCGTTCTCAATACCCAAATACCCAATAATACCCAATACCCAAATACCCAATACCCAATGCTAAACATAGCCTCTGGTCCGACCTCTCATATTCATTCGCATGTTTTTGAGCTTCATGCTTTTTTCTTTGCTTTCTTTCTTGGGTTTCGTGCTTTGTCCTTTTTATACCCTGAACCCATTAAAAATGTGCCAAAAGGGTATAATGGTTTTGTTAACAAGCATGTAACAGGCAGAAGGAAGCATCTCCGATACCATAAAGTATATCTGTATTCTCGATAAACATCAACAGCCGAGTCGATCAATGATATTATAAGAGCTAAAGTCTCTAGATTTGGATGATAAGCTTGCCTAGTCCCTATGGAGTTTGTTCGATAACTTTCCCCGTTTCCGATATACATATGAAATCGATAACAGCCAAATCTTGAGTTTGGCAAAATTTGAGAAGGTGTTTGAAATATTACAAGAAATAATGACAATCTGTAAGATTTGTATTGAAATTGGTTGAGAAACATCGGAGATATAGGAACTGTGAAGTTAAGTCAAGTTTGCAGTATATACTTGCGTATAAGGCTAAGTTTAGGGTTCATCTAGTCGGGATTCCCACACTAGAACCTTCTAACTTGTTTTTCGTTTTGTTACTTGCCTCTAAGATTTATTCCCTAGTTAAGCTATAGTAACATTATAGGTCTGATTTAGACAGTTTTTTTTGGGTTTAAATCTTTTTTTCAGAGAAACGAATTTGAGAAGAGCTTAAAATCATTTGGAAAACTCTAAATCTAGTTCGAAATCGAATCGTTATTTTAATTAGTTAGGGTATTTGGATAGTCGCGCATAATCGCACACTAACAAAATCTTATTTGTTTTCTTTATACACAAATATATATGTATATATATATATATATATATATACATAAAGATATATTTTTTTTTGTGTCCATGTTTATTTTTGTATTTATTTTTGCCGCGTTTGCTGCTTTTTGCTGCTCGACGCGTGACTGTTATTATTTGTGCTTTGGCCTTATGACCACACACACACATACACCCCAACCACCTTCCCCACCCCACCCCATCCCCTTCTGTTGGGCTAGAACCCGCACATATGTGCGACCACAGGGCATGACAACATTTTGGGCTAATCGAAGTTAACCCTTGGCTGGCTTTGCCAATTTTTTATGCATGGATCCCATTTGCCATTCAATTCGATTCGATTCGAATCCTTCCTTTGCTGCTGTACGTTTTAGTTGTTGTTGTTGTTGTTGTTTTTGTCGTTCCCGTTTGGTGTTGTCCATTAAATTTACGACACAAAACGCAGTCGGGCAAACAAGCAAGCAAACAAACAAACAAACAAATCGACGCATAGACAAACAAACAAACAAACATTTTTATAAAGTCGCCGACGAGGCAAGAAGACGACGCCAATGAGGCAGCCACACCGCCCACCCCCTCCTTTGGAGATGTGTTGGTGGTGGGGGAAGGAGGGGGGGGCTGTGTACTGAGACACATGTTTGCGGACATTTATGCAAAATTCTTCAATGTGGCTTTTGCCGCCTTTGAAATGCGAAATGTGAATTCGCAATCGGAATGGGCAACGGAAAATAGAACGAAGGGAAAGGGGAAATCTTAAGTTTCGAATTGGATTTGAAATTTTTGGTATTGAGGTTGAACTTTTGTGGTTGAGAGTTCGATTTTTGGACCTTCTGGACCTCACACATGTGTGTGTGTGTGTGAGTGTGTGTGCATGGTTTGGTGGCTTGTCACTGGAATATAGCTAAAAGAAGGTTGTCAAGTGTTGGATACGTGTTAAGGTTTGTACTAAAAACTATGCTCAACAGATCAAACATTAAAATATATATGTTAAATTTACCTGATTTAATTAAAAACCATTAAAATAAAGCTTGTTAAAGTGTATTCAATATGGCTGGAAAGTACTTTTAATAATGTAGAAAAGTTTGTCTTCTTTTCGGTTCAACATCAAAGATTTATCTATGAAGCCAAACTATTTATGAAAAGTAACTTACAATAAGTTTAATATTAACAAAGCTACACGAATATATATCGTATATTTGAGAGCCCTTTCGTAAATCAACTGTCACCTGATAGTTGGTTTTTATTTTGCTTCGATTTGATTACTCAATTGCAAGTTATGCAACCAGCATATGTTCGTGTTGCAACCAACTGTCAACTAGGATCAAAATCAGTAGCACCAGAAAGCAGATGTTCCCATTTAGCATAGCCAGCATAATGCGATAGGTACACAAAGGTACACACAACACACACACACACATACATATATGTATGTATAATATTACCGAACTTTTGCGAACAAGGTGCAAATTAAATGAATTCAAATGCCAAACTGTGGTCGACACAGATACGTGTGTGTGTGTGAGGGAAAAGAGAGCGTATGAGCGAGAGTGAGAGAGGTGCAAAACGGGGCAAAGAGGGAGAGAGCATTCGCTAGAGAGGTTTGCATATATATAGATATATTTTGGTTAGGGAAAACACGCAGATGTCCTTAAAAGCGAATAGTTTAGTTTTTTGTATACCCCGCTAAAATAAGTGTATATCGAAGTTGTTTAACTGTGTGTGTAACTGCCAGAGGTAAATATTTCCAGCCCCATCGATATCTATAAAGTCATTGGCAGATCAGGTTTGTTTCATATTATCGATAACTATTTCGGGTTTCGATATACACATGTTATCGATAACTATTTATGTTTTCGATATACACATGTTATCGATAACAATTAAATATTGAATATGATTAAAATTAACTAAAGCACGAAGTAGCAAGCTCGAATTATTCATATGTTGATCAAGTTTGTTTAAAATTATCGATAACTTTTCTTCTTCAATGATACACACATGCTATCGATAGCATCTCAGATCGTTTTTGACTCGAAATGATGCCCAAAGCGACGAACTTCTAAGAACAGAAAATGAGGGCAAATATGCTTGTTTTTAATTCGATTGTAAGATTCGATAAAGTTTCGCTAATATTAAAAAATCGGTTGCAGTAGGAAGTTAAGGTATTTCCTGCATTAAAATAAACTGTAGAGCTTAGGGTATCTTTTAGTCGACTTTAAGCTTGCTTTTTTTATTTCACACATACGCACACACACACACACACACAAATACTTACACTATGTAGGCCTCGGCAGAGTCCTGTTCTGTCTACGTTTTATTTTCGAATTAAATATATGAAACCAAATTTTGTAAACGCTCGCGATCTCATATATGACCAAACGGGACATGCAAGCTACAAAGGACCAACAACAACAACAATGTGTATTTCTATGTCTATGTGTGTGCATGTGTGTGTGTGTGTGTGTGTGTGTGAGTGCCGCCAGATTGCCGCAAGGTACAACATAGAATAATAAAAAAAAGTGCACGCAAAATCAACGCCGCACATCGTTTTATCTATCTCTCTCTGTCTTTCTCTCTCTCTCTCTTTCTGTTTTTGCCCTTTGCTCTCCTCTCGTTGCTGGCGTGTGTCCTGTGCGCGTCCTGTGCGTAAAGTTGCTTCTTTTTTTTCAATTTAAAATTTTGTTTTTGCATATCACATGCCACAGCAGCAGCAGCATGGCAGAGAGAGAGGTAGCAAAAGGGGTAGCAGGCGACGAGGGGGTTGGAATCATCATTTGAATAATTCGACATTTGCGGCCTGCATGGGCCAGGAAGCGACCAACAGTTCCCCCTCCTCTCCCGACTCGCCTCTTTCATCCTCATCCTGTTTTTTCGTCATTCAACCTTTACCCACCTTTTTCCACCTATCTCTCAGCTTTCCACGCGCCAGCCGCGCATCGAATGACGAAAAAATTTCGTAATAAATAAATAATCCTTTTCCGTATGGAAAAACTATGCCAAAAACACACACACTCACACACATACACATGTGTGTGTGTGCTGTGGAAAATTTGCTCACAATTTGAAATTATGCCATGCAAAAAAGCAAAAAAGGAGGCCATGCAAATGCAAAAGCCCGCATGTGTGTGTGTGTTATAGAGGGAGAGAGGCAGAGGTAGAGAGAGGTGGGGTGGGGTGGTGTGGAGTGTATAAGCTGTAGCCGGATTTTGTAACATCAAAGCAACACCTGGCCAACATTGAACACAGGGCCCAAAATCGAAACGCAATCGAAATCGATTGATTTCATACTTTCTACTTTAAACGACATCAAAATTTTAATATTCAAGCGAAAGCAAAGTGAATATTTTGTAAGCCTATTTGCCCGAGCTCTTAGGGAGTTTTAAAGATATTCTTTGCGATTTTTCCATTAAAGAAGTCTTTGGTATATCGACTTTGATTAAGGTTCACACAAACAATGCTTAAAATTATTCAAAATGCTTTAAACATTGTCGTATGTTTTCGCTCAGTGTAATGTGCATTCAGACATTGACACTGCCATCATTCAATTCCATTTTTAAAATAGAAAATTTTCAATTTTTGAAGCAACCCCCGGGAAAATGGATAATTTGCCTGTTGGACAAAAATTTGCAGGACACAATTTTTTGTTTAATTTTTGTGTTCAACTGCAGCAGCCGCAGATTCTACCCCCTAAGCCTCTTAACCCTTCCAGTACTACTTTGTTCTTATGCAGTTTTTCCTTTTTTTTTTTATATTCGGATTTTGTATTTTTGCGAATGCACAAATCTATAAATCTATGGAAATCCTTTGCGTACAGGCAAAAATGCACTCAGCTGTGCTATATCCTAGCCTTATCCGATTTGATACGATTCGATACGATTCGATTCGAGTTTGAGTTCGATTTCGACTCAACCCATTAACCACTTGACTAATTGCTTCGGGTCGAACATGCTATTGAGGCAAAAACTTGCACCTTTTGACCCAAAAACGAGAGAGAGAGTTCTCGGGTTGACAGCTCAACAATGAGAGATCATATGGATAATTGTGAAATCTGTGCTATTTGGCGCCTTATCGCATTACACGGCGACTCAAGGGACATTCACAACACAATAATTGTCCGAGCAGCATCCTTTTGTGTTGCCCTAATTCGACTCCTGGCTTCACACCTTAAACAACAACAACAACAGGCAGCACCGCAAAAGTTTTGCCAGCATCCGCAACAACAACAACAACAACTGAAACAACAGGAACTACAACAAACATCCTCATTTTCACACGCACTTTGAACCTTTCGCTGGCGCATCCGCATCAGCTACAGCTTCTGGCAGCATCCCCTAAAAAATAAGGCATTCCCCTAACCTAAGCATGATCTAATGCGTTGGAATCGTTCGTGTTCGTGTTCGTTTCGGTTCGGTGTTTTGGTGTAAAAAACTCGATTTTCGAAAGAGAAAAGTGCCAAACATGATGCCATATAATACCATATAATATCATCAAATCTAATAATACACATAATTGCTTTGAGCCAGGCCACGCAGCATCATCACTCAATTGCCTCACAAAAGTCAAGGACCCTTGAAATGATCTCAACAACAACCACAATGCACCAAAAAAAAGGGATTCATTTTCACTGTGTTGCGTTTTTTTTTGTTTTTTTCATTTATTATTTCTCCCATTTTCGACGTTGTTTTTTTGTCCTTTTTTTTTTTTGGGTGTTTTGTTGCTTATAAATTGCCGCTAAATGGCTTGTTGCCGGCGAAGTAGGTATGGGGTATGTTGGGGAGAGGGAGGGAGAGGACCTTGTCATTGGTTTGTTTAGGGTTTGATGTGTCAATATTTGACAGATCAAATTGATATTTATACTTTAATGCTTGTGTATGTGTGTGTGTGTTGTGTCAGGGTCTAATCAAAAGTTGACTAATTGCCTGATTAATGGCAATGGATAGATACATAGATATAATACACATAGAGATGACTATCTGATGGCGGTCATTTGATCTGTCTGTGTGGTGTGTGGATTCTCGGGTTTTTCGGGCGTGGGTCAGTGAAAGGTCAATGAGTGCAGATAAGGGTCAACATTGAATCTTAGTTTAGTATTGATTTCACGTAGATCAATAATAACAAGAGTTTGTGGTAGAAATTTTCTCTTTGACTATTTTTAGATCAAAGTAAATTTCTTGAAATTGAAGCTTAACTAAAATAAATTAAGTTTAATATTATTTTTTGGACCGAAGTAAATTTCTTGAAATTGAAGCTAAACTAAAATAAATTATGTTTAATATTTTAATATTTTGATACTTTTTCTAAATTTTTTTTTGGCAATTTAACCATACTTGTTTTAAGTATCAATTTTTCTTGTATTTAAATAAGTTCTTCAGGAATCTTATACTTTGAGTACTTTGCTAACTTACCTTCATTAAGGCACTTAATCTGAGTACAGTGAACGCTTGATAACGTTAACTACAAAGTTATTCATACAACTTCAATAAGTTTAAAATAGAAAGAAAAGAAATAAGAAACAAGAAAAAAAAATTGTTAAGAGCCGAAACATTTTTATTTTCTTCATATTGTCTTGATTAAGTTAATGATTTCTTGCAGGAAAAAAGTCTCGTTTATTCTTGCAACCAATATTATCATACCATCGATCAGTTGAACTCAATAAACTATTTGCCTAATATAACATAATCTTAAAGCATCGGAAGTTTTTGCTTTATGCAACGCCTTGGGTAAGCATTTTTAGTTTTCCGATTGACAGCTGTGAAGCAGGGGTCGTTAGGATGAGGCCTTCTTAGGGTGCCTTAGATAGACATTTTTGTCGCATATGCCCCTCGCCGAGATGGGATGACGCCTTAGTTTCGCGGTTCCATAAGCGTCACCCTCTGTCTGCGTCTTGTTCTTTTCGCTGCGGCTCAGGAAGACGGCGCCCTGCAACTGTTTCCTTTTTTTTCTTTCCTTTGCTCCGATATTCGATTTTGGGTCTGTGCCATTGTGCGCCTGAACGGTACCTAATCATTATAAATTATGTGGCACAGTCTCAGCATCATCCTTATGCCCAAGGGCCTTCAAATCGTCTATGAAGGGGTTAAACTTTCTCACGATCTATAAAAATACATAGAGACAGTGAGAGAGAGAAAAATAGAAAACCATAAAAAAAACCTATAGATGAATAAGGGAAAACGCCAAAGTCTTTGGCAGTAATTCATTTATGTTACCCTTTCTTTTTCGTTTTGCTTCCTTTCAATTCTCTCTATCTTGGGTTGTAACGGGTTTTCTTCTTGCTTGTTTTCCTTTTTCCCGAAACGATCGATGGTTCGACAGCTCGACAGTTCGATAGGGAAAAGTGTTTTCTTGGGCGCGTCAGTTGGATAACTGATTAAACTTAATTGTTTGTCATGACAGTAAGGATGCTTAAGGGTGATGCAAGAATTGCTGCTTGAGAGTTTCATAATATTTGCAAGAAAAGGGGTTCACCATACTGGACAGATCTTCATCCTTGCTGTGAGAAAGTTCAACATTGGGCAGCTGTGCAAATGTTGCAGACGCTGCTGCACGTTGCATGTCCATTTGCAAAGTCTTCAATGTGGCAATAAGGAATTTTAATAAGCCTTGTTTACATTTTTGCATGTGGAATGTAAATTAAAAAAACAGAGGAAATGCAATAGGCAAAATGTTCATAATTTCATTTCCATCGCCAAAGTAAAAATATTGTTTGAAAAAATGCTAAGAAATATGAAAACAGCAGAGGAAATGCAATAGAGCCAGACCAGAGTCCATGTTAAGTGGATAACATTTGCGAGTAAAGGCAAAAAACAGCAAAAGCAACATTAACAACAACAACAGCAACAACGAAAAAGCGTCAGGAGCTGGTGATGAAGTTGCTGCGGAAATTCGTTATTGTGTTACCACAGGCGATGTGTCTGTGTCCCAATGTTATGTTGCCAGTGCCAATGCCAGTGCCAGTGCCATAGCCAGTGACGGGGTAACGGTGACGTTGCGCCAACATCCTAATCCCCATCCTCTGGCCATCTCATCTGTAGCCAACAGTCTGTCCAATAACAATAACAACAACAACAAAGGCAATAGAAATAGCAAACCAGAAACTACGCACAGTGGACACAAATCACACAAACATACATCGAACATCGGTCCACTACGATAATACTTAAATATCAAAGTGTATTCCAGATTCAAGTACAACTTTCTTAAAATGAGTATAGATTACGTTAATAAAGTATTAATTGTCTTTGAATAAGGGTAAAGAACAGTATATCAAGTAAAAATCATCTTGAATGCTAATTGACATACTTAACTTCAGAAAAAGCGTTTGCTCAGTAAGAAATAAAATGTTAATAGTGTAGTTTTTGGTACGACCTTTTCGCTCTTTGTAGAGTTCGTTATAATTGATTTACACGAGAAAGAGCGAAATCTAGCATAAGAAATAGAAGCACAAGCAACAACTATAAGTTAATCGATAAATATCGATTGAAGTTTTATATATCAAACACTTTCAATATGGCTTGAGTCATATTTCAAATTTCAGCTTTAAGCCTTCTTATTCGCTGTCAGATAGTTATTTAATACGATAATACCTTTTTAAATGCTATCGATGAACTCATATCGATAGCCATCCTTCATTACATATCGAATACTATATTAATCAATAATATTTCAAAGCAACTTCGACAGTTGTTTTAATTTTTCAATGTTCGTCCCACTGTGTAGCATCGACAAGGACAACGACAACGACAACGATAACGTTGACGGCAGGGAGTAGAACAGCATCGCACGGCGCCGGCCACCTTTTTGCCACAAATAAGAAGTAGCGACCTTTTGCATGCACGACGATATTTTAATATGCAAAATTTCAAATAGTCCTCGCACACAAACACACACACACAAACACACACGCACATACACGTTGATTCTTTTGGTCATGTGTACGACGGACGACATTGGACGTTTGAGCAAAGTAGAGTGTATGTGTGTGTGTGTTTGTGTATGGTTGGATTGGGTTTGGGTTTAGGTTTGGGGTAGTGAAGATTGAATGGACGCCCGCTAGGCAGTCGTCGTGGCTGGTCGCGTGGGCGTATTTGGTCGCCAGAGTATCCAATTCAAAAATTTTGCAAACCAACCAAGCGGAATTGGCTAAAGGCAAGACGGAGATGAGAAGAAGAACAAGACGAAGAAGACGGTTTGAAGAAGCTTAAGAACCCGTCCAGTCGCTGAACATGGAGCTGGGGAGCATCAGGAGGCGGGGCTCTAGTTTCGCCTTTTTTTCATTTCCTTTTCCGTTGTCAGGCAGCGGCGGCGACCACCGAAGCGCATCAACAAGCAACAAGGCAACACACACACACAAACACACATCCTACACCTTCCTCACTCTCACATATGAGGATCTAAGTCGCAGAGAACAACAAGGGCGTACGCAAAACGACCCCGGGGGCCAAGACTAGTAACAGGAACGGTCGCTCGCCCGTTCGTTCGTTCGTTCGTTCGTCAGTCACTGCAGGTGGTACGACATCCGTTAGAACTGGAACTGGATCTGGGTTGTGATGCTGTGTGTGTGTACGTGTGTGCTTTGTGGGGGGCGGTGGGGGGGGGTTTTAACATTTGCATTAGGGCGACTTAGTATTTGCTAACCAAGACCCAAGACTCTTGAGACATTTCTCTTGACCAAAATCGTCCGATGTCCTCCGTTGTCCTGCCATTCAATCGATTCGTTCCCATCCCAACTCCCATCTATATGTCAGAGCAGTCAGTCAATCAGAACTGGCTGCTTTGCTGCCACATTTCCTGATTTACGCAGGTAACAACAACGACCTGACTCCATTTGTGGCTATGTTTGTATTGTTGTGGCCAGGACACACACACACACATACACACACATACACATTCGCAACATATATACTGTGTGTGTGTATGTGTGGGGTTGTTATGGATGGATGTCAGTGCATTAGGATGGCCTAAACGAAATCCCCTTTTCGGTAATAATGTGTTTGGCATTGGCAAAGTTATTGCGTGCTTGGTCAACAGAAATGATTGGATAGACCGACTATATAGCATGAGATAGAAATCGATTTGATTATACAGTACGGATGCTTACAAACTCAAAAGGGGTAGATTGAAAAATTGAATTGGACTTGTTAAGATTTTTTTATAAAAGAATTTAAGCTCCATGGAAATTTGTATTGGGTAACTAACGGATTTTAAATTATCGATAGTTTTAAGTGATTAAAATCGACAATATTCGTATTATTCAACAACATAAAAGTATAAAATAGCTGTAAAATATTTTTGTATAATTTTACATTAGATTATTCAAATTTATTTGCAATTAACTCTCGATAGTTTTATCAATCTGATTCCAACTCATAAGCATTGTGTTATTATATGTTTTAACCATTTAAAATCATATTCAAAGGTTGCTTGCAATTTTAAAAGCTTCAAATAAGTGCAGAATCTTTAAACTATTCATTTTGCCGCACAGTTGAAATAATGAAAGTTTTTTTTTTGGCGCAAAAACAAGAAGCATTAAGATAAGTTAACATGACCCTTTATTTTTTTGTTTTGTCTATTTAAAAAGAAAAAAACTTCTTCAACTTTATTTAGACTGACGAACAATTCTATGGAAACTTAGCAGCTTAACGCTTCGTTGGCTATTCAAGTTCTCTTTTTTTTTGTTTGTTTGGCTGGTTCTTTGATACACCATTTGCTATGCATTTAATTGGAGCTCACAACTGGCAAATCGATGCGCATTGTTCTTACCCTTCTTACCCGCCCCACATTGGTAGAACTAGAACCAGCCAGGTAAAGCAGCTAAAGCGTACATAATGGACTTCAATGCTGTAACTGAAGTTGTTTCTCTAACCGTAGAACAACAAAGGAAATCGCCAACTTGCATTTATCGCCACATGTTTAAAAAGGGGGGTGGTTGGGGAGAGCAGGGGAGGTTGGTTGGTTGGTTGGTTTGTTTAGCCTGACATGGCCAGACTTGGCTGCCAAGCGCTTGTCTTTGGGCTCAGCTTGACGCTGGCCGACTAAACCAGCCAGTTGGGGTTAGGGGATGGGATGGGAGGCAGAGGCAGAGGCACAAAACAATATGCGATGATATGATGCGTACACGATGCCTTGCATGTGTGTGTGTGTTTTTGGAGCGCGACCGACGCGCTTTCTTGTGTTGTGACAACATGCGACCAGGCAGAGCTCCATCCCCCACCCTTTCCCCCAACTGCTCCTCCTTCACACAAAAACAAAATACAAAAGAAAATACAAGCATCGCATATGTGTGCGTCGGGCTGTTAGGAGGGGGGTGGTAAGGTTGCAAGAATATTTAACAGGAAGAAACCAATAAAACCTAATGATATGAAAAAATGCAATTTTCTGAAATTCAACCAACACACACGCACACACACAAACACATACACACACATGAGAAAAAACATAACACAACAAACAGGCAAACTGAAAAAAAACTGAAAGTTGAATGTTTACACGAGCAACATTAGTAACAACAGCAACACCAAATGGCAACAGTAGAAAAATCAGCTAAATTCTAAGAAACATTATCATAGAAAGCAGTAACAGCATCAGTTAGTTAAGCAGCAACAGCAAACTGCAAAGTCTGAAACTTCTCACTGTAGATCAAAAATAACAAAAGCAGCAGCAGCAATTGACAGTTGAACTATTTAAAAACTTATAAATAGCTTAAACTCTTAGTCAAAAACATTTAAATATGCATTTATAGCAAGGTATCATTAAATTGCAACAATTGTAAGAGCAACATCAACAAAAGATCCAAGCAACATTTCACAGGAACTTGGATAAATAACCAAAAAGAGAAACAATATAAAGAATGTGAGCAACAGCAACTTAATAAGCTGCAATATCAGCAATACCTACAGGAACATCTAATTATATTGCAACCATACAGAATGTAAAAAAAGTGGCAAAAACATGTGTAAATGACAGCAGCAACAGTTGCTAATGTGTGAACTCGGCAATAGCTACTCAGGTGTGCAACAAACAACTAAACAATATATCTATGAATCTAATAAAAAACTAAGATATCTGATTCGTTAGCTGTTGCTGCTGCTTCATCGTGTAAACATTGTGTTGCGTTTGATTTTCCGCTTCAAAAAATCAGAAACATCAGAGACGTCTTGGCCAAAAGAAGATGATTATGATGATGATGATGATGATGATGTTGTTGTTGATGTTGATGTTGATGTGGATGATGATGATGATGGCCAAGTCTTTGGCGCTTCTTATGTTTTGCCTGTCTCAGTGACATGTTGTCCTCTGTTGTTGGGCTCCGCTGCTTTTGCTTCTACCTATGCTGAGTGATGTTGTTGTTGTGCTTGTTGTTGTTGTTCGTGCAAGTTGTCATATGTGAAGTTTTGCGCGTTGCTGAATTTTTATATTACGTACACAACAACAACCACAACAACAACAACAACAAAAACACAAAGTGTAAAGCAAATAAGTAGAAAACATTTTTATACCCTGATCCCATTAAAAATGGGAAAAAGGGGTATAATGAATTTGTGCAAAAGTATGTAACAGGCAGAAGGAAGCATCTCCGACCCCATAAAGTATATATATTGTTGATCAGCATCAACAGCCGAGTCGATATAGCCATGTCCGTCTGTCCGTCTGTCTGTCCGTCTGTCTGTCTGTCTGTCTGTCTGTGTGTATGTATGAACGCGTCGATCTCAGAGACTATAAGAGCTAGAGACTCCAGATTTCGAACTTAAGCTCGCCTAATCCCTAGGCAGTACAAGTTTGTTTTCGATTTTCGATAACTCTTCCCGTTTCCGATATACACATGGGATCGATAACAACAAAATCTTGAATTTGGAAAACTTTGAGATGCAATTTGAATTATAAAGCAAAATAATTATAATCTGTGAAAATTTTATTGAAATCGGATAATAAACACCGGAGATATGGGACATTGAAGTTTTGTATGCAGTATGCAGTATGCGCGTACACACACACACACATACTTGCAAGCACTGACTGTACGCGTAAAGTATAGGGATCAGGGTATCGTCTAGTCGGGATATCTCGACTAGAGCCTTCTTACTTGTTTTTCTTACAAACTTGGCTTCAAAAAGAAATCGACAAGGATAGCAATAGAACACAGAGTTAAAGAGAAGAAAAACGTAACGAAATGAAATGAAAGACAACAACAACAGCAACAACAACAACAACAACAACTACAACAACAACAACAACAATAATATATAAACATGGCACCCAACACTTGTTTCATGTCCGTCCTCAGACGCCTGCCTGGCAACGTCCATCCTGAGTTGGGGCCAGTGGGAGTTGGTTGTTTGGTTGTTGTTGTTGTCGTTGTCGGGTGGGGCATATTGGTTATGAGTTTGAAGATGACACGCCATCCCAGCCATCCGAGCCAGCCCAGTCAGCCGCTGCATCATATGACAATGTATTACCGCTAAACGGAGGGCGGACGTTGGTCGCCTTCTCTTTCCCTTTCGCTCTTTCTTTCTCTCTCTCTTTCTTTGTAACCCCAACCCGAACACAAACTCGAACAGGCGCAACGCATGTAAGCAATTTTGCAAAGTACTTAGTCAGCATCTTTTTAACCCCTTACCAAGTATCAAGCACAACACACACACACACACCACACCACACCCCGCCAAGCGCCTTTGATGGTGGCCGGTGGTAGCCGGGGTGACCGGGGTCCGTTTCGTCAGCATCGCCCACGCATGGCGCTGCACAGATACCGAAGGGTAACGCGTTATGTCCTGTCACTGGCTACACTCCGAACGATAAGCCAGGCGACACAGACCTACTACTACTACTCACACCCCCCCCCAACCACCCCCCAACCCCTTACAACAATCCCCCCAAACCCTTGCTTAGTGACTGTTTCTACACAAGTCGCCGCATAAATTTTTTAACATTGCGTTTCGGTTGACTTCGGTTTTAGCTTTTTTCCACAATTTTTTCGTTTTCGTTTTCCTTTTTCTCATCTTTTTTCTTACCCCCCCTCCCATTTTCTTAACACATATTAAGCCGCAAAAATATTGCCCGGGTATGTCGCAGTTGCGCGATGTTGGTCGCCATGCCAAAGAGTAAGAGTATATGAAAAATCAAAAATGTAGAGTTACAATTACTTTGACGACGATAAAATACGCTTACCAAGGACACAAATAATAGAAAATCCCAAACCTCAAACTTTATAAATGACAATTGTGCGATACGTTTATCTTAATCTAAGATGGTTCTTACGTGATATCAGATTATGTTCGATCTGAGAAGTTTCCTTTGTAAGCAACTGATTTTCCAGTATTTAAGATCTAAACTTTCCGTCCGATCAAACTCTGCCACCTTTTAATAGAGTACAATAACCAAAAATATAGTATCTAAGAGTAAAATTTGCAAAACATGCTCTAAAAATGAACGGGGGAATGTTCAAGAAACAAATAGAAAAGGCAACAAAAATCAAGAAGGCTCTAGTCGAGAAATCCAGACTTGACGATACCCTGAACCCTATACTTCAGTCAGGGTATGTATGTGTGTGTTTCTGCATACTTGACCTAAATTCACTGTTCCTATTTCTCCGGTGTTTCTCAACCAATTCTAACAAAAAAATTTCGCACATTGTCATTCTTTATTTAATGTTTCAAACTTTTCCAATCTAGATTTTGTTGTTATCGATTAAATGTGTATGTCGGAAACGGGAAAATGTATCGTTATTCTAATTTGAAACAAACTTGTACTGCCTATGGATTGGGCGATCTTATGTTCCAAGTCAAGAGTCCCTAGCTCTTATAGTCAAGATCTAGAATATATATAGTTTATGGGGTCGGATATGTTTTCTTCTGCCTGTTACATACTTTTGCACAATACCATTATACCCTTTTTACACATTTCCAATAGGTTGAGGGTATAAAAAATGGCACTGGCCTTCTAATTCACTCGATAGCCATTCATTGGAAATTCTTGATTGATGCTCTGCCCTTGTCTGCAGCGCTTTGATAAGCTGGCGCAGACTATGCGGACCGCATCATTTCGCCCCCTTGCCCCATCAACATCACATGCTTACCCAGCGCAGCAGCAGATTTTTTTTGATTTTTTTATTTTACAACTGCTGCTGCGTTGTCAGTTAGTTTTTCAATTTTTCATTTTACATATTTCAGGGATTAGATGACAACAACAACAACAACAAGAACAAGAACAATATCAGAAACAACAAGCAGGCAACTCGCTGCTACCAGTTGCAGGTTGTGTGGGGTTGAGCTGGGATAGGAAGGTTTTGGGGTTGGGGTTGTTATCGAAACTGCAATAAATATATTCATGTGACCCAGACTTACTGCGAGACTTTCACACTTTAAATACACTCGTTTTTGTTGGGTTTCTGTAAAAGAGCAGACGTTAGTTATGTTTGTTTTGAGGAAAGCTTAGGAGCTTTCATAAAGCGAGTGCGGAAAGTAGTAGAAATGTAAGAATCGAATCTTCATACATTGTTAATTTACTGATAATTCTCTGCAGTTTCTTTGGTTAAACTAATTCTCTTCGAGTTTTTTTTTTTACTTTTTTTTTAAGTTAGTAAAGCTATTTTCTATATTATCTCTTGTTACCAACATATCAACATTTGGTTACAAATTTATTATAGACGTCATTGCAATTGAAATTTTGGGCACACATATATCGGATTTGAAAATTGGACGCACTGTTTTATCGTTTGCCTTTGAGGCGCTCATCAATTTCTTGAAAATACTTAGCTGCCTTATTCAGCATCGAACGTTTTCTCAACTCGGTGGTCGAGGCATAAGCATTTCCATTGGACTTTATTTTCTTTTCTTTGGTTGTCTTTGCCTTTTTAAGCTTTTTAGTGCGCTTGGAAGTTGTGGGGGCGGAATCGAAATCGGTTTCCACCTTGAATGATACTTCGCTGACACGCGACTCGGGTAATAAAATTTTCGGACGTTGCATACTCTTTAGAAAATCTTGTTGACGATTCTGAATCTCCATAACCTTGTCCTCGATCATTTGATCTAGTTCCAGCTTGAACATTTGAAACTTCTGCTCGATCAGGCCGCTCACAGCATTATTGATTGCTTCAACTATCTCCTTGTCCGCCGGATGGAGCGGAACGTTTGTGTTGGCCGGTTCGTACGTTTTGGGCGGATCAAACGTCTTGGGCGGCTCGAGCATCTCGTGCGTCTCATGGCGCAGCCTCGATAATGCATCTTCGGTGATGAGTGCAAAGCGTAGCTTTGGGAAACGATTTGAGCGATTTGACGCCATCTCTTTACATATATCAATTATATTATGGAGTACAAAAAAATAACACTTCTAATTTTGAAAAATTAATTTTTCTGACTTTGACTGTATTCAGTCGAACAAAAATTAAACTGTGTTGAAAGCTCGCTAAGATCTGAATGTTCTAAACAACTGACCCAAACGAATTGTTTTTCATAGCTTACTCCGAACAATTGTCAAAAAAAAATAAACTAAACTAAAATAAACTGAAGCTCTCTGTTTTTTCGCTCTCTGTTTTCGCTCGTACTTTCTGATTGCCTTTGACTCGAGGACTTCCTTACGGGCCCATTGTTTTGGTGACATGTGACAGGCCGTACTTCCCAATATTGGCACGCAGCGCATTGTCCTCATTCTGAGAGCCGGGGACAGGGTAAAAACAATGCCATTTTATTGCGTGGGGTGAGACCAGATACAGGATGAGGTTGAAGAAACGGTTGCGGGAGCGGGAGCGGGTGCTGAAGTGGTGGAGGTTCTCTTCCAAATCATGTCCGGTGACAACTAACAAAAGCTCTTGGAGCGAGTCACGTTTTGTGCGCTCAATTAATAAAAACAAGAAGTGAAAGCAAATCCAACCACACCGAAAGTTGTACACACTACTAAGCTGAAATATATTCGATTAGAAATGGTAAGCAGTAGTTTATGTTTCTGTATGAAGTCGAAGAGATAACTTATGATTTGAGCTTAGATAAAAACAACATAAATCATATTAAATCTTCTTGTGCGCTTAAATGATAAGTCACCAAAAAAGTATAGTAATAACGTTAGGATAAGAACTACAGAAAAGCACAGATATATAATATTGAGATAAGCTTAAGGTAAAGATAACTTATCTTAAACTATAAAAAGAAGTTTAGTATCAAAGTTCAGAGTTCTTTACTCACCAATTACAAAAAGAAATAAAATCTTATTAATTTCCCAACAATTAAGACTTTATGCTCAAGCAAAGTTCACGACACAGTTGACATGTCCCTGATCTGAGCACTGATTTCAAGAATAAGTTAGATGGTCCTTGGGACTGACATGTTCACCTTGTTGTTATTTGGTCTCAACTTCAACATTTGCTTCCACTTTTGCTGCTAGTTTCTGGTTCTGATTCCAATACTGGTTGCCCTTTAAGAAGAACTTGCATTTTCATTTCGTTTGCGAACGGTGACATTTTTAGGGTTATTGTTCGCGATCTCTGGGTCGTTCTCGGTCCTCCCGTCTTTTGATGACTTGTCACAGGCACTTCAGGAAGCCGGCCGACTTCAGCGATCTCAACGCAAGACGACGATGAGACCTACTAAAGCGAAACCTCATCGACCCATGCGCAACCCCAAAGAACCCAAATGTGAAATGAAATAATAAAAAAAAAAAACTACAACAAAACTGAAATAATGAAAAATGATAATTTCCATTGACGCAATTATTAACGTTGTGTGTGTGTGTGGTGTGTGTGTGTATGCGACTGTGTTGTTGCTTTACCTGGGCAGGGGATACAGAAATTTGTATTGGGATCGGCATATGCATTGCGTTTTCGGGATTAACTCGATTTACGAAAGGGTTACGCATGCATTCACCGAACGTTCCAATAACAAAATATATGCCAAAGTGTTTAATGTGCAATACCCGTTCCCATTTCCATTTCCATTCCCAAAAAAAAATGTTTAAAGGGACAACCAGGTAGTCATCTTCTCACTCTCTCGCTCTCTCTCTCTCTCTCTGTCTCATTGCACTGGTTGGGAATATATATGTACATATGTGAATAATGCGCAATGAGCGAGCACAAAAGCCGAACTCCTTTGCTTGCCTAATTCACGACGTCGATGTCGAGAGGGGGTAGCGCCGAAGTGCTTACAAATTACGCTAAAAGTGAATTAACCCTGAGCCGCCAACCGAACTCAACTCAACTCATCCCGAATCGTAGGCAAATGTGTAGCGTCACGATCACGACACGACACGACACAGAGCCGAAAAACCCAAAAGTCCTTAAGCGCATAGATCGAACGTCTGTCGGCCCAACGGGTTGTGCTCTCAATCTCAAAATTCATTTCGCACTCGTCAATTATCAGTCGCATTCGCTGCATCTACTCGCTGCCTTATCAATCGGTCCGATCACTTAAAAATATGCGCTTTTCACAGCCGATATATGAACAGCAGCTACGACGACAATCCGATCGGACGCGATCCGATCAAGTCAAGTGGCCGCCACAAAGTGCCATCAATTAGCCAATTCCCTATTGTTAGCGCTTCCGTTTTTACATTGTGCTTTTCGCTGTAGATCAGCTCTTGAGATATCAAGCCTACAAGGGGTTCTTATCAAATCACACACAGAATGCGTAAAATCTAAACACGGTTCGGTGATCAAGTAAATTGAAGTATTTTATACGATTAATAGTGGAACATCATATTATTTAAGCGAGGTTTATTTGTAGTGCTCATCTTTCGTTTAAAGTTTCTGTTGCTAATGAACTATTAGGAAAGAAACCTTATCAATTGCCATATTGTTTCCCATTGAAGCGAGTTTCTTATTTGTTAGCTTTTTCAAGGTGATTCGACAACTCGAAACCCCTTTTGGGGCAGGGCACATACTACAAGCTGATTAAGAGGCAATTTATACAGTACCCAATTGGCAGTGTTGGGGGGGTGGCGAGCAAGAGCTGGGCTAAGAAATACAGCTGTTAAAACTTGCTGTCAAAGGCCATTCTTAGGAAATTCAATTGTATTTCTTTTGGTCGGGGGGGTTTATTTGTTTAATAATATGGCATGGAATGTGTGTTTTGTCTATTCTATTTATTTCTGTTTGATATAACAGAGCGCAACATTTATAAATGTAATTGTATAAATGGGCTGCTTATGCCAATAGTCGATGCCCAAAATAAAAGGGGGTTTTGTGTGTGTGTGTGTGGTGTGGTGTGGGTTGTTGTCTCGTTGAGGTTAAGACCGATACATGGTTCGTGTGCCCATAGGGTTGAAGTAATGGCCGCTGTCCGTTGTTGTTAGCCATTAGGGGTGGACTACGGGACTTCAGATACGGATTCGACTACGGATTCAATTCGAATCGCAATAAAAAACATATAAATATATATATATATATATATATATGTGTATGCCCATTGTGGCTGTGTGAAAGCGAGACAAACTTCAAAATGTGTTTGTGTGTTTGTATGTACAATTTGAAAAGCACTTCAACCCACTCCCACTAGCAACAGCACCACCACTAGTACCATTCTCCGTATTGTCGCGAGTCCAGCGGCAGCCACTTCAGTACCTTCAGTGCCGTCCATCACCAACACTAACGAGCTCGGGACTCAATGGCACAATCGAGCAGTCGAGCACGGTGGTGAGGGTGGTTAGCTGGCCATTCACTCTACCCCGCTCTCTCTCTCTCTTCTGCTCCTGCTCCTGCTCCTGTTCCTGTGCTGTCCTGTCCGATTCTCGCTCCAACAAAAGGGTCAATATGTACAACAGAGCTTTGGTCGGTCCTGGTCTCTACTCTGCTCTGTTCTGTTCTGTTTTGGCTGTACTTGTTCAACCCCTCGGACAGATTGACTTTTATGTTGATAGCTCTGTGCCATTGTGTGTGTGTGTGTTTGTTTGTGTGCCTGACGTCTTTTATCCGTTTGTGTGTGTGTGTATGTGTGTGTTTGTGTCCACTACGCAGTTAACGCTACCCACCACCCCTCAGGTGGCCATTTTGAATTTTTGGCAAGTAACACCAAGTTACACCTTCCAGCGAACCGGCTGAACAATTGATTTTAATAACTGAACCGCTCGCAAGCATTTGACCAGGTTCTCAGCTGCCGTTGAATTATGTCCCGAAATTTGTTTGAAAAACTTAGACAGCCTTTTTGGCGTTTTGTCCGAAAAGTGTTTTTCCAACAGTGACAGTTAGTTTGCAGTTGCTAACGCAGATACTAACTTGAAAAAGATATTTACGTTGTGTTCCTTAATTAATTAAATTTGGTATGGTTCGAGTCCGAACTGAGGCAGCATCTTTTAAACCTTTTCATACCCATTTATTAGCTTCTATTAAATCTTACCCAAACTTTAATTTAAGTTTTGACCACCAAAGAGCAATTGTAATTTAAGAGAACTTCTTCAAAAAGGAAAGTTAAATCATCTTTATACTTAAAAAGATTACTTGTCCAACCCATTCAAGGGACCTTATGTCCAGTCTGACCTCTTTTACCGAATCACATACCTATTAGAAATCAGTTTCCATTCTAGCTGATGATGTTGTGACAAGTTGAAGTAAGCTTAGAATCCTACTTATGGGATTCTCCCCCACATGCTAACCCATCTATCAATTGCGCATTAGACCCAAATAACCATATGGTCAATTCACTTTGACAACTTTACAACACATTTGAACATCTCACTTATTGTCATCCTAACCCGAAAATTAGCTCACAATGCTGTAATGCCAGCTTTACCTGAAACCTTTGGCACTAGCCACATACATGTGTAGCTCTAATAAGCCGAACAATAAGACGTCCTAAGCCGGTGTCCAAGTGCCTGCCTGTCTGCCTTCCTGCCTGCCTGCCGTTTCACAGTACAGCCAAAACCATTACACGCATCAAATGCTGCCCAGCATGTGTGTGTGGAGTTTTCTAATAGTAGAGATGATAGTATTCAGCTCTTTAGCTTTGTTCCGCTGTCGCCCTCGCCGCTCGGTCAACCCCCCCCTCCATTGGCGTATTAAGACAAAAGGTTAAATTTAAATTTGAAACACAAATGGAGATGGTGGGACCTCACGTAGTAGTTGGTGAATGTGGATGCGTGTTCGCCATGCGCCTAGGTCATACATTGCAATGTGTGGCTGGCCAAAAAAACCTCCCTTAACCCCCAACCCAACCCAACCCATACCCAATCCAACCGGAGCATCCACTTGTCTTGGAGTGCGCCTCCAAGCATATTGTTCGCTATGGAATTGGATTGTTAGGCGTAAGGTGTAGCAGATGGTGTGGATTTTGTCTGTGTGTGGGTGTAGCTTGGTTGTAGAAAAGCGTCTCTGTATGTGTGTGTGTTTGTGTGTGTGGGCAAGGGTTTAGCAGTAACCCGACCGATGCGGACTCAATGGTAGTTCACAATGGTTGCTATCTCTCTCTCTTCGTTTGTGTGTGCTAAGAATAAAAGAAACTGTTGCAAAGGCCACAGACGTGGCCCCAAAAAAACACAAGAAGAAGCACAAGACAAAGAAGAAGAAGATGAAGACGTGGAGCCTCAACACTGGCTAAAGGATACGTATGCTAATGGACATTCGAGATTTTGGTTTTGGTATTTTAAGCAGCTCAGAGCTCAGTTCGAAATGGAATGGAATGGAATGGGGGGGGGCAGCAAAGAAAGCTGATAAGTGCGTTTGAAGTCTGACTGACTGGGCCATGGCCATAGCTTCGATAGCCGAGCTAAGCTAGAAGGTATATATATATATATATACATCCATATATATGTATTATGGAAGAGAGTGTGGCGCGAGGCCATGATACTCATTTTGTGATTGTGTGATGATGGATGGGACATGTGCCATGGGGACTTTAGTAGCTCAGCTTAGGATGCCTTCGAATGCCTCGATAGCTGTCGAATGTCGAAGGCTGTGGCAGGACCTCAGGCCAGTTAAAGTTCCAAATGTCCTTGTGCTATTGAGCATGGTCCGCTCTCAACTATGTCGTCGTTGTAAAAGGATTCAAACGATTTAGCATTCAAAATAAGTTGGTCCGTTGGCTCGTTTGTCCTATGTGTGTGTGTGTGTGTCTCCCCCAAAGTATCCTGTGTCCTGCGTCCTGTGTGTAGGTCTGTCGTCTGCTTTGTTTGTTTGTTTGGTTGTGAGGACACACACACAGCACACACTATTCATACCTGATATCCAACGACCATTAAATTCATAAAATATGCATGTGGATAAACATAATTCCGGGCCATGCGAGTAAATACTTTTGTCAAGATTTGACCATGATTGAGTGTTTGTTCGGCATTTCCTACTCCAACACCTAGAATAGAAGATGCCGCCGGCTCCTTTCCGAACGTTTCTAACTGGCCATAATTCATACGGTCGATTGGTTTGCACACTTTTCGGATTAGTTACGGGGCAGCGACCATTTGGCCCATATCAATGGGTCAATGTTCAGGTGTCAAAGTTTATCAAAGCAAAAAAAAAAAAAAGGTTCTTTGTCTGCCAAGAAAGTTTGGGATACGTCTAGTGGTTGGAGGACAGTTTTTCATATCTCTATTCAAATTCGTTTTGGGTTCAGCTTTTCGAATATGTAAATATCATATTAATGTCGAATGTACTTAAGTAAATTATGTTAAATGCGGCATGTTCCTGGAATTCAAGTGAGGCGAGAAAACTGTTAATTTATTTGATGGAATAAGCTAAAAGAAATGGGTTGGAAAAGAGGAGGGTGAAATAGTAAGAGAACCGGACAGAATACCAAAGAAAACCAAAGAGCGGAATTTTAAGATTTAATAATCTTATTAAAATCTTACAAAAAATATACAAATCTTACTCAAACTTCGGGAACGTTTTGGTGACTGTGAAGAAGGTTAGCTGATTACATATATAATGTTTTTGGGTTGTAACCAGCAAACCTTCTAGTTAATATTTTATATAAGATATTCTGTAAATATCTTTTTTGTTGTCATTTGACATCTCATGGAATCGACATTGTATAGATTTGATCCTGTTCAAGTTTTAAAGTGCATAAAAAATAAATATTTAATATAACAAAAACCTGCTTGCAAACTTCAGCGACATTTTCATGTTGCATTAGATATTTATTTCAACATCGATACAGCATAACATTGCAACACACTCGAACACACACAAACACACTCGAACACACTCCAACACACACAAACACACACTTAGATGGACTTGTTTTTCAGCTACATATTTGTTGTGGTATCAGACCACCCATTTTGTGAATATTTGTGTAGCGCGTACTTATTAAAAATAAACGTTAACATTTTGCAGACAATTTCTACGTAATTGGCGCACATCGAGTCTGTTGCCAGGGTTGCCAATCTTGTGTACAACAACGGCTGATGGGGGGCGGGGAGGTGTTGGTAAAAGAGTTCAACGCAAATATAAAATATGAATATATATACAAAAAATATATTTATAACAAATAACTACAGCCAAAAGACTTATAAGCAAATATTCAAACTAAAAAATGTATTAAGCGAGAGAGAGAGCGAGAGAGATATAATATAGAGTGAGAAATACATATACTTTGTATAAGGACTGAAAGGGTAAGAAGAGTGTAATATAAAATAGGATAAAATCGCTGTGTCATTTCGTATTTTTGAGTGCTATTATTAAGCATTTGAAATATCATACCATGATGCGGGACATGGGTCGTTTTACTATACATATGAATATGAATGCCAATGCGTATGTATATGTGTGTGTGTGTGTTTGTTGTTTTGGTGTGTGTGTGTGTGTGTGTTTGTGTTGGCGCGTTATCCATTAGCTTATATTAAAATCATTTTTTGCAGACTGAATGGCTGCTGCTGTAAAACTCCGGACCAAAAACCACGCCCCAGACCCATAGACAGACAGACACACACACAAACACTGGCAACAATCACGCACTCATCTACACACCCACCCACACACACACAGACAGACAGACAGACAGACATACACTGGACTGGAGGCACGAGATGAATGGGCCGGGCACAAATGTACCGAGTTGGTCGCATTGTTTAATGAAAGTTCTTTCCGAAAAACTTTTGCAAGCCGCTTACGGGGAATGTGGACTCAGCTTTTCGAATGTCTCTGTCTGTATCTGTATCTCTGTGTGTGTGAGTGTGTGTGTGTATGAGAGTGCTTATGTGCTTGTGTCCTGGGACATTGGCCGCACGTATGCAAATGTGGCTTCGTTTCTCACTCTCTGTGAGCCTGGTCGGGTCTAGGGGGATGTGGGGGAGGAGAAGGAGGAAAGAGGTACGGGTACAGCATGGCGATGCGACGTGTGGTGTCAGACGCCAGTTGAAAGCATGTTTATTTGTTTTGCTCTGCTTACAGGCCGTCCACCCACCTTGATCCAACATCCCACACATGAATCCCTTTGGGCCTCTCTGAATGTAGCCACTGTCAATCTGAGCGTCCAACTTGTGCAAGCCTAGCACTTTCCATCTCTCTCTCTCGCCTTCTCTCTATCTCTCTTTTTTCTCTAGCTCATTATGGGGCCAGTTGATGATGATTATGTGTTGTTGTGAGTGTGAATGACAAAAGTGAATACGAGTCAAACGAATATTATTTGACAATCATTTGTAAATGAGTGCACAAGAATGTTGCTTTATATCGATTATAATGAATTTGAGTGCAGTGAATACACTCAAAATAATATGAGTGTACCCAATGTTCTCTAGTAAAAGGAATATTCTCATATCTTAGCTTTACTGCATTTGAATACATTGAATGCACTCATTTATAATTGCTCATAACATAGTTATATGCGCTAGATTTTAAATATCGAATGCACAGTAATCAAATAAATATTTAACTCAATACATAGCATTTATTTTTAATAAAAGGTAAATTAGTTTGAGTGTTATGAATGTATTCATTTGTACTCACAAACAAATATTACAGTTACACAATAAACACACATTTGTGAGTATAACTAATATAAAGCGTGCGTTTACTTGTCCACTGGTCTGCCATATGTCCGCATTTTGGGACTTGCGCGATATTCCACTCACACACATACACATACATACTCAACTTAACTTTCTGTGTGTGTGTGTATTGTGCTTTGGTTGGATGCGTCCATCCATTTGCCCATCGCCCATCTATTCTCAGCTCTGAATATGGTTCAGTGTATTGTACATATGTGAATGTGAACTCTATATCTATAGTCTGTGATGTGTGTGTGTGTGTGCTTTGTTGTTGTTGTTATTGTCACTGTGGAGGACTTTTGGTCCATTTAACATGTCTCATAATAATTGTGATTGGGGTTTATTTCGCATTCATTTGAATATGAATTAGCATCGTTTCGCATTTGAATGTCCAAAATGGGCCAACAGGCGCCCAACGCTTGAGTGGGTGGGTGGGTGTTTGGGTGATGGTTGTGTTTCTTGGTGGTTGGGTGGTTGGTGGAGTTGTGGGTCAGGCAAAAAAGGACGATGTTGCTGAATGGATGAATAGAACAGAATTTTGCCAATTTAGCAAAAAGGGAAACATTGCGATTGTATCTCTCACCCAATGGACCACACACACACACACACATCCACACATATGCATGTATGTTATAGCACATCCTTAAGGATCTAAAGCAGCTGGCCACGTGAGTCAAGCGGTAGCCAAGGACCATCCGTCCAACTGGGTGGTTGACACTCGTAAAGACGTAAAAAACTATGCAACATTTTTAACTGTCAGTTTTGTGCAGTCACCAGAAGTTGTTTGCCCATTCTCTCTATCTCTTCGTGTGTGTGTGTGTGTGTTGGTACAGGATGTGAACAGGATAGCTGAAATGATTCAAGTACACCACTCACGCTTCAGGCTGTCTCCTCTCTCTCTCTTTCTGCTCTGCTCTGCTCTGCCCTGCTCTGTCTGACGCTCGTTTGGGGAATTTGCTCTTATTAATTAGTGCAAAACGGCCCTTTGGGGGACGCATAGACCTCAGCCGGTTCTCGCTTCTGTGGGCTTTTGATTAAAGAGTTAAAATGGTTGCCGAGTGGTCAACTGTACACGGCATATCTATATCTATCTGTGTGCATAACCCAACCAACCAACCCATCCACCCATTCGCAATAGCAGCAGCAGCGTTCAGACAGTTACTTATTGCTGTGGGTTTGAGCCTAAGTAGTCATCTTTCACGAGAAGATGAGTGTAAAGTCGTTTACAAGCGATTTGATTTTTGTTATGCCGTTATCTTTTTATCTACTGCTCTTCTAATGCGACCGGAATAAAAAGGCAGTAGTTTAAGCCTGATAGTATTGCAGGGAAGTTCTTTGTATTCAGCACAGAAATCTTGTCAATGTTCGAGGAAGAGCGCTAGAGAATTGTATCGCTTAGGTTAATGTTTTGAATATTTGATTAACAAGTTTTTTTTTGGTTGTTCAAAAGGCAAATAATCACATCGAGTTTATTTAAGAGCGTATTTTACTCTGCTGAGGATCTTACAAAGATATTTGATACGTTTTCTTATTGTACTAAGATATTTCTCATCGGTATGGTATAACAAATCAATAAATAATTCCCTATAGTTTCTAGCTTTTTTTTTCTAATTGAGCAATTGTTTTAGTTAACAAAACTATTCAAAATATTCTTATAATTTGTTTTCACTTGTATGATGTCTTGTTTATTTATTTTTCAAAGCTCTGCCAACTGAAAATAATAACTTAACAATGGAATATTTTCGTTTGACTGTTAGATCTGTCAGTTATTGTATTTTTTACTTTCGCATACCACCTTTTTGCCCCTTCTCCCTACCCCCATTTCTATTTGTCTATTTCAAACTCTAATTGCTGCTGTTGAGTTTGTTGTTTTGTTTTTTTTGCGCTACTTTTGCGGTAAACGCCTTGCAGAAAATTTTTAAAAAATTGCCCCTCGCCCACTGTTATGCGGATGCGACAGGATTTGACAAGAAGCGCATAAATTGTGCCAAAAAAAAAAAAAGTGCAGTGGCTGTGTGTGTGTGTGTTTGTGTGTGTGTTTTGAGGACAACGGGATATCAATCCGCAGAAACATGCCCTTTCACACCGCGTTATCAGCGAAAGCGACCCTCAGCAGCAGGAGCAGGAGCAGCAGCCAGACGAATGTCCTGCCAAAAGGTCCTTTTGCTGTTCGTCATTGGCATGGCATTAGAGCATTAGATCATAAATAAAATTAGAGCAGCGCCTCTGCTGTCCTTCGTCCATTACCCGCGTCCTATCAGATACGCCTGGTGCGTGTGTGTGTGTGCAAATGTATCTATGTATCTACGTATCTGTTACTCGGTCTATCTGTCCGTCTGTCTGTCTGTCTGTGTGCATTTTGAATGGGTTGTGTAATATTGATTAAATTGGTGAAACACACTCTCGATACTTCTCTCACTCTCTCTCTCTGTCTTCCTCTTTTCTTTTCGCTTTTAAATTACTGTAAAATTTCGCGCACTCACCCAGTGCCAATAGTAGTGTGCGTGTGTGTGTGTGTAGCTGCCTCATCCTTCGCTGCTGCGTGTCCGTTTCACCCTTTTTTTCGCCATTATCCGTTCGATTGCTGCTGCTGCTGCTGTTGCTAATAATATTGACACAAAGGATACTTTTTGGTCCTGCACTTCATACAAAAGGTATGAAAAAGAGGATGAAATACAGCAACAGCAACAACAACAACAGCAAACGGCTTTGATCGGTGAAGTCAATTGTAACACATCGAATTGTTCGCATTGATAGATTTTGATTTATTTGCAGTTATTTATAGGCCTTCCAACTGCCACACACCAGCAGCCAGTGCCTGTGTGTGTATGAGTGTGTGTGTAGTAGTCGGATGACTCGACGCCTCATTGAGTGACGACTGTGTGTGTGTGTGTGTGTGTGGCACCAACTTTACCTACTTCACAAGCGACATTAGATTATCCGTTCTTATCCTCGATTTTTGGTTTTTACCCTTTTAGTCACTTTTCGCACACAAACTTCATACATCTACACACACACACACAGAGACATACAGACATACAAACAGACAGACAGGCGTGCAAATAGTATATGTGAATGTGCCACGTGATGCACATGGCTTAAATGACATTGCATCAGCTTGCAACATGTATTTGCATATATATCTCACAGCTCTTGCTATGTGTGTCCCTGACAGTCTGTCAAGAACGATTTAGTAAAGTGTAGGAATGACAAAAATATACGAATCCAATCCAGCTGCTTTCAAGCACATTAATGTCAATCAACAACTGTCATTACTGTCTTTCATTCTATTAAGTCTTTCGAGATGACGATACAAATATCTAAATAAACTTATTAATATTGCTTCCGTAGTGCAAAATATGTTTAAAGGTCTTGTCATTACTTTATTATCTAAACAACAAAATTTCTTTTACTTAAGAATTCATAATATAATGCAATATCAAATGGTAAGATGTTTGATTAACAATGAAGTTTGTTGTTTATAACTTTAAGCTCTTGCCATTAAAATCACTGGAAATCATTAGTTATTTTCAATTACCTATTTAAAGATTAGAATAAGAAAAATATAAATAAAAGTATTTTATTGAAATTACAAATTTTGTAAATAAATTTAATAAAATTTAACTTTAAGTGCATACAAAACTTTTATTTTATTTGTTTTAAGCTATCAGAGTTTAAAGCTGAGCCTTAAATATAATAATAATATATCCGAATGTAAAATGCAAAGTAAAAAAATATTACCTAAACGTTCTGCCGCATAAAAATGGAATTTATAATTTTGCTAAGCTTATTTTGATGGTAGTGTTTATATAGCTGTTGTTGCAACTGCTGCACTTGCAACTGCAACATATTACACTTAAAATACTTTCTGTGCAGCTAAATGTTGTTGTTGTTACTGTTGTTGTTGTTGTTGTTACTGTTGCTGCGTAATTTTTGCCTTTTTTTTACAACTGTCCAATTGTCCAAGTCGTAGCAACTATCCAACTGCCTTGCCGCCAACCACAGTTCCTGGCCAAAGGGTGGTTCACACACACACACACACACACACACACGAACACAAACTCCAACCATGTGTGTGTGTGTGTGTGCTTATTGCATATCCTTAAGGTAATCACATTCACAATATAATAAAACCATGCGGTGACGTTCCTTTTGCGTTTCAGCTGCCGCTGGCCACAGTGTCTGTGTTTTTCCTTACCTTTGCGGCCACAACGACTACCAAATGCGCTGCAACACACACACACACACACACACAAGTTGTAACAAGTAACAATGTGTGTGTGTGTGTGTGTGTGAAGGGCACTTGGTCGTGTGGTTAGAGCCGACACATGTGACCAGCATAAGAAAACGGCTGCTTTACAATTTCTTTTTTTTTGTATTTTTTTGGCTTGTGGAGCATCTTCTTTTCGTTTATTTTGAAAAGTTTGTTGGTATCCGGCTACAAGTCCCTTGGGCAGCATTTACCACCCCATTCACAGCCAGCTGCGAAGAAAGACAACAAACCACCCACATACACACACACACGGACACACACACACATACACCTTTGGCTCTCGTTTGAAATTCTTCAAGTTAATGTTGTTGTTCCTGTTTTTCCCATTTTTTGCTTGCTTGCGTTGTTGTAACTGTGTTGTTTTTTCCTTTTCCAAAATGGACATATGGCCATTGGCATGCCCAAAACCCACTACCCCGTATGTGTGTGCGTGTGTGGTTATCTCCATGTGGGTTTAAAAAAAAAAAACCTTAAACAATTTCGGCAACGGCTTGCGAATAGACTGTAAATTGGGAAATTAATGGCCCTGTTACGGCTCGTGTATTGTTTTTTAAAGGGTTTTCCTTTTTTTTTCACAATTTTTTTCGTTTGTTGCTTTTTCTTTTAACATGTTCTTGTGCATCTTTTGTTTTTTTTCTCGCCCATTTGAACTGACTGATAGGAGGCGTGTGCCGCCCACTGCGTGGTGGGTGTTGTCTGTCTGTGACGTATGTGCAACATGAATGGCTCTCTGCATTTTTGTGGCCATTCCCATTCCAAGTTCTTATCAAGTTTTCCTAAGAAAATCCTTTGACTCTTAATTGACGAAGTATTCTGTATTATGATATTCTTAAGTACTGCAATCCTAGATCTATACTAATATATATATAAACTATATACCTTTGAATAATAAGCAGGGATATTTGCAGTGAATCTATAACTGTACAATCAATCTGCAGTTGATCTTAAGGATTTCTTAATGAACCTCAAACTTTTAACCTTTACAGAGATTAACCTTTCACGAAAACGAGAAAAAACTTTAGATTTGCCCAACTAATTGAAACTTAAGCCTTTTAATTAATATTAAAAAACAGTTTGGCGTTAGAAATGAATAAATAATTAAACAATCAACCGAATATAGGTGTATATATGTACATATGTGTTGTAGATGTACATATGTGTATTCATGTTACATCAAGTGCGGCAACTGAGACCAGAATTGCCCCAAAACTGAAGTGGGCACAAACAAGTAAAAGCAATAAGATAACGACCAAAACACAGTGAGAGTGAGACAGAGATAGAGAGTGGGAAAGAGAGAGGTAGAGAAAGGGCAAAAGCGAGTCAGAGCAAGATAGCAAAACACAGAAAGCATATGCAAAAGACAAAAAAAAAACAAAAAGCAAACACAACGGAAAAATTTAAAATAATAACAACCCAAAGGAAAACAACATTTGCAGATATTTTGTGTCGTTTGTTGTTGTTTCGACAGCGCTGGGGGGCGGTTAACTGAAGGGGGTTTTGGGTGTAGCCAAACGGACCGGTCAGGATATGCAGAGTTTCTCCGCCCCCCCCCCCCACTCCTCCTACTCCTTTTGCCACAGAGCGAACACAAAGCGCCATAAACACACACACACACACTTACACTTACAAAGGAAGGACTATAGATCGAATGGAGTGATACACACATTGGGATCCCGGAACGCACGCCAAGCTTTCGCTCGGACTGGCATAAGGGGTGGGTGGGGGGGGGGGGGTGTCGTGGGAGTGTGTGTTGTGTGGACGGGCGCAGGACAGCGCAGGACCTTTTATATTTACATGTCTTAAAATTTTAAAAAGGACCACAACAGCAGCGACCAGGCGACGACCAGAAAGGACCTTGGCAGCTGTTTTGCATATGTGTGGGTGGGTGTGTGTGTGTGGTGTGTGGGGTGTGCTTTTGGGTGTAGTTTTGACAACAAGCATTGGGCCAAAAAGTTTACTCTTTGTATATACATATACATACATATGTATATAGATATATATACACATATGTGGTCCTTTTGGGTGGCAGAAGGTCCAGAAGTTTGCTTTTGGGTTGTCAGGTTCCGTTTCATTAGTTGGACTGTCGTTTCGTTTACCTTGTAGCTGTTTTTGTTGCTTTGGCATACACACACATGCATGCATGTGTGTGAGTGTGTGTTTGTGTGTGTATGTTTTGTGGCTCCACCGAATGCCGAATTGGATTTATACGTGTATAATAAAAGTACTTGACGGGAGGGCCAAAACACTAAATGACTATAAAAAGCACTTTGAAGAGGGTCAAATGGAGATAAATTTGTGTGTGTGAGTATGTGTGTGTGTATGCGACTCTCTCGCTTTCTCTCAATGTGTGTGTGTGTGTGGTCACACACAGGGGGAGCTGAGTGTGTGTGTGTGTGTGTGTTAAGGATATTTGCTTGTGTTTAATGTGTTTTTATTTTCGAGCTCGTTTTCGTCTTACGTTTTACGATTTCGACGGTCACTTTTTGTGGACGTGGGCGTCGGCTTCAAATGTCCTTCGTCCTGCGTAAAAGGGCTATTTGCATGCATATGCGTGTGTGTGAGTGTGTGGTTTGGGAACCTTGTGTATTTTATGGCCAACAAACACACACACACACACAAACACGCGCGCGTTGTATTTCTTTTTGCTGCTTTATTTTTTTTCTGCGCCTTTTGACATCGGTCGCTTTTGGTCGGTCGTTGGACCAACCGACAACTCGCCCCGTCATTTGAATAGTACCCAGCCATCCGTTGGGCAATCCCAAAAACTCAAACAGTCAATCCCCCAACCCCAACATAAAACCCCCAAAACCTTAACCCATTCCAAAAACTTTACCAATTTCCCATACCAATTTTAGATAGCATGTTACTAAGAAAGTAGTTGTCGGTGGGTGTGAGGTTTAAGTGTTTTTTCCCAATGCAAGACTAGCAAATACTCTTTATTGTTGTGAAATTTTTATTAGCTTTGGTGATTTTAAAAGATATATTTATCTAAGTTTGATTTTTTCCAGATAAGCTAAAGTTCTCTAAGATATATCTTTAAATCATTAAAGCAGGAACATTATTTACTCATATTTTATTTTTACAATTGTATAAAGTTAAAGTTAAATAGATAGAGTTCGTTTGTGTAATATGATTAAAAAGTCTTTAAAAATCTTCAGATACTTTGGATATATTTGCAACACATGTCAATATTTCAGTTGCCTTTTCTACGGATTTTTTTTTTTTCATAAATCACAAAAAACCTTTCAAAGTTTGCAATTTACATTCCTTGAGGTAACAAAATGTTATATGTTTTCACTTTTTGGCTTTTGGCTGTTTTTTTTTTGCTGTCTGCCCTAACTCTTAAGGTAATATGATACTTTTTTATTTAGGGTTGAGATACAACTGGACGTTTGCATCCATTTCTAATTGCAAACTGTCAATTACTTTTTTTGAGCACAAGAACGAATCCAAGAAAGTGAGAAAGTGAGAAAGAGAGCGATGGAGAGAGAGAGAGAGAGAGAGAGAGTGTGTGAATTCCCGACGGAATGCCAAAACATAGCAAATGCTCCATGCCGATGTCAATTGGCCCATCTGGCAAATGGACAGCGAGCCAAATTTGCAATTTTTATGGCTTATAAAAAACCAATAACAAGAACTACAGCACCGAATGACTTGTGCCTGGGTCCGGCGGTATTGTAACTTGATACTCGATATTGATGCCAATGTTGTAACCGTTATGTGGCATACACTTCTCCCCACCCACTTTCCCAGCCCGCCACCTTCCTGTTCAAACCCCTTTCCGTGTGCGACAAGGTCGCGCTTAAGTTTTTTATTTCGTTTTCATTTTTTTTTGACACTTAAAAAAATGATTCATTTTTTTTGTCGGCATTTTTATGCACTTTTAGCAAGACAACGAACAACGAAACTTAAAATGAATTAAATTGAAAAAAAAAAACATATCAATCATTTTTAGAGTTTTTCCTTGTGCTGGCGCTTTCCACGAAAAACTAAAACATGCCGCCTAATTGGGGTGCCTGGCATTTGGCCTTCAAGTCGCTGCCCATTTGACCATTGGCCGAAAAGGTTCTTTGACGAGTGCAAAAACGAGTTGTTCGGTTCTTCGATTGTTGCCTTAGGGTTGCTTCGAGTAAGAAATCTTCAAGTCAGGTAGGTAATAATACTTAACTGGACATTATGGACGATGACTGTCCGAGTGTGTCCATCTTCGGTCCTTTTGGCATTTCGCCTTGATCACCTTTTGATGTTCATCTTAAAGACACACGTGTCAGAACACACACAACACGGCACGACGACGGCGAAGTTCAAATTGATTAGACCGTTGAATTATTATTATGAATGCATTTCGTTACTGATACAATTTGAAGGTCGCGACATTTGACAATTTTGTCCTTTCTTGTTTGATTTGATTTTGTATCACCTAGAATAGTTTTCAAATAAGTTTATTATGAATGCATTTCGTTACTGATACAATTTGAAGGTCAAGACATTTGTCATTTTTGATTTTGGTACCGATTTTTTGTTGTCCTTTCTTGTTTGATTTGATTCAAATGAGTTTATTTTTATATTCTCACTAGGATCTTTTGTACTTTACATATACATTTTTTGCTGATTGAATAGTTGTTCTGAGAATAAAGAAAACATTAATAAATGTTATTATAAAGGCAATGTTTTATCTTCATATCTTAAATGGAAATACTTTAACAGAATAAAAATTCAAGAAAATGTTTCAAATATAATTTTGTGAAGTGTTAAATGAGTTGTAATAGAGTATCCAATTTTATTTTATGTTCTTTAACTTGTTTTCAATTAAATTAAATCTACTTTGAAATGCTCAAGCATTCAAATAAAATGAAAGTTTTCTTATCCTTAAGTTTTCTGTTAAACTAATAATAATATTTCATCACAACTGGTCGGGCGAAGGAATTTCAACAACTGACGCATTTCTAAAGCAACTCTGATCTACAGTTGTACTTGCAACAGTCGCGTCCGAAATATTAGTAAACCTGGCCTACTTAAAGGTCATACAGTAGGCACCTCCCCGATCTGATTGGAATTATAGTTCACCCAATCGGGAGTATTTGAAGTTCGTGTTTGGGGTAGTTAGTGATCTTGGCTATGAATCAACCCCTAATAAACAACTCTTGTGCCGTGCGCGATAGAGATGAACAACCTTCGTGTAGAAGACTGAATTGAATAGCAAAAGAGGGAGAGAAAAAATTATATAACGTAGAACAGTTAACAATTTACCTGAGTTGAATATTTGCATAGCTCAAGTTTCAACTGTTTCCTAAGCCAAAACCAAAGCCAGAGAATAAAGAAATTAATTATAACGCTTGATGAGCCTTTTATGATATGCCTGAGTTCTCTTCAAATCAGCTGCATTCATTCTAAACATCTACAATACTATTTGGGTAATAATGTTTTTATACACTTGAAAAGTGTATATACATTTTGTCATAAACAAAGCATTTCCGAACCCCGCAGAGTATATATACTGTTGATCAGCATCACGGGCTGAGTCTTAATAGCAATTTCCATCTATTTCTATGCAAACAAGTTCCTCAATCTAGAGCTCAAATCGGATATCTATATCATATAGCTGCCAAACAAATGCGGGATTTACTTACTACTATGAAAAAGAAGTTGGCTTTGCAAGTGTATTATTATATTCGGCATGCCGATAATAGTCTTCCTTACTTATTTCATATATTATTTTGATATTTGTTATCTGCAGATATATATAATTGTATATATGTCTTAATGCCATTTCCAAATTTTTTTTAATTATTAACTGTAAACTGTAAACATCCAAAATATCTTAAAATATATAACACACATTCAGTTACGGAGAAAGCTTGGCATCTACGTAAACTAAGGAAGCTAAATGTAAGAAGAAAGAAAGTAAAATGTTGATTTTTATTTCGAGTAACTACCAATAAGAAACGGTATTGAGACTTGTATTAGCATTGTGGGAACTGTTTACTATTTTCGCTTAAGTAATTTACTTACAGTTTCTTTTACTTAACATTGATTTAAGGAAAACAAATACAATACATTTCTTTGTTTATTTAGTAGTAGCTTTTAGTCATACGAATTTCATTGCCTACTTTTTGGAGCTGGTGGATGGTGCATTAACAGTTAGTCGCGCACTCAGACATTTGCGAATGCTTGCTGGAATGTTGATCATAAGCAAATTATTTGCCTGACGAATGTGGAATGTGTGTAGTTTTTGTATGATATGGGACGAAGCAAGCCAAGTTATGCGAACAAGGCTGTGACAGAGCAGGGGGCTTGGGCTTAGAATTAGGCGGGTTGTGGTACGTACAGTGAACAGTTTTGGGTGGGTTTTGTCAAGACGACTTGTGTCTAGACCTTAAAAAACAATGAATGTCGAATATCTGTTTGTGATTTGTTTAAAATACTTTTCAAAGGTATACGCTTAGAGTGAGAGCGAGAGAGAAAGAGCAAGAGCAAGAAAGAAAGACGAACATTTAAATATCTTTCGAGTGGTCTCAAATTAATTTACACCCAATACATAATCATACACGTACACACACACACACACACGAATACATACACACACACAAACCCACACACACACACACATACACACAACATCGGGTGACAACGACAAGGATGTGATATAAAAGGGGAACAATTAGAAGCCAAAAAACCGAAGCCAAGTCGCCAACGAGCACAAAAGGCCCCCAGCGTCGGCTTTTGCTCACAGTTTTATCCTATATGCATGTATGTATATGTGTGTGTTTGATCACATGTGTGTAGCATTGAATTGTGTGTCTGAGTGCTTGTGTGTGTGTGTTTTTTTTACGACATGGCTGCAGCTTCACATGGCTGACTCGCAATGCTCTCAATTCCCAGCAGAGCTCCCAAATCCCATACTAAGCCCCCGCCCCCTGACTCCCCGACCGCCACCTCTCTCCCTGCTCCTTCTTATTCTTGGACGCATTCATTCGTCTTTCGCATTTGCGTTTGCGTTCTCGTTCTCGTTCTCACGTTCGCGGCAAGAACAAAAGGTTAAATTCGCTTTCAAATGGTCAGAATTATTTAATGAGATGGGTTTTTTGGGTGGTTGGGCGGCGGCGACAACGACAACGACAACGATGGCGATGGCGATGGCAATGGCAATGGTTGTAGTTGTGGCTATGGCGGACAGGCAGGCGCACTGCGTCCGACATGCCATAAGAGTGGGCGAAACACCAACACAACACAATACAACCATACATATATGTGCGAGTGTGTATGTGTTTGTGTATCTGTATCTGTGTGTGAAATGTTAAAGGGTTATTATGCTGCCGGCAAGCAAACACCACCGGCTACCCCTGGCTAAACGTATGGACACCGGACAACCCAGCTTCAGCTGTCGACGGCCTTTGGCTGCTAACCGACCATCCAGCCGTAAATCCACCCGCCGCCATTACGATAGATGCGCATCCATTGCCACTGTGTATATTTCTTTATGTATGTGTGGGTGTGTGTGTGCGTTTGTGGATGGTTGTTTGTGCGTGTGTGAGTGTGAATGTTCGATGGTTTCTTGAAACTGCCAAAACAGGCTGCCCAAGTCTGTCTCTGCATTAGTTTCTTTCACAAACATGTCCAGCCACCTTACGAAAGTTTCTCGTTAACAATTAGCAAGAAACATCAAATTTCTTGTACATTTTTCGTAACGAGCTCAAATTCACAAGTTTTGTATACCGCCGGTTTGGTCCAATTATATCTTAAGAACGTCAAACATAAGCTTGTGAAATAAGTCGAAGTTAGACTTTTGTTTTGTATTTCCAAAGTTCATCAATGAAGGTTGCTTGCAAAACCGAATCCATTGTCAAAAATAACATAAATTTAAATAACCATTTAATTTGATATTGATTTAATAATTTAATTTGATTTTTAGGTGTATTTTTGTTAAATGTTTCACACTTCTTAACCTTTTGTTTTGTTGGAGTTGGAGAAGAAATGGATTTTAATATTATTTTCATGAGTATGAATTTCAGTCAAGAATTGTTTTATCATATTTTAATGTACTAAATGCTTGAGCTTAAGCCATGAAATACTAGTAATAATAATATAGAGGTATAGAGGTAACTCTAACATATTTAAAATGCTTAAACGGTTTAGTTTTGACAGCGTTATGATTGTAGAAACTTTTGTTCCATGCCAAGAACTTATCGACTTCAAGTAAAAGGTTCGACGGAAACTTACTCACTTTTATATATGACAAAAACTGTTTAGCTTCACTTTATAAATTATTCGTTAATTAAGAAAATTAATATTATAAATTCTTTCTTTCTAATTTTACATACCAAATAATCGAAATTGTAAGGAAAAAGAAAGTTGAGGCATAGTTGGGAAACAAAATATAACCAAGGACGTATGGGCTGCAGAATCAATGTAAAACGTTTTGTAGTTTCCTTTTCTATTTTTTCTCATTTGCAGTTTCATTAAATTAAGTAGTGCGATAAAATTGTCCTTTGAAGTTTTTTGGGTTCCTTCCGCACATCCATATAGTATGTATAAGCTAGATGCTATTTAAATATTCAATTCTAATTTCAAATGTACATAAGTTTCAATTATGTGCGCGTGTTCATATGTGTGTCTCTGTGTGTGTGTATGTGTTGAGGGTTGATTGCTAAACTTTATAATGAGAGCAAGGAACACACGCGTGCCTCAAAATATTTACACACAATGGGCCGAGACCGGGGGTAGACATTTACTGGCCGTTGGTCGGCCGGTCAGCAAACGCCGATGGCCTTTGGTAATTTGTTGAGCTGTGTCCGTCTTTCGTTTCTTAGCTGTGTCGCTTTGGTTTTTTTCAACCCCCCCAGTCTGATAAAACTTGCCAGCCAACTGCAACTGGTTCTATCAACTGAAAAACTGGGATAACGGGACAACATTGCAAGTTCTTTCGTTCATTCGTTCAGCTGGCATTTGAGCATAGAAATCACAAAAAATAGGCACACAAAGCTATATAGGGAACGTCGCTTGGCAGGCAGCGCAAGTGAGATAGAGATAGAGAGAGAGAGAGAGGGAGGGAGTGGAGAGATTAAAGGTTAGCACTCGCGACCTTGTCAGGGGCCCCGTTTTGAGGCACTGACTCGAGGCAACGCGACGCGACGCGACTCAACTCGACTGGATGCGGCGTGGCAGCTTGGCAAAGCAGCTTGTGGCATGTACGTGCTCGTTGTTGCTACTGCTGCTTACAGCGTTAAGCTGGCCAACCCATTAAAGCGAATCGTAAATCAAATGAGTTGCATAAATGCCTAACAAAATGTTTTCAATGTTTTCCAATTTTGCGGCCTACACAAAAAAAACAAAAAACATAGAAGTATGCAATAAACATTTGTAGGGGTAGCAAGGAGTTGGCAAGCAAAGCTTTTTGTTTAGTTCAGGCAGCATTTAATCTCTTAACAAGCAAAGATCATATTTAGGTTTCTCATGTCTAAGATTTTCTTTGTTTTTTAATGAACGATAAGCGCATAGAACAATCGTTAAGGTTAAGTAGCTCCAATTTGGCAAAGAGTTTAGATCAGACATCCTCCACATAAGCTGATTATGTTGCTTATAAAAAAGCTGAGGCAATTTATTCATATCATTTTCATTTGAGCTCTCAAGAATGCTTAGCAGCATTTTACATTATATAATATATATTATATGAATCAAAGAGATATTCGCAAATCAAAATTTGACTAAGTTTACAACATTTAAGTAAGCACCAAACCAATTAATTATTTTGTCTTTATTTGAAAAAACTTTACAATTATACATTTTTATTTAAGCATATTAGTTTCACGGCATTAAACAAATGATTTGCTAATTTTAACTTCCTATATGTATGTATGTGTATGCTTTCTGGTGTTTGAAGTGCGGCATTGTACAAAAATGAAGTTGAAAGAAGATTTTACTAGTTGCAGAAAACAGTTTTTGCCAGATTTTCGTAAACATTATGTATTAAAATATTTCAAAAACTTTCTTTTGTATATAGAACTCATTTAAATATTTGTACATAAGCATATATATATATATGTGTGTGTGTGTGTGTGTGTGTGCGTGTGTGCTCTCTCCTTTTATCGCTATCTTTTTTACTCACTTTGCCGCCCTTTCTCCAAACACTTATTGTGTATGGGGTTTTTTTGGCCGCGTGCAGCTAACCTAGTCAAATAAAACACTTTCTAAAATTTGACTTTGGGCAGAAACCGCATTCATTACTCTTAGCCCAAGGATGTGTGCATGTGTGTGTGTGTGTGTGTGTGTGTGTAACCCTTGCAGGAATTTACCGTTTTTAATCTCATTTCAAAAGTCCTTTCCATACACACAGACACACACTCGCACACACACTCGCACACACATATGGTGTAAATATGAGTATTGGTCCAACTTTGGCTAGTGTCAGATGGAAAAAGAAGTTCTGGTCGAGGGCTCTTTGGGGTTCGCTGGACGGGTTTGCTACGTCGGTTCGTTGCTTGCTTGCTTGCTGTCGGTTGCTGTGGATTGAAAATGATGGTCCGACAGATTTTGAAAATTGCCAGCAGCAGCACTGAAGGATATGGGATGGGGAGCAGACAGCCGACGGGCAGGCAGGCAGGCAGGCAAGCAGTTGTTGCAAGTGGCAAGTGGCGAGACCGCGTTGTGGAGTGAATGGGGGTTGGGGGGTGTGCAGTAGGACTGGAGGCGACCGCAGACCTGAGCCTTGAGCTGGGTAAATATTTGTGGTTTCCGAAAGGATACTTTTAGCTATGCGTAAATTCAAAAAGGCAAATTGGCAACTTCTGGAGCTGCAAAACCCAATCCCAAAACCCCAGCCAAACCTGGTCTCATTTGCTGCCCGCTTAGAGTGTGTGTGTGTGTGTTAAGATACATATCTGCTAGCGTCAGCCACATCAACAAACACACACACACACACACACACATGTGCGCCGTGGGCTCTTTGTCTAGGAGTTGGAGATTTTTCGATGGAATTGGGAGCGTTGGTGATTTCATTAGGCTGGTGACCAAATAGATTTATTAATCCTAAGGCTAATAAATAGTATGCGACATTAAAACACATACAAACACACACATACAAACGGCGAACCACAACGCAGCTTCCGCATGAAGTTTTGGTAACCGGTTCATGCTCTTAACTGAACTCAACTGAAAAAGGGTTGCAAGGCTACTTCTGTTTATTTTCAGGCGTAAAAGGGCAAATTTTGCAGCTCGTTTTTTGGTTGGCTTTTCCCATTCAATTCAATCTGTGCAGCATCAAATCAGAGATAAAGAGGCATCTCCTAAGCATTAACCCCTGCCCCCTAACCTTAGCAAACGGTCCATTGGTCAGAAACGAGAATGCGACAATTAACCTTTGCCAAAAACTGTTGATCTCTCTGCATTCTTTCTGGGATGCTGCAAGGCAGCTTTTAGATAGAGGAAAAAAAACGAACAAGTTTTTTAGCAATATTTTGTAGGGTTTTTTTGTGTGTTGTTTTTGGAACTTTAACCTTTCTTAATAACTTGTTGATCCGCTGACCTCTTGTGGCAGTGGCTGTGGCGAGAGAGCTAAATTTGTGCTTTGGGGGAATTTAATTAGAGGCTAGAAGCGCAAAAGTAACATTTGAGATGCGACAGAATTTAACAATTGACTTTTCCTATGCGAATAGTTGCAACCTTTGAACATCTTGCTCTAGTTGCTGAACGTGTAACAATGCCACATGCCACAGCCGCCAACTCTTTGACGAGCCGTTAAAATGACAACATGTGCGAACTCATCACCTGACAATTAGCTAAGCCTGCAACAGGATGGACCCAGTGGACCTGGGTTTGGTTTTTCCTTTCCCTTTTTTTTGTTCGTCCCTTTGAGCACGCTTCAAATAAATTTTGCGTAGTGTCCAATTAAATGTTCGGCACTGTGATATCAAATTTAATTAAATTACTTCAAGTCTTTTCATGTGCATACCAAATAAAAAGTACAGTTGAGCACACAAAGAACTAAGAATACCATGTTAAAGGTCTTTCGGGTTAGCTGTTAACAAAAATAAAGAAAAACAAGTAAGAAGGCTCTAGTCGAGAAATCCCGACTAGAAGATACCCTGATCCCTATACTTAACGCGTACAGTCAGTGCTTGCAAGTATGTGTGTGTGTATGCAAACTGCATACAAAACTTCAATGTCCCATATCTCCGGTGTTTCTTAACCGATTTCAATAAAATTTTCACAGATTGTCATTATTGTCTTGTGTCTAGTGTTTTAAATGCCATCTCAAAGTTTTCCAAATTCAAGATTTTGTTGATATCGATCCCATGTGTATATCGGAAACGGGAAGAGTTATCGAAAATCGAAAACAAACTTGTACTGCCTAGGGATTAGGCGAGCTTAAGTTCCAAATCTGGAGTCTGTTGCTCTTATAGCCTCTGAGATCGACGCGCTCATACATACACACAGACAGACAGACAGACAGACAGACGGACATGGCTAAATCGACTCGGCTTTCGATGCTGATCAAGAATATATATACTTTATGGGGTCGGAGATGCTTCCTTCTGCCTGTTACATACTTTTGCACAACTTCATTATACCCTTTTTCCCATTTTTAATGGGATCAGGGTATAATAAATAGAAAGAAAGATTTTGTGTGACTCTAAGCTTGGTTAGCGACAGTGCTAGAAAATTAATCTGTTTGTAGTGTTGAATAATATTATTACTATTACAAAGAATTAACTTTTGATCGGAATAATGAGAGATGTGAAAGTAATGAATTGGAAACTGTTCAATATTTCAGTTTCACTTGAAAAAGATTTGTTGCAACGCGTTTTCCAACACTACTTTCAACGAAATGCGAACTTGATGCTTTGTAGAATCCGTTCAAAACTCTGTTACCTAAAAGTTAATCATATTGTTTTCAGATTAACTTAATAAAGATCTGTTTATAGCTTAAATGAATCTGATTTCGTCTGACATTTTAGCGGTATTTACATAATGCCAAGTTTTAGATAAGTAAACTCTCATTGCAAAAACTACAAAGCAAAAGCCAAAGTCATATTCTAACCAGATAAAGATTTTTGCATTGTTGTGGCGCATGTGGCAATGTTGCAAGCAGTTTGGCTGGGCATTAAAGATGCTAGCGCGACTGTGCGGGATGCGTCCAAATGATGCCCCACTTACTTGCTACCAATGCAGTGCCCGGTTGCAATTGTGCAACAAAACGTGGCAAAGCGGTGCCAGGCAACAAAGCAAAAGTCCGTCTCACTTTTACCAAACGGATGCGGGGTGCATGAAATCGTTAAAGAGAGGGAGAGAGAGAGAGAGAGGAAGAGGGGCAGAGCGGCACTCCTTGAAGCAAGGTGGACAAATGGATTTTCCAAATAAACAAAAACGCAGCCAAAAGGGAGTAGGGTCGCCAAGGGGTGTGGGGGCGGGGCGGTGAATGGAAAGGGAGTTAGAGACGAAGAGGAGTAACAGAAGGAAGAAAAAGCAAGTCACAATTGCATTCGCATTCGCGTTTGTTTGCAAAAAGTCGAAAGAACAACAAAAAACCCCTCCACACACACACAAACACACACACACTCACACGCACACAATGCGACCGAGCAAGAATAAGAAGAAGAATGCACAAAACCCACTGAAAAAGTTAGAGAAGTCATTGAATGTCAGCCATGCAGCCATGCAAGCGTAGCGACAAGAAGACGGGAAGTGTGGCAAAAACGAGAAGCCTCGGACCCAACATAAAACAACAACAACAACAACAACAATAAAAGCAATAGTAGCTACCGCAACCGCCCCCCGCCCACCGTCGTCTCTCAAGCTTTGGCAACACCCGCAGCAGCCGCCACACAAAACTACAGTGTTAACCCAGCAATGACAACTTTGAAGCAAATCTTCAATAGTCTTCATTTAAGCAAAGATTTTGTATTGAGCAAAGTAATTTTCATCCAATTTGATTTAAAGTCGCAAATCTAGCTTGAAATGTTTTTTCCTGAAGTACGAAAGACGCGATTTAGTCTCGCTTTTAGTTGATTATTCAGATTATCCTCTAGGAATAGACTACAAAACTTTGATCTTTATGTTTGGGTTTCTAAGAGATTATGATACTATATTATAACTCCCAACTAACAGTTCCACTGCTGAAACTTTTTATAAAAAAGATAAGTTCTAAGATAAGATGAGAAATGTACCCAAAGTTTGGGTTTTTGTAAGCTGGAGAACACTGTGGTGAAACTGTGTATCCTTGCATCCTTGCAGCGCCGACGCACACACATTCGCCGGCTTAATGATTCTTTTATTCATTATTTTCAGTTCTTTTTTTTATATATATATATATATATATTTTTTTTTTTATTATACGAACTTTACATACATACTCGTATATCGCATGTGCTTTGGACAGCGACGCGCATTTAGCCAGAAACGAAGCGAAGCGAAGGGAGGGGGCTAAAGAGGGGATTGTTTGTGTCTGTGTGTGTGTGTGTGTGCGTTGCAGGTAGCCATAGCCAAGCGACAGAGACGTGGAACGTGCAACGTGCAGCGTTGCACATTGAAGAACCGCTGGGAGGACAATCTCCATCTCTCCTCTTCTTCTCTCACTCTGTCTCTCATTCCCCACTCGCCGCCAGCTGTGTGGCCAATGGGTTGGACTGTGGGGGAGGGAAGGGAAGATGGATAACTCGCGGGGGCTCTTATTAACGAGCCAGCGAGCGTACTGTGTGTCCTGCCGTGTGTCCTGAATCCCACTCACCCTTCCTCTCTCCCTCTCTTGCTCTCTTGTGTGTGTGTGTGTGTGCGTCTCCCGTTTCGTTGTCATTGCGATGAGGAGGAGAAGACAATGTGAGGACAGTGCACTCCACATGCTATTTTCAGCACACACACACACACACACACACACAAACAAGACGAATTCGGTGCGCGCCAAAAAGGATGCATCGACCATCTCTCTCACACACACTCACTCTCCCTCTCTTTCCTCTTTTCCCGTCGCTTGCCAAGCTGAAGCGCCACAAAGGTTCATGGACAGTATGAGGGTCCTTAGCCGGGCACAAAAGAAAGGCTTAAGTTTCCATTTGGTCTCTAGAGCACGATATTCAGTGCTAGGACATACTCACACACACACACACACACACACACACACACACACACACCGCACACACCACACATACATACGACACATACGCCCACACTCATACGTGAAGCTGGAGCTGGAAGCTCCGGGTCGCATTCACTTCGTTTTGACTTGGTTTAGTTGGGTTTGGTTTGGTACTACGGTTCGGTTCGGTTTGCTTCAGTTGGGTTCGGTTGCCTTGCGGTGGCAATGCACGTGCATCTCCCTCTTGACTTTTGCATCCGTCCAGCAGCATCCACACATGAATGTGTACATTAATGTGCCACATGTATACTCTACCAACAGCGGGGAGGCACTTCGGAAAACGCTTTTAACATTGAGTATTTGTTTGATAAGATCATGGTCATACTTTTACTTTGTACAATTTAAATGAACTTGAAATCATTTATTCTACTAGATAACTTTCAAAACAATATTAGTTTGTTCTTTTGCAGAGTATTCTATAAGAGGGGCATTTGTTGACCTTCCCCAAAGGTTTCTGCGAGTAGAACAGATTTTTAAACAATAAGAAGAGCACATCAATATAGTATGATTAGAAAGATTCCCCTTTAAATCTAACTGAATTTTTCTTTAATACATTGAGAGTATTTTGTTGTCGAGCATGTTTTTTTAGATCATATTTCAGTTATTATTTTTGTTTAATTAACTTACAAAATTACAAACTCTTGTTATTCCAATTTAACTTTTTAACAATATTTAACAATATTCAATTCTTTTCGTTATCTTTTATTCCTGATATCTTTTATACTTTGTATCTTACAGGGTATTCAATAAGTCGTGTAGGCTCTTTGCTCTTTCCATTCTTTTGTGCGAATGTTTTGTGTTTTGTCCATGTTGAATGTTGTTGGTTGGCGATGGCGATGGCGATGGCGCCGCAGACTTTACGGAGCCGTAGACATTTGTTCTTTGACTTGCTTTGCTTTCCGGGTTTTTGCCGGGGTTGCCGCCCACTTACCACGCAGCCCCCATCTCCCCCACCCCCCATCCTTAACCTTCCCCCTGTGATGTTCAAACGGGACTAGCAAGCATTTTAACATTTGCATGTGTAAGAGAACTTTTACGCTGTTCCCTGCTGCTATGGCAATGGCCATGAACCATGGATGAAATCCAATTCATAGATGAGGTTTAAGCCATTTTGCTTCGTTTTTTTTCTATATATATTTATTTTTATTCTTGTTTTTTGGGGTTTTTTGTATGTGTATTGTATTGCATGCAAATAAACAAGTATTTTTTTCATTGCCATTCTAATGCGCTCGGATCTTGGATCTTTGATGTTACCTTAATCCCACACACACACAAACATCATTTGCTTTTGTGCAATCAACACATTTTGTTGCCTCGGACGCCATATTTGACTAAATGCCCCCCTCCACCTTCTATTCGTACTGCTGCTGCTGCTGTTGTCCCCTTGGACATTCATTTATTCCATCCGGGCTAGCCGGGTGGGTGGTCGGTCGGTCGGTTGGTCGCCTTGTCCTTGCCACATTTGGTGCCGCCATGCTGACTTCTGCTGTTCGACTGTATGCCTGTATATGCTTTCAATTAAAACATCAACCGGATTCTGCTTGCGACCAACATGGCCAAGCCACCCGCCACTTTGAAAATTATTCAAGTGGTCAGATGGTGTTGTTCATTATTTCCATAGTTGTTGTTGCTGCTGTTGTTGATGTTGCTGCTGTAATTGCTTACACACTTGCGATAGGGTTGAAAACCAAACACACACACACACACACGCAGACACTTTCGTACACACAACAATTCGTTTTTTGCCTTGCATTTGCTTTTTTGTTTCTGGCTTTTCAAAGTTGAGGCAGTTCACACGTACACATGCTTGCGTGTATGTGTATGTGTGTGTGTGTGTGTGTGTGTACATTTACATGACTGTAGAGTCCTGGAATCAGCAAATGGCTGTTACATCCGCTCCGCATTAACAGAGCATTGGTTTGGTCTCGGTCTCTGCCTTTCTGCCTCTGCCTCTGCCTCTGTGCGACTCTCCGAGTTTCTTGTTTCACGTTTGTGGATTCTTGTTCTTTCGTTTCGTTTCGTTTTGTTTCGTTCTGTGCGAGCGAGTGCTTCAATTCGAACATAATAAATTAATTTATCATCAGAAAAGAATCTCTGTTAAGCAAGCAGTAAAAGTTTCACCCTTATGGCCACACACACACACACACTCACACGCTCGTGTGTCCGTTAAATATGTGTTTGTATGTTTGTATATATGTAGTATCAGGCACACACACTTGAATAGCTTGCTAACCTCCCACCTTCCCCACCACAGAACCTCAACCTTACTACTTTTACTATCGTCTCTTTGTACCCCTTTTTTGGGCTAGCCCCATTGTAGTCACCATATTAGCTTTAGTTTGGGCATTCGAAATTTGTCTCCCTTTTAACTTTTACAAATGGTTGCTTGTGAGGAACCGTTATTAATTGTCCATTGTCGAATGGAAAACCATTTACTGCAACTTAGCCCTTAGCTTGATTATTCAAGCAAACCTAAACTTTAAAAAAAAACTACAACTATTGCATTTTCTTAATTACTTAGCTAAAAATTTAGTTGTTACCTTTAAATTATGAAGTTTTCCTTCTTAACCTTATAAATGTATACATTAAAATTGTTGCTGTAGTATTTATATAGATATATATATTACTCGACTAGTGCTACATGTAAAAACATATTATCTATTCGTAACTCTAAAGTACATTTGAAAAAAATCTGATTTAAGTTGGAACTTTGTTAATAACTTATTGATCTACGACAAAAGCTAATAACCATAATTGCGTTCAGTCAGTCGTGGAATGAAGCTATTAAGCTATATAAAGTCAAACTTTCAAAACTTAAACTTTCGTTTTAGCTAAAATTGAAAATATATTGAAGTTAATTTGTTGTATGGAAAACATCGTTATTGGGAAGTTCGTGTTAAGGAAGGTCGACTTTAGGCACAATTGAGTTTTATACCAGTTTAATACTTATACTTTTGTATGCTCTTCTACGTCCAAGACGTTGTTTTTCTCAATTCCAACGAACCTCAGTTCGCTAGTTCCTGCTAGGACAACTCTTTTAAGCCGTCGACAGTGTATAGTAATCTGTTCAAAGTGTTGAACTCTTAGTGGACAAGCATTAAAGATACTTTTATTCCGACGCAAAGTCCTTGAATGCAGTTCAATAATATTGGTTTTAGCTATTTGTACTGCTGTAAGGATTTGTCCGAGCTGCGCTCCCAAAAGTATGCACAGTTTTAATTCTACGAAATTTTTTATTTACTACTTTTGCAAATGCAAAAAATAACAAGATTGCCAAGCATCTCGAGCCGCAAACAAATACCATGCATGAACGAACATGTTCGATGTGCTTCGTTTGTGCTCGAACAAGTTCGAACCGGCCAGCAGCCACTGAAGCAGAACTTGGGGTGGCAACGCTGCTGGCGTCGTCAAAGTGACGCCAACAGCGCTGCTAGCGTTAGCGTTGGCTTTATGTTTAGCTGGCCCACACATGCGCCGGCCGGTCATATGTGTGCGTGTGTGCGAGTGTGCTGGAGTCTCACAGTTGTTAGATTCCAATTCCAATTGAAGCTTCCGCCCCGCCACCAATTGGGCGGCCAGTTATGTTGGATTGGTCACTGCTGGTCGAGTTAACAAGGGGGGCAACAAGGACTTTCGTCCAGGCAACTGGCGTTCACTGAAGTGCTGGCGGCCAATAGGGGACCATTGGGCAGTGGCATCAGCACTTGTTTCGACTCGCTCGCTCTCTCTGTGTCTCTCTCGCTCTCTCTCTGTGCGTGTCATTGAATTTGTGGCATGTGTGTGTGTTTGTATAATTTGCATTTCGTGTGCTAGCGACACCTGGCGGATTTTTGCATGCGCCCCTAAGTAGGCAATTGAATTCTATTCCTTCCTGCGATCGGTGCACAATTTTCGTTGCCTACTTTAGTGTGTTGCCATAAATTTTATAGCATCGCGATCATTTGAATTGAAATAAAAAATGCATTAATGTTACAGTTTTTTTTTCTTCATTTATGTTTTTTTTTTTGCAATTTGTAAGTATTTTTGTATTTTCGTATTTGTATTTTGTAACACAGACAACTATTATTAATTAAATAATTTACGCTTTGTATTTATTATTGTTTATGTTCAAAAAATTACACACACTTGAAAAATATTTGGTTTTTTGTTTTTTTTAAATGTTACTTATAAATTTTTGGTTGCACAAATTTTTGTTTCGCATTTTATCGTTCATTTCGCTTGCTTACAACAGTTTCATTAGGTTTAAGTATAACTTTTGTGCTTTCTTTGCGGTTTTCATTTTCATTTTCCTTTCTTTTCCCTTTTTGTTTTGTTGGAAATTTCATTTAGTATAATTTTTGTTTTCTTTTCTTTTCGTTTAATAGCTATAATTAAATTTTCTAAATTTTTATGATAGTTTTTAGTTCGTTTGCTGGCTTTTCTCTTTCCAATTTTTTGCTTTTCTTTTTGCAGTTTCTTTTTTTAAAGATTTTTTTGTTTTTTGTTTCAATTTTGATTTCAAATTTTTGTGGTTTCGCATGTCCTTGTTGCTGTTAAGAAAAAAACATAAAACTGAAAGATAGATAAATAATAATAAAGAAAATAAGAAGACAAATGTTGTTTTTTGCAGTGTAAATAAAACATAAATGATGTATGATTTTTATAATAGTTTTTTATTCAGTTTTCTTGGTTTTAAATATGAACTATATATAGGTATATATGTAGATGTATATATACTTTATATATATATATATATATATATTTATATATATATTTATATGTATGTCTTGTCTGAAACACAATGCATGGTTCTTTCTAGTTGTAGGAATTTCATTTTAAAAACCTTTCACACTTTTCTTATGCATGCTTTCTCTTCTCTCTCAATCGTTCTCTCATTCTGTCTCACGATACGCTTTTCTAATAAATTATGCACGATAAACTTCATAGTTGGGTATACGAATAGAAAAAATTGCTTGTATTATTGCAGCAGCCACTGTCTAGAGTGAAGGGTGAGGGGTGTGTTTTGGTTTTTTTTTTTTTGGGGTGGGTTAATGTGTGCTGCAAGAGTAGAAGCAATTTTAACCGTTTGGTTTTGTCCAAAAGTAAACAAAAAAAAATTTAAAAGGAAGAAAAAAAAAAAACAACATAGATTAAACTAATTATTTTTTCTCCTTCTTTTAAGATTTCGATTTGCCTTTTGCCGCCAAACAAATTTTTACTAAAAACAATCATTAAATATTAATCAAAATGGGATTTTTTTTTCTTTTTTGGTTTTTTCAATTAAATAACGAAAATCAACAGCAAAAACATTTATGTAAAAAAAAAAATTAAAATATTTCATCTTTCAAATTTTCTTGTATTCCCTCTCTCTCTCTGTCTTTCTTTTTCTCTATCCGAATCTCTAATCTGTCTTTTATCAGTTGCAAGAAAACAAATACGTACGTTAGTTCCTCAGTCTTCTAAATCTAGTTGTTTGTTTGTTTGTTGTTGTTTCGGTTTTGTAATTTCTTGTTTTAATATTTAATTGTTAATTGCTTTTCGCTTGAAGTTTTACGTACAAATTTCATTATTATTATTTTTTTTTTTTGGTTTTTGTTTTGTTTTTCCATACATTTCTTAACGCGTTTCTTTTGCTTTTCTATGCTTAAACTGTTGCTCTTTAGTTTTTTATTTCTTTGTTGTTGTTGTTGTTGGTGCGTTTCATCGATTCTTAAGCTAATTTTGTTTAAAAAAAAAGGTTGTGTTTACATTTATAGATTTATTTATGTATGTACGTAAAAAATTTGATTATTTTCGGTTTATTTTTTAATTACATTTAATAATAGAATTATTTTCTATGCAAAAAATGTCTCGAAATAATATTTCAGAATAAAAAAAAAAAATTATACATATATATAATAATAATAATTATAGTTAATAAGATTTTCTTTTATACAAGTGTTGCTCTTTAGTGCCTAGATATCTAGATTTACTAAAATGTACATCGATGTTTAACAAATACGCGATCTTAAAACACACAAAAAAAAGTCATATATATATATAATTATATATGCATACATTTATATACACATATATATATATATATATAAATATATTTATATAGTAAACATTAGCGCAGATTTTGCTTAATTATTTGGTGGCTCGCGGGGAGCGCATGTCGAGTGGTTTTTTTAAATTTATTTTTTTTTAAATATTTTTTTTGTCTTTTTTTTTAAATATACTTTTAGTTGGTTTTTTGTTATTTTCTTTACATAGTTGTAGTAATTTTTTTTCTTCTTGTTTTTGTTTTATGTTTAGTATTTTTGGGTGTTAGTTTTGCTTATTTGTTTTTGTTTTTACAATGTTTTGCTTAATTGCTATAAATACACTGGAAAATGTGTCACTGGCGTTGCAGTTGCAGCCAAAAATTTGTAATTTCTAAAACTGTTCAATTATGTTTAAAAATAACGAAAAAAAAAAATGGAAAAAAAAATTTGTAAATTAATGCATTTTAAATGTATATATATAATATAGGTGATATATATATATATATATTTTATACACACATTATTTTTGCTTATCAGACACGCAATAGTATATACGAATATGTATGAATATATATTAATTAATTAATTATTAAAAAAAAGGCAAAAAAAAATGCATTAAAATTATATTACATAACGGTTATTGCTTTGGTATTAAATGCCTCTGGTCGTGTTTAAGTCGCCTGCAAAAGGAGCAGCTAAGGGAGCGCGATGCGGATGGGGGGAAGGGGGGTTGCGGAGCTGTGGCAAAGACTGCTAGACAAGCTTTTAGAAAGTTGCAGTTTGAATGCGTTTGGGTTTATTGAGGAGCTGTATCATAACCGTATGATATCTCGCTTTAGACATACTATTTACACAGAGGGTTGGCGCTGAGAGATGGGGTTGGGGCAGGGGTAGGTGAGGGAGGCATGCAACATCTTTAGAAGATGCGCGACATGAGGCGACTGCGGCTGCTGGCCAACTGTGGATGGTGGTGTGGATGCTGTTGGTGCTGTTGCTGCTGGTTATGATGTTGGTGGTGCTGGTGTTGGTGTTGGTGGTGCAGGTGAAGTTGGTGATGTCCCGGTGGCAGCAGCACATGCGGATGTGGTGGCTGCAACACCAGTGAATGTGGATGTGGCTGCGTATGTGGACTGCTGCTCCAGCTGCTAAAAAGTCATGCCTCCTCCTTGAGCGATATGGAGGAATGCGCTGGCAGGCTGGAGGATGCATTCGAATCATTATCGCCACTCACGCTGCCCGCCAGCGATAGATTATGGCCGAATTGTGGCGGATAGCCAACAGCTACGCCCATTGAACAAGCTGGTGACAATTGCGATTGAGACGTTGGCAACTGTTGCTGCTGCTGCTGCTGTTGTGCCTGAGCAGCTGCCTGGAGTTGCTGAGCGGCAGCAGCAGCTTGGGCAGCGGCAACTGCATTAGCTGCATTGGCAGCAGCTGCTGCAGCTTTGCCTTGATTGACGACACACTTGCGCATGTGCTTCTCGAGGGTGGAGGGTACGCTGAAGGGCATGTCACAGAAGCGGCAACGATACACATCCTTGCCAGTGCGTCCGTGCGTCTTCATGTGGCGCGTCAGCTTGGAGCTCTGGGCGCACGCATATGAGCACAGTTCGCATTTGTAGGGCTTCTCGCCGGTATGGCTGCGACGATGCACCGTCAGATTGGAGCAGTTCTTGAAGACCTTGCCGCAGAACTCGCAGGTATCGTTACGTTGCCGGCTCTCCTTTTTGAGCAATGGCCCTTGCAGCAGGGAATTCGCACCGCCCAGACCCAGAGGCTTCAGCTTCAAGTTCTCGAAGAGCGCCTCGTTGCGATGCAAAGCGGACATGCCCCACCAATCGCCACCATCCATCTTCATGCGCTTGGACAGCTCGAAGGGATTGGGAAAGGGATTGAAGAGCGGCACCTGCGTTGGCGCATCCTGCGGCTGTGGCTGGAACATATTGCAGTTCTTGGCAAATTCGTCGCGCAAACGCAAGGCGGCCACTGGAATGCCATTCAGCTTGTCGCCCATTGGTTGAGCGGCGGGATTGGCGGCAGGATTAGCTGATCCTACTGGTGTGCCACGATGATTATTGTTATCGACAACGGCAGCGGCGGCAGCAGCGGCTGCAGCTACAGCTGCGGCCTCCTTGCGTCCAGACTCCTGCAACGCTTGCTTATACGCCTCGGAATATTGAGCAATGTTCGATAGTCCGAACTTATCCATCAGTTCACCAACCAGGGACGTGGCACCGGAACTGGTCGTCTTTGGGCTTTGACTTTTGCCATCGATGCGATTGTTAACACTCAAATCCTCTGCCTCGTAGTCAACGTCATCACAATCGTCTAGCTCATCCTCATCATCATCCTCGCCCTCGGCATCCGCATCGACGTCTTCGTCGTTCAGCTCTTCGTCGGACTCATCGGGATTGGGATCCTCATCGTTGTCCGCCTCATTTGTCTCGAGTGAGTCGGCATTGCTGCCACCGTCGTGACCATCCGGATTATCGCCACCATCGTTGTTATCTGCTGGACTGCGATGCACACGCATATGCTTCATTAGCTTCTGTATGTGTGAGCACTCAAAATCGCAGGCCGTGCACTTGTACGGCTTCTCACCCGTATGCGTTCTCTGATGGATTATCAAATTGTTCTCATACCGGAACTTCTTGTCGCAATAGCCGCAAGAATAACAACTCGCTTCCAGTTCGGAATCACGTTCCGCATCTGTCTTGTTGCTGCTGTTGCTGTTGGTGGTGGTGATATTGGTGGTGGGTGTGGGTGTTGGTGTGCTGGCCGAACGTGGTGTCAATGTTAGCTGACCGTTTTCGGGATTCTTTTCCGGTGGCGTTGTTGTGGCACCAGCCACCACAACCATCGAGGCTGAGCTGGGCGAGGGGCTCGCAAAGCGCGGCGATTGCTTCTGTCTTGGACTCGGCGAGCTCGAGTTAACAATGTTGCCAGCTCCAGGGCTTGTTGTGCCCGCAAGCTGACGCAATCGCTGCGAGTAAAAATCCATCTGCTGCGGTTCCAAATTCAAACTGGCAGCCGGACTTAATGCAACTTGCTGTTGTTGTTGCTGATGTTGCTGCTGCTGCTGCTGTTGTTGTTGCTGTTGCTGCTGCTGTTGTTGCTGTGAGCTAAGCGATGGTGGTGGGAGTGCGGCAGGTGGCACAGAGCCACGCTGGCTGCTGTTGCTCGATGGAGGACGCTGCTCAACCGGATTAGGAACATTGACAGCAATAGGCTGAACAGGTTGCTGCTGTTGCTGTTGTGTGTTGGCGTTGAATTGCGCCTGGGCAGCAGCAGCGGCGGCGGCTAGATTGAAGCCATGATGCCGAAACTGTTCGCTAACCAGCTGCTCCATGCGATAGTGATCGGCGGGCGTGGGGCGGCCGAAGAGCGGCGACACGCTAGGAACTACATTGCTCTGCGACAGCGCCGGTGGCAGCGGCATGCGCAGCAGCTGGAAGGGATTTGGATGCAGGGAATCTGGTGGCGCCAACAGAGCATGATGACGCATGCCTGCAGCTAGTGCTAGATTCTGTTGTTGTTGTTGCTGCTGCTGTTGTTGCTGCTGCTGCTGCTGTTGTTGTTGCTGTTGTTGTTGCTGATGCTGCTGTGCTCGCTGCTGTTGCTGCAACAGTTGCTGTGTGGGTGAATTGGCGCTGCTGCTGTGATTGCTGTTGCTGCTGCTGCTAACATTGCTGCAATTGCTCGTATTAGCTGCAGCGGCTGCTGCCATTGCTGCTGCTGCGGCACTGCTGTTGCTACTGCTACGCTTTGGCAACGACGGCGATGCCGACTGCGATGTCTGCGACAGTGACTGAGCCATGAGAGCGTGCAGCGGCAGCGGCAATGACACACTACCAACAGTTGCTGTTGCGGGACTGATACTGCGATTAGGACTGACACTAATGTTGTTCAAGCTGCTGCTGCCGCCACCGCCGTTGCCGCTGCTGCTGGTTGCTTGTGCTGCAACTGCTGCTGCTGCATTTAGAGCGGCCGGTGTGGCCACTGTTAAGGTGGCGCCACCGCAGCCGCCCGTCTCCACATAGATCTTGACACCGTGCGAGTGTTGCACGTGCTGTATGAGTCGCCACGCGGATGTATAACGGGTCTTGCACGTTGAACACGTATAATTGCTGGGTTCTGCAACGATAAAGAGAGCAGGGAGAGAGAGAGGGGAAAATGTTTTAGTCATGTTGTCAGTCAAAATATGTGAATTGTGGCAGGAATTGAGGCTGCTGCCACAGCAATTTGCTAGATTAATAATAAATTAATATGCGGTAAAATGAAATGCAAAACAGAGACAGAGATAGACAGAGAGGGAGACGCGGGGCAGACTGCAATGGTTTTTGATGGCTGCGAATTTATATACATAAAAATATATTTATTGATTTTGTGTGAAAACACACACACACACATACACAAAGAGACGTGTGCTGTGTTGCTGGCGTGCATTGCATACAAATTGGCGCACACACAGCAACAGCAACAACAACAGCAGCAGCAGGTGCCCCAAACAGGCAACAGAATATTACCACTTACACATACACACACACACACACACACACGAACACAAATCCACACACTGTGTGTGTGTGTGTAGTAGTAGTTTTTTATTTTTTATTACATGCGGTTTTGTCGCGACATTTGTTAATTTGCCACGGAAACCACAGAAACCCAACCACCCACCATCCGCAATGTCCTGCGGCGGAAATTACAAACCAACACACTCACACAAACACACACACACACACACAGAGAGGAACATGTGTATCCATAACTATCGATGAGATTGTTAGGCGGGTGGAGAGGGAGGGTTGCGTTGGGTTGCGGAGAAGGGACAGCGCAGCAACAGATGCGATTTTTGAAATTGAAAAATGTGAAAATTGGCTACGGAAAACCAAATAATAAATAAAGAAGCGTTGAAAGCCAAGATACAAAAAACAAAAACAAACATACGACTGTTATATACACTATGTGCAGATAAATAAAAAGTAGAGTAGATTACAGCAACATTTACTTGTTTCTCTAGGTATTATGCCCCTTAAGCTCACTTATCCGCTAATAATATGTGAGGACTCTATTGTGTATAGAGTATTGGACACGTAGAGCCAGCATAGACAAAAGCCTTATGGACGTGGTCCAGGCACAAGTGAAAAGAAAAGCTGATGTTGCTGTTGTTGCACAGGTCAACATATGTCACCACAGGCCAACACGCTGGCCATGCGGGCAACAAGGTGTTAATGCGCAACTATTAGAAACGAAACTACCCCCAACAACAACAACAACAGCAGCAGGAAGGAAGAAAGGAAAAGAACGCACAAACTGTAAAGTTGCGCCACGCACTTTGCATTTAAATGACGCTTTAAAATAAAAATTTAAATGAAAATGAGTTAGGCAGAAAGGGAAAACGTAGGGAAAATGTAGGAAAACGCATGTCGCGCACGAGTCCATAAGGACAAACACATACACACACACACACACACACGCACAACACATTATAGCTTCACTTTTGCTTTTCCCTTGTCTAGTTTTAAAGGTTTTTATTTTTTTGTCGTTTGGTTTTTGTGTTTTTTGTTGTTTTTTTTTATGACGTTCCGCGCGGCTGCTGCTGTTGCAGCTTCTTCACTTTAGCCCGGGCTTCCTGTCAAAGGTGAGAGCGTGCTGAGCATGATTTGGCCACGAACCCTGGCGACCAACAACAACAACAACATTGATCAGGGCAAATCCTTGGCCATGCGGGCAAATGCAGGAAATGCAAATGAATCTGACAGATACATAATTTGTTTTCTCGACAAAAAGAAACGAAAAAACCAAAAGGGTTGGAGGTCTCTTTAATGCTTTAGGGGTTAAGGGTTGCTAAAGGGCTTAACACGTCTGCTGCGGCTTCGGCTGCCATCCGTTGCTGTTGCTGCTGCTGCTGATCATGCTCATGAGATCATTATCATATTTGAAAGGCACACATCATGATAAAAAAAACAAAACGAGGCAAAAGTTGTCGAAAAAGGATCCTTTTTTCAAAATATTTTATTTGAATTTACGCTTTTTACTTGTGTTTTTTGTTTTTTTTTTCTCTTTCATATGATGTTGATGATGGGTTAGACGCGAGTTGCGCACGCGCCAAGCGCGCATCCTTTATTGTCAGCCTCTTTGTGTCCCTCTGTCTCTGTCTGTCTGTCTGTCTTTCTGTCTGTGCTGACGATGGCACGTTCTGATTTTGGCAGCTCATCCAGCTGCTGCTGCTGCTGTTGCTCTTGCTGGCATTGTTCTTGCCTTAGAGACCGAGAAGCGAGAGCGGGAGCGGGAGTCAGGACTTTCAGCAATCTCAAGTGACCCGAGTGACTGCATTCAAAGCAGCTCAGACGGAAGCGAGCAAAAACACAGAAGACAAACAGTAAAAGGAGAGATGACTTGGTTGGTTGGTTGGGCGGGCGGGGGTTAGCAGGAAATGGCAAATTGACCGCCTGCTGCAAAAGTGGAGCCAGGAAGTGCGCCAGGACAACGACGCGTATGAGCAATGCACACACACACACACACAGGGTGGAAGGTGGGGTGCGGTGGGGCAGGGGAAAAGGTCAGCGGGTGGGCAGCAACAGTCGTAACAGCAGCAGCAGCAAAAAAAAAGGGTTGCACAGTAATGGGATAATTGTTGCAGCTTTTTTACTTTGTTGCCGCATGTTGCCAACGCAGCCAGCGATTTTTGTTGTGTGTTGTGTGTGGAGTGTCCTGCGGGCTCCTGCGGCGATTTGCATGGCCCACGACCTTTGCATAAGCCTTTATATATATATATCCTTTATGCTTTTTGCTGTTTCCTTTTTTTTTTTCATTTCACACAAAGCAAGGAGCGCGCGTAATCCTTTTGTGGGTGGACGTGAAATTGCATGAGCCGAGCGCATTAGCCATTGATTTCGATATTGAAATGCTTTGCTTAGCCAGGTGGCAGAAAAGCAGCAGCAAAGCAGTTGTTGTTGTTGTTGTTGGGCAGTTCGCTGAGTTCTTAACCCATCTTCATTTGTTTGTTGTTGTTGTTGTTGTTGTCGCCTCTTTAAAGGGGGCGACACTAATGCCTGGCTTAGTGCCAGCATGAGTCAATAATTGAATGCGGTGTATAATACTCAATGTGTGTGTGTTTGTGTGTGTGTGTGTGTGTGTGTGTGTGTGTGTAGAGAAAATTGGGTTCAAGCGATGTTGTCCTTTTGCTGACCTCAGACCTCAAGCCTTTCCGTGTATTTTTTGCCCCATCCATTTGACGAGGACTCCTGATGGTTTTTCATTGTTGCTGCGGTCGCGACACGTTGCGCATTTTGAAAGTGCGCCAGCAAATTGATAATTAACATAACACACACACACACACGCACACATACACACACACATGTAACTAGCGACACTGACAGGCAACATAGCGAAAAAAGCGCGAACAAAAAGAAAAATAAAGTTCATATGTCACATTGGCAACAAATATTTCCATTTTCCCCCCGTCATTTTGTTGACAGTTCTTCACACACACACAGGCAAGGTGGATATGGCTGGCGGTTGCTATGGCAGCCGTTGCTCCATATTTATAATTACCAAATGGACAACAATTGGATGCGAGGACAACAACGAACAACCAACAGCAACAACTTTCAAATGCGACAAGCAACATGAGCACAAAACACAGAAAAAAAATACAGCATCAGATGGAATGAAAATAAAACAATGCGTAATTAACGTGACAGATACAGATACAAATGTATCTGCACATATACAGATATCTGCATCTGTATCTCTGTATCTGTGGCTGCTGCGTTGAAGTGTTGACAGCTTTTGCATTGTCAGGAGTCAAACAACTTTGTTTGTTAGTGACTTTTTTTGTTGTTGTTGTTGTTTTTGCTGTGTTAAAGCATGTTGTTTGGCGCGCTCGTGTCAAAAGTGACAAAGTTCAAGGGTTAAATTGCGACAATGTGTAAAAATTAGATAGTAAAAAGCATGCGTCAAGCTTTGATTGAGTGACTGACTGATTGACTGCAGCAAGTAAAATAAATATATAGCAATAATATAAAATCACATGCAAATAGCAGATAAGAGCTAATAACTTTTGGCAATCTGTGAATGAATGTATTCATGAGAATATTCAAAAGTCTAACAGCAAACAGCTCATTTAGGCAAATCAAATGTATTCTTGAGTTAATTCAAATGGTATTGACTAACAAGGATGCAACACAAACGAACAGGTTGCTGTCACAACACTCAGAGTGCGTGTTGCCCCCTGCAGCTGCATTTCACTTATTCAATCAGTCACTCGATCGGTCAGCTCGAACTCGAACGCCTGTCAATTGCTCAATTGCTTGAAACGCGCGAACTTTGACCCCTTTGACCATATTCAAAACGGTGGTCACGTGCCGGCAATGCGGTGGTCAACATCAACATCTAAACTGACCGCCTCAATCGTTTCGCATGCGAAAAAAAAAAACCCTAACTCGTTTCTTTGCAACCTTTTCGTTTCTTTGCTTCCACTCGCCTTTTGTGCGTGTGTCAAGTCCAGTTTTGAGTTCAGTTTGAGTTTCAGTTAAGCATTCATAATATTCACATTCGCATTCGAGTTTGTTGCTGCTGTGTCCTTTGTCCACTCAAGTAGTTTCTGTTACCCCCTTTCCCCGTTGCCCCTTTCCCCTCACTCTTTCAATTTCTCTCTAACGCTTACACATTCCTTTGCTTCCTTCTTTAAATTAACCCCTGAGGGCAGCTCGACTTATGTTTGTTGCTGCTGCTGCTGCTGCCACAGCTTCATAATTTGTTTTTTCAGCTTCAGCTTTTGCCACTGCTGCTGCTTGCTTTGTTCTGTTGTCCTGTTTGGCTTTACTTCCTCTTTTAACCCTCTTCTCTCTCTTCTCGCTCGCTTTCGCCCTGCTTAGTATTGTTTTTATTGCTGTCTTTTGACTTTGGCTTTTCATCAGCGTCATCATCGTTCGTTCGTTCGTTCGTTCGCATTTGCACGGAACACAATTTTAACAAGTCAAAGGCCAGCAGCAAACAGCAGCAGCAACAGCAGCAGCCGCATAACAATCGAAGCTCTACTCTGTCCCCTACTTCTGCTGCTTTAGCTTTAGCTGCTGTTGTCCGAGTGTCCTTTTTGGTCCTGCTGCACTTCAGTTTTATCAGCAGTCGCGCTTTGATGTCGTTGTCGTTGTCGCCCACATTCCCATGTCCTTCCGGATTTTCTCTCCTCCGCAGCATAAACAAAAACGTTTTACAGCGCAATTGGTCAGATAGTGAAAGTGTGGGTGGTTTTTTTTTCCGAAAGGGTTTTTTTTGGTTCTTTTTGGTTTTTTTGATTTTTTTGAAATGCATTCGCAGTTGCAGCTTATCGCGCAAGTTCAGCAGCCCCGCGGGCCGATCAGCGGCAACTTATGATACTGCCGCGCGAATGCATATCCTTTGACATAAACACACACACATCAAACACATTTTTAAGCCTGTTTGATGTTTGGCTTTTCAATCATTCAACATTTTTTTTGTTCATTTTTCCTCGCTGGTCATTTTTGTGTCTCTTGTTAGGGGTTTGGGCGGGTTTTGTAATTTTCATTACGCAAAAATATGCACAACGAAAATATAAGCAAACAAAAGTATTTCTCTCTCACCTGTATGTACTGTATTTGCCTCGGCATCGACGAGCTCCATTTTGGGCCGCTTGGCCAACGGTTGTGAGCATTCCGCATCCGCGTTTGTCCTTGTCAACAGTTCACGTTCCTCGTGCTCATGCTCGCGCTCCCGCTCTGGTTCCTGATCCAGTTCTAGTTCATCGTCAAGTTGATGATGATGATGATGATGATGATGATGTTGCTCCTCATCATCGGCATAGGGCTCCTGCTTGACCTTTGGCTTGTCATCGTGTAACGTGCACTCGTCACCGCGTCCAATCAGCTGACTCTGTGGACTGTGAGCGTTGCTCGTTTCAGTGGCAGTGGCAAGCGCATCGCTGTCTGCCTTCGGCGTTGTATTGTCGTTCTCTGTAAACGAAGTTATAGTTATAGGTTTAACAGATCAAGATCGAGATGATTTCGAACTTACCATCGACGAGACGTTTGGGCGTACTGCTGGCGCCATCGGCGAGCAGATCCGCTGGACTCGGCGGTGGTGTGTGAATCCGTGAGCCGCTTGCCGCACTGCTAGCTGCAACAGCGGCAGCAGCAGCAGCCGCTGCCACATTTGCTGCCGCCGCAGCCGCAGCCGTTGCGGCCGCAGCATTGGCAGCAGCAGCAGCTGACTGTGCAGCCGAAACTGTGGCGACGCCAACTGGCGCTGATTTGCGGCCAGTTATGGGCGCCGATATGGAGGGACGACGATTGACCAAACTCAGTGGCCGACCCTCGTCCGCATCGCGATCCATGCTGGGCGCCTGTGTGGTGCACTGACCATAGTTCTCCTTGTTGCACTGCAGCACCTTGTGCTGTATGAAGCGGACAATGTCCGACAGTGCGAAGGTCTTTTGGCAGGCGCCGCATGTAAGGATGTCCTGCGCGGCAACCGCATCGTTCTCTGTCGAGTCGGAATCTGCAATTCAATTGAAATGGAAATGGAAACGGAAGGGAAGAGAAGAGGGAGAAGAGAAAAGAGAAGTTAGTACATTTTATTGTTCACTTTTGCACTTTGCAGTTCATAAATTTGGTCGACAGTTGTCGCTTTTATGGCCATCGATTCGATTGTTGGCCATCAATTGTGGGCTTAATGCGACGCCAAAAACCTAACCAAATCAACTCCATTTTGGGTGGTCTAATTTACTTTTGCTTCTGCCACTTGACTATTTGACTATTGCTACTTGCTACTTGCTACTTGTTGTTGTTGTTGTTGTCACTTTTATGGCAGCCATGAATAATTTTGTGGCTAGAGCAAAAGCGAACAACGGCCGACAGTAAGGCATAAAAGTGCGTTAAACTTCGATAGCTAAGCTTATGCAGACTTATCGATAAATATCGATTTCATAATTATTGATTTTTAAGTGTTTCAAACTAGAAACCTTAGGAGCTTTACTAATTTATTAGCTGCCTAACGATATATATATATATAGTTTTATCGTTTTAGTTAAGCAGCGATTTGATGTTATTATAATTTGCACAGGCATAAAAAAAATAAAATATGATTTCAGCATTTGGCGTGGCGCATTCATTAAGCGAGCTTAACTAAATAGCCAAGCACACACACACACACGCACACACGCACACTTATAGAGATGTGTCACAATTGATTTGCAACAACAATTTACGCCTGAAACTTTATTGTTCGCTGGGTTTTTACGCCACACAAGCGGCTAAAAGAATAGACGAACGAACGGACGGACGGACGGTAGGACAGGGAGACAGACAGACAGAGAGACGCATCACCCATGACCAAATGGCAGCTATGACAACCCCCTTCCCTTCCATTCGGGCCACTTTCCTCCTATCTAGCACAGCAATTCACTTATTTACATATGAGCACACAGAGCTCTGGGCGTTTGATAAGAGGGCGTGAGTGGCAAAGGCGCAGGGGCAGTGGCAGTGGCAGGGGGGGTGTAATATAGTCCGCGGATCGATTCGCTTGCACTTTAATTTATGTATTTGCGCTCTGCATAGCCCAAAATAACCAAAGCAACAACAACAACAACAATATCAACTTCACCCCACTTAAACCACAGCAGCGACGAACGACTGTAATCTAAGTCCCACAACCCCCTACCCTTATACCTACCCCCACTCCTGCCCACCCATCCAACCACCAACTAAACTATTTGCATGTGTGTGCAAGTGTGCGTGCGTGTGTGTGTGGTGTGTGTGTGTGTGGATAAAAATGTGAACATAAATTCCAGTAGCACTGCGAATAAAATATACCCGAAAAGCGCCTGCAATTAATTCGAGTCGCGATGAACTAAGCTAAAATTTCGCTAACAATTCTTTCTCATCTCCTTGTTGTTGTTGTTGTGGTTGTGTAGCAGAAGAGGGATAAGAATAAAGCAGCAGCAGTTGCCGCAGGCGACGTAACTTTTTTTTTTTTTTTGGGCAATTTATCGATGAGTTTTGATTGACCAAGCAAAACCAAACGAAATCAACCAAACAAAAAAAAAACAAAAGAAAACCAGGCGAAACAAAGTCAAAACAAATAAAACTAATACGAATCGAAGAAATAAGTATAAGAAGCAGCTGTAAATTAGCCGCCAGGCATATGACACAGACCCCAGCAAAAGTTGATTGAAATGTTGCCAAATTGCAAAAGTTTTTTCTGTTTTTGGTCAATCAAAAGTGACCTAAACTAAAGTTATGAAACGACCAAACGATAAATATTTGAATAGACAAGTTTTTGAGAATTCAATTGAGTGCGAAAAGTACACTGAAATCGAAGACAACAACAATTTTTTGTATGTTTAATCATTTTTTATTTATTTTTTCTTTGATTATTTTTTTACTTTAATAACTTAATTTAATCTTTGTCTTAAAGCTAATTGCTCATCTTTTTTTATTACTACTCCTTCCTTCCTTACTTTCTTCCTTCCTTTCTTACAAACTCCCCCCTAATAACACACACACACCACCCCACCACCCCTCGCAAGTCTGACTTCGTCAATTAGCTGTCGTATAACAATCATAAAAAAAAAATGGGCAGAATAAGAAAAGAAAAAAAAAACGAATTTATTGACGCGCTGTCGGCTGCCACTTGTTAAGTTTGTCGGCTTGTTTGGGGCAGTTTCAACAATTTGCGGTTGCCCACACACACACACACACACGCACAACAATAACTAATGCGCCCCGAAGCGTTGCTCAACTTTTTTTTATTTTTTTGGGCCACGTTCTTTGTCCGTTTTTTGCCACCCACCCAAACCAGCCGTCCGTCCGTCCGTCCATTCGCTCGTCGTTTTCTTTTCAGCTTTTTTTTTATCAATTGATTGTCCTGCGACGGGGTGACAACAAGGTCCTCACACACACACACACACACACATGCTCTGTTATTTATCTCATATTATTTTCTGGGTAATTTTTTTGATTGTTTGGGCGTACTTCTCCGCTTTCCCGCTTCTCCGCTTCGTTTCGCTGTGGTTTCTGTTTCAATAATAATACTAATAATAATAATACAATAAAAAAAATATGTTTTCGCTTTTTTTTTATATATACCATCACCCTCCCCTCCTATCACTCCCATCCGTAAGCGTTGCCCTATTGACTTTTGGCATTTATTTTTTCCTGGTTTTTTGTCGTTTTTTTGTTGTTGTTGGGTATTTTATTTATTGATTGGCGATCATTGGCGTGAAATCGACACAGGACGCAATTAGCCGCCTGTCTGACTTCATGAATTAAACATGTGTTTTGTTAGCCAGTGTTTGCTGGCTGGCTGGCTGGCTAGTTGTTGTTGGTAGCTGCTGTGCGATTGGCCATTGGACAGTTTAGTTGGCAGGTAAAAACTGACTTTTTACCTGCCTGGCTTTTCGGTCTCTCTCTGTTTTTGTAGGCGTTGCCCCGCAGCCAAAAATTTTTGTGGTCGAATGCGTGTAGGAGTATTAATAAAGAAAGAGATAGTGATAGAAAGAGAGAAAGCGAAAGGCTAGGGGTTGTGTGGCGTGGAGGGGCGAAAGGCGTAACCAGCTTATTTGACTAAGCGATTAGATTAGATGTATGTATGTACGTTTGTGTGTGTTGTGTGTGTGTTTGTTTGTTTTTGTGTATGAGAGAGATTAGCGTCTGTGCGCCGGGCAAAAACCTTAAGTAAATATAAATAATAACAGCAACAACTTATTGACAGCTCCAAAAAGTCTGCTGCAATATTGCGCGCTCAACACAAAGACACACACAGCGAAAGAGTGAGAGTGAGAGAGAGAGATGGAGAGGGTTGCAGTCAACAGCAGTTAGAGAGACAAAGGGGTTTTCAAAGGGGCAGCAGCTGGCTCTAGCCAAAAAGGTGTAGAAGTACTATATATTGAAAGGGTGTTCAGAAAAGTGCTCAAAGCCCGAAACTGTCAAATGTCAGACAGACGCTGACAGTCGCCTGACAAGTGTCAACAGAAGGTAGCTTCTGTGCGTGTGCGTTTGTGTATATGTGTGTGTGTGTGTGTATGTTTTTACGTGTATTTATGGCGAATATTTCATAAAGTCAGATCATAAATTGAATTATCTGCACCGAGAAAAGGGCAAAAGGACACACAAAGGGTTCAACAAACACACAAACACACACAGAATACACAGAGAGAAAAGCGCAGCCAAACAATTTAAGCAACCATAACCAATGCACCTTCAACCTCCCCTCCACCCCCCTCTCTCCCACTCTTGCTTGTTTAATAAGCCTTTCTGACCAGCTGCGTTGACAGGCGAAAATCTGTTTTTGCCAATGAAATTTTTGATGTCATGCAACATTTTGATCTCTCACTCTCTCTTACTCTGTGTGTGTGTGTGTGTGTGTGTGATGTCATCGCATAGGCGTAATTAATTCAACACCACCCTCCCCCAACCCACACCTCCAGCTATTCGCACACAATAAATAAATTGAAGTGCGTCGATTTGTAAACCGCGCAGCTTAAGATTTATTTACGAGCTGCAGGGCTAAAAGCAGAAGCGAACTATCCTGCGGCTATTAATATATATATACATATATATATATATGTGCTTAAGTATGTGTGTTAGTGTGTGTGTGCTGGCAAAGTAGGACAATTAAGAATTAACATATTAATAGGAATTTTGCGCAAATTATCAAGAGGCATCCGCAAACGAAATATGAAATTCAAGCAGATACAGATATATCCTACAACTACTACTACCACATATATACACGTATATATATATGTGTGTCTGCTCAGCTCGTATTTTTGTTATTTATAACATTTTCATGTTATTGACTGCACGTTGCGACAGCTGAACCCACCCCATACCACCACCCCCCCAACATGACCAAAACGAACCCAACTACTATTTTAGCTTCTATTTTTGCCCCTTCAGTTGATGCTGCTGGAGGCGTGGCACAGGCAGAAAACAATACGTTGATTGTGCTAATTTATGCCCCCCACACATGCAGACACACATACATACATGCAGAGAGAGAAAGAGAAAGACTGAGAGAGAGACATATGAGGAAAGAACGCGCTTTATGGCCAAAAAGGTTATGGGCCGAGTTGAGTCGAGTCGAAGCTGTAGTTGGGGGCCAGGCTGGCCATAAAAACCAGGCAAGCGCCACACGGTCGACTGTTTTTAGGTGCCCCAAACACACACACACACATACACACACACACGTATGAGCCAAATGAAAAATGGCGACTGAAAAAAAAAGAAGGAAAGCCGTGGCAACAAATAGTGCAGCAAAATGTGCCTGCAGCTGCAGCTTTTTGATGTGCGGCCAGTTGAAAGGTCAGCAGGACCAAAAAATACAACAAAAATATGTACGAAAACGAGAGAAAAATACTGAAAAGTTGCTAACTTTAAAGCTTTTAAAGAGTTTAAGATATGTTCACAATTTTCAATTCATATTTTTTAAACTTTAAAACATGTTAAAGTAAACTTTTATTAAGATACGTTTAAAGTGTTCATTTTGGTTGTTGATTATTTTAACTGTCAAAATATGTTAGAGTAAACTTTAATCAAGTGTTTCACAGAGAAATTCGCATCTCTGAAGAAGTTTAAGTTGTTTATAGAACAAAATAATTATTAATTTAATATTACTATATGTATTTATTCTTATCAAAGCAACTTCATTTAGAAATTATAATAAACTCAAACTAAATACTTTTCGAAACACATATTTTTCTTTATGTTAAGTAAACGTTAAATGATTAAATCAATTATCCATGTTTAGCTATCTGTCGAATTGAATTGCATCAAAAAAAAGATACGAATATTATTGAAATAGTTTATCCACGCGAAGTTGAATGATGAAATTCGATGAAGAAGATGAAGATAAAGCAAAAGCAAAAGCAAAAGCATACTTTCCTTAACAATAACATTATTAAGTATTATGACACTCGCCAAGCCAAGCCAAGCCAAGTGCTCCATTTCGTTACTCTATAGACAAATAAATTATGTACTAAAAAACAAGTTTATTGTTTTTTTCATTCTTCGTCGCAAAGAAATGCTGTGTAAATATTTACAAAAAAAAATGCTGAGCTACATTTTGTTTGTTGTCGCCTTATTGTTTTTTTATTGTTGTTCATGTTTTTTTTTTGTTTTTTTGGCTTTTTGGCCAACGGTGCTTCGGCTTTTGAGCTCATTTAAAAAGTGAACAGTAAAAAAAAGGTTAAACAAATTCAAAAAAATTAGTTGTAGCTGCCGCGATAACACACACACATACATATTGTGGGGGCGTGTGTGTGTGTGTATTGGTAGTGGACACACACACGAACACACACATACACACACACACACAATTTGACAGTGACAAAGCGACGTCAGGCAGCTGAAAAGTGGCAGTGTGATGAGGAGAGAGGCGCGCGGATGGGAGGCGGAGTAGAGGGGGTGCTAAAGCGGTCGACTTAATTTGTTTAAACAAATTACGTGGATAACCAACAAGCTGGCAGCAGGCAGCAGCCAGAACGCAGCTAAAGGTGTTTCAGTTTGGTTTTCAGTTTTTTTTTTTTGGAGCAGCTGAAACTACAACAAACACACATGCAACCGACTCCCCCCTTACCGCTTCCTTTAGCTACTTGTGTGTGTGTGTGTGTGTGTGGGTGTCTTATCAGCAATACATAGCATGGCCAGCGACGCGTCGACATCGCCGCCGTCGTCGTCGTCATCGTCATCGCAAAGTGTTTTAGCATACAAATTTGGTTTTTATTTGCCTACGTTGTTTTTACCTTGCATGGCCTCCCCCTTCCACTCCCACTCCCACTCCTCCACTCAATTCACTCTTTGCCCCTCTACGCCTGCTGCTGGCGTTGGCCCAGGTGCCCCATGGCATTGTCGACAAGGGCGTGGCAGCAGGGCGGCGTTGGTTAGCCAAAAGCCAAACGTTCACGTTGCTGATAACACCCGCATGTGCTCGCCATTGCCAACCGCCTTAACCCCCCACCTCTCCACCTACTTTACTCCCCATACCCCTACAAACACGTGTATCTGTATGTGTATGTGTATGTGTGTGTGTGTATCTGGACAAACAAACAGTCCGCCAGGTTGAGGTTGAGTGAATGAGCCATATGCAAATATCGGCGGCCTGGAAGCGAGCATTAAATGTGGTCACATAACAAAAACACACACACACAGACATATGCACTATATACATACGTACATATATGCCTAGCAACAACAATAACACAATTCAAGCAAAGCTGCAAAATGCCGCCGTGTCAAGCCAAAAGCTGGACACAGAGTACTACACCATGCAATGGGGTTGTCAAGAGAAGGAAGTCTAGAAGGGGGGGGTAAGGTAAGGCAGGCGGGGAGTACACGGAAGGGAAGAGGAGGGAGCATGCAGTAACGGTTGACAAACGCCAACGCCAACGCTGTGCTGGCTGATAAGTAAGTAGCAAAAGGAAATGAGCACAAGGCAAAAAAGCAGAGTAAAAAAAAACTCAAAAAGAAATAAATGCTAAAAAGCAAGAGAAAACATTTTCAACAACTTTTGCTGTTTGTAAAAGAAAGTGTCAGAGTTATCGATAAATATCGAAAACGTAGAAATAGTTGCGGACAAAAGTTTTCAAAACATATCAGCAAGTTATCAATACAAATTTATGTTGATCAAATAGTTTAAGACATGTTTATATTCAGTTAAGGTTAAAATTTACATATTTATTAATCGATAGATATGGCTAAGGAGCTTTATAAACATATCGCTTGAACAGAAAGCATTCTTAAGGCGTTATAAAAACAATAACGTTCCAAATTTGTATCCTTTGTATAGCTATTATTTGAGTGATTTATTAAAGATAAAAATAGATATACAGATAAAGCTTAAAGCGTTTCTTTCTCACTAATTGTCATTGTTGTATTGAAAAGTTGAAACACAACAACTGAGTTTAAGTTGAATGTAGCATTAAATAATGCACGTTTAAATCAAAATGTATGCAAATAAAAAGAAAACAATTTAATCAGCGGCAGCAGATGCAAAACTAACGAAAAAATAAAGTTATGATAACTCAAATGAAGGCTAATCAAGTAGGGAAGGCGGGAGTGGGGGCAAGGAAGTGTGGTAAGGAGGTGTACTTGCAGCTGAAGATCTAAAGGTTTTGTTGTTGTTGTTGTTGGTTTTTTTGAGTCAACGAGTCGGCGGCCAAGTCCAAAAGGCAGGCACTCGGCACACAATGTTTGCCTTAGTGGCATGAAACGTTGCTTTTGTAAAATGATAAGAGACACAGTTGTTATTATTGCTTGCTGCTTGCTGTCCGTTGCTTGCGACAATGTTGTAATGTTTTTCAGGTCGCTAAAATATTTGTCTTTGTATTTGTATGCGTGGTGTATGTGTGTGTGTGTGTTTATGTGTTTTGATATTCAACCGAAAAGTCAACTATAACAACGGACATGCCATATGTAAATAGGCGCGATCTATATAGAGGTGCCATAGATATAGCTAGGTAGGTTGGGTTCGCCATATAGTATCTTAGATTGTGTCTCTACATATGTGTGTTTGTGTGCGTGTGTGTGTGTGTGTGGGTGCGGGCTTATTATGATTGTTCTTGTTGTGGTTTTCTCGGTAAAAGGCGCTTATCAAAAAGCAAAATTGTTAAAAAAAAAAAAGAGGGCAGCTTGGCGGCAAACAATTTCCCTTTATTGTTGTCAGTCAGTTCGTTGTCTCCCCAAAAAACAAAAATGTGGAGCGGAGAGGACGGCAAATGATTAAAGAGACACGAAGCAAGCGCAGCAGCAGCAGCGACAATAAGAACAAAACACAACCGGAAAGGTGAAGAATTCTAAGAAATGTATCTTCGAAAAAAAAAAACTAACAAACTAACGAAACTTTGTTAGATCTTGTATCTTTGCTGAACTTATTACGCGCAACATTGTGCTTTGATAAGCACACAAAAAACACAATGACAACAACACACACACACACCCACACACAAAAACCCCCCAAACAAGCTGCCACAAAACGTTTCTTATTGGTACACTTACGGCTCAGCGAACGGAATCCATGATCCTCACTGATCGACAGCATTTTGTTGTACATTTTTCAAATTCGTTTTCACTTTAGCATTAAAAAAAAAATGTTGTAATTGTTTTGCTTTCGCGTTGTGTTTATAAGAGTTTTTTTTCTTTTTCTTAGCACATCACAAATTTGTTATAAACTATTTATTGTTAATGGTTCTTTTGAAGGCACCGTTGCACGCGTTGCACACACACGATCGTAGGTAATCCAATTGTCCTGCGTTGTGTGCAACCAAAACAAATTTGAAAAAAAAAAAACTTATATTCTCGAGATACATTCAGTGTATTTATAATATTTTCGTCTTTTAGTTTTTTCGTATTTTCGTATTTTTTTGTTAGTCACAGTGGAAGGATCTATTGAGAGCGCGTTGTCCTGTTTCTGGGCAGAGAGCGCGTGTGTTGTTGACCCCACAGAGGCTTCACGTGGACTGACAATCGAAAGTCTTCCTGTGACGGTCGACGGTCGTCGGTCGGTCGGTCGGTTGGTTCGTTGGTACGGTTACGCTACGCTACGGTACGGTACGGTCCTGTCCCTGTGTGTCTCTCTGTGTCTGTGTGTGAGGCTGTGCAGTCAACGCTGACGCTAACTGCGGCAGCACTCACAGTCCGTACGTGTCTATCGCATGAATATGTGTGTGTGTGTGCGGACGGTCCGTGTGCGGGATATAAAAAAAACGTGTGTACACACACACACACACATATGCGGGGTAGTTGCTGCTTGCCTCTCGCTCTCACACTCTCACTCACACCAAGCGTATGTGTGTGTGTGTGTTGCGAGTGGACGTCGACTAAGAAAAAGGGGGATGAAAAACATCTTTTGGACTCTGCGACTCTGCTCCCTTGGCCAGCGTCTCTGCTGCTGCTGCTGTTGCTGCTGCTGCTGCCGCTGTTAGCGTTTTGCTGTCGACGTTGTCTTTGGTTTGTGTGTGTGTGTGTGTTTTGTTGGCGCTCTGCTCCTGCCACACAACCATTGCTGCCCCGGCACATGCGTGCCCACTCAGAGAATGAATTGAGCTGTTCTAATGATACTATGTGCATGAGTGTGTGTGTGTGTGTGTGATAAGGCAGCTAACTAGACAGATCTACAAATTCAACAGGCTAACAGGGGATCTGTATAAAGGACAAAGCAAGAAGAACCTGAGCATTTTTATTATTTTTTTTGTTTATGATGCTCAAAAAAAAGATTTATTCAAGTCACATTTACATTCCAGTTCTAGTTCTTTGTTCTATGTTCCATGTTTTAGTTCTAGGTCATGGTTTTGAAGATATTTATGTTTAAAAACAAAAACCATAATTAATTTTGGATTTTAGTTTTTTTTTAAATTAAACTCTCATAAATAAAAAAGTCTCTAGTATATTTATTTTCTTGCTTTCTTTGTTATAGCTGATGTTGAGCCTTAATAAACAGTTTAAATGCTTTTTTTATGGAATCATAACCCAAGTAAAGTTTTCACAACGCAAAATCCACCACGGATCTGCGTAAAATTCAAAAAGTTGCAACATTTTAACACTGAATCACTGATAAACTAGCTTAATCCATGCTAACTAAGGCAGTTTTTGAGCTATTCAAGTCAACCAGCTGTTACTAAGGTTTACAGTTCATATTTAGATAAAATACAAGTAAGTCTATATAGATCTTTGGTCCTAGCCCCATTCCAAAGAAAGAAAAAACAAATGCTGTTCCACTTGGCTGGAAATAACATCTTTTGAAATCCTTTCCAACAGAGTTTGTTGCCCTCAGTTGCGCAGCTAAAGTACAAAAGAAAGAGCGAGAGAGAGGGGGAGAGAGGGAGAAGGAGAGAGTGCGAGAGATCAAGAGAGATTTTGCGCTTGGTCCATATACATATAGATGTATATATGGATGGATGCTGCGCAATAAGCGTGGCGGCCAGATCCCGTAAAACTCAGTTTTTGCCCCTTTTCACAAACATGGAGAGAGAGAATGGATCTGGATCTAATAATAGAAGATGATGCTCGCTAGTGGCAAGTAACCAAAAAAGAGCGAGAGTGAGCGAGAGATGCAAACAACAGTGGACAACAGCACGGATGCCGTAATACTTTTCCATTGAATTCAGTTTTACAGTTGTGTGTGTGTGTGTGTGTGCTGCGTGTTTTTTTTTGTTTTTTGTTTTTAATCCTTTTCGGGGGGTAAAGAAAGATGTATTTAGTATTTGGGATATACATTTTTTGTTTTTTGCGCGCGCATTTCTTGCAATCTTCTGGGGTAGACGGCTGCGCAGGCGCCGAGCCGAGTCGAGTCGAGTTGAGTTGAGCGACAGGGACGACGACGTCTTGTGACGTTGCGGAGCGTGTAAAAGGATGCTGCTAATGTCCCCGGCCCAGCACCGGTACAAACAATAAAAAAAACATTTCCTTAAAGGAAGAAAAAAAAAACGTGTCCCTGCTTTGTGCGCTTAATCAAACGCCATTCAACGGCAATGCGAAATGTAAATGGAAATGGGATAGGGCAAAAAGAAAACGTAATGTGAACAGGAACAGGACACGGCGGCATTGAGCAAGGGGCACGGACAGGGGCAGTGGCAGGGGGCGCCGCCTGCCTGCCTGCAGTCTTGCAATTTTTTATGCAATTTGCCGATCGACGCCTGCGTTTTTCCTTCTACTTCTTTTTCTTCTTCCTTAAACTGCCTTCTTGCCCAGTTGCTGCGTTTTTTTACTTCTTCTTATTGCGCAAGATTTGCAACCCTGCTAAAAAAATGTTTATATGTGTGTGCGTGTGTGTGTGTGCCCTGAGGGTGCCGCTTGTGGATCGACGAATTTTTTGTCTTGCCTTGCCAATTGTCCTGGTCCAGGTAGGCCAGTACCCCTCCGTGTGGTATGTGTGTGTGTGTGTGTAACGGCATTTTTTTTCTATGCAAATTTTTTTTTCTTCTTTAATATTAATTTTTTATGCCCCGCGTGCGTGTGTGTCCCGTTCACCCTGCGTGTGTGTGTGTGTTCGTCCTTGTTGTATTTTTTTTAAGTTTGCTCTGCGAGCTGCTTCTTATTGTTTTTTTTTGTTGAGATTTTTTTTTTGTGACTGTCAGTCGCTGGGTTTCTTGGGTGGTGGCCAAGATTTTCCCAAGATATGAAATATGCAGTAAGGGAGAGAGAGGTTGGTGTGGCAGGATGCTAGGCTGTGGCAAGGGCTATGACAACGGGTGGGGTGAGGTGTTGTGTGTGTTGTCACATGTGAAGCAGACAAGGTTTTGCATTTGATTTAGGCAGCAGGACGACGACCCAGAAAACCGAATCAGAAACAGGACCCTCTTGCGCATTGATTACCGTCGCTTTTTTAATTCAATTCAACAATGCCATAAAGCAGCAGCAACAAACAACAAAAAAACAAGGAAGAGATGCTGCTCCCTGCCACGATAAAAGTAATGTAAAAACAAAACGAAGAAAAAAAAACGACACTCACACACATACACAGATAGGACAATGCATCCTATATCCTGTTGCCCAAGACGGGCAATTGTCGTCTCCGGTTTGTTCTTTGTGCGTCCTGGTTTTTCCCTATATGCATATTTTAATTTCCTTCCACCTATTTTTTTTTTCGGTCTGATATTCAATTTTTATTTCCAAGAGTTTTGGTTTAAATGAGCAAATCTCAAAGACAAAAAACTGCATTCGTTTTTAACGGAAAATTTATGAGGCCTCAAAGAAAAACGGGTTAGCTAAAGGAGGAGGTTTTTTTCAAACTATTTCTCCTTTTTTTTGGTAGTTTTTTTTGCATAATTTCGGAGTTGGTTTACCGTTGCGTGTTGAAGATACAAATCCAGAATGCTGCTGCGCATTTTGGCGTTTTCAGTTTTAAAGGGAAACTTACGAATAAAAAAATGAAGAATACTTAATAATTAGCAGCAGTAAAAACTGGGTGAAACAAAATGTTAACGAATATGCAAATCTGAGAAAAAAAAACAAGTCTTATAAAAAAATAATAACGGTTCTTTTAGGGAACTTATGAAATCGAAAGTTGATACATGAAAGATCATTTGGAAACAAAAGTAACTGAAATTTAACTTATATGAAAGAAAATTCATTCAAAAAATGATTTCATGCTAAGTTTTAAACATTTCTGATGCTTAAATAGGTTTAACCTTTCAAGTAAAAACATTTAGGACTTGGTTTAAGTAATTACCTTAATTCTTACAAACAAATAAAAACAATAAGATGAGCGAATTGAAAGTGAAAAAATGGAATCTGTTACAACCTTAGATCTGAAGTGTCATCATGGGAAATACTTAACAAAAGTGCCAGAATTCAAAATTGCTGCCTGTCATAATCAGGCGTATCAATCGGTTTTTCACTCGATTGGCACACACATACATACATACATACACACATACAGATATTATTGTTTTATTTTTGAGTGCTTGTCGCTTTGCTAATTCCCAGCAACAACAACAACAATGAACAAGAGATGAATATGAAGGAAAAAAAACGTGTCATAGTCGTACGTAGCCAAGTCTCATGCATAATAATAAGAGACCAGCAGCGAGGGAGTCGTCTTCGAGTCCGAATCGGTGGAATCTGTGTGTTCGAGTTTCTGAGTTTCTTAGTTTCCATTCAGAGCTCGTCAAATGTATTTTTGACAATTATTGTTGTAGGTGCTCCTTTTTGCGGCACCCAAAACCAGATCATCATCGTGTTCAGCATTATAGAACAAATAATAACAAAAATAATGATAATGATAATGACAATGATAATAATGATGATGATGATGAAATGTTGTCATTGGACGTGGACACAGGTCGACACACCGGACAACACACAACTGTAGGCGCACGTATGGGACCACAACGAGCGAAGACCGAACGAACGAACGAACAATCAGATACAAAACACACACACACACACATGCATGAGATACAGCTACAGATACAGTAAGATGCGAGCACACAGATACCGCAGATGGAGTAAGACCGAAGAAGACAAAGTGCCCAAAATAGCTGCACGTTAAGCAAACGTCCAACGTTTTTTTTTTTGGACATGCCAAACGATCATTGTACACCCGCACACCAACACACACACACACATACACTTAGTTGTTGTATTTGTTTGCGTTGGTCTCTTGGGAGCGTCTTCTCTGCTGTTGTTGCTGCTGATGGGATCAAGACGCGACGCATTGACACGCAGATTGTGCAACTGGCCGGCCAAGCAGCAGCAACAGGCAACAGGCAACAACAAAAGGCCAAGCAAGCTGCACATGTCCAACATAGTCAACACCCTCCTACCGCCGCTCATCTCTACAACTCATTGCCACACATTCATGCACCAAATAGACTTTCTTCTTCAACGCTGCCGCCTTTTGTCAGAACGAAAAAGTAAAAAGGGAAAATAAGTCGCCAGCACATAGAGGGGGTGTCAACTTAAAGGGGGGGCAGGTCGGCATGGCCAGCGTATAACAACAATTACTCAAATGAAACATCTTCATCTGCATCTGCGGCGTTCACCGGACGTGCCCCAAACTAAAGCTGGGCTGCCTTTAACCCATTCGGCAATCGGCTTACAACTTTTTTGTTGGGCGCAGCTTCAATGTGTGTACGTGGACCGCATTTTCGATTAGTTATCGCGATTTCCAGTCAAGTACAAAACAAACAACAACAAAAATGGGCAAAATGTGTGAAATGATATTTTGATTACCTTGTGCTCCAAAAAGACGAGTAAATATGCAATAAATCTGAATGTTGCGTTGCGTTTTGCTACCTGACCTAATGGCCAACAAATGGGCCTTGTCGCGCTGTTGGCCAACAATGATTTAAACGTAATAAAAAAAAAAACCGTAAGCAAACAAAACTCTTGTGGGCGCAACTTGTCGTTGACCAGCGGCTAGAACTAGCTCAAGGACGAACAACAATAGCGCGTTGACATTAAGGACATGCCGGCCAACAATAACAACGCCCACAAAACAGTAGCAACAGCAGCAACAGCATGCGGCTTTAGTTCGAACACTGGCACAACAGAACAAAAGGGACAAGAGGGTGAGAGAGCATAAGTGCAATCTAGTCAAAACACACACACACACAAGCACACTCAGAACTATGTGTTTGTGTTGGTGTTTGTGTGTTTTGATGGTGTGCGCAATCATAAATATAAATTGCATTCGGGTTAAAAACATAAATAGATGCCAATCGAATTGAAATCGAACAAGTGTCCTCACCAGCACGGCAGCTGTTGCTGGGCGTGCCACATGCGGTACATGCCACAAGCGGCAAATCAATCGAACTATTAAGCAGCTCTTTGGCAAAGGAAAGGATAGTTAAGCAAATGCAAACAAGTCAACAAATTTGGTTGAAACTAGGAATTTTTTTCAAATCGAAAAGTTTATCGCTAGTAAACTGCGATAAGCGAAAGCTATAAAAACTTTTTAAGGGAACAGAACATTTTACATTTCGATAGGTTTATTGAAATTCAATAACGATAAGCCACTGTTGAAAAAAAACCTTTCTAAGAGATTTAACTTTAAGCTACAACACATTTAAATCGATTGGTATATATATTCAATCGAACATCTCTACTTTTGAACCGATAAGTTAATCGAAAGTCAACTCAATACTCTTTAGTGCCTAGAATGATAAAAGACGAAGATATCTATCTTTAAAGAAGACTTAATGTATAATGGATATAATATTGTATCAAGTTAAGCTGTACTTGAATGATGATCAAAATTTCATTAAGAGTAAGATATGAAAAGTTAAAAATTAAAATTTTTGATGCCTTTACTTTTGAAAGTGGTAGTGTTTGGTAGCTGCCACCCTTTGTTGCCTGCGAATTGAACCAGATTGATAGCAAATTGAAATTAATCATTAATCAAAATAATTTTCTTTCTTTTCTCTCAACAGTTTTTGGCAACTGTCGATAAATCGAAATGCATCTGCGCAACGAATTGCGACGGCATTTTGAGCATTTTGAGAATGCATGAATTGAGTATTATGTCATGGCTGCCACTGGATGCGACGACCGCATTTGGATGCGGGCTGCCAAAAAGGGTTACACATTATATTATTCGAGTGCTATGAATTTAGCTAATTTCATTTAACAATTTAATTAGGTTCGGAATTTCCCACATGTCCCGCATGACTTTCTTTCTTCGCTGTGTGGCAACGGGCGACGCATGCGCCTTGAATTTTAAAATCCGGTTCGTTCGTTCGTTCGCGTTATCAATTCGCCCAGTTGCCTAAATATGGGTCAGAATGCGCCAACACCCTAATTTGGTGTCCAACAAGGTGGCAAACACTCAAAACTAAAACAAAAACTGAACTCAATGAGTGCTTCGGATTGTCATTTTCAGTTCAGTCTGTTTGCTGATGCGTCAGTCTCGCTTCCGGGCAACATTTGCCTGGGCTAGTTTTGCTTTTTATGGTTTTTGTTTTATTTTTGTTTGGGCGTGTCGCTTGCTCATATTTTACGCTTGATTGGTAAAAAATTGTTAACTCAACGTTTTGCTTATAAGAAAATAGTATTATGTAAGAAACTGTAATCAAACTGCGCACATTAATTGCTTAACTAACTAAATCTGAAAATGTTGCTCGTGTTGCCCACGTAACTCATGCAACAAATGTCGGCGCCCAAGCCTCAAGATTCATTCTAACTTTAACTTTAAGTTCAGCGCCAGCCATTGTTCGTGAGAACTCGATGCTTATCGCTTCCACGAGACGCAGAGCACAGAACTTTGCCCAAAGCAGGCAGAGAGAGCGGAGCGAGCGTGTCCAATGTGTGTGTGTGTGTGGAGGGAGACCAGTTTAAGGCGAACGTTAGCATTTCTATATAGTATTGACATTTGGCAATTGATCCAACTGATTAACATTCGGATGCCACGCAGAGAAGAAAGAGTTTTGGCAGATTGTGCAATTGGTCAATTCGGATTTATTTGCTGATATTTTTTACCATATTATCTTGATTTTAAATGTTTCATAGGTTTAATTTAGTCTACAATTTCATTAGATATAAAAGTTCAAGAAAAATAAACTCTTTCTCTTAATTAAAATGACTTAATTACTTTAAAATCGATTGCATTTTATTTCTGCGCATCATATTTTGGATTTCGATTCGACACACTCACACACATAGTTCTATGTGCTAATTTCAGCTGTCTTTTATTACACACACACACACACACACACACACCTCTTTCGGATGCTTCATTGTTAGACGCCTGTCTATGGGCGACAATTCTTAATCCTTTTTCTCACGCACCAAAAAACATTCGCTAGCAATAAAAAAAAAAAAATAGAAATAATAATAAAGGAAAGAAGTAACAACAAGAAAGAGTCGCCGGAAAAATGTTCTCAAGCATCCAGAGAGAAACGTTGCACGGATGACACGTTGCAAATATCGCAGCAGCAGCAGCAGCAGCAAATGCGCATTGTCATTGTCCTGCCAAAACGTACGAAACGGCGATTTTCGCTACAAAAACTGCCACCGGGTTTTGCCAGGTAGGAAAGAACGATAACAACTGCATCTGCATCCTCATTCGGTCCTTGCAACAATGGCAAATCATGATCAATTCAATTACGGCCAGGGGCGAGCGATATAGTGCAGCGATTTCCTATACATATGCAGGACACATATATTCAGGATGCACAGCAACAACAACAACTACAACTGGGAGCCAGCACCTGCACAATTTTCCCATGACAACAACACAATTTTCCAACTACTCTGGTTCTCTTGAGGCATTTAATTTGCACAAACGGAGTTTAATTTCGCGTTGGCGGCTAATCGGGAGGGAGGAATATGGATGGAGGCACCTGTAGTGTCCTGCTGCCTTGTCTCTCTCCCTCTCCCTCTACCCCGCGACTTAAGGACCGATCGAATTTGCCAGTGCCCAGCGCTTTTGTCTGCGCTCTGAAACATGAGGCGTCATTAAACAACAAGTGGCAGGAGATTGGACAAAGACGAACGCATTCTCCCTCTCTCCCTCTCCATCCATCGCACCTTTGACCCCTGGGTACATATGCGCTTAGTGTAATGGGATAAGCATGGTTGGTTGTATGGGGACGGGGCAGGGGGCACTCTCTCTCTTTCTCTGCTCTCAGATAATGAAATTGTAGACTTGTTCCTTTATTTTTCTTTTTTTTCTTTTTGCGACAGCAATGAGAGGTTTTTTTTTTTTTTGCTAGAAAATTGTGGGAAAATCTTTGTTAATCCCTCGCTGATCAATTGTTCGATCGTTTTGCAGGTGTCTATTATACATGTGTGTGTGTGTGTGTATGTTGGTGTGCGTGTGTGAGTTTGGCTTAGATTTGGACAATCGACTGTTCGCGGCCAATTGCGATCAAAGCAGCTTAAAGACGAAGATGAAAAAAGGCAACTGAACAAATAGAGAAGAGATAAAATGAGATTTCGATCTAAGAAATGACCATTAAGTAAACGATAATCATATTTTCAAGATCTTATCGATAACACCATGATCATGGCTAAGAGCTTTACAGATCGATAACAACTTTAGATCATACTTATCATTTAACTTTCTGATCGATTACAACTTTAGATCATACTCATTATCCAACTTCAAGATAGTACTCTGTCAAACAGTCAAATGTAGCTTTGAATTGAACTTTCTTTGTGCAAACTTAATTCAATCAAATCAACACATTTAATTTATTAAAAACTCTTCGCGTTGTTTCTAAGTAAAGAAATTTTTCTTGTAAGTTTTACCCGTTTTGTACAGTTGGCTTAAGTTAATTGCATAATGGTGAGAGAGTTTTCATTCATGTTAATGCCTGCTCCTAAAACGCACATTGTGGTCCCGTTAACCGTTAGACTTACCTGCAAAAACAGAGAGAGCGAGAGAGAGAGAGTGAGTGAGTGAGAGGGTGTGCATAAATTATTAATTAGCGGTGGTTAAAACTAAGAAAGAAGAAGAGCGGCAAATGCAAATAAATTAGCTAGAGCTAGAGACAAGAGCAAATGGTGAGAAGAACTTGACGAATTCTGCTTCTTGCTGTTGTTGTTGTGCAACGGGAACCGTTCACCAGGTGCCAGCTGCCAGTGACCAGTAATGACCTCCAGCATAAAGGGCTCCAATGCTCTTGTTGTTGTTGTTGTTGCAGTTGCAGTTGCAAGTTACAGTCATGTGAATGCGCTCGGGAATCTGCACTGTTTACGAGTGCAAAAACAAAAGAAGTGAAGTTCGCATAACTGGAATTAAAGCAGCGCCAAAACCACACACCAACAACAACAACAAGTAGCTGCCACATTCAAAAACGGCGCTCGTGGGTAGCGCGAGTGTCTAAATGGGCCAACACGAGAGAGAGACGCCAAAAGGCGAGAGGAGGAGGAGGCATCAGGCCAGCCAGCTCTCACATGCAATCGAAACCGCTGCTGCTGCTGCTGCCCAGCAACATTGCCTGAGGATGGGGCTGGTGGAGTGGACATTGACGTCGTCGGTTTGTCGCCGTCACTTCTCTCGTCGAGTCACTCACCCCAAAACAGCAGCAGCAGCAGTGGCAGCAGTGGCAGTAGTGGCAGCGCCAGGGCCGCTAAGAGCCGCAGTGAGGCAGGCCAAAAAAAAAAATAAAAAAATAAAAGACAATGGTGGGAATATTCTCATATTAAGAAATCGCGCGATCTGCAGCGCCAGATGTGTATTAGTGTGTGTGTGTGTGTGTGTGTGTTTAGACACACGTATTTGTATTTGGTGCAACGGCAGGTCAACCCACCGCCCACTGCCCGCCAGCCAAGCTGCTGCTGCTGCTGCTGCCACTGCCACTTCTGCACCACAATAACAGCAACAACAACAGCAACAACAACAACGTTCGTGGCAAATTCGCAACGTGTCGTGGTCGTGCCTCCGTTGTCATGTCCGAGAGTGTAACAAAGACCTCGCTGCATAACCTGGCATCACAACCCAACCTCCCTCACACCGCACCCCCCCGCCCCCCCTTCCTTTTTGGTGCTGCTGGTGCAAACGCCCCCGCCAAGTAGCGCGAATAAACATTAAACACAAAAACAAAAACCCAGGCACAAGAAAAATGTAGCGGCAAATGCAACAACAACAACAACAATACCAACACTAACAGCAACAACAACAACGGCAACTGCAACAACAATAATTGCATTACACATAAAAATAAATTGTAATGAACTTAAGGAAGAGACAACAAAGCAGCAGCAGCAACAACAACTAAAACAACAACAACAGCAGCAGCAGCAGCAACTGCAACTGCAACTGCAGCAGTGGCCAATGTGAAAATCGATGCGGAAGCAGCAACACGAAAGGGCAGCAACAACAATTGGTAGCTTTCTTCTCCATTTCACTGCTCCACTCAGCAGCTAGAAAAGCAGCAGCTAAAACAATCTGAGAATATTTTTTTTTTGCTAGCTGTTTTGCCCAATTGTATGTTGTTTCTTGTTTTTCTTTTATTTTTCATTTGATTCTCTTTTCAATATTAACATTATGTGGCAACGTTGCATGCAGCAACAACTGCAACAATATTTTTATATTCATACTTAATGCATCATATAAACTACATATGCATTCGATTAAATGTTTCTTTTCGAAAAGGTTGTAAAGACTCTTTGAAAATATGTAATTATACAGCTGAACTTGTTTTAAACTTTTGAAACTTTTACTTTGTTCAATTGCAAATCAAATGTTGCATTTAAGTTTAAATAAACGTTGTTAGGTAAGAGAACCTAGAAGTTAATTATACTCGATACCTGATCTTTAACTAATAATAATAAATAATAAAATTCAAGCATTCATCGAATCCATCAATCCGAATCCTTCCTAATCTAGAAAAATAACAAGAACTAGTTCGCATTTTTTACTATTTATTATTTCCTTTGAAATTTTTAACTAAATTACATTGTTTATATGCTAACATAACTCGAAGAAGTGTTTTCACCTTTACACCAGATAATCTTAAACTTATAGAACTAATTCAAAATGCTTTCAAAAATCATTTGATGAAGAAAACTATATAAAAACTGTCACTAGCTAAGTTCAAGTCAAGTCCAACCGTTGTAGTTAGTCTGAATGATGCTCATAACACCTCTGTATAAGGCAATATGAAGCGGGATGAAAGTTGCTGGCTGCTCAACTCAAGTAGCTTAAATTAGCTTAAGCTTAAGTCTTGAAGCTTCCGCCTAATTGTCCAGCAAATGCAACAAGAGCAACATACATACATACATACATATATGCATATATATGTGTATGTGTTTGGTGTATGTTTTGTGTCAGTCAGCGAGTCAATTAATTAGCCATGATTCTCACGACCTCAAATTAAGAGAAAAGCCATAACAAATAGAAAATAAAACGGCAGCAACTCTAAGCGAAACGGAGGCAATTGTTGCTGCTGCTGTTGTTGTTACTGTTGTTGGTGGCTAGCACAAATCGCGAATAAAAATAAAAAAAAAGAAAGAAGAAGAAGAAAAGAAACAACAATGGCCCTAACCTGCCCTGGCCTGATCTATCCCAGCTCTTGGGCTCTGGACCATTTTGGCCTTTGCCGCTAGACCAAAAAAAAAAAAACTAAAAAAATTCAAGCTTGAAGTTTGAATGCTGGCTGAATCTGGCGGCGCTTGGCCCCCAAAAACGATAACGATTGCACTCGAAGGGGGGGGGGGGGGGGGATCGAGTTGCGGTTGAGGCAGGCAATAGGAATGTCAAGCGGCTTTAGTAGGCGGCGTTGGCGTTGACGTCGACGTCCACGCTGCAAAGCCAAAGCTAAAACTTAAAGCAGCTTCTCTTTTTCTCACTGGGAGATCTGATTTAAAACGAAATTAGGAATAATGGCAATGGCCTGCACATGGCACACACACACACAAACACACACACACACACATATGCACATAACAAGAGCATTCACAGTTACACTACACAGAGAGAGAGAGAGAGAGTGCGAGGGGGGTAGAGCCAAGTCCAAGCGTTGACAGGCAGCAAATGCGAACAAGACAGTTTTGTACCCACAACAACAAAAGACGAAGCAACAGCAGCAGCAGCAGCAGAGAAAAGAAATTATCTCACGGATAATCCGAACAACACGTTCAACTTAACTTGCAAACGCCACCCCACTTCACCCCCCCACTGCAACGTTGAATAGCTGCCCAACCTTCACCCAAATGTTGGCAGCAGCAGCAGGCAGCTCACCCTTCGACGTCGACGGCGCTGCTGCGGGGGCGCGCCTTCAGCAATGGCAATGGCAAAGGCAAAAAAAAAAACAATGGCTAACTGCAAATGCACCTGACACGGCATAGAGCTAAAGCTAAAAGCTGAAACCAAAGGCAACTCTAACTCCAACTGTGGCAAGCTGTGGAAAGTGTTTGGCAAGTTGCAAGTCCAAGTCGCAGATCGGCTGCGCTGTGGTTGGTCGTCTTCTCCATGGGCATTGTGCTGCTGCTCCCCTTACCCTCTTCTCCTAACCCCCCTTCGCCCCTTTGCTATCGTAGCAGCAGTTGCTATCAGCACAAAAGTTATTTTGTACTATTTGTTTGTTTGCTGCGAGAGAGAAAGGGTAAAAGATTCCCACAGTCGACATAGACGGCAAGGCACTGAGAATGAGAGAGAGAGTAAGAGGGAGAGAGAGAGTAAGAGGGAGAGGGAGAGTAAGGCCCGTTGACAACTGCCACAAAGCAGTGCCCATTGTGCACCACAGCTAAAAACTGAGCTGACTCAAAAGATATGAATAAAATGAATGAGTCGAACCAGTTAAACTGTGTACGTGTATGTGTGTGTGTGTGTGTGTGTGTGCGAGTGTGTGTGAACATGATGAACATGAACATGAATGACGAACGCTCAGCTTTAGCTGATTGATGAATGTCAGTGCACAACCACAGCCCGAAAAAACATATTGTATCTCTTGGTGTGTGTGTGTGCTTGTGTGTGTGTGTGTGTGTGTATTGGTGTCTAACGGCACCTGACGAGGAGCAGGTGTCATGGGAACCCAAACGAAATGGATCGCGGTCACACACTCTCTTCGTGGCAGCTACTGAAGGTCACACCACTGAACAGATCAACGTGCAACACGAGTGGGAGTGAAGAAAATTGTTTATACCTATGGATAAGGTTAAGCTGAGGGTGGACAGAGAAAGACAGATAGGAGAGACGAGTAGCTTAATTCCGCATGTAAATGGGAAATGGGGGAAACTTAGAGATTTAAATTGACTTACGACCGACAAGAATATGATGAATGAGATGTTAATAATCAAGTAAATATTAAAAGTAAAATCAATTCAGAATATTGTAACTAAGATCTTTTGTCTAAGTTTAAAAATATTACCTGAACATATTCGGGGCATACCTGTACTTTAACTAAAGTAACTATTTCAAACTAAGTTATTATGGATGTCAAACATTCCATTTGACCTTATAAGCAACTTCTTTAAGAAATATTTCCAACTTTTTCCATACCAACATTTTCTTCTTGTTTCTAGTTTAAGCGAAGTTATTCCCTTTTGCTAAATATCATTCCTTCTTCAAGCCCAACTTATTTCTCCTTCATCAAGCGATTGCCAACGATTTGCACTCGAAAAGTTTCGCAAGTTTTGCCACCCAAAGACTCCAAATCAAATGTGTCCAGAGAGTTGTTAGAGAGTTGTCATCAATCGGAAAATTCGGCACACGTTAAGTGAGATCAGAGGATTGTGGCGATGCCACACACGCACACACACACACAGACACGCAGACACTTCAGACAGAGTGCAACATGGATGCATGGATGCATGGAACATGATCTATGGACCCAAAAGCTGCCAATGCTTGACTCAGTGAACTAAAAGTGCTTAAAATCGAGTTTTAGCGGTGTTTTTGGTGTTTGTTGTGCTGAGTTTGTGTTGTGTTGTGTTGTGTTCAGTGTTTGCTCAGCTCCTGCCACAGGCTCAAATGTTAAAATGGGGCCGGCCTCTTGAAACCTTCAATGCCGAGGCACATTAAATCCAATTTCATCATTTCAAATGAACGGCAGCACGTTGAAAATGAAGAAAAAAAAATACTAAATAAATGTGTAAACAAACTGAAAACCCAAACACAAAAAAAATAACAAAAAGGTAAATAAAAATGACAAGTGACGTGCGACCTGAACAAGAAGATGAAGCAGAAGAAGAAGAGTGTTGAGGGCGCAGGCTAACTGTACAATGTGGCAAGCGAGTAACCCAAATAGACAGCCGAATAGAGCCAACAAAAAAACTTAAGCGCTAAAACTAAAGTTGAAAGTTGAGAGCTCTGTGTGTGCGCGCAAAAGACCAAAGTCGCCGAGTCAGCCAAAAAAAAGCAACAGCAACAACTGCCAGACACTTGAACGGAACGGAGAAAAACTTAGAAGGCGAAGAAGAAGAAGATGCGCCATGCAAAACGGACAGTTGAAGTCGCAAGCAAGTTGCCGCTCTGCTCTGCGTGATCGACCGACTGTCGAAGTTGGACCGAATCGAAAAGTTGCCAGTTAGTCAAAGAGTCAAAGAGTCAGAAAGTCAGACAATCCATCCATATGTATGAACTGTTTGTATTACGTTTGAAAGTCATGTTGCAGATAGATAGTACTAAGGCCCCAAAAGTATCTGCATATCTGCGGGCACCTGCAGCCACCTTGCCACCACCCGCTAACCCACCCCACCCCACAACCCCACCACCCTTGCAAACGAGCAACGAGCAACAACACCACCATCCAGCCAGTCTCGCCAGTTTTGCCACTTGCATATCAATGCGGCCAAAAAACTAAAAATGTGACGGCTGGGCGCACGATTAAAAAATTGCGATACATGCGAGATACGATACAAGTGCAGAGATGCAACTGCACATCCTAACAGATACTTTTTGGCGCTGACTTAGTGCGTTGCCTTCGAACGTTGTTGTTGTTGTTGTTGTTGTTGGTGTTGTTGCAGTTGCAGTGATGCAATTGAATGCCTCTGAACACAAGCCTACATTATAGAATCAACAAATACAGCAACAAAAAAAAAAAAGAAGCATTTAAAATAATGTTTAAATGAGAAAGGCTTAACTAAATGGATACCCTTACTAAATGGCTCTTAAGCTGTTCCCAATGACTTGAGTTAAGAGTTAAAGCCCAATCCAATGAAAATCTTACAAACTGAGACCAAACCCTTTCTTAGTGTACATTTAAAAGCTGAAAGGAAACTTCTGTGAAGCAGCACTGTAGCTTATATGATTTGCGCTGTGCGTTGATAGCAGATCAATCAGTCAGTCAATGTCAAAGTGTAATGCTATTTCTGATTGTGATGTTGTTTCAAAAAGTTGACTTTATGTGAAACAGTTCACTGTTAATCAACCATAAGCGAAGATTCTTCATGCATTGCGCGCCTTATAGGGCATACAATAACCGTATAGCATCAGCAGTGGCATCTGCGGCAAGCAGTAACATAACATTGAAAGTGCAACACAACGTCAACAACAACGAGCGTCGTGTTAGTTTTGGCCCTCGGCCTGCTGTCTGCGGTCGGCAATTGAATTCATTGAATGCTGCTTCCATCACCTCTCCCTCTCCCTCTACTCTCTCTTTGGGCAGACATAGTCACAGCAACAGCAAACAGCAACAGCAACAGCAAAAGCGACAGCGACTTGATTTGCTTTTTGGCTTAGTCGACCGCAACAACAGCATCAGCATCAGCAGTAACAACTACAACAACTTTGACGACTCGACTGGGCCGTCGGTCGCGGTTACTTTGCAATTTGTATTAAGGATTTGAGAGAGCTGAATGTATGGATTGAATGGATAGGATAGGATAGGTTGGTTGGTTGTACGGACGGACAGCGATGGCGATGGCGACTGCGGTCGATAGATGGTATAGCTGCGTTCGCACATTTAACTAAAGCCTCCCCAATCCCCAATTCAATTTTCGGCTGCACATTGACAACATTTGCATTTACACGCACTTGCCGCAGGTCAGGGGCATGCCGCAAAACCTATAGATGCCATCATCGGACGACAGACCACAAAACAGAAAAACAAAAAACTCCCAGTCACAACGTTTATCTTTCTATGTCCGTGTCCGGATATCAATCGGATTTGCAATGTATACAACTGGTACAGTGGGAAGCGTAAGATTCTTTTTTAATAAATTAATCGATAATATACGGTATAAGTTTCAAATATATCGATGACAATAAGAAGAAATGTTTCGACAACTATGTAGGAAATATTTTGTGCCCTTTATATCGATATATTTATCGATAACAACTGTAGTTAACGCATTATTGTTCATATAATGGAATTTTTTCAAGCGTATTCATTACCTCTAAAGGTATCTAACATTTTAAAATTTCAACTATCGATAAAATTAGTTAATCGATTATATAGATAACAGTATTTTAACTTAAACTTGTTTAAGAATATATTCAAGTCGCCTTTTATACTTTTTTTAATAAGTCTCAAGTAAAAGTTATCGATATGTTTCTAAGAACCTTAAGAGTGCTGAATAGTTGAGCCCATACTGGAATAGTTGAGCCCATTGTGCTGCTAGTGACTGCTTAAGGTGCCACACGGAAGGAAGTTGCGTTGCAACAACGAAGAATGGGCAGAAAAGCAGTTTGTTTGCCACGCATTGACACCTTCCAATAATTTTCAAACACGATTGAGCGATAGATACTACCTCTTACGTACCCGCCCAACTTCCCAAGGGCTAGGGTGTGTGGCATGCCACGATTTGTTTCACTTAGTTGTTGCTGTTGTTGCTGTCGTTGTCATCGTTGGCAGAAATTTGCGTACGGCGTCGTTGGGATTTGAATTGTTTAGACATGCACGCAACATTACCGCGCATTCGTGTTCCATTCGTGTAAGTCAGTTGTTGTTGTTGTTGTTGTTGTTGTTGATGATGATGACAAACCAAAAGCCAGCCAGCAAGTGCAGTTGGAGATTGGTCAGGTCCAGAATAGCAGAGGAACACAGTCAAAGTTAGTTGGCGGCATGAATTGTGTTTAGTCGAAGAGAAGAAGAAGCTTTGTCAGCAAAGTTAAAATGCCATTTAACATTTATCGAATCGACCAAAGAACCAAAACCGAACTAAACCGAATCCCAAACCCAACTAACCATCCATCCATCCATCCATCCATCCAACCAGCGATGGATCTATCCATACGTCATCAGTCAGGCGGCACAGTCAAGGTTACTAATTAGGCAAATGTTACGTGTTGTCTTCTTCGTCGTCGTCGTCGTCATCGTTGTTGTTGTTGTTGTTGTTGGTTTTTGCCCACATAATGCTAATTAAGCGACATTGCATCAAATGCTATGTCTATGCCATCGGTCCATCAGTCCTTTAGTCCGTCAGTCAGTCAATCAGTCATTACAGGTTACGTATGTATATGTATGGTACGTACATGAAATGAAAATTTTCTGCGTTTGCAGCAATCATCCGTTCCCGTTCCTGTTCCCGTTCCTAAGTTGAACCAATTGACAAGCCAGCTTGGACATTGACAATGCACCCTCAGAGGTTTGACATGGCTAGGCCAAATGTAAGAAAAAAATAAGAAAAAAAACAAGAAGAAACTATTGAGATGTCATCGCGGTCCATGTGAGCCAGAGATCATGGGGCAGCGAACAGAAAGAGAGAGAGATCAGAAGGGGCGGGTAGGCGGGTTGTATCAAACATACCGGCCATGATGATGATGATGAAGCTTGTAGGCATTTTGGGCTGGCTAACGAGCTTGATTTTGGTTTTGACCGAGGAGGGCGCCTTTGAATATGCTGCTGGCATAATTAAAAGGCCAAAACCAAATCCAACAAGTTGCGATTACACGCGTTGGCCATGTTATGGGCCATGTACTTAACTTGTTGCAGTCAGTCAGCTCTACAGCTCAACAGGCTCACAAAGCCAGCCATCTGATTGAAATGCCATGTGACCGACCCCAAAACTCAGGTCTCTCTTCTCTCTCTCTCTCTTTCTCCTCTTTCTATGGTCTCCTCAATGCCAAAGGTTTGTCTTCATGTCTAGACACACACACACATAGAGAGAGAACTCGAGCACTGTATGGGAAATCGGAGCAATGTTCACGACGCTTGTAGAGCTTGAAAAATCAGCTAAATGCACAAGCAGAAGCTGTAGAAATTCGCTGGGAAATTCATTTAGATCGAAACTTTTTCCATACTCCGTCTGTCTTGGCTGTCTTACGACCAGTAATGAGGAAGTATTCATCGAACTTATTCCAAAGTGGACCACAAAGTTAGTTTGAACCAGAAGTAACAAATGCTAATACATAGTTAAATATGTTTTGGTTTAGTTCAAAGGAGATAAATGCGACTGTATAAGTTAAAGGTTCCTTGAATGAAACATATTTAAAAGTTTTACCCAATTTTGGTTGCAAGTTTATGTTTTTCTCCCTTTGTTTGCCATTCAACTCACCTGCAAAGAAAACCAAGAGTAATAAATGTGTAAATTAATAATGAAAATTGCAGGTTTTGTGTAGTGTAAAAATGAATTAACTATAAATATGCATTAGAGGCCACATTTCTGTCATATTTGGCACACGTTTTTGGGTTTGGTTCTTCAAGATTCTAAAGGTGTGTGTGCGAACGTGTGTGTGTGTGTGTGTGTGTGTGTGGTTCTTTGTTTTGTTTGTCTGTTGGTTTCATTAAAATTCTCCCACGCATTTTGCAGTTTGGTCGTCGTCGTCGTCGTCGTCTGTCTTGACGGTGACCTAAGCCTGGCCAGAAAGCAAGCTTAGCCGCCAACAACAACAACAGCAGCAACAGCTGTATGGGAGACAAACAAACAAAGGCAATTGAACGATCTGTGTCTGGTTCTCTCTCTCTCTTTGCTGTTGTTGTTGTTCTTGTTGCAATAAAATAAAACGTAAATGAAATCTATTGTATTCTATATGAATAATGAGACAATTTTAATAATTTATAGACAGCTTTCGGTTAACCGCAAATAAGCCAACAACACACAACGATCTGCAGACAATGCATCAACACCACCACCAACAACAATACCAACAACAACATGAAGATGAAGAAGAAGAAGAAGCAGAAAGAAAACAGCAGCAAAGATCATCACCGCAAAAAGTTCGATGATCCTATATATAGTTTTATTTGTGAGCCTGAAGAAAAAATAAATCGGATATGGTTTCTTAGCAAATGCAATCGGCACGGCACACGAGTCAGCCAATTCGCCAAGAGTTGCCAACGTTTCTGTACGTCGTTGTCATCGCTTGTGCCATGATAACAAATCGAGATTGGCATCGCTTCCGATTCGCGACAAAAAAAAGGTGAGAAAGCTGCTTTTTGCTGTCTGTCCATAGCTGTACCTTTTGACTATTCATTCATTCATTCATTCATTCGTTGGTTGATTCATTCGTTCAGTTATTCATTCATTCGTTGACCGCAAAGTGGGCTTTGGGGTGTGCAATCGTTTGTAATTGTATCTGTCGCAGCAATAAGTCAAAGTTGTCGTCGCCCAAGCTAAGTTTCAGTTACACTTTTCGTTACATGATCCGATGCTGTTTCTATACTACTACTACGTTTTTTTTTTTATATGTCCATTGGTTTGTTTGTTTGATTATTAATATTATTATTATTGTGGCTATTGCAGGAACTAATCTTTTGCCAATAGGACAGCAACTAACTAACATAACATAACATGACTGACATCGAGCAGTCGGCCAACGTTAAATGGCTTCGCCCAGTGCCCAGCACAGGTGATGTTGCTATTGCTGGAATCTTCTTCTTTAGAATCATTACTATTTATAGAGATAAATGTGGTTGGCATTCAGCTTATTGCTTAGTGCTTGCTGTGCTTCTGGCCTTCTTCCCCTCACACTTTTCACTTAGCTTCATTTAGCTGCTGATCGTTTCACAATTGTTTAAGTGTTGAATATATATATTATATACATTAGTTATTCAAACAACTTATGAGGTAAGTCTCACAAGCAGATTAAAAAAAGATACAAACAGTTACGATGACAAGTTTTCACACAACTTTTCAATCTTATTGAAATTCTAAATCTAAATCTTAAAAGTCAAGATACTTAGTTAAAGTTTGGCTTGATTCAAGTTCAATTTGTCTGGACTTAAGATTCTTTTGGTCTTTCTTTTGATTTCAAATCAAGAATTTATTTTGACATGCTATAAAACTTTAAAACTTTAAACTAATGAAAATCAACCTTAAAGCAATACATTCTTTAAATTAACTACAGATTTTAATTTAATAATCTTAGACACAATCATTTAAGTCATTTTTCTTGTTGAATCGTTTACAACCAAAAGCAATCCGTAATCAAACTTTTGGGGCGGAGTCTTGTTTCGGCTGGACACAGGCGAAAAGTGAAAATATATACATACATACATATATATTGAGAGTTTGACCACATAAAGCACACGCCCATTTGCCCAATGGACCAACTATATATAAATATATATATATATGTGTGTGTGTACACATACAGCAAGGGGAAATCCAAAAATTCTCATACAATCCAACCCCAAAATAAAAACCGTATTCCACACTCGTGTACACACCTATACACACACACACACACACACATGCTGGCATGTGGCAAGAACACTTTGCACCCAACTCAAAGTCGCAAACGCCGCCAAAATCAATAGCGCCCCAATGTCGGCTCGCTTCGAGTGTGTGTGTGTGTGTGTGTGTGTGTGTTTGGGGCTTGGAGTCTGGGCTCTGAGCTTATATGTGCCATCTCGTTCTGGCCAGAAGCTGAAGTAGAAGAGTTGGGGCACGACCGGATGCGGCACTTAAACGTTGACGATGACGATGACGTTGCCCAGCGCCAAGACTCCAAGTTGAAGTCGAAGTCGAAGTTGGAGCTGGAGCTGGGATGTTGGGTGTCTAGCAATCAGAGTCTAGGGGTCCAAATGTGTCCGATGATGTTGATAGTACACGTACGAGACACACACACACACACACACACACACACATACATACACGTATATACATATAGATGTCTGGTAGATGCATTTTTGCGCCTCGGGTTCACACAATAACAAGTTAAAGTCCTGTCGATTCTATTTGCACAGGCATTCGGTTCATTCGGGCAACTTGCAACATGAACTTTATGCTGCTGCAACTGTGTGCCTGAGTAAAGGACTCTCTCCCCCCTTTTTGAAGTGGACCTTGGACGTTGTGACTAGTAGTATTCGTTGTGTATTCGAAAAAGCACGCGTCGCGTTTTTGCCCATTTATTGGGCAGTGTCCCTACACAAAACGAAACGAAACGAAACGAAACGAACGAAACGCCGACAAAACTTCGACCAGACACAGCATACTATATACGTATATATATGTATATGTATATGCGTGTGTGTGTGTGTTGCAGACTATGACTGCAATTTGGAGAACTTAACCGCAGCAGGCAGGCAGGCAGGCAGGCGGAAGGGAGGCAGGCAGGCAGGCAGTGAGGCAGCTTCCACCGCAGGGCAGGACACAAATTGTGAACAAATGAAAGTAGCGAGAAATAATGCTGCAAGTTGTGTAGCTAGTGATAGCTGGTGAGCTTCCTTTTTCTTCTTCTTCTTCTTCTTGTTTCTTCTACATGTGTCCCGTCTGTCCCGTCTGTGTCTTTTCGTCTTGTGTCGCGTTTTTGTTTTTCTCGCTTCTCGTTTTTTTTATTTCGGCAGTTTAACTGCAGGTCAAGAGAATTTCAATGCATCTCTCTCGCTCTTACTCTCTCTCCCTATCTCTTTCGCTGCAAAATGCTGAGACAGCGTCTCTGCTCTGCTCTGCTCTGGTCATTGTATATGCCCCCCATGTGTGTGGGTGGGTGGATGTTAACCGCAGGGCAAAAAGCAGCAGCAGCAGCAGCAGCGGCAGCAAATAAAATGCGCAAGTTGAAATAATTGAAAAGCGGGCAAAGTTTATGGGTGCAAATAATTTTCGGGCGTTTGGACAGCTTGGCTGACAGGAGGCGGAGGAGGAGGAGGGTTAGATGCTACTAGCTTTATATATATATATAGATGTGTGTATGACAGTTAAATTTGCCATAGCAATCAATAGTAGAGTATAAAGTATGATAAAGCTTTTTCTTTACTCTTTTCGCAGTTCTTTTTCAATCAGATTGATTTCCTTTGATTTATTTTCATTAAAAAAAAGGAAGGGAGATGGAGTTGCTTTCTCTACACACCGCGTAATGCCAGTTGTGTAATTGGCGGCCGAAACAATTTGAAACGGGAAATGGCAAATAAATCATCATGAAATCATCGAAATGTTTCCGTTTCCGTATCCGTGAAGCGTCTAATGTACTTAGCTCAGGTAAAAGCTTTGCAAAATCTAACAAAACGTTCGAAAAGAGTTGAGAAATTTAAATTCTAATAATTCTTATCTTGTGGTCGAGGGGCAGCTGCAGTAAATGTGTCATAGCCTAATGAAAGCGAATGCAACGAGAGTCACAAAACATAATTTCAAAAGGAATTTACAAACTTAGCATTCATGTATATGCAACAAACCCAAAATCAGAAAAACTTTTCACATAATATGTAAATTAATTAGCCAAGTTATGGACTCTAGATGGATTGAGATACACTTAACGAAACTAAGTTACAATGTGAAAAGCTAAAGTTAATTTTAGTTGCATAAAACGTATGTTAATTCCAATATTTATTTGTTAAAACTTGATTGAAAAACTTTGAAAAATGATTATAAAATTAAGGTAAACTTTTTCTCTGCCAATAAAAAACTAGCAACTATTGGAATATATATGTTCTGTTCTGATTTATTCGGTCAGTTTATAACTGACACCAAATACAACGAATTATTTCTTATACTTTTCGTACAAAGAATAAAAAGATTTTTCTTTCTAGACACGAAACAAAAAATCAAATCAACTTTCGTTTCAGCTTGCTTTTTAATATATGTATGTATATGCAAGAAGCTGGAAACAAAATCTTTAATATATTGCTTGTTCAACTTTCGGAATGTTTTCTTGGCCTAAAACACTTCTCAATGTCTACAGCTCGCAATTGTGATAAATGTTGCATCATTTATATAAGTTTTGTTAAACTAAAACATTTACGTTAAATATTGTTAACGAAATGCATTTATTTTAAATGAATTCAAATGGCCTTACAGCTAAATATAATGAAATATATTACTTGTACTTTGCCATCGGCTTTGTCCAAGTGCATAGTGATTAACCCTAAGAAGTATTCCCAATAATTATTTTTCTATCGAATGATATTATTTTTTACTTTCTTTCTTCAGTCTGTCAATTAAGTTTCCGTTCTGCTGGTTCTTACTCATCATCCTCGAAGGATTCACACTATATCTTCAAATTGGATAACCTATATGCTGTTCTGATGTATTAGCTATATAACTGTAAGGTTTCATTGAAATCCATTCAGTAGTTGTTGCGTGAAGGAGCAACAAATATACATAAAAACATTCATATTTATAATATTTATTGGATTATTTGAATCTAAACATATAAATGAATACAAGTTGACGCCAGTTGAAGTGCTTTGGTCTTGTCTCTCTTGTACAATTTATAGTTGTTGTGGCTTATTAGCAAATGGCATGAGCTTCACACACACCATACACACACACACACCATACACACACACCATCTACACACACACCCAACACAGCTGGCATATTCAAATATGCGGTTTGGCACTCTTCAATTTACAACAAATCGTTCAACACACACACAAACACACACTTACACACATACACATGTACTTGGCAACACTCACACACACAGAGACACACACACGCACACACACACACACAGACAAGGGGAAGAGCACACAGCTTGCATATTTCTTACACACAATTGTCTCTTTTCTTTTGGACGTCGGCACAATGCACAAAGCTTCAGAGTAAAGTGCTCCTGCTCTTTCCCCCCTAGACCCTCTTCCAGCCCCCCTTGTTGTCGTTGGCTTTTGTGAATTGGTGTCCAAGCGTTTTATGTTTCAATTATGCGCAACTTGTGCCCAACAATGGCGACGCTTTAGCTGCTCGCTCGCTCGCTCGCTCGTTCGCCTGCCTGCCCCTAAATGATGATGCAAAGTGACTTGGGCACAAGGCTCCAAAACAGCTAGTTACCACACCCCCCCCCCCCCCCTACCACCACTCTGCAGCCTGTAGGATGCATATGTCAGAGTCAGTGTCTGTGGCAGTTGATGCATAAATTCCTTTAGCATATATGCGACACATGCCACACACACGCACACACACACACACACACACACACACACATACACATATTTGGAAGCATTGAAATTGACATACGCTACGCACAGACAATGGGTAAAGTGTTGGCCACACCATATTCACTTGCCACGTTGCGTTTATTTGCCTGCCACACACGCTGTTGTGGCACTAGGGGGCAAGGTGTGTTGTGCCCCAAGTTCTAAGGCCTCTCTCTCTCTCTCTCTCTCTGTCACTATGCTTTTGGACTTTACTTTAAACAGCTTCTGGCGCATGGCCAGCAACAAGCCCAACAACAACAACAACACACACAGGAAGCGTGCGGCAAGAGTAAGTTGCAAGGAGCAGGCTATGGCAACGCTTTTGGCACAGCCCAAGAACTCTCATCCAACGAAGCCATTCAACATGCGTTTTGAATACATTCGAATACACTCGATTCATTCATTCAATGTGAATACATTCAAATACACTCAATGCATTCATTCATTCGACTTTCAATGTTGAGTTTTGCTTTAATATTAGTTTAATATTATGAGAAGCTTTAAGCTTTGAACTTCAGAAAAGATTTTAAGTTTTCTTGCATTCCAAAAAGGAATTACAAAAAGAAGTTTTTAAAAATAAATAAATATATAATTATTATTATTCATCATTTTTGTTACGAATATCTTTAATCAGTTGGTTTTGGGTCATAAGGATTCGAAGGAAGATTCAAAAACTTTCAATTCGAAATTTTACTGATTTTTTTGTAGTTTTTTTTCAAAGACTTCTGAAAGCTTATAATATAATCGTAGATTCTACCCCCCACCCCATCCCCTTCTGCTCCCACCAAAAAACCCCTTATTTATGAGAGACGGCAGCCAATAAATGTGACAGCTCAAGCTGTGCCTCGCACAGCGGCATGCAACAGCTAAAAAAAAAAACCTTGCAACTGCAAATCGTTTTCTCTCTCACTCTTTTTTGTTGAGTCTTTCTCGCTTTAGCACAAAATGGCGTTCGCAAGCTATATATATATAAATCGGGGCAGCTATACTTAATGTTATGTACATATATAGGTGTGTGTGTGTGTGTTTGGAAAAATATGCAAATGTTGCTGCTGTTGCCGTTGTTGTTGTTGTTGTTGTTGCTGTAATGGGCATGCTGCGCAGGCGAAGGCGAAGAAGGCGCAGACGCAAATGCCAGGCCCAGTTTTTTTGCTTCGAGTCGACAATCAATGCGAATAATGATGATAATGATGATGTTGTTGTTGTTGTTGTTGATGATGTTGATGCTGCCTTGGCCGAGCCCAGAGACGTTGTCGACCAGTTGTAGACACACGCAGTTTTAAATTGTTGTTGTTGATGTTGTTGTTGCTGTTGACTTTGTGTGTGTGTGTGTGTTGGACGCAACTTTGGGCTTGGCCCGGCCCTGCCTCGGCCTCGGTCTCGGTCTATGTACAGGCAAGATATCAAGGTCTGGCCAATCAAAAAGCCAACTAAGCACAAACACAGACACTGAAAGAGAGAGAGAGAGAGCGAAAGAGAGCGCGTGGCGAATACGAAGCTGGGCAGATTGAAAAGATCGTTTAATACAACTATTTGAAACGTGTTTAAATCGACAACGTTATTGCTTTTGCTGCTGCTGCTGACAGGTGTGAAGCTTTAACGTAACAATAACGCATACATACACTCATACACATACATACATATTTGTGTATAATAATAACAAAACCGTAACACGGCAGCAGATAAGCAAACAAAAACAAGCAACAACAACAATAGTAAGCAAAGCACGAGCTCTCAATTGCACACACACACACACACATACGCACACGTACACCTACTTCGCTCTCGCGCTCTTTCTCTCGTGGGCAGCCAAGACGAAAACCTGCTCAGCTGTATTTGGGTGCTGTGGCGACGGCAACGGCAACGGCGACGTCGACGCCGGCAGAGTATTTGACTCGACTGCTGATATCCATTCAATGCGCTTGGCCACAGCTTGGCCTCTCTCTCTCTCTCTCACTCACTCGCTCTCTCGCTGTCGCTGTTGCTCTCGCTCACACGATCTTTCTCTCAACCAACCAGGCAGCCAACTGGGGCTGTGGCTGGGGCTGGGCCAGGGCCAACTCGAAACGTAGAGGCAGAGCCAAACGGACAGACATAAAAGACGGCCAAAGCCAAAGCATAAAGCCCCCTCCCCCCCCTCCCGCATCCAACCCAAAGTAAATAACTTATCAGCTAAATTGTAACTGGAAACTCTCTCTCGAAGCCAAGCAACAAAAAAAAAACAACAATGAATGAATATATAAAAGGGGAGGCGTCAACAATGCGAATAACAATAAGAAGACAGAAGGCAAAAGTGTTGACAAAGATCAGAGCGCGTCTTGGAGACTGGAGGCACACTTACACACACACTAGCTCCCCTCTTCATGTGTGTGTGTGTGACACATGTGAAACAAGCGCAACGAATGACGAATAAGCGATTTTTTGCTGTTCATATATATATACTATTATATAGGTATATAAAGTCGCGCGTGCCCATTGAAAATACCTATTAAAAGGGGAGCGGAAGGAGACGGGGCGAGTTGGGGTGAGAGGGGATGGCTTGTTGGACAATTAGGTGAAGTGTACGATGATGTGGTATGGGAAGGGAGGGGTGGAAAGAAACGATTAAGCTAACAGAGAGAAAGCTACAAACAGACAAAATAACAAAGTGAACTTGGCAAAAACTATTATGACCAAATGCTATGGACCACACAGAAAGCTAACTGTCTTTTCGATTTTGCAAATATATATATATACAAATAGAAATATATATACATACAAACATACATTAAAGCAAAGTTCATACATGTAATCAAGTTTGGATTAGTTTTTATCGTACGAATCATTCGAATGGTTTTGAATACTTTAAATGCATTCATATATGAACTTGCTTTGTATTCAGTTCATTCATTTGAGTGCACCTTAAACATTCATTAACCTTATAGAAACCAACCGATCTTAAGTCAGGCAGTGAATGATATTCATAAGTTAATCCCAGCCAACCAATCGAGTACCCAAAGTCAAACTTAAAACTATTCACCAAGTATTTGAGCCCATTTGGTTGCAATCATTGTGGAATTTTGTTGCCATTATTGTTGATTAAAAGGGAAAAAGGGACACCTTCTTCTCCACAGAGAGAGGGGGGGGGGGAGGGAAGACTCTGTATTTGGGTATCAGATTTAATTCTTTGAGTTGGTGCGATTTGTGGTGCCATCTCTCTCTTCCGATATTAATCGCCATGGCAAGCGGAAATGGGGAGTGCCACCCCCCCTCTACCCACCTCTCCCTTCCACACACACACACATGCGCGATGGGGGAATAGGGTGCGGCGGCACGAACAATTGTTGTTTGCCTGCAGCACGAGCAGAGTGTGGAGTGTGCCATGATTGATTTATTTATTTGAGCTGCGGACGACGCACGCGTTGCCAGCTTACGTTGTTGTTGTTGTTGGCAACGTCATGCGACGTCTTCGTTTCATTTTAAATCAGTAATCATTGAATTAAATTATGCCAGCTAAGCAAACCGAACCCAAAAACCAAAACAAAAAAAAAACCCAAGCTACATCCAACATCATAATCATCATCATGATCAGCAAACATCATTACGATCATCATCATCCATGCTCCAACAACAAGACAAAACATCTATCCATCCATCCATCCAACCATCCATCCAACCAACCATCCATCCGGGGCTGGGCTCTTGCCGCACCCACACCTACGGTGAAGACGAGCAAATCTCTTCCAGATTGCAGCACGCGTCGTCTTTCAACTTGGTCACATGCCAAAATCAACAAAAAATATCTGGAAAAACCTCAACGACGCAAAATGAATGCCTTAACAATATATACAAACATATATTTATATACTACATAAATCAACTTTATTGCAGTTAAAAAAAAAATAAATAAATTAATAAAGTATTTCATAAGTTTGAGAATTTGTATTTAAGTGCAACTTAACTTAAACTTTACTTAATAATATAAAAAAAATATATTCAGAAAATTTATTTAATAATTTCATACAATAATTTTTAATATGCATATAGTACAGAAACATATATTAATATAATTTATATGACTTTTTAATAAAGTAAAAGTTTTTATCAACATTACTTTCCAACTTTAATATAATTTACCAAATTCTTATACAGAAAAAAAGCTTTAGATAATTGAATCTTAAATATCTTTTGTTGAAAACATATACATTTCTATTCCTAAGACCAAATAACATAAGCTGTAATAACAAAAAAACGAAAAAAATGGTCACACTTTAAGCAAAAGAGCATCAATAAAGAGCTTATTGGCTTTAAAGTTTTTATTATTATTATTGAATTGATTCTGTGGCAACGACAACACCCACATGGAAGAAGATGAAGGAGAGAAGAGAGAGAGAGAGAGAGCCATCAGTGTGACCATTGCTGCAGTGTCCGCTGACCCTTACTACCACAAAGTGCCTGCCACAAGGTGGCCTGGTCAACAAAAATCTTAAAACGGTTTCATCTTGTTGTTGTTGTTTGGAGCTTGGGTGCGGCGCATGTTGCAAGTTGCGTGGGTTGTATTTTCAATCTGTGGCTTCGTGTGCGCTATTTTTGTACAATGAATGAGTGAATGAATGAATGAATGAGTGACTGACTGACTGACTGACTTGAATGAATGAATGAATGAATAGAGACAGACAAAAGGCTCAAAAGGCAGCAAATAATAATTACGATGCTCAATTAAAAAAAAAACCCAGACAAAGAAACCAAACCCAAAACAACAACAACAACGAGCAACAAGCAACAAGCACACCGCTGTGTAGCATCTTCAGTTGAAAGTTGGGGGGCGGGGGCAAGGCATAGGCATAGGTTCTTGCCACATCTTGACATTGCGTAGGCGAGAAACGAACCACCAAGCCTCGCTTCAAGTCCGCTTTTTTTAATGAATGACTCTGTTGGCCCTGTTGGCTCTGGCTCTGGCTCTGGAACTAATCAACTTACAAACAGGAAAGATGAGATGAGGTGAGGTGAGGAGTAGAGTTAAGGAAGGGGAGTAGAGTAAAGGAAGAGGGAGAGGGTAGGCAAAGGGTAAGGGTTAGAATAAACGGGTATAGGGAACAAAAATCGCGACATTTTTGGCCGCCTTTTTCGGCATTTTTGAAGCGCATTTCCTGGCCGGAAGTAGCAGCCGCTCTAGTCTCAAGTTGCAACGTTGTGGCACGTGCAATGCCAGTCAAAATAGTTGTTCTTGTTGTTGGTGTTGTTGTAAGGCGCGTGCGCTAAAAAAAAAGTCAGGTATAAAAAGGAGGCAGGAGGCAGGAGGCAGAAGGTGAAGCGAGCGGAAAGCAAGCGACGCTTGCTTTTTATTTTGGTGGCAAATCATTCAAAATGCCTTCGCTTGCCGCCCCCACCCGGCACCTCTCCTCTCCTTATCCTTTCCGCTCTCAATATTTTGCGGTTTGTTTTGCTCGCTGGCTACGCAAAACATTTCTTAACAGCTGTCTGTAGTAAAAAAAAAAGAAAGCAGACAAAAAAAAAGTTCACCCCAACCAAAACATCCCCCAACACCCCGCAACACCCACCCAAAAAGGCACAAAGGTGCCAAGTTCTGCTGCTTCTTCTTCTGCTTCTTCAATGCAGCAGCAAGTTAAAAGGGCGGCGAGGGCGGGAGGGCGGTAGGGCTAGCGGCGGCCGCCATTGAAAGTGAAAAGTTTGCCAAAGTGCGAAGTGCGAGACGACGACGACGACGACGACGGCGACGACGACGACGTCATAAAAATATGCGCGTCAAAACAAACGGCGAAGTAAAAGATATTCATTAAGTTTTGCCACTTGCCTGCCACATTCTCTCATTTTCATTTTCATTCTTCATTCTTCGGTTTTTCTTTTAACATTTTTCAGTGATTTTATTTTATTTTATTTTTTCTGCCTGCTTAACGTTATTTTTTCGCTCATTTTCGCTTTCATCGCTGGGGAATGCCCCAAAGGAGTGCAAGAAGAGGCAGCAGAAAAGCAGCTGGTCAGCCACAACAAAAGAAAAAGAAAAGAAAAAAATGGGGGCTGGTCAGACATTGCGTATACGCCATGTCTGCCAAAATGTTAATGCACAGTTGTTGAGGGTCGGAGGGTTGGAGGGGTGGAGAATGGCGGTTGAGACTTCATTAAATAATGATACAAGTTCAGGGTGAACATAAAGAAGAAGAAGAATTTGATGCTCAATTTGCTTTTCGAAGAGAGTTGCTTAAAGGTTTAAAGTTACTGAAGTTTATTTAAATATAATAATAATATTTCTATAATAATAATTTTTTTTATGGATTTATTTATTTTTGAGTTTAGTTTCAGTTAAGTTTGAAATAGGCTTAAGTTGGGCTTAAGGGTCGTTTAAGTTAAGTTCAAATGAAGTTTATGTTAAGTTTAGTTTAAGTTAAGTTTAAGTTATTTTTGTAGTTTCGAAGATAATTAAAGAGTCAAATTGTTCAGTATCAGTTTGGATACAATTATTTCGAGTCGTTCTTATAGCTATTCTTCTAAATTTGTTAACATTACGCAATGATTTGGCATTCTGAAACTCGAAAACCATCTTTATAGTATCTCAGAAGATGACGATCCAAACGAACTCAACTTTATGTACTTAAATTAAGCGTAATTTCATTGAAACATAAAAAATTATGTCTCATATAGCATATATTAAAAGATGCTCTCAAAACTCTACACTGATTTATTATCGATAACAGCTTTTCACATATATTATCGACAGCTTAACGCTTAACGGCATGACACATGGTTGCACATATTTATGTTTCTTTCTACTTCTTTTTTGGGTATATGCCCAACACACACACACACACACACACATACGAGTATAACTGTCTTGCGATGACTTTTGTTGGGTTTTCTGTTGTATATTTTTTTTGTGATTTTTGTATTATTTTTCGATTTCAAACTGCGCTGCGCTTTGTTTGTTTTGTATAATTTTTTTTTTGTCATTTAATTTTTTTTTTCTATATATTTTTTTGGACGTGAAACTTAAAAAAAAGAACTGAGAGAGCTAAAGGGAGAGGGGAGAGAGAGAGAGAGAGAGAGAGGTGGTGGGTTGATGGTAAACAAAAGCGGCAGCAAAAACCGAAAAAAAAAAGCGTATTTAAAACAAAAGAAAGTGCAAAACAATTCATGCGCCTGGCCGGAATCTCTGAATGCGATATTCCGAATGTGAATGTGAATATGAATGTGAATATGACTGCTGCTGCATGTTATGTGTATGTGTGTGTGTATGTGTATGTGTGTGAATGTGATTCCGCATCCGAGTCGAAGTCAAGTCTCCGCAGAGTGCCGAGTGCCGGAGTAGTCTTAACGTTTGTTGTTGTTGTCTGGGCTTTTTGGTTGGTTGCTTGGTTGGTTGGCCGGCCGACTGGCTCCGAGCGCCCGCTGGGCCACCGTGTCGAATAAAAAACGGACACGGATGCGACAACAACTCAAGGAGACGTCGACGAAGACTGCACGGATGCACCTAGTGTGGAGAGGAGCACCATCTACCGAAGGGGGAAGATATGGGGTGGCAGTGGAGGGGAAGGGGAAGGTGGGGTGGAGATAAGTGAAGTCGCCGCAGCGGAAGCAACTTGCTGCGCGCTGTTGTGGCTGATTATGCTGCCAGTGGCAGGAGCCGGTGGCACAGTTGGTCGCCTGACGAGACACAAACAGTGAGAGAGAGTGAGAGAGAGGAGGAGAAGGAGGCAGAGATACCCGCAGCGAGCTAGAGAGAAAGCTGAGGGATGCGGGGCAACATTCACAATTGTCATGCCACACAGCCACAGCAGTTGCCCCAAAAAAAAAAACGAACCGCCTCCAACCCTTAACCACTTTGGTGGCGTTTAAGCCGCAGCTGGACAAAAGTTTGACATCCACATGACGACACAAGCGGAATTGGAAATGCTATTGGATTGGGAATGGCAATGGGCAATGGGAATGGGAATGGGTTGTGCTACTGTTATTTGTTATAACAATTGCTAAGGGGCAGAGTGGGTGGAAAGGGTGTGTGGAATGGGGCAGAGAGACGTTGCCATGACGCGGTTCGAAACTGGAGGATAACAATGGATGGGCAAAGACCGCGGTCGGTCGGTCGGTCGCTCATTTAATGGACACTCTGTTTGGTCGATAATCAAATTAAAAACAGAAAACTACAAGAGTAGCAAGAGTTAAGTGTGGCAGGTGATGTGGCAACAACAACAACAACGAACTCTGGCTAGTTTGTTTGTCCGACTATCGATTCAACTAGCGTTGGGCAGCTGCATTTAACGCTCGATTAGCCCGTTTGACCGTTTCGAGTGTTTTTTTTGAAATGTTTTCGAGTGGAACGCGCGGCACAAGCGGCAGGACACATGGACAACACTTCGCGACCTACAAAAAGGGGGTTGGCAAAAAAAAGAAAGAAATCAAAAAAATAACAAATTTAGGTTTTGTTTGGGGTGTTGCAAGCTTAGCGAGCAGGTGAACTTTAGGCACGCTTCAAGGCAACAACAAGAGAGAGAGAGAGAGAGAGATGGAGAGACATGCAAAGAAATATAGAAATAGGTTTGTTTGTTCATTCAAAGTGTGTCTGCTTTATGACTTTGCCATAAAGCCAACATCAAGATTTTTTATACATATACACGTATGTCTTAACAACTCGTCCTACTTTCCAAAGAAGTTATCATTATAGCTATATATATATATGTTATTAAATCATGTGAACAAAGTATTCAAATATCGCTACAACAAAATATTGTATATATTAACCTTAAATAACTTAAATTAAGTTTAAATGATTCCACTTTCAAAGAAGTATATAGTTATAGCTTTAAAATGTTTAAGATCATGAAAATATAATACTAAATTATTAATATACTAAATATATTAAACTATGCCAACTCTTTCTACTTTCCAAAGAAGTAATATTTGTAGCTATATAATCTATCAGATAGATTTATTAGATCATTAAAATAAAATACTAAAAAATCGCACATACAAATAATATTAGTAAAATATATTTTTTATTGATTGACCAGTTAATTTTTTTCGTATTAAAATTCTTCAAATTCTTAAAGCATTTTCGCATAACAAAAATTAATAAATAAAAGACAAGGAAAAATAATAAAATTCCCCACCAAGGCATAATAATATATTAATATTGATATTTATTCATTATAAAGAAAATATCTCGAAAACAAATACTTTACTTGATAACCTGCTTAAAGTCATCTAAATAAATAATAACATATTTTCACATCTTAAATATTCCTTTACTATATTGCACATGCAAACAAACTGAAAGTTTCTCATACAAAAAACCTTTCAAAAGTATCTTAAGCTAAACCATAAATCGGCACAATACTAACCCAATAATTTTGATATCAATTATTGTCATTAGGGAGTTAACATGGAAAAGTTGATTCTCAAACCCCTTACTTGGTCATCACCCAGTCACCCATGTTATCACCAACTACGAACCGCTCCGCTTTCCCCTCCATCACACTTGATTGCATTTGGCAATGGGGACTTGTAGTAGGAAATTACTCATTAGGGCGAGAGAGAGATAAGAGAGCAAAATGTGTGACGAAATCTTGTAAATTTGGAGATCAAAAAGATTCCAACAACAACAACAACAAAAAATAATGAAATTGTAACAATTAATGATACGACGAGGAAGAGTGAGAGAGAGGGAGTGTGTGGAGTGTGTGGAGCCGATGGGGGAGGGGGGGAAACAAGAGCAATTTTTGGGCAACATGAGTTGATCGATAAAGGTTCGAGGGAATGCCAAGGGGCAGGGCGGCCGCGGATGGGTTTTGCGTTTAGTGACAAACCCCAAAAACAAAAAACCCGATCGTTTGGGCCCAAAAAAAGACTAGACAGAGAGAGGGAGAGAGAGAGTGAGATGGAGATGGAGTTGTTATCAATATAACTGAGGAAAGTATTGCCCGATTTGCCACTAGAGACTAGAACCCCTTACCTCCCCCACTCCACCCCACCCAATCAACAGTCTTTTGATTTGTAACACAAATAAACCGAAAAAAGTATCATAAACAACAACAACAACAGCAAGAACAACGACAACAATAACAAGGCAAACAACTTTGCGAGCAATTAAAATTGTTTTGACGACATCGTCGTCGTCGAAAGGGCGCTGCGAAAAGGGCGGGGAGGTGGGGTCGTGGGTGGGTTGGGGCAGGTGCAGCAGCAGCTTCGTTTCAGTTCTGTTCTCTGATAAATTGGCCAGGCAGGCAGTCAGGCAGTCAGGCTGGATGGATGGATGGAGGGAACGTGGCAAAGTGCGTCATTGGGCAGTTCAGGGCTGGACGGCAATGTTATCTAGATAACAAAGAGTTCGAGATAACAATGCTTAAGTACATGGTTGCAAAGGGGGAAGGGGGTGTGGGGGTGGTTGGCTATGCGGGGCAACTAAAAAACAACACAACTGTGAATACAGACCGAAACAAAAATGTGATTTAAAGTGATGAGCATCAAAGATGTCGACTAAAAGATATCCTGTAAAAACCGATTTAAGATATTTTTTGTAGGTTTTTTTATTGCCTTTTAAAGAACATAATGAAAATATATATATAATATAAAGAATATAATGTGATATATTTATATTTTTTATTTTTACTTTAAACTAAGAAAACTTTCGTTTTAAATAACTTTTTTTCAGCCCATTTAAATATATCTAGAAATTAATATATAGAAAATTTATTCAGATTTAAAGTTATTTTGCATCAATACAAAGCTTTCTTGCGATATTTTTCTCTACGATTCCTTGCCTCAGATATGCTTTATATATATATGTTAAGTATATATATTTCTATCATACCCCTTTAACTGGGATTTGTTTTTTTGTAATTGGTATTAAAGGTATATAAAAACGAATCTCTGCCAAAACTAACAGCCAGCCAGTCATATTTTATGACTGCTGATACGGAAATGCCCAAATGTGTAGGGACACACACACACACGTGTATGTATGTGTATGTGTGTGCGAAATCTGAGAAATTGTGTATGTGAAGTTTATGGTTATACAGCTTTGATTTCGCTTTGAACTAGCCGTGACCAGGCGCAGGGCAACACTTTTCAGATACAGATACAGATACAATTTACAGATACAAAATTGTGTATATTTGTCATGTTAATTGCGGCTGTTTGTTGCTGTTTCTGTTGTTGTTGTCCCGCCGGACACCCGTCACCCCGAAAAATAATAATAATAATAATAAGAATAATAGCATTAAGTAGCAATAAACCAACTAAATTGCGACCATCGTTATACTATATCTCGCTATAACTTTACAATCCAAAAAAAAGATAGCTAAAAAAACTGCAAGATAGAAAACAAATCTGAACAAAAATCATTGCAAAACACACCGTTGAAACGTTCGGGCTTTGATTTTGCGTTCATTCGAACGATATCGTTGCGATAACCGAACTATACACCGAACTATATATAAACCGAGCACTCAAACATGATATATAGGAACTATGACATTGTAATACTATAATGAATTATAATTGACATTTATAGTTTAAAACTTATTATAGTAATTTTTTTTTACGGCTCAAACCAACTCTTAAAAAGTATTCCTAATTAAAATACCTTTGCAAAGAAAGAGATAAAATAATATTAATATTTCTAAATAAGTTAGTTTTCTTAGAGCTTCTGGAATAATAAAAAAACCAACTGGAATTTCAGAAAAATAATAGTTTTTTTTTAAAGCCAAACAATTGTCTTATCTTTTCCAAATTCTCTTAAACCAACTTTCGTACAACGAAGTTTTCTATATAAGTTTTCAATATAACGAAGTTTTTTTTATGTTCCCTTGAGATTCGCCAAATGGAGGCTTGACTGTAAAATCATTATACAAATTTTAGCTGTTAAAACATTTTTTTAGAACTTTGTTCAGCTTATGAATATAAAAATTACTTAAAAACAAAATTATTTTTGGCACATTTGTTTATTTTTTAAGCAACATTTTGCGATTCGAAAACATAAAGATTGTTTTTGATCTGAATTATTCAGTTATATGCTAGAATATTCATATCAATCCAACCGGAAAGCAAATTGTATTCAAAACCCAATAAACGAAGGGTTTCCAATTCAAAATGTCAACACCAAGGATTTCAATTTAAAATTTCAACATGGAACAGGTAAATTTTCCATCTAATCTCAACTAACCTCAAAAAAATAGGTAAAAAAACAGCTAAAACTTGTTAGTTAGTTCGACAGACTAATAAAATATATGTAGCTTAAAGCTATTTAGCGAAAAATAAAAAGAAGTTGACAAAAACGAAACATTTGGTTTGCCAAGTCCACAGGTGTCACACACACACAAACACACACACAGACACAGTTATTATGAAACATTGGAATTAGAGTTCCGTTAAAGTTGTTGCTTTTGTTTTTTTTTAGTACTACTCACCTTGTGCAATTCGAACCGCAGGCATTTTAATTCTCATTTTTGTTACAATTTCCAATGGGATTTCGAAACGTTGTTCTCGAGCGCTCCTCGCCCCTCCTCCTCGTCCTCCTCCCACACACACAACAAGGCGCAACTGAGCGGGCAACTCCCGTTTCCAGCTACTTTCGCCTTTTCTTTCTTCACTCTGTTCTGTTTCTTTACTTTTGAGCTGTTGCTCTTTGTTGTTGTTGTTGTTGTTGTCGAACACTTTTTGTTTAAATGTTTTGCAGATTGATTTTGATTTGTTTCTTATTATTCTTTATTGCACTTGTTGTTGTTGTTTCACTTTGCATTTGTTGTTGTTTCTTTTAAGTGTATATCAAAAAAAAATGCACAGAATTTTGATTTTTTCTCTCCTTCTTCAACTTATTATTTTCACATGCGTCCCAAACGGCGGCCAGTTGCCAGTTTCAGTTTTATGAATTTTCGTATCGTTGTTTTTGTTGCTGTCATTTTGAACACCCTTTTTTGCGAATTGGATTAAGATGTGTTTAGCATTATGATATTTGTATATTTATTTTCATATTTATTTCATTTAATTATATATGCAAAACAAACAGAACAGAAAAAAAAAACAAACAAACTATTTTTCGCACTCGAAAAAACACTTAAGCTGCCTAATGCTTCTTCTTCTTATTTATCCTGCTACTGATTCGATTGCTCTACTCGAATTTTCGAACTGATTTCGAATAGGAACCGTTAGCACTGTAAATCTGATTTGCTTATTCTTCGTTGCTGTTGCTTTTGCTTTTGCTCTTGTTGTTGTTGGCAGCTGACAAAAATTGTTTTCTGCGCGTTTCCTTTTGGGCACATTATTTGTCGGGTTTTGTTTTTGTTTTGCTATGATTTGTTTGCTGTTGTTGTTGTTTTTGCTGCTCGATCAACGCCTTGTTGCTGTTTCTTGTTTTACGTAGTCGCTGTCGTTGTTTCGCGGTTTATTTCCAATTGGCAACAAATTTATTCCCAATTGGAATTTATTTCACTTGAAAAAAAATTGCACTTTCAGTGTGTTGAATGGTTGAACGGTTGTTGATGGTGTTATGATGTTTTCGCGTGTGTTTTGCTTTCGACCCGGCAACTGCGAACGAGTGAATGAAGTACAAGGTAAGAGGCGAATGGATGTTGAAAGATGTGCAATCAAATCAACAAAAGCAAAGGTTTTTTAGTTTAGTTTTTAGGCAATTGTCGAAGTTTTAAGAACGCGTCAGTATTTGTCGTTGTACTCTGGCTAACTGTTATTATTGTTGCAGTTGCGTTAACTACTACTGCTGCTGCTGCTGCTGCGTGCACCGCGACGGCGGTGGCAGCCTTGTCAGAGAAATGTATGGTGCTAACGGTAACGGCGGAAGTACGCGACTACTGCGAGGCGTCGAGCGGCGAGCGCGTCTTCGCTGGCTCTGCTGCGGCTGCGACTGTGGCTACGGGCTGTCGCTCTGTTGTCGTTGTCGTCGTCGTCGCTGTCCAACCAACAACAAAGCACAAAGCGCCGTGACGAGACCAACACACACTCCAACACCAACACCAACTAGCAAACACACAAGCAAGCACACGAGAGGCGGCCAGTGAGTGAATGGGCAATAAGAGAACTTCTTCGTAGTCGTCGTCGTTGTTGGCGTCGTCGGCAAAACGAACCGAACGAAAAGCTTGACGAGTGGACGAACAGTGCGTGAGAGAGCAAACGTTTTGATGCCTGTGCTGTGTGTCGGTGTGTGTGTGTGTGATTGTGTGCTTATGCTTGTGTGAGTGAGCTAGCGAACGTTTTTTTGTATGAGCGGTGACTGTGACTGCGACTGAGGCAGAGGCAGAGGCGAAGCTTATGCGAGCCAAAGCCAGTGACAGAGACAGAGCAACGACGAGAGCATGTCCGAACGCGACGATGTCCTGCGAGCGACTGTGGACGCACACGTTCAGATAATTCAATTTTATTTTAGGGTTTTGCACTTTAATGCCAATCTGAAAATTTGATTTCGGCTAAGCGACGCCAACGCTTGCGTCGACGTCAACGTTAACGCCAACGCCAAAGCTACAGCCCTTTGAGCAGTGTATGCTGATGGTGATAGTGGTGGTGGTGGGTTGTTGTTATTGTTATTATGCATGTGTTGTTGTTGGTGGTGGTGGTGGGTTGGTGGGCTGATGGTCTGTTTCTGCTGCTGACTGCGCTGCTGACTGCGTTTGTTTATTTGGTTTGCTGCCACTCGTTGGTCCGTTGGCCGCCACATGTGTGTACGCGTATGTGGGGGTGGACACACACACACACACATGACTGCGAGAGCGAGTTATAAGCTACATGCATGCATGTATTTACGTAGTCAGTGCGAGCGAGCGCGCAACACACCGACAGTGAGAGAGCGCCCAAAGCTCGGCGCCAGTTGAAACAAATGAAAATAGCCAAGTTCGATGTGGCGACTGTTTCATGCCAGACTGCACATGTCGCGACGTTGACGTTGGCAGCGACGTTAACACTGATAACGGCACTTCACACATGTGTGAAGCGTGCGAGTTAAGCAGTAGAAATAGGAGGAGGAAGCCAACAGGCAAGAGCAAATGAGAGACTAAAAAGAAGAAGAAGCAGAAGCAGCCGAAGCAGCAGCAGCTGAGCCGAAGCTTATAATGCTGTTCATGTCGACGTCGCTCTCGTTGTCCATTGTCCGTTATTTTGCCCAACCCTCGCGCAACCGGCGTTTGCTACAACAACAACAACAACTACAACGGTAAAAACACAATGCGCGCGCAACTTAAGGTGACGACGACTGCGCGACATTTGCCGCGCAAATCCAATGTTAAATACAACAACAACAATAGCAATCGCAATCACAATTCCAATAAGCATTCAGTATTCAATATGCAATGAATCTGTTAATCTTTGTAATTGATTACAATTGCAAATTACCCAAAAAACATAAACACTAATAATGCACTTATGTCCAGTTACGTTTTTTTTCTTTGTTAGGTTTGGTTACGTCTTTTTCTTTATTTACGCGCGCGCTCTCTCGCGTTCCTTTTGTCTTCGTGCTTAGCAAAAAGTACGTGTGGCGGGCGGCACGTCCTCACAACGCGGCTGCTCGTGTGCATCTAATAAACTAAACTTAGTTTATGCCCATCTTCCTCCATTCAACAAAAAAAAAAAGGCCACTGGCGCTGCTGCTGCTGCTAACTTCTTCGTTTCTACTGCTGCTAACCAACCAAACCACTCGCAACGTTGACGTCGCTGCTAGCGCCAAAAACGTAGCGGCCGGCAGTAGCCGCCTGCCTTGGTCGCTCTTTAGCGCTTTGCCAAGCTCCAATGCCAACCGATGCCAGCCTGTCAGTCGGCGTTCGAGCAGCAGCCGGCGCTGAACCTGAAGCTCTAGCTGCTGCTGCTGCTTTTGCTGCTGCTGCTGTCGTTAGCGTCGTCATAGTTGTCGTGCGACCCGAACTGTTTAGCTTTAGTTTAGCTAGCATTTATTCGTTAGTTGGTAAATGAGTGAAGTAAGAAGTAGAATGGGTTAAAGGTTCAGTTCAGTTGCTTGTTGTTGTTGTTGTTGGTGTTGGAAGTGGGTGTTATTCGAATGCCTAAATGAATGCAAATAATGTATTCATTTGTCTAAAAATTATTATAAGTAATAATTATTGAAATACGCAATATATGTTGGAAATAATATTTCTATTCCTTTGAATGCTTTTATAAGTGCATTCAAATGGTTTAATGAGTGCACTTAAAAGTTTTTACTTCTGTTTATAATATTTATTTGTAACATTTTACTGATATCAGTTTTTTACTCGTTATGCTTGGTATATTCATGAGTGTATTCATAGTAAATGCAAGAATGAGTGCATTCAAAAGTTTCGTATCGAGTTTACCTACTGAATTGGTTGCTTTATGGGTATTCACATATATTGATTCATGAGTGTATTCAAAACAATTAATTCTAAGTATCTTAAACTATCTTCAAATAGAAAAACATAGAAGTGATCGTTTTGTGGGTGCACTCATGAGTGTATTCACAAATATATTCATGAGTGTATTCATAAAAACTTTTTTAGAACCCTTTTAAGTTTAAGTTTCAAGTTCGTTGATATCTGAAAACTTATTCAAAAATGTTAATGCTGTATAAATATATATATATATATATATATAAATTCATATCTGTAATGTCAAATTGAATCAATTTCGAATGCATTCGAATTGTTGGCTCTTTTTCCTTATATGATTGTCCATTGTGGTCAACACACCGGCTAAAGGACAATTAATCTTCGGTACGGTGGGTGGGCGATTGGATTGTTTGGTTGCTTTGCAGCATGTTGCACGTTCCAAGTTGCAAGTTGCGAAGCGGTCAAAGAGTGGACACAACCAACAAACCAAACACACACACATACACACGCACACGCACATACTCTCACAAAGCTGCTGTCAACGTTGACTGCGCCGTCGACTGCGCTGCTTTAGCATTGCATCCATTAATGTCAGCACAGCACGTACTCAAACATGTGTGAGCTTTGCACATGTGTGTGTGTGTGTGTGTGTGATGCTGGCCCAAAAGTGAATGCGAATTGTTTTTATTGCAAAGGTTTGCGTTATTGTTAATTGTGCTCTGAGCTTGTGTGCGAGTGAGATGGCAAGTGCTAGAGCGAGATAGCCAAAGATCATTAGCGCCACACACACACACACATGTGTGTGAGTATGTAGTGATATATATTCGAGTGTATTGTGAGTGTCCACTGAGACTGAATGAGTGTTAGTATGTGTGTGTGTGTGTGTTCGTGTGTTTGATTCATATGACACTTATTCACACACACACACATGCACACACTCTGCTTGCACAATTCGCGGCAGCAGCGCAGCGCTGATAACCTCAAGCTTAACCCATTGTTTTGCCTACCTCCCAACCCACCCATACCACAACTCACCTCACCTCACCTCGCCACCGTCTCCCTCTCGCTCTCTCTCTCTCACGCATGCTTCCACATGTGCGCTAGCTGTGTCCATACAGCAATGTCCCCCATGGCCATAGCATATGTATCGGCGCCTTTGCTTATGTGCACACACACACACGCACACACACACATATGCACGAAGCGTCGCACACGCGCGTTCGTCCCCATCGATTGGCCATCGTTTGCTCTCGCCATATTCGCATATTCAATCTACTTTTTCCCCACCCCCACACCTCCCTCCCTCACCTACATCACACACATACGAACACAGTCTCAACCTGCTACCGTTAGTCGGGCGCTCTCGCACAGGTAGCTGCTGAGAGCGAGAGAGTAGCGCCGAGTGCGAGAGACCCGAACGCTGAAGCTGCGACGGCGACTGAGGCGCTTTTGCTGCTGCTGCTGCTGTTGCTGTGAAAGCTACCCTTGCCCAAAAAAGAGAGCAACAGAGCGAGAGAGCGAGAGCGACAGAGAGAGAGAGAGAAAGAGAGCGCAACTTGGATGGGGCTTATCAATGTGTTGAAATATGTCTGTGTGTGTGTGTGTGCAAAGCTTTGGCATCCGCGTTGCGCTTATCAGTTGCCTCGCCAGCGTTGACATTGCCGGCTGACACAAAACGCTTGCCGCACATGCCGCATGCAACGTGCTGCATGTCTCGAACATGATCATATTTACGAATAAAAACAAAACATTTATTTGTTTTCTTAGTGAATAAAGTTTTAAGATATGATGAAGGATTTATTTATTTTTTTTGTACAGATTTAAGATACAAAAATTTAATTTGAGTTATTTTTCTAAAATTATGAAATTTTTATTTGATTTTCTAAATAAATTTGTGAATACGAGATTAATTATAAATATTCCAAACTAAGTTTTTTTTAAGAAACTGAATTTGCAAGAAATCAAAATAGATTTGAAACAATTGAATCTCTAAAAACTTTGATTGAACTTTTTGCTCGACTTTTTATTCGAAATCCTAAACAAAAGTTAGATTCAACACTTATTACAAAGTAATATGAAAGTTAAAGTACTATGATCTTAATTTTAGTTACTGTTAATACTAATGTAAGCTGTAAGAAAAGTCAGGTGACGTGTAAGAAAAGTCAGGTGACGCGTAATGGATTACGAAACTGATAACTGTAAGTTCTTAGCTTTGGCAATGGTTTAGCTTAATCTTCTTTCCTTCCTCTATTCAATTGCACATTATTCGAAGTTGTACCCAATAAATACTTAAACTCGAGTTCATTGAACATTTTAGCCCAGTTCTGAGGCTAATAACAATTAAGATACCCTTTCACACAGTTTTTTAAAGATCTCAATCTCAAATTATGTAGATGCTAAAGTTTTTAAGCTTTTTTTCTTTCGTGGCAATATTGATTATATTTAAACGGTTTCTGTGTCGTTGCTGCATTTGTTATTTAAGGTTTGTCCAAAAGGTTGCGCCCCATTACCAAGTAGTTGAAATTTGTGTTTTTGTTTTTTGTGTGTGCAGCAACAGTTGCCAGATTATTGTTGCTTATACCCTGAAACCATTGAAAATGTGCAGCAAAGGGTATAACAGTTTCGTGCAAAAGTATGTAACAGTCAGAGGAAAGCATCTTCAACACCATAAGGTATATATATTCTTGATCAGCATCAATAGCTGAGTCTATATATGTTCTATAAGACTATAAGAGCTAGAGACTCCAGATTTGGAACATAAGCTCGCCTTATCCCTAGGCAGTACAAGTTTGTTTCAAAGTTTCGATAACTCTTCCCTTTTCCGATATGCACATGTGATCGATAGAAGCAAAATCTTCAGTGTGATAAACTTTGAGACGACGTTTGAAACATTCAACGAAATAATGACAATCTGTGAAATATTTATTGAAATCGGTTGAGATACACCCGAGGTATAGAACATTGAAGGTAAGACAAGTACACACACATACATACAAGCACTGACAAGCATAGGGTGTAGAGTATCTTCTAGTCGGGATTTCTCGACTAGAGTCTTCTTACTTGTTTTTTTTTCGTTGAATTTAGCTGCTGCTTAAGATTCGGCATTTCGGTTGACATCAAACGCTAAAGCAAATATAAAGAAGGAGCACTCGTAATTACCCTAAAATAGCGGCATTTCAATAAGTAAATCACAATAATAAGGTACGCATATATATATATATGTATGTGTGTGTGAATATATGTATATAGTACTATATATATATATCGCTTAATATATGCACTCAGCCTTCGCTCGTCGGCGAGATGTGAGAATTTGTTGATTTTTATTGCGCGCGAATGCCAAAACAACAACAACAACAACAGCAGCAGCAACCATAACTGCAACTGCAACAAAGCTTGCAACGAAAATTACACAATTGCCGACAATTACCAACCAAGTCGAGGGAGGGGGGATGTGTGTGACATATGCGGCAAAAAAAAAAGCTGCTTGAGTTTTGGGTTTTTGTTTTGGTTTTTGTTTTTTTTGGAGTGTGCACTCCTTGCAACTGCAACTGCAACAGCAACAGGCGGCGGCATCATCATCATGTTATCCTGCGGCGCATGTCCAGCATTAGAAGTGTCGACAAATTGGCCAACAACAACAACAAACTGGCCATCAAGTTGGCCAACGGGCAGCTGCTAGAATTATGGCTTGGTTGCTGCGTGGCAGGCTGACTGGTCATGATTGCCGCTTTATAAGTGGCAACCAGCTCAATCTGCTGCCAATTTGCAATTCGCCCCCAAGCCGTTCCATAAGCCATAAGCTTAACCATTATCACAGCTACCGAAGCTTCGTCGTCATCATTGTTGTTGTTGTTGCTGTTGTTGTTGCGGCTTAGTTCAGCATCTAAAAAATAGTTTCTTGCTTCTATATTGAGTTGTTGTTGGTTGTGTGTGTGTGTGTGTGTGTGGCAAGGAGAAGGTTCGGTCGGTGCCAGGCGTTGCCCAGCTATTAATTGTCGCGTGAATCAAGCTGCTATTTTGTTGGATCGATTGCGGGTCACAGTTTCGATAGCACCAACACCAACGCTTTCTGTCACAGCGACCAAAAAAAAAAAATGGAAAAACTAACCAAAAACGGACCATTTTCCAACTCCCTCTCCCCCTCTCTCTCTCTCTCTCTCTCTCTCTCTGTCTTTGTCAATGCCAAGCACTGGCCGTTGATCGATTAAACTAAATCAGCGAGCAGTGGGTGGTAAAACTATCCTACCCATTACCTCACCCATTACCCAAACCCTTACCCTACATCTCTCACCCTTACTATTCACCAACGCATTCGCTGTCACATTCCACAGGATGCGGTCGAAGCATAGAAACGAATACAGTATACTCGCATACAGGTGATTTTTGGTGTTACACTATTCATTATATATAAATATATATACAACTTTTCTATAAATGGGAAAGTTTGTTTGTATCTTTCACACAAAAGCTACTGAATGGATTATAATGAAACTTTTCAATAATAAAGCTTATGCGTTAGAATAGTATATAATATAATATAATAATCATTGTTGAAGATATTGTGTGATTGATTTTTTTGCTTGATGTATTTATCGTAAGAAAAATTGAATCAGCATTGAATATTTTCTTAAGCAAGATTTCCCTAACCTTTTTTGATTGATCTATATCTATATCTATATCTATATCTATATCTATATCTATATCTATATCTATATCTATATCTATATCTATATCTATATCTATATCTATATCTATATCTATATCTATATCTATATCTATATCTATATCTACATCTATATCAATATCTATATCTAAATGTATATGTATATATATATTATATTAAAACAAAGGGGAATACCAAGAAAACCTCTTGACCAAACTTAATTCAACTTTTTAATGAATAAAAGTTTGCTTCGAATTGCATTGAACCGCAAATTGTTTATATTTTGTAGTAACTACTGTAACCCAGTACTGCGGAGGAGGAGGAGGAGGAACACATACGTAACCTTAACGTTTCTCGAAGTTCCATTTCGTTTCATTCCAGAAGCCTTTCTCATTTTGCATTTTCATTTCCATTTCCATTTCGTTTCGCATTCGTTGACAAATTGTTGATTGACGCAATCCGTTGGCCAGGGCCGCGTAGCCATGGAATCTGAACCTGCCTGCCTGCCTGCCAGCCTGCCAGCCTGCCTCGCTTTGTGGTTAGGTCATTGGTGGTAAAGGTGGTGTTGTGTGGCGTTGGTGCTGCTGCTGCTGCTGGTTGCTGGTTGCTGGTACTCTTAGGGGCCGGCTGCTTCTTGTTGTTTCCGCGGGCTAAACAAAGTTTATCGATTTAACAAAATTCATTGAGCCAAAGTGAGCTCAAAGTGCCACATTTGGCTCCTGGGACCGGCCTGTGCCTGCGACCGGGTCTCGCTTCATTTTTTTTTTTTTTTAGTTTGTTCGTTTCGTGGCATGAGTGCCGGTGCCGCGGTTTTGGCTTTGTTTAGATGACCCAACAAACTCGGCTCGCTTGGCCCGTTGGCCGGGCACTCCCAAGGTGGCAGGTGGGCACGGGGGACTGGGGGTGGTGTGGTGTGGGGGGTAGCCCACCCAAGTGATCGATTATACATTCGATGGCCATGAAGGCTAACAACTAAACTATAAACAGCTTTGTCCTCAATGCCCTTCCAGCCAAAAGCGGAGCACAGTCATTAGCCATAGATACCATAGATACTATTAATACTTAGTTAGAAAAAATTGAATAAAAACTTTTGATTGATCTTAAAAAATGGAAAGGAACCTATTGGAGAACAATCAAGATTTGTCAGTTTAGTTTTTGGCAAATAGACAAAATTTAAGTTTATTTTAATCCTACTAAAATAAATTTTAAGGTTTGGTGTAAATATTTTTTAATCTTTCACGCAAAAACTACGAAATGGATTTTGATTAAACTTTACAGTATTTAAGCTTATGCATGAGAACAGCACATAGGCTATAGATTTTGTAGATATTTTGTAATTGAGACTTAAGTGAGAAGTTAAATAATAATATTAATCGGTAGAAAAATACATTGTGACATGAAATTGAAACCACTTCAAACTATTTTGAACATATGTTCCCAAATTGATCAGTTCATATTTTGTTTATAATTTATTCTTTTCTTACGTCTTCTAGCCATAGATACAATTTAGATAGGATAAAGAAATCAACCGAACTTTAAAAACATTTGTGACATTCGTTATTGAAAGGATTTTCGAGTATCAACAACAACGTTTAAGCACCCAACACTTGGAATATATCATAATCAATAACAGATCCAACAGCACATGTTTCTCAATCGTATTAAGTCTTTAAGGACCTCCGGTAGCTGCCACCAAGGTCCTTACCCCCTTGAGCGGCACATCTGCTTTCAGTTTCGGTTTTGGTTTTTTTAGTTCAGTTCTCAAATGTTGCACAGCAAAAACTACTTAATTGATATTTCAAAATTGTACAAGTGGCAAGCAAAAACACTTGACATCTCAAGTGCCACTTGATTGCATGCATGAAAAGTGTCCTGCCGTTGAAATCCTAAACTCTGGGTCCTTTTCTTCTGTAGGCGCCTTCAAAGGGCTTTGTTTTAACATTTGCGGTTAAACAGATCTTAAAAATTTAGACGCCTATTACTTATTCCAAGAGCATACGAATTGTTCTTACAGGTATTATGCTGGAATTTTATTGAATTCTTTTTTTGATCGAAGAATTGTAACTTTAAATTAACATAAATTCAATATATATTGGTATTAGTTTGGGTCTAATATACATTTTGTTTCTTGTACTTTTTGTAGCTGGAATTTTTTTTGGAATCGAAAACTGTTCAAGGAAATAAAAAAAATTTATTATGTTATTGATTCTGTTTGCTGATTATTCACATACTTTTTTCTTTATAAAAGTCACATTTTTCATTGTAGAAATTGAGAACGTTAAATAACATTTACATTTTGGACGCAGTTTCTCAAGAGCACAACCCACAATACATATACATAAATGTGTGTGTGTTCGCCACTTAGAAAATGCGACACAATGTCCAGAGTGACAACATATATTGAGATCTAAGCTGAGAATCGAGGACAAAGAGGCCAATGGAAAAACAGTAGCATTTTGCCATTAAATACGTCAGTGAGAACAAGAACGAGAACAATTTCTGTTTTGTACTAGAGTACTAAATGGGGAAAAAAAGAAAAGAAATGGAAAAAAATAAAATAAATATTTTTGAATTAATGGCATCTCAAGTGTGTCCACAAATGGAACGATTCGAAAGCGAGAGTGAGAGCAACAACAACAACAAGCAGATGAAGACGAAGTAGAAGAAGAAGAAGCAGCAGTTTGGGGTCGGGAACTGATCGATGGCGGCAGCGACCAACTCGAAAGGGAGAATTTTTTTTCCTCCACGTCGACAATGTCAAAGTCGCCAGAAGTAGCAGCAGCAGCAACAACAATATCATCCGGCAGCCCCACGGCCGGTTTGGTGGCAGTGTCAGTCGTCCGTTCCGCTGGCTGGCGTCGCCTCATGGACAAACATATGGCTGACACATGTGCCCGACTGCCAGCCAGCCAGCCAGCCTGCCTGCCTGCCTGCCTGCTTGCCTGCCTGCTTGCCCGGACAGTAGTCACAGTCGCGGGCGTGTTTTTCTGTTATTTTTAACAAAGCATCGATGGGGACACGCTACAGAGAGCGAAAGAGCGAAAGAGAGAGAGCGAGAGTGGGAGTGAGTGAGATGGTGAAGAGTATCCCACAGATCACAGATCGCTTGACAGTGACAACGGACTCGGTCGCACACACCCTGCAATAACATTTGACCAGACAAGCAGACAAAATGTGTGTGTGTTTTGGGAGCCCCTCAACATAAAATGGGAACCGCAGCAGCAGCAGCAGCAACAGCAACAGCAAAAGCAGCCCCAAATGTGCGGCTCTTTGTTTTCCCGTAGCGGGGGGTGAACTTGAAAATGTTGAGCATTAAGTGTGAGATATATATTTATATAGTTCTATGTACATATGTATTTCCACTATTTATTTCTGCTTTAGCTACTTCTTCTTCTTCTTCAACAGAAATTCAACGGAATTGGAGGTACAGTTGAGAAATCTTTTCATTTTGCGGCTGGGTTTTGAGTTTTAGCTGAAGGTTTTCCAAAACTAAACGACAGTTAGAGACAGAGAGAGAATGGGAGAGAGGGAAAGGAAGAGAGAAGAAAAAGTTTGCTTCGCTTTCGCTTTGATATAATTTTTACAAGAATTAATTCAAATATATTTTTGAAAATTTCTTCCATGTCTTACTTTTAGTATTTAACCTTACTTGAATGCACAAAAAATCGAAGAACCTTCGAAATAGTAGTATAAATTCTTAAGGTATTAGATATATTACTCAAAAGTATCTCTCTTTATGTTAAAGTGTAAGAGTTTTCTTTTATGAACTATAAACTGTGTTGATGTTTAAGGTTTCCCAAAGAAAATATTTTGGAAAAAACCTTTAGCAAACGCTTTTGGTGTTCTCAAAACTGCCGCAAAGGTTTTCTTCTTTGCTGTTTTTGGTAATTTTTCGAACGCTGTTTGACTTTTTCGGCAGCTTCTTTTTGGCTTTTTGTTTGGCTGCTTCGATTGGTATTTAGAAACATTGACTGGCCTTTCTTTGCATGTGGATGGCGAACGGCACAAGAAGAGACTTCGAGGAACTGGTGGGTCGGGGGGGGGGGGGGGATTGGGAACTTGGAACTTGGTGTGTAGAGTCACGAAGGCATCGCCAAATAGTTGCGACGCAACCGGCAACGGTTGACAACAACAATAATAATAGAACGGTTAGGGGTTAACCAGGGTATACAAAAGCGAGAGCGAGAGAGAGAGAGTGGGAAAGAGAGAGAGTAGAGCTTTGCTGTGGCTATACGGCATTTGTGGGTTTATCTTAATTGCAATATCTCTGGATATCTCTTGATTGCAATCTAAAGGTGCATCATAGTGCACAAAACTGAACTTATCTGGCCAACCATGCGATTTACGACAACTCGCATGCTCTCTATATCTGTGTGTGTGTGTGTTTGTGTGGCTCTCCCAAGCGCATTGCGATCGAAACACAATCGAGGCGGTGGCGCGCAGTCGGAGACGCAGAGACGTTGAGACAATTCGAGCATTGTCATGTGGTGTGCTCTATTTGGAATGTGGGTAAAACGAATGGTTTATGGATCGTGAAACATTATCACTTCACTATACTATATACACTCGATAGGAGCTATATACATATAGATTTTGATGGTGTGTTTGAAACACAAAGCTTTACTATATGAAATTTTTTTGTTAGCTTTGACTTCTTTGCAGTTTATTTTCTCAAAAAGTTTTAATAATTTTTTGATGAACTTAAACATATTTAAACCACATCTTTCACAGTTAGAATTTATATAAAGGTGTAGAATCCCCTTCAAATAGTTTGCCATAACTTCATTTTTCAGTTTTACTTAAGTGTAACTTTATCTTTTACTTTAACCTTAGAGTTATTTTTGTCTTTTACTTAAACATGTAAGATAAGCTTGGACTTTAGCTTAGTATCCATATTTAACTTTGATTCTTCTCTTTACCTATACTTTAGATTTATTTATTATACTACCTTTAACTTAAACAAACCTTAAGAATAACTTTAACTTCAACTTTAAACTATCATAGATGATAGGGCATACAACAGTCTAGTAGTTAAGAAAGTTGCATATCTGCGTCATATTGTTAATATAATAACTTGAAGAGTCTGTCGCGCTTTGTGTTGTTTGCTCTTTAGCTTAAGCGTTGGGGGCAGCCCACGCAGTCTGAATCGAGCCTATGAATCGAATGACTCGCCTGGCTAAATCTCAGCCATAATGAATGAATTGCTTTGCTGGTTGACTGACTGACTGACTGACTGGCTGACTGACTAACTGGCTAAATGACTGACTGACTGACTGAATGTTTGGCTGGCTAAATGACAAATGGGACTGGCAAAAATGTTGTTAAGGTGGCGCATGACACCAAACAACAACAACAACAACAACAACAATGTTGAAGACAAACAACAATTACTACTACTGCAGACCAGCATTTAGTCAAGCCCAAGCTGCTGTTGGCCAGGCCCACAAAGAGGGCTGGCAAAAACAGAAAATCTTCGAAGCATCGCTAAACGCTGCTCAACTCAACTCAATTCTGTGGCTAGCCGCGATCATATTCAAGCCAACATTCAAACCCATTCCCCATTCCCAAAGCCAATCTGTCCCCAAAGCTGAGACTCGACAAAAAATTATCTGATAAGTTGATGGAATGCCAAGATTGAGAGTGTGCTTTATTAAATATTAATACAACAAAGCTGCATAATTGCATGCCTCGCTTTTAAGGTTGCAACTCCTAAAAGATATGACTACAGCTATCTGATCAATACTAAACGGATATCAGCGATGGAATGCTTAGGTTTTTGGCGAGTATACAAATAAATATCTGATTTCTTTGACTTAATTTGTTTTTTTTATTCACATACAAAATTAGATTAATTACTTATTAACTGAACTTAATAAATATGCAAATAATAATAAGATTTATCTTTATTTTTATTTATATATAGATTATATATTTTATATTTATATATTTATATTTATTCTTCTCTAATTTTAATTGAATTTTTTTCTTTTTTTTTCTTAAAGAATCCTTAAAATTTTTTTGAATATGTATAATGATGTGATGTCTTATTTTAATTGAACTGAGAATCTAGGATCTAGTTTCTAGTATCTATTTACTTGATATAATAAAGCTGTGAACTGTGAATAACAGGAAATAAAGCAGAGAATTCTGAAGAGTAGTTAAAGATTCAAATATTTGTTGCATGCAGCTGTTTGGCTCTTGCAAGCTTAAATTAAAATCAATCTTTGTTCGTTTAAGGGAAACTCGCCTCTTCTTTGCCTCTTACCATTTCCTGCCCAACTGTGTGTGTGTGTGTGTGTGTGTGCGTTAGGTGGGCATTTTGTGGGTGAGGTAATTGTAATTGCAGTTTTGAGTCCTCAACGGATCGCACTTGCACACACACACACACACACACACTTAACACACGCACACGCAATCAGGCCAGGCCGAAACCAAGAGAAAAGAACGTGGCCGTGCCCATTGGAGTTGCTTTGGGTGCTCTGGGGACAGATCGGACCCCGTTCTTTTTTTTTTGTTTGTTTTTTGCTGCTCCACATCAATGAATATGAAATGAGCTAAGGCGTACCTGGCGATATGTCTTGCTCCCATTCGCAGCGATATCTGCAGCATCTGTGGCTCCAACACAAAAAGTATAAAAACTCTTTGGCTCACGCACACGCGATGAGAAATCAGAAGAAATCAGCGCTCAGAAATCATTTTGGGGCACCAGAAACAAACAAACAACAAAAAAAAACTGAGTGCAGCTAAGCGTAGGTTGGGACAATTTTGTACATGTAAGTGATCGCACTTAGGAGAAGCAGACAAAGAGTGTGTGAGAGAGAGAGAGAGAGAGAGAGTGGGGAAGAGAGTAGAAATGGTATCAGAGCTTGGATTTTGATTTTTTTTTTCGTTCCGTCCGTTTCTCCAAACAGAGCTCTATACGTATGTTTATGTATGATTTTGTTTTTGGTTTTTGGGTGTGCGCGTGCGCCCATGCCCAAGTTGGATGAATTGAGGGGCATGCCACAGAGCCACGCCCAGTTTTTGTGGTCATCAATGGCACCACACAGGCACACAGAGCACAGATGATGATCATATTGTTCTTTGGCATTGCTGCAAAGACAAGACAAGACAAGACGAGACGAGACAAGATTTTAGTTGGAATCAAATTGGCGCAGTATGTATGTATGTATGAGTGTATGTATGTATGGCTTGTACTATTTTCAGTTTGGTTGTCATGCATCGATGACGTCGAACTAATCATATGGCACCAATATGCGTGTGCCGCCAATGGACTTCAATGTGGACTGAAAACCCCAAACAGACCCAAAGCAAACCTCAACTGAACTCAACTCATCAGAACAGAACAGATCATTGCTTAAAACTTATATGTATGTATGTTTGTAATGTGTTCTGAGCTCATTTAAATGCATATCTTTGCATACCCTATACTTACTACCTTTTATTTTAAAGGGTAGCATGTGCTTAAACATTATATGAGATGAGAAAGTTGAGTTGAGAAAGTCCTGAAATAAGATTGACTCAACATCAAATAATCTTTAATAGATATAAGGTACAATTTGTTTGATCTTAACTTTATCTTTAATACACTTAAGTTGGAATAGAGTTAAGGTATTAGTGCCTAAAACAAACTTGTTTCACTCTTTGCACGAACAAACCTTGGTTATGAAGTTTGAATAAAGGAAAACAAAAACCTCCTACACCAAGTTCACAAGCTCATCACCACTTTTGCTGCTGGGTATCTGTTGGTCTATCATTGTCCAAATGTATGTTTATATTTTCTAGTTAGTTACTTTTGGTCTCTGTTAACGTCACCCCGGACCGCGATCATCGTCAGCGGCAAAACAACAAATGTCAGACTTGAGTTGGCATTTGACGATCGCCTTCGACGATGTTGTCGTCGTTGCCGAAGCTTTTGGCCCGGTCAATTTTCAAGTGCAGACTCAGCTCATGTGTGTGTGTGTGTGTGTGTGTTTGAGTTTTTAGCAGCTGCCTTTGCAATTTCTCGCTTGAGTAGCGATGACAACAACGTCAACGTTGAGGTCAAAGTGCGCGAAATCGCATATAATTCGGACAGAAATTGAAAGTGAAGCCCAACCAGAGAGAGATAGTGAGAGAGAGAGGAAGAATGGCAAGGAGGAGAGTACGTTGGGAAGGTGAGGTGAGGTGAGGTGAGGCGAGTGGAATGACTTGGCACTTTGCAACAAGCTAGCCAACAACTGATTTGTAATTAGTCATGCCGCTGGCAGTGCCACATCATTAGGTAATGAATGCCCAATGCTTAATATTATATGCTCACAATGCCCAACTGAATTGAGATTGCGAGCAGCTGTCTGGCTAGCTGGCTGGCATCGGAAGAGAGATCAGACTGAGCAGACAGAGTTGATTTGAACTGGGTCGGGTTTGTTATTTTCTTGGTTGCATCCATCCGTCGACCATCGATGGATGGATGACTTGCTGTGACAGCAGGCGCAACCACTGCGGAGGTGTGCAATGTGTGTGTGTGCAATGTGTGTGTGTATGACTACAACAACAACTTACGGCCTCGACGAATCCATGGCTCATTATTTAAACGACGCTGGCTTGGCTGTTAAAAGCCATCAATAAAATACAACAAAACCAACTCAAAACGTATGGGCTAGCCATAGCCAGCAGATCAGTGCTGAGATCCACTGTAGTTGAGAGAGATCCGCACCACACCACACCACACAGATCCGGCGCTGACCATCATGGAGGGCTTGGCAATTGCAACATGCAAATGTGAGTGGGTGGGCAGCTGCTTGCTTGTTGCTTGCTTGCTTGTTGTTGTTGGTTGTTGGACGCTCCTCAAACGCTTCGACGATGACTGGGAGCAGCTTGAAGCACACTTGGCACACAGATTGACGCTCAGATTTCTGGGTATGCTGTTGCTGATGCTAAATCTCTGACAGTGGCTACTTACTTCATACACACACATACACACACACACACACAAAGACACACATCTGTATACAAGATGATATAACGCCACCTTCAACTTGTAACAGCGCTTAAAGCTTTTTAATTGAGTTCTCTTTTTAACTATTTTGATCTAAAGCACAACTAGAGAAGTCGATTTGATCAGCTTAATGAATTAATAGCTTGATTGTCTATCGATTTTAATCGATTTTTATTATAGGCATCAAAACAGATAGTTGGTGGTTAATAGGTAGATATATAATAAATAGATACATAGACGAATAGACATATAGATAGATAGATATAGAAATGGATAGATTGATAGATTGATAGATAGATAGATAGATAGATAGATAGTTACATAAATAGATATATAGATAGATTGATAGATAAACAGACGGAAAGACAGATAGACAGATAGATAGATAGGTAGGTATATATAGATAGATAGATAGAAAGATTCATAGGTAGATAGATAGATAGACAGATAGTAACATAGATATAGATAGATAGACAGATAGATATATAAATGGATAGGAAGATAGAAAGATAGATAGATAGATTGATAGATAGATTGATGAATAGATATATAGATAGATTCTTCTTTCTAGTTCTTTCAAATCCCATTATAAATAAACTTCACTTTCTGGCAGCTGCATTAAAATTCTCGTTGCTTGCCAAACTGTTGAATTGAGACATCTCCATTAAAGCTAATGGCCAGCAATTCCCTCAGATCAGCTCACGTGCCAGGCAATTAAACTTTAGAGTAAAAATTTCAACAAAAAAAAAAGTTTCGTATGTGTGTTAGCTGAAAAGCCAATTTGTGGCTTACGCTTGGCCGGCACAGGACACAATAAACAGCAAAACAGGAGAACAGGACACAGGGACTTTATTGCGGGCCAAACAAAGCCGAAATTTCTTTCGGCTTTCTGCTTTATTGTTAAAGGAAAAATGCGTGCTTCCGGCCTGCCTGACGATTCTTATCAGTTGGGCAAACTACACACGTTGGCGATAACCAAAAAATTGGGCAAAACACAAAACTTTCGCCTCGTTTAGTAATTCAGGGGGCAGGAGGGTGAAGAGTGGAGGGTGGTGGAGAGAGAGAGCGGAGTTGGCCATTTGTGCGGGTCCGTGTACCTGACGGCGATACGAAGCCCTTGGCCCCATCTTTAGCAACGTTTTATGTCTTTTTTTTTTCTTTCTTTCTTTTAAGCCAGCACAACTTTGTTGTTGTTGTTGCTGTTGCTGTCTTTTAAGCTGGGTCAGGGAGGTGGTGGGGAGTGGCAGGTTGGGGGTGGGTGTCACACTCGAGTGCCCACAATTAAAATACAGCATGTCCAACTGATAAGCCTTCATGCATTCTTTTCACTCGTCGACCACAAGAAGTCACCGTGCCCGTTCCCGTTCCCGTTCCCCGTTCCCCCTTCCCCCTTCCCTGTTCCCTGTTCCCTGTTTCCGACTTATGTCAAAACAAAAAATTGAAAAGTTTTGCTAAAACGCAAGCAAATTGAAAGGCCATTGGGTGCGGGTGGTTGGGTGGATGGGGGTTTTTGTGTATGTATGTGTGTGTGGGTGGCAGCCAGCAGGCACAACCTAAAATAACACACACACACCCACACACACACATGTACATTCAACACTTGACTAGGCCACGTTACTGTTCGGCTTTTATTATACATTTTTTGAGTTTGTTGGCCAGCAAAAACGAAGCCTGCCTCATCCAAAGACCTCACGCACACCTTAACAACAACTCATTCACACACACACACACACACACACATACACACGCATCAGAACTTGTAGGAACACACACTTTGCTAGCGAGTCCTGCGTTAAGCTGCTTGGCTGCCTTCTTCCAAATGAAATATTTATGCCGGACAGTTGCCAGCATAAAAGTGGCCAAGGATGTGGCATGAGGGATGAGTGCCTGGACAGTGCTTAAGCACATCAAAAGGGACACTCACTTGCCTCTGAATTATGTGCTCTGAATATGATAAGAGCCTACAGACAAAAAAAAACTGTAGAAAAAGAAAGGAAGTAAGAGCTGAAAAAAAAATTGTTTAAAAATAAAGAAAAAATAGAAAGAAATGAGGAAAAGATTTCTAGAATATTTTACACAATTGACAGACAACTGAGCAATTCAACATTTATATAATCTCATCCGTAGTATATAGCCAATATATTTATTGACTGGGCTTTGATTAAAGTGAAGTGTCGAAATCAATGAATTAACGTGGCTCAAATCAATCGAAGATACACTCTGGAGCCAATCGATGAGTGGGGTTGGTTTAGTTGTTAGCTCATTTGGCGGTGGCTGGCGGTTTGTGTGTGGGCAGCAGAAACATTGCCGTGTCGAATGTGAGCTGAGCCACACATGCCACATAATGGGCAAAACATTTGAAACGTTTGCAACTGGATTTGTGGCAAAGTTGCAAGCTTACAGTTGCAACTGCAACTGCAACAGGGAAAGAAGAGTGAAGAGACTAAGCTGTTGCTGGAGCTAAAGTTAGAGACTGAGCGGAAGTCATGACTAGCCAAACACGAAGCGATGAGATGAGCTGCCGTGTCACAGCAAAGCAAAGCAAAGCAAAGCAAAACGAGGCAAAGCAATCACAGCAACTAACAACAACGAAGCGCAAAATAAAAAGCAACAAAAAAAATGTTAAAACACCAAAAATAAGAAAGTTCGTAGATTATTTCGGGCAGCCAAAATAAAAGCAAAAAATAAATAAAATTGGAAAATCAGCATCGTATAATTTTGTGTGCGCGTGAAAGTGAGAAAAGTTCCAATTACTTTAAGACGCCTAAGCAGGCAGCACAAAGAGGATCGCACTCTCTCTCTCTCTCTCCTCTCACTGTCTCTCTCTCTCTCTCGTTCTGTCTCTTTTTGCACCCGCAATCCCTTTTGTTTTGTGCAGGAACGTGGTGCATCGGAAATTTGTCATAACCACGATTACGATTACCCTCAGTGATTGTACATTAGATGCCCAAATGCTGTGAATGAACGAATGAACGTATCAAACGAATACAACGAATGTGAATGTGACTGCTTGTTGTGTTTGTGTGTGTGTGTGTGTGCTAAACACGAGCATGTTGTTTCGCAGGAGAGTACCGCGTATGGCGAATTTCGCGCTTGTGTCCTAATCGTGCCTTAGATAGATTCGTGAGTTTAGCATACATATGTCGGATGTAAATCATTTGACAATTTCGTAAAAACTAACAAAAAATACAAAACAACAACAACAAAACGCTTCAAGCGTCTTCTTTGCGCTACCGAAACCCCCTGCAGCGACCCAGCTAACCAGCGTTTCTCGACTTCAGTGGGCGGTTTTAAATTGGGTGGGTGCTACTTTCGCAAAAAAACATAGACATTGCGATTGCGATTGCTTGTCAAGTGGAGCATGGTAAAAAGCTTATAGTTATCGATAACACACAAAGTGATTAAAAACTGTGAACAGTTCGGCAAATGTGTGAAAATAAATGTATGGTTTATCATTAAAAGTGTTTTATAAATCGATTACAATGGATATATGTCAAATATTATCAAGAGTACAATATCAAATTCGTTTTAAAGTAGGTTTGATCTATCGATAATTTATTAAAGTTATATAAAACTCATCGATTTAATCAGTTCAAGACCACCTTTGTCAACAAATTGTCAACTATAAGACTTAAAATCTAATACTTATACCATTCGATATATATCGATAATTTTATCAAACTAATATATTTGTTTTCCTTATCGATAAGCTTGAACAATCGAACAAACAATTCAAATCGATTTGGTCCACTGTGCGTGCTGATCTGTCCAGGCCAACACTTCGGTCCAAAGCTATCATCAAAATGCACAACAGAGCTGCCAATGGGGCTGCGGTTTCAACGCTTTTTATTGATTGGCCGCCGAGGACAAAGATGAACGAAAGAAACGCTACCGTTTCCCGCTGTCTCAAAACAAATGGCTCTCGGCTTGGATCTCTGCGCTTCAGCCTGGAGCTTGGTTGGGCCTTTAGGTCTGTGGATATTATTAATATTGCTGGGCATTTTATTGTGGCGCGACTTTGGTCGTTCGGCTGCTGCCTCGCCGTTTTCGTGATTTATTTTTTAAGCAAATTGTCGCCAGTGGAGTGGAGCAAGCTGCCGCCGCCGCCGCTATTGCTATGGTAGTTTGGCAAAAACTGTCGCCAAATGGCTGCCATGTAACGGGGCCAATGAATAAACGACCGTGGGAGTCGTGGGGCACAGAGGGGGCTGTGCGGCCAGTTGTCCAAAGGGAGGGTCAGAGCGAGAAACAGAGATGGGTGCCGGGAATCGTGCTGTAGTCGCAGCTACTAGCTACTAGCTGCATCTGCTAAAGATTACCACCTCCCTGGACGGTCGCCGGTAGCTTCTGTTGCTTCTGTTGCTTATGTTGTTGCTGCTGAGCAAATGTCGCATGTGATTTTCCAAAACTGTTTCCACGCTCGCTGCCCACAAAGCCAACAGCAACAAACGGCGGGACAGTAGCTGCTTCTTCTTCTTCTTGTGCTGCTGCTGATTATCATCAAAAGATCGGAACTTGCACAGAGACAAACGAAGACGCTCTCATGTGGCTCCATGGTGTGCTCCAACTTGAAGCTGACTTCCATTGCCCACGAGCAATTGTTGTTGCTATTGCGATTATACCCTGTTGCCTTAGATTAGACGCTGTGGGGTAGTTGAGATCGATAAACCTGAACCTCAAATGGCAAAGAAATCATTGAAACCTTTGCAGTGAAGTAAAATTGTTTTTATTTGTTTCGAAATCGATTTAAATCGATATACTTAATATGGGAAAGTCTTATGTTTTAACCATAGGATACCGAAAGGAACTCAAGCAACGAGATTTTAAGCTAAAAAGTTCGAATTCCGACTAGTTTCCCAAAGCTAACTGAATAAACAGGGTAACATTTAATTGAGCTAAGTTTTTTCTTAATGCATGCAAGCTTACTATATGTTGTTGTTGTTGTTATTGTCACAGTGAAAAGCGGCGCGTTATGCCCTATAGTCACAGCTCCATGTGGCACAAACAAACGAGTGCAGCAAGGCACACAGAAAAACGGGCTAGCAAAACATTTTTCGTGGCAAATTAAAGTCCAAGTGCGAGTGTGTAAGTTTGAGTGTGAGTCAAATTATTTCTTTACAAGTGAGTTACTGTTTTCATTGCGGCTCTTAATGTAACTAACTGTTTAGAAATATTTATTATTATTATTATTATTGTTGTTGTCGTTGTTGTTGTCGGTTGTAGGTGACGTTGCCGCTAGTTTTCTACTTCCATTGTTATTATGCACACAGTGCGTCTGTTGTTATAGTTGTTGCTGCCTCGTTTAATCGCCTGATGATGATGACAAACAGCAACAGCAACAAACGGAGACAACGATTATTAAAAACCACTCGAAAAATCTTGAAGACGCAGGCAGGCGAATGAAATTAAACGTCGACCAGGCGCATCTAACCGCTATAGACCGCAACCACCCAAACCAAATCAAATCCAACCAAACCCCTACCACAACGTCCGCTTAGAGATGCCCACGGGCCGATAAGCCAGCCAGCCAGCCAGCTAACCAGCCCACCCAAAGCAAAGAAGTTGGAGTTAAGCTTCGGTTTGGGGAAAATCAAAATAATTAAAGATACATTTGAAATCAATTTGAGCAATAACAAATTGTCAATGCCTCTTTGACATATGAATAATAAATGAATACAAAAACGATATGATATATAAATTAATCTGAGTATATTCAGTTTTAAGGCAAGAGCACTTAACACTTTCAGAGGGATTTAATTAAACCTTAAACTTAAGTAAGTTTGAACTAAACATCTTAAAGAAGCTGCAATAAAATTTAGCTAAAACTCTCTTTGGTTATATTTTTTGAATTTTTTCAATCAGATACAATTAGCTTTTACTTTAAAATAACACTTTAATATATAATATATTAATACTTGAAGGCTTTCATATGCAATCTTTAAAGTTATTTCGAATGTTTTCATTCGATGAAATTTAATAAAAGTTCAGAAAGTTTTATACAATATAAAGATATAAATTTTGTAATGTCTATCAATCGATATGGGTATATAAGTACAGTTTTGTTTTCTTCAAAAGCTTGAAAACAATTTCCGGTTAATATAAAAAATCTTACAAAATGTTAAAGTTAAGTGCGTGAATAATTAAGTATACCAAAACAGAAAGAACAATTATTTAACTTAATGTGCATTATTGCTGTTCTTTGCTCAATTAACTGATAATCACTAGAGAGAAATATGTTTTATTCTGAAATACATACAACGAAGTACAACGAACGAACGTCGTTATGAGTCTGGGGAGTATAACTAAATAATTATTGTTAAGAGCCAAGTGCAACGACTTTTCGACTTCACTTAAATTAACTTGTATGTCATATAATGTGCTTGGACATTGCTTATACACACACACACACATACACAGTTGCGCGCACGCACGCACACACAGGAAAGTAAACACATGTAGATAGATAGGGAGACAAAGATAAGAACCAGAGTGGAGGACAGTTCTTAGGTTCTAGGCGCTGGTCGGCTGCCCTTGTCGCTTTTGCGGCTCAGTTAATGTTAATGTGCTCCAAACTATTTGTGCTCTCTCTCTCTATAGTGTCTATCTTTCGGCCTGCCTCCCCCACTCTTGGTGCGTGCAATTGTGACCAGTGGGTTAAACCAATTTCACGCCGGTAAAGCGCCGCGAGCGTTGCAAACACACAAGCCAACAACAACTGCAACAACAACAAACAGCATTGAGAAGGTTCTGTCGTTCGTGTCATCTACCTTGGCCATGAGCGAACTTTTGTGTGTGTGGTGCGGGCGGGCGGTCGGTCGTTGGTGATGGTTAACTACAACAACTAGAGCTAAATGTGCATGACGTACACTTTTGGACATACAAAGTACTATGTGTGTGTGTGTGTGTGTGTGCTGTGATCTTTGGGCGTCTGAAACCACTGGAACCACCGAAACATCGTCGCAAGTCGCGCCACTTTCATTCAGTCAGTGGAGCGCAAACAGCGGAGACAAAACCCATATGGCCCATGGACGAGTTTCGTTTTGACTTGGCCACATTATCAAAAAGCGTCGACTGGTCGCTTTGCAAGCTATTGTCAATGTTTTAACGACACACACACACACACACACACATTGAGAAATAGAGAGACAGAAACGAGAACTCATATTAGGCCATTAAAAGAGCGATAAGAAAGTTCAGCGGAACTGAAGCGCGCAATTTCAGGCTTAGTTTAGTTTTAAGTTGTTAGTAAGAGAGCGAGAGTTGGGTGGGGTGTCGGGTGTGTAAGCAAGGGCCTTAACAGTGAGGCGAACAGGGGGGATAACTATGTGTGTGTGCTGTCAGAGAGAGAGAGAGAGAGAGAGAAACGTGTGTCCACTACAAATATCACGATCTGGCAATACTACATGCCAAACACATGTCGATAGATCTCGAGCGGCGTGCAGCAATCTTTTTTTTTCTGCTTTTCTTTCTTAAACATAATTTTCACAACAAATCTCGTCTCGAGTTAAGTTGAGATGGCGTGGGGCGGGGTGGGGTACTGTGTGTGGGAGTTTTGGGGGCGGCCTTAAACAATTTTATTGATTAATGAACCATAATTAGAGACATTTACAATGAGCAACAATAATTCTTCATTACCCCCAAAAAGCAGAGCACACACAAAACACAGCAACAGCAAACTTTTTGCAAGTGCACGCCACAAGCTGTTGCAAGTTGCAAGTTGCAGCAAGCAGCAGCCAGCAACCAGCACCTACAACTCTGGCTAGCCTCAAGGCGACCGTTGGCCGCACCCGCTCTTCTCTCCACCCCCTGTTCCTCCTGCACCTGTGTGTACGCAGTCGGTGATCGTGGCTCACGCGCACAACTCATTCAATTTCCATGGCAGACACGATTCGCGGCCAAAACCACAAAAAAAAAAACAAACCACCAGGCCAGACTTTAGTCAGGCAGTCAGTTCAGTCCAGTACGGTTGCGCATTTTGGTCTTCCTCTCTGATTTTTTTTTGTTGTTTTTTGTGTCTTTTCCACGAGTCCGATGAATGAATGAATTTGGCGTCTGGTGCATTTGCCAGCATTCGCAATTCGAAATTCGCAATCATCTGAACTTTCCAGTTAGTATCACGGGCAACATGGAACGTGTCAATAGTACACTCACACACACACACACATACAAACATTTATGTAGACGAGACAGACGTAAAGTTGGACGCACACGGACTCTAATCACTTCCGACTACAAGTTCATAAATCGATCTCATGCTCCATCTCTTTTCACTCCATGCCCCCTCCCCCTCCCCCTCTTGTTCGCTTGTCTTGCATAGCGCCAAGGAAATTGTGTTAACGTATTTTCCCAGCACTTTTCAAACTGGGCAGACATAAGTAGACGCGAATGGAAGCAGCACTAAGAGTTTAAGACGCTTTTTCGATCAAAATTATCAATAAAGATCAGAAAATTTATATCTATATATACTATGAACTACATAAAATGATATCAAAACATAGATGGCAGATCAGTTAGAGTTCAAAAGAAAACCTAAGCAGTGCTTTGCAGCTTAACGTTAACGATTATAGAATCGATAACATGCGCTTTTTGATGAGATCAATGTTTATGAGATTTTTATATTTAAATGTTTGCCAGTTCAAGCTACCTGTCAAAATATATGATGTAGGATATTGAATATGTATTATCGATAACACAATTTCGTTATGATCGATAAATTTGCAAACTTTTTGTTAGTAAGAAAATTGCTACCATATGATATAGATATTTATAATGAAAGATTCGTTTCGCATTTATCGATAACATATCGATTAATCGATCGTTCAATTATCTAGTCTATTTTTCCTTATTCAAATGTCACTTGCATAAAATGATTAATTTTCGACTAGTTATCGCTTAAGCTTTAGACAAATGCACACTTGCTGTGTGTGTGTGTGTGTGTGTGTGTGTGTTAGTGTTGGCGTTGTTAAGCCAACCTCAATTCAATTACGTGCATTTCTATTTGTGTGTCTCTTCTTCTATTTTGTGTAGGCCGATCGATCGATTAACGATAACACGGCGGTTGGCTGCAGTTCTGTCTTTGCTGCAATGACTTTGCCTGCTTGTCTCCGCGATGGCCGCTCGATAACCGCAAAGCCAAGAGCAAAAGCAAAAGCCAAAGCCAGTTGGCAGCACCTCTCAAATGAGTTTTACAGCGCAATTTACAATGCATATTTATTTTGGGAAAATAAGTAATCAATGAACGAGAATACCAAGTGGCAATAGCTAGTACACAGTAGTACCAATGCAGCCAAATAGCTTGCAGGTATGGGAAAAGACCAAAAGACCAACCAAGCAAGAGAGAATTGGCACAGGAAGCTAGCAAACGCCAAAAGACGACACGACATCGCCCAACTGCAAACAGATTCTAAACTGGCCGCAGTCCCAGAGTGAAGCCAGCAGCTCCCAAGTTCTTTAAGTTCCCGCTCGCAACTCAACAAATGTATAAATAAATAAAAGCTGATTTATGTAATTTCACAAATTGCGAGCACTTTTTTCTTCATCTTCTTCTTCTTTTCTTTTTTTTCCCCTTGGCCCAAAGAGTCGCGCTGTTTTATTTTTATTTCGGGTTTTTTTTTTTTTTTGTCGAGCCGCCTCATGATCCAAATCAATGGCAATTATTAGCGGGCAGTAATCGTGTCGGGCTGACCAAGCAACAGCAGCAGCAGCCAAAACCTGACCTGGCCCAAAGCTAAGCAGAGAGAAAGAAAGAGAGCGACCAGCAGCAGCAGCAGCAGCAACAGTTGCCGGCAGCAACTAAGCAGCAGCAGCAGCAGCATGCCACAAAACAAAAGAAACGAAGACGACGACGCTGAACCCGCAGCACGACGATCTTCATAATCATCTTCATGATCGTAATGATGAGCATAATGATGCTGTTGCTGTTGTTGTTGCTCTTGCAGCGGTGCGAAATTTAAATTTTCGCTCGAAACGCTTCTGGGGACACTGCTTAGGCTGCTGTTGCTCTCACACTGTAAACAATTTTGTACTTGTTTTTGAATAAAAGCTATAAGAAATCGACGAGTATGTTTAGGACAGTTCAGGTTAAAGGAAAGCCGAATTTCTCTCATATTTCATTCCTCCTTAACACTTCGATTGTAAAGTACCTAGACGTCCCAATATTGTATAATTTCAATTCAAATTTTCACTTCACATTTCATAGCGAAGTTGATTTTTTATTTTGTTACAGGTTGAGTCAAAATAATTTTACTGCAAGGAATGGTTTTATAATTCAAAACTATCTTTTTGTTCGAAAAAAGCATATAAACCTGATTCTTGAAGCTACTTCACGACGATATTAATCAATTTTTAAGTTTCAAAATAGTATTTAAAAATGAACAGAAAAAATTTAATGCAGTAAGACGCTGATTTTCTATAATTCATTTTTTCATGATTTAAATATCTAATTTTATTGTTTTTTACATAAATTTATAATATTTTTTTACCGTGTGCTGTTATTGCTGCTGCTGCTGCTGTTGTTGCAACAACTCTAGAGCAACTCTGGACCGGCACTTGCCCAGCAACGGCGACGGCAACGGCAACGACAACGGCGACGGCGACGGTGGACATGGACATGGACGTGGGAACTTTGTGTCTAGGCAGCTGCCCCTTGGCAAACGCTGGGCAATCGCTGCCGATTGTCGAGAGTGCTGCCTGCTGCTTGGATGCTTTGATGCTTTTTTTCCTACAACAACAACAACAACAACAACTACACTAGAATGGCCTGGCTTGGCTTGGCTTGGCTTTGGCCTGGGCTGGCTGCTGTGTGCCTTGGGGCTGTAGGCTTGGCGGAATATCGCGCACGATTGAGGAGCCACTGGCAGCCCAAAACAATGCAGCAGCAGCCGAAGCAGCAGCAGCAGCGAATAGTCGGGCAAAACGCTGCCCTCCCCTTAAGCTACCTACCCGCGCAAAATGTACAGTTTTAGCTGCTGCTGCTGCTGCTGGTGGATGGCTGGCTGGCTGACTGGCTGCCCACTCCCAGAGCTGAAAGCTCTTGGCCTGCTGTCCAAGGCAAAAAAAAAACTCAGCAACAATGGAGCTGTGTGGAGTGGATCGATTAAATTGGTCGCTAAAGGTCGAAATTAAATCACGAAATAATTGTTACACCAAATAAGTTCTTCTTCTTCTTCTTTTACAGTTGATGCTTCTTCTTCTGGTTGCTTTTGGGGGCTGCTAGTTGGCATCATCGTGCCGCAAGCTGATCGATCTATGGACCAAAAACTAAGTCGTAGTTGTAGCCTTTGACTGACCGTCACTCTCTCACCCTCTCTTTCGTTCTTTGGCTCTCTTTTGCTCTCCTCATCAGCATCATCTGAAGCATTATGAGAATTATGTGCTAGCCACAAGGCACTGGACTCTCGGTTGTTATAGTTGCTGTTGTTGTTGGCCTTAACGTGTCCGTTTTGGCCAAAGTAGACGTAATGCAGCCCAAGGCAATTACCTCGTGTCACAATAAATTGTTTTTCTCCTTTTAGCAGCAGCAGCAGTAGTTGGAAAGCCAAAGCAACCAAAGCAGCCAGCAACCAGCAACAGGCAGCAGGCAGCAGGCATCAGGCGAGGAACCGTGGAGGCTGCAATGGCTACAAATCTTGTTTCGACTGCCGTGTAATATGTAAATTGAAAATGCTAAACACCAGACATTAAACGATACAGATACAGATACAGATACCGATACAGATACAGATATAAGAGATGCAGATACATTTACACAAACAATAACAGCTACACATACAGATATAGAGACCAAATAAAAAAGAATCTAGTCAAACAGTTTGAGTTAGAGTTGCAATATTTCAATAATGCAAAACAACACAAACAAATAAACATGTACAAAAATCTCTCTTAGCCGCTTTTATCTCAGCTAAATGAGATCGTTTGGCAGATTGAAGATTTATACTATATAGTTAAAATATCAGGATATCAAAAGCACATTTGATTGGTTGATGAACTTGATTTTATGACAAGAAAAGGGATCAAAAAGCTGAACACAAAAGTCGATTTCTTTTTTCGTTTTAAAATAATTATCTAATATCAATAACTTGGCAGTAAACCAAATAATAATAAAAATAAGTTTTCGCTACTGTTAACTAAATAATAATAAATTCAAATGCTGAAATATGTTTGCCGAACGTTTTAAATACTTTTTTTTTAAGCGTTTCTCAACTCATTGAAACTATTTTGACATTTATTAGTAAATTTCACAAGTCAAATCTGCTTTATAATGTTAAATCTGTGCTGATTACTCAACACTTTTGGACCCAATATTTTAGATGCATCCAAATACCATTCTCTTTGCCTTTCTCTTGCATGATGCATGGCCGTGCATGGCAGCTAATTGAAAACTAAAAGTAGAATATTTGGACTGAAATATATAGCTGCAAAATTGCAGTTGCTGGTGCACACACACACACACACATTCGTGTATACATATAGAATTGACAAAACGATTGCCGAGTGCTCAGTGCCAAACAAATTGAGCTATTGTAATTGCCCAAAGCGTTCAAATCCATCTCGACTGCTTCACTGTACTCCCCCACCACCAATTCCACACCCTTCAACTCCCCCCTGGTTGGTGCTACCAATGCAAAGTACGTGGGGCATGCGAGTTTTACTACTACTGGGGAATTCAGTGCCACGACTTCTTGAGTGGCATGTGAACGAGCTGATTGTTGTTGTTCTTGTTGTTGTTGTTTTTTGCTTGCTTGGTTGCATGGTTGCGAAATGCGACCAGGCCACACGACGTTGCATTTTGGTCCTCAGTTCAGTGGGTGAGTGATGCACCAAAGATTCAAGGTGCAATGCAACCGAAAGTCGAACTCTCTCTCTCTCTCTCTCTCGCTCTCCCTCGCTCATCCTTGCTATCTCCCACGCTCACCCCTGCTCTCTTGCTCGCTCTTACATGCTCCTTGTTTCGCATTCTCATTGAGTGATTGCAAAGCTAAGTCGAGCTTGGGGTCAGGTGATGGACAAACGGCGACTGCGGCATGCCATGACTTAACTCCACTTCACTTCACTTCACTTCCCTTCACTTCACTTTAGTTCTTCGTCGCCAGCATGTTTGAAAATTACACACGATCATTAAAAGATTGTATTCATGTCGAGATATTTCGCGCACTACAGTTGCCGTTCCTTAACACACATACATACATTAACAAACATACATACTTACATATATACTCTACACACATGCAACAGTTGTCGTTTTGTGTAAAGTTCAGCTTTTCCATATATAGAAATTACTTTATCATTTATATATATATATATATTTCTAAAAATTCTATACACTTGTTGTTGGAGTTTGATTTATGATTAAGATTTACTTGAAATTTCCTTTGAGTACCAGCTTAATGTTATATAACATAATTAGGGTGGAACTTAAGGTGGAACTCATGAAAAATAGTAAGAACAAAGAAGAAGCATGGAATACTTAAGTTAAGTTTCGTTAGTTCTTGATTGAGATTTCATAATTGTTAAGGAACTGAAACTAAAATAAAGATATTCTTCGGCAAGCAGTTAGTAACATAGGAAGTAAGGGTATATTAGAGGCGGTGTGCTGTTGAAAGTTGTTGCTGTTGTGTTGCTGTCGCTGGTTGCATGTCGGGCGAGCGTGCATCTGCTGTCATAAGCGGCAGCCGCGCCAGGCTTTAATGGAGCAACAGCAGCAGCGGCAGCAGCAGCAGCAGTCGCGGCGGCCACATTAGCGCCACGAGGAAGCAATGACAGCCTCGGGTAGCGGGCAAATCCAACCAACAAACCAACCTACCAACCAACTTGCAACAGCAACAACACACGACAAACAACCAACACAATAACAACAGCAACAACAACAACAACATAGGCAACAAACAGGCAAACAGGCACCGACCACGGCGAATGGCAAACGGCAACAAGGTTGTTTGTCCGACATGATGATGAGTGTTTTAGTCGGCTGTGGCAACAACAACAACAACAACAACAGCAACAACAACTACGATATAATCATGACTGCCCAAGTTGTAGTCAAAGCTTTTTTTTTGTTGCTGCTGCAAGTGATCTGCGTCTTGAGCCGCCGCAGATTCAAGAGCGCGCCACATGTAAATGTGGCAACGAGCCAAAAGAAAAAACAACAACAACCAAATAAGAATGCTAAATACTAAAAAGAACAGTTATCGATATGTTATAGAAGTCTCAATGCTCTTGCAAGCACTGTTTATTTATTATTTTCTTATAAACAATTCAGAATTAGTTAGACTTTAGTTAGTTAGTTAGACATTATCGTTTGTTTTAACAGTTCTGTATTCTATGTTGTATACTATTGTACTACTATACCTATTAAAGAAAGTAAAGCTGAACAACAAACGTCTGACAATCCTAAACTTATCGGACTTGGGAATGATCAGCTTATACAAGTAGACTTCCCTTTCGGTAAAGGGTATCAAAAGTGTTAGAGCTGTCGAATGTTACTTTTCAAGCAAGCGAAAATCATAATCATAATGATGATGATGATGACAACCTGATGATTATAATGATGATGATACTGCTGCTGCTGCGAAGTTATTGTGCCAAGGTAAGAGACGGTTCCGTTGCCAAACACACAACATTTTTTTTGTGTTTTTGTTTTGCAGTTTTTTGAAAATTCTTAAAATAGAAATGAAGGCAAATGCGGCGCGAAGGATTTTGTATGCTGCTGCTGCTGCTGTTGTTGTTGTTGTTGTTAGTTTTGCCAGTCACTGTGCGCGCGACGAGTGCGCAAATCTGTGCAACAAATCGACAGCCTCTCGCCAAAATTTGTGGAGCTAAAGCTGGAGACCCCACTAGACCAGACCAGACCAGTGCCAGACCAAACCGTTGCACAATTCCATAGCGCACGAAGAGAATGGTTGGAACGAGGGGGGGTAGCGATCAGTAGGGTATGGGGGACGGGGAGGTGGACTTGAGGGCGGTCGATCTACAGCTGCATGTCAGTGCAGCAAGCATAAGCTGCATAAAGGTGAGCTAAAGCTGCTGAAGAATCCTTTGAATTGTCAAAATATTGTATGCCAGATTCACTCACGAGTTGGCAAACGTTTGTGCCCCCTGCATTGGCCTCGTTGCCCCCGTTAGCCAAGTTTTTCCCAGCCGGTCATGGGGCATGCTACAACAACAACAGCAGCAGCAGCAGCAGCAGCAGCAGCAGTAAAAGGCTAGGAGTGAGCGGCGGTCCAAAGTCAAAACATGAATAAGCGACGAATGCTCGCTATCGATGTTCAAATACATCGATACTTGTGCCTCGATACTCGATACTTGAGAAGCAACAACAACAACAACAACATCAGCCAAATGGCAAATGCAATAAATGTCCAGTTTGAAGCTATTGACACATTTGCATGCGGCTTGCGACTTGCGGCATGTGGCATACGGCATTCGATGGGTTCGGCATTGAACCCAAACACACAAGTACAACAAGCACAGCTTGAACGTTGATCGTTGTGAGGAGACACCAAATGTGGCACACAATTTGCAAACTGCAGGTGTGTGTACAACGTTTGTATGTGTGTGTGTCTGTTGAAGTGTTGACAAATTTTGCCTGAAACAACTACTTGGCGTAGTATTGTGCCAGCTCATATTGTTTTTTTTTGTATAAAGCTTGAATTGCCATTTAACAAGATTTGACCCACTTAACAGTTATTCAAAAAGATCTCTTTCTCTCTCTCTCTCTCCCTCACTCGCTTGCTTACATTATCTCTTTCTTGATAATGTTTCTTTCCTTACTTAAGTCTACAGAAGCTTTAGTATAATGCGAAAACTAATCTAAGTCTAGTTTCAGTCGAAGTACAAAAAATCATTAAAAAAAAATATTTAGGAAGTATTGGTCAGATATTTTCATAACCACATGAAAAGCATTTCATTCAAATTGTAGAATAGATAGAATAGATAGTTCAAAATATACTTTATAGGATCAGAAATGATTCCTTCTGCCTTCTTATATTAAATACTTATTAAACAGTTGATGAATTTAAAACTTATATTTTGTTATTTTGTATGTATCATCTGCAAAGTTCGAGTAAAGAGAGAGAGAGAGACAGAGAGAGAGAGAGAGCGAGAGAGAGAGAGAGGGAGTGCGTGAGAGAGAGAGCGTGAAAGGTAAGGGTTCGAAAAATGTATTTACTAATTATTGATCATGGGCAACCTTATTCTTTTGTGTTTTCGTTCTAGCAAGGAAATTAGAATTCGCATTTTAGAAACACTTTATGGCCAACTTCTCTTTGGCCAGGCTACAAACACAGCAAGAGAGTTAAGCTATAGAGATCCAGGCACTTCTATAGCTCTACAATATAATGTGACTGCTGTGAAATTCACGATTCAACAGTTTTGCTGCCTGTTGCCGCATGGACTGCCTGCTTGCCTGCCTGCCTGCCCGCCCCTTCTATCCAACAATCCCTTAACAACATTTTTGGCCAGTTGCAGCCGTGAGCAATGAGATTTCCATGGTTTTTGGCAAAGAAAAGTTCAAATTGCTTGAACTTTATGGTGTTCCAAATAGACCAGACGACTTGTGAACCAACTGGACGGCAGGTTGTCCCTTTTTTGGCCAGCATGACCAAGTGGCTCCGACTTGGTCTCTCTCTCTCTGGCCAAGAAGGTGACCAAGGGCCAGACGCTAATGTTTTTTCCTTCTTTTTGGTTTTTGTTTTTTTTTCCTGTTTCTTGCGCTGCTTTTGGCACTGCTCTTCGAGGTTTTGTTTTTGTTTTGTTTTTATTTTTTTGTGGGTTCTTCGCTGTCCTAATCAAAAGTCAAAATCTTTTGCTTGCTGCCCACAAAACGTGATGCAGTAGGAAAATGCTGACGATGACTTGTTACTATTGTTGTTGTTGTGAGCTGTTGCCGCCTGCTGCCTGCTGCCACATGATGGCATTTTAGTGAATGCATAAGCTTGGACAATCAGCCAAGTGACTAACTGACTGACTAACTGCCAGACTGACTGACTGACTGACTGACTGACTGGAGGAGCGTCTAACATGGACCTTAACCATTAGCCAAATGGCGCAATTGCTTTTATTGGCGCTGCAGAAGCTTTGCTTGGCTTTGCTTTGCTATTGAGCGGCCGCTCCCGTTGACAACTTGGAAAATTATGAACATTTATTTGGGCTTGCCTTGCTGCTGCTGCTGCTGTTGCTGCTGCTGCACCTTCCCCTCTTCTTGCCGTGCCACACAACAACAACAGCAACAACCAGTTGGCAATTGACGCCTTTGGCCAGATGAGTCGTCGTCGTCGTCGTCTTCATCTTTGTCGCTGGTGCGAGATCTCGCACAATGCACAGTGGCAACAATTAAATGAGTGAATGGGCCCAGCCTAATATCGTTACGTTAACGTTAACGCTAGAAACAAAGAAGAAAAGAGCTTTGAAGTTAATGAAAATGTTTCAGAGAATATACATATGTGCCATGTGTTATTCTGATACCAAAACTATATCAACTGTATAGTTTCATTAAAATCCATTGTCACATTAAAACAAATAATAGTAGGAGAAGATATAATACTTATGGAAATGATAACAGTTATATCAGCTGTTTGTAAATCCTGTTTGCAAATTCTATCTAAGAAACGAAACAAACATGCAGCTTAACTAATGAGTTGTGCGATTTGAGATGTGATATGCGAAATGAGAGATTTCTTTTCATTTTCTCTTTCTTTCTTTTTTTTGGGTTGCTAAAGATGATGACACAACTGCGTGCACATGCTGTAGGAACACACATGTCCGTTAGTTATAGAGTATCTGTCTTTTCTGGGCGTCTATTTGTCTGGGTGCATAATCCTATCGAGTAGATCTCACATATCTAATGGATTTTGCACACATTACGAGACAACAGTCTTGCAAATTTGCAGCACAACAGATGTCCGTCAGAGAGAGAGAGAGATGGAGAGAAAAAATGATGTCCCCTGATGTTATCCAACATGTTTCTTCTCTATTGTTGTTGTTGTTGTTGAGTTGAAGTGCTCGTCGAAAAAGACTCATCAACGTTGCGTCCTGCTGATCCTTTTTTGCTGCTGTTGTGTCCCCAATTAAAATCAATCACATTCACGAATGCGCAACGAAGCGAACCGACATCGCTGCTAAGCAGATAAAAAAACAAAACTATTGAGAAAATGATCATCATCATCGGTCGGTTCAACATATCCTTCGCTCTTACTTTCTCTCTCTCTCACTCACTCTCAAGATCTGCCGGTGGAATCTTTCTTTTATGTGGTTAGTTTCGTTTTTTTTTGGGTAAGGGTAGCCGGACGGCGTGCGAAACTAGAAAGGACCCACAAAGAAAGATAGAAAGAACAGAGAGAAATTGATGGGGGAGGGATTGAGAGGGAGTAGCGGGGGAGAAAGAAACAGCGGCACATTGTGCGATATTTGTAAGAAAAGAAAAAAAATAATAATAAAAAAAACCGCTAGATATTTTTGTTCTTGAAGTATGTGATCATCCCACGTCCACCGTTTTATTCTCCTCCTTCCCCGCTCCCCCTGCCCGTTGTGCGTCGTCCGGCGCGGGTCCATTTTTGCTATTTTGCTTGGTTCACTTCAAACGGGATGGGGCAGGATGTTGGTACCGCTATAAAAAAAACAACAGAAAAAACGGTCGAAACGTCTTAAGTTTCCTATTCATTCGATAACAGCGCATCTCAGTTGCTCGAAATGGGAACAATATTAGAAAGCAGATACCGTAGAAGGTTGCCGTCCATACAAAAAAACAAAAAACTACAATTTCGTTGAAGTATTATGTAGTAGTAGTTGTAAGTGTAGGTGGTTACCTCTCACCCCCCTTCTCAGCAATACCAGCTCTTTTTATTCGAGGATAAGAATCGAATTTTATTTGCGTCGTGGAGTTAGAGTTATGATGAGGTCATTGCCTTTATTAAGTCCTTAATGTTGGCAAATTTAGTGGTGCAAATAGAATTAGAAAAGGATTTGGCATAATGGACATCGATTCTAGATATGGCAAAAGGTAAGGCAAATGCTGTTACAAATCATTATTGATAAAATTTGTTACACTAGCAAATAATATATAATATAAATTTATCTGTGCATGTATGGCAAGTATTGCTTAAATACTTTAACAAAATTATATTTTTGCGATCTATAAAATGTTCCAAAATTATCGTATATTTAAATGGCAATTCCAAAAAATTGTTTCGAGACGTCAAACAATGGAAACAACAACGACAACTTGACACTTCATGGCAGGCAAATTTTCATTATGAACTGCGTGGGATAATTTTTTTTTTCTATAACTTTTTAGAATGTTCACACTCTAGGGACCTGTGTATGTAGATGCTTGTCTGGACTGATGATAATGATTATCTGTATCTGTAGGTCATTGGTTTAGGTTTAGGTTTAGGTGTAGGTGTGCTGCACCTTGTGCACTGTGATTGAAAAGGAAATGCGCCATGTGTGTTACAAATTTTCAAATGCCATGGAAAAATGGACATGACCCATTCAGAGAGTGGGAGAGAGAGTGAGATTGAAACAGCAGGACGAACGATTTCCGGTAAATTTCTCACAGTACATTCGGTCCGTTAATCAGGGACGAATGGCACATTGTCTCTTTCGCTCTCTCTCTCTCACTCTCTGCCTCTGGTACACCCGCATCAAGTGTAGAGGACTCATAACTGTTGAATCCTGTAGAATCTTTGTGTATGCTGATCGCGTTCGTATCGTGGCTTTTGATCTATTATTCCATTTTCAACGTGTTTACAAACACATCGCAGCACACAGCGCCAGGATAAAGGTCAGCGCCTCTCTCTACCTGCGCTACTCCTACAACGACTACGACTACAACTACCTGCCCCTGCCACATCTGTTGTACCGTTAGCTGTTGTTGTTGTTCGTGCTCACAGCGGGGGAAGGTGGAAACGTGGACAGCACTTGGCAGCCGATTCATTTCCGTGTCGACTGCGGTCAGTGGACTTCCTGGCCTATTGCCCGGCACTAATCTCCAGCCTGTGGATGGTGGATGGATAGATGTGCTTGTTGTTTTCATTGGATTTACCGAATGAAGAGCGTTGATGAGCCAAATTGCTTACTGCAGGTAAATACTATATAAATATACGTATGTTGTCTATTATCCTTTGTCGGTACTAATTATAGCCGGCAAAAATCAAAAACCCAAGCATTTGATCCTTTTTGCGGATCTACACATTAATTGCGCCTTAAAATATAAATAAATGCGAGCCCAACTGGACAATAATCAATACAAATTGCAGCAGTTAATGAAATCCTTCGAGTCAATCGGTTTTACCAATTGCCAGAAAGAAAACGAAACCAGCGAACGTATTGAGCGGAAGAAGCGACAGGAATAAGCCGAAAATGACGATCGCCAATTGAATTTCTTTTCAATTTGAACTAGGACATAAAAGAATGATAGTTAACTTAACATTTTGCTAGTTATCTTTTTATTTTGATATTTAAAAACCTAACTTTATATATAACTTCAAAATGCCAACAGAATGAACAAAGACTTTGACAAATATCAGTTTTGCACCTCTGTAAATTCGATTAAGAATACTGATCAAATATTCATTAAAATCTTAGGGAGGCATATTGACCATCGAACTTGAAGTTTAAGTAACAAAATTAAATAAAATATATGCTAAAGATGAGAATAACTTTGTTAAACTTTCGCAAAAGAGCTGAGTTGTTATATTTGTATAGTGAATTATCATTGTTCTTATTCCTTGAACCTTTCATTCGGTTAGTTCTAGCATAATCTCTGTCTTTATTTAACTCTTTGCCTCTTTTCAAATAAATCTATCTACAGTATAAATTTCATATATTTTTATTACCATTCCAATAATCAAAAACTTTGCACTTTCCCAAGGTCTCGAACCATCCAAACTGATACTGATTTGAATAGAGTGCTAGAGTGCAGGGCAATAGATAAACAATACACATCAGTGTGGAACCACCCTATATTCTCATTTTTTATGCCTGTCTGTTTGGTATATATATATTTTTTATACTGTTACCTACTAGATCCATGACCTGCCCGATGAAAAGGCGAACGGCGAGGACGGGGAGGGGTGCGTAGATTGGTTGACAATGTCGCGGTATTTCGGCATTGCGCGGGTCATCGAGGTCTGCCAATGAAGTTACCCCGAAGATGCGACCGCTGACAACGCAGCTCGCGACCCACGATCCGGTACCCTGTCCTCTCTGCCCCCTTTGCGCTAACCCGCTAACCCGTAACCCTTGTGGCATTCGCATATGCAAAGGACGCATGTAAATTAATAAATTATAGTCAACTAATGAAAAGCAAAAAAGCAATACGGAAAATGGGAAAGAAGAAAAAAAACGCGTGTGATCCATGTCAAATGCTTATAAAAAATTGTCTACGACCTTTTTATGCATCTCTCTGTCAGTCTGTATGTGTGTGTGTGTGTGTAGTTTTTCTTTTAGTTCCGGTTTATTAGGGGTAAATGGTTTTTTTTTTATTTTTGCGCAGCCCTTTTGGCTGCACCACTTCGGACGAGGAGACGCTTATGCATGATTAAAAATTCAAAAAAAAAAAAAAACAATTCCGGACATTTGGTTATTCAATATTCGCGGGTATCGTCCCGCAGGAAGTGTGCATATGCGTATGTATGTACGTATGTATGTTTATAATTACATATGGCCATATAGTTGATAGCAATATGGAATATTATTGTATATGTGCATCTGCAAGAGCATTGCCATCGGTTTCGAATTGTCTTGTCGTGGGAATTGTAAAGCGCCCAAATAAATCAAAGTGCAACAGCAACAAACAGCTGAAGCGACAACAACTCAAACGATGCAACTTACACACACACACACATACAAATGCAGATACTTGGAGCTGTTGCTGTTGTTGTTGTCATCATTAGCAAGCGGATGCAGGCCTCAGTGCTCCACTCGAGATTTAAAAAACTCCGAGCTAAAACAAGCTGCCAAAAGGAGAAAAAAAACGGCATTCAACGTTTTTTGAGGATGAAGGGGAATGAAAGATGCATCCAAAATGGACACACACGCACACACACTCACGCATATACATGTGTCACACGATCAGATTCTCTCTATATATCGCTCTCTTGTGCCCACTTCAGCGTGTTTACTGTACATCTTCGGTGCTCCCAAAGCGAACAGATCGCTAGGCTTACATCCTGTATGTGTGTGTGTGTGTGTGCGAGTGTTTGCATCCAAGCCCAACAGCTACTGTGTGTAAACATTTGTCTTAGGGAGGACTTAGAATCTGAAAGGATAACATGATGATAAAAGAAGATACAAAATTAAAACTTAAATGTATCAAGCAAGGAACTAGTCAAGTTTTAGTTGATGTTAAGGATTTTTATAATGAAAATTCATTTAGAGCCTAGAATAAAAAAACATGAACATATTGAGCGATACTTACTAACAGTACTATATATTTTGTAGTTTGTAGTTACCCAAACTCAAGATTTTGTTGTTATCGGTCCCATGTGTATATCGGAAACGGAAACGGACATGGCTATATCGACTCGATTGGTGATTCTGATCAAGACTATATATACTTTATGGGGTCTGTAATGCTACCTTCTGACTGTTACATACTTTTGAACTTTTAAATTTGGTGTCTGGTTTCAAGGTATGTTTTAAAGAAAAAAAAAGTATGTCCTTGAAATAAAATCGCTATCATCATTAGCAAGGCATGTTTTAAGAATAATAACAAAATAAAAATAAAATAAATATAAAACTCAGCTACTTGCGGTAGCTTTTGTATCTCTGTCTGCAATCTGTTTGGCTGCTGTATCTGTATCTCTGTTTCTTTGGCCCGTTGGAAAGAGAGATGTTGGTAAAGATGGGAGCGAGGCGAGGCGAGGCGAGGCGAAGCGGACACACAAACACACTCACACAAAAGTACAGTAATACAAATTGAAACGGACACTAAAAATAGCCACCCCTCCAAAAAAAAATTGTTGTGCCTTGAGTTGTGAGTTGCAAGTTGAGACTGAAACGGCTGGGGCGCATCAATATTATATAGACGTGGATGGACGGCTCTCTGACTCTGGCTGCATTCTCAGCTTAGCTACTGTGTATGTGTGTCTGTGTCTGTGCCCCCGAGGCGTTGCCGAAAAGAGAGAGGGGGGGGGGGGGGAGACGGGTGAGTCTGAGGCTATGGCTAAGGCTAAGGTCGTTGTGGACGCAGAGTACAGAAGAAGAAATGACATTAAGTAAACAGAGCGGTGGCAGCAACCATGTCAATGTCAAACGCACTCGCCACATGGGCCATGCAACATCAACACACAAACACACACACACACTCACATACACGTGAAAGAAAGTACATGTGAGATGCATGTGCTGTTCTTAAATGATACACTTTTGGACACCAGAACGCAGGACGCGCATCGTTGCTCGATTTGCAGCCGCAACACACTCGCTCCCCTCCGCTCGCTCTTCATCTCTTTGACTGGTTGCTGCTGCTGTTGTTGGATAAGTGCCAAAAACGCATACTGTACCCATGTGCACGTGTATAACGCACGCAGATAGTGGCATCCTCACGTTCACCGTCCACGCGAGATACACCGAAAATTTTTGTATCCAACGGATGCGCATGTTTATTTTAGTCACACACGCAGCAGCTGTATGTGTATGTGTGTGTGCCGAAACGGTTATGTGCAGCTATAGTCACATTCTTATGTAGCAGCAGCAGCAGCATCCCCACACACACACACTCGCACATACATATACACAGTTAGTCCTAGATACTTTTTTTCTTGTTGTCTATTTTAGTTTGCCTTCCCGTTGCCCAACTGAAACTAAAAGTCAAAGTCAAGTTCAACGACGATCGCTTGCTATATCTCTCATCTTCTCTCTCTCTCTCTCTCTCTCTCTCTCGATCTCTTTTCTTCACTGCTTGTTTTGCGTAATTAGTTCGCTTCTTGTGTTTGGTTTTATGCCAAAGGAAATGAAAACATTTCCGCCGCATGCGTTTCTTTGATTTTGATTTTGTGTACCAACAGTTTATAATTTAGTAGCACTAAAGTGCAACATATGTTGTTGCAAATGCAGCGATAACATACTTTTGACTTTATTAAGATCGAATTTTATTTTTGAAACAAATACTTTCCGTGTTTATGTTACAATTAAAAGAAAATACCTTGTCAAGAGAAGACTTTAACAAATGAACATTCAAACACAATTTAGAGGAAATGAAACATAAATATATATATTATCGGACAGTTGAAAAACTTCAAGGTATTATAGTTTTAACGAAGTTTTTTTGATGTGTTAATCAATCTCAAAAGGTATATATATAACACTTGAACTCGGAAATCTTTGAGACGGCGTTTGAAACCTAAAGCAAAATTTTGACAGTCTTTGAAACTTTTATATAAATCGGTTGAGAAACAGGGGAGATATGTCAAGTATGCAGACACACACATACTTGCAAGCACTGTACTGACGTGTAAATTATAGGCTTCAGGGTATCTTTTAATCAGGATTTCTTGACCAGAGCCTTTTTATGTGTTAAAACATATTTCTTACGATTTTTATCGTTTCGTTTTGAAGTTAATGGATTAAGATAAATGAATTACTCATATTGTGTACCATAAAAAAACATCATTGCAGTTAGAAAAATCAACTTCTATATATATATATATGTATTGTAGAGAGTGTGGTGCAATTGATCAGCTGTATTTGAATTGCACAATTATGCATCTGGCCGTTAAGCTGTGCCATTTGCAAGGGACCTGCAATTGTAACAATCAAATTTGACTTTCAGCTCTCTTTCGCTCTTTCGCTTTGCCTTTTTGCACACAAAAGGACTCACACACACACAAACAACAGATAGAGTGTTGTTGTTGTTGTTTGTGGAACAAAGGCGAACAAGGGGCAGGCAAATTGTTTTATTGACAGCCGACGCATTTGGTTCGGCAATAAAATCAATCCACAGCCGAAAAACCAAGAAAATCACTACAAAAACTTTATCTCTACAGTTTTTGTTATTGTTTCTGCTTCTGTTTCTGTCCAGGGAGGCGTATGCAAGACTTATTGTTGTTGTTGTTGTTGTTGCCGTGTGGCCGTCGCACGCACGATTTATCTAATCCATATTCAAATTTTGCTTGCTTTCGGACAGACCCTCACTCTCTCTCTGCCCCTGACCCCGTCCCCCTGGCTACGCTGAACCCTCAACTCGAGGGTTTTGTTCGACCGCTGTCCACATTCGAATGCCCAACGATTTTTGGTTGTTTGCGGTTGAGATTTATTTTTATTGAATTGCATAAAGAAAAACTAGCAAAAGAAAATTAGCAAATACAAAAATCCAAAAACCAAAACTCGCCAATTTTATGCAAATAGTCGAAATTTCTTTTTGTCTTTTTTATATGTTTAAACGAGGGGGTTTGAGGGTGGAGGGGGAGGAGTTAGGTGTTATATGGAGCAAGGTTTTTGACATGACAGTTTTTTTATATAACAAATAAGTATCCAGAACATAATAAGGATTGAATTTTTAATGCGTAAACTGCACAAGTTCTAAGATCTTCAAGCTTCGCTTAGATATCAATGTTCAACTAATACTTATACTTGACCTTTTCAATTTTCCGACATTATTATGCACATTATTCTATCTATATAACAAGTATGAAGGCTCTAGTCGAGAAATCCCGACTAGACGATACCCCCACGCTACCCTATACTTTACTTTACGCCGTCCCAAAGATTTCCAAGTTCAAGATTTAACTGTTATCGATTAAACGGAAACGGGAAGAGTTATCGAAACCTTAAAACAAACTGCCTAGTCTTTAGCTCTTTATCGTTGGTCTCTGAGATCGAAGAACAGAAGGACTATGGCTATATCGACTCGGCTGTTGATGCTGATCAAGAATATATATACTTTATGGGAGATGCTTCCTTCTGACTGCTACATACTTTAGCAGAAAACCATTGTACCCTTTTCAACTCATTTTTAATAAGTTTAGGGTATAAAAACCGTTCAGAACTTTTTGTCTGTTTTTAATATGCCAAGTCTCTCTCTCTCTCTCTCTCTCTTTTTCTCCCTCTCGCTTTCGCTATTTCTATATTTCTAAGAATCTAATTATTTTGCAATCAAAGTTTATAACAGCAGCTGCAACAGAAGCAGCAGCAGCAGAACGCAAGAAGCTCTCAGCTCTCAAGTTTAAGATACTAAGAAGAGGGTTAGGTGCAATGTTTCATAACCGTTAGTTAACCTTGAACATTTGACCTTTAGTTAATCATTTTTCGCAGCAATGAAAGTTTGACAAGAATCACGATTGCAACGCGCAAATTGCAGCTCGGCTTATTTATTTATTGTGGCAACAGCAGCAGCAGGCATGATGCCTCAGCTGTTCTCAATCATCATAAAAACAAAAATAACCCATTTCCTTTTGAATCCTCAATGTTGGGTGGGCAGCAGCGGAGACCAGATTCAGATGCAATTCTATCTGTCTTTTCGCTTCGTTTTGTCCAGTTTTTTGCATCCAATCGAACAATCGAAGGATTTGGTTTTGTTGCGTACGTGCGTTGAGGCGAATTCTTGCAATATATTATCCTTAATATCCTTATAGAGCGGTTTGCATGCTGGCTGCATGTTATTTTTTACGAGTCTTTGCGCCAGGACAATGGCCCAAAGGTCAGCCGTGTGTGTGTGTGTGTGTGTTGTGCTGCCCTTTTGTGTTGTTTGTTTTCGCATATTTTGCGGTTTTTTATGTAATCTCACGTTTGACGTATTGGTTTCAATACTTTGTATATATGCCTGCCTCTACTGTCTCTCTCTCTCTCGCGTGTGTATCCTGAGAGCTGTCAGAATTGCCAATGCATTTGGGTGGTCCATCATCACGAGCAGCAACAGCGGCAACACGTACCATGCCACCAACCCTGCCACCAAAACTTCAGGCCCTTATACGATATACAGAGTTGAGATGAGAGTCCATCACAAGCAATCAGAATGTGCATTCGACACGGCTGCAGCGCCGCTAATTGGCAAACATTGGGCAAACATCCAACCGACAATCGAAACAATCGTTGAATCTCACAATCAAAGTTGTCTATTGTTTTATGTCAGCTCGTATGCAAATTGCTAATCAAAAGTAAGTGCAACCAGCAAGCAGCAAGCAGCATGCGGCACTTGCCACGCGATTCGATTCGATTCGATTTGCATTTGCCATAGCGGTTCATCAGAGTCAAAAAAAAAAATAGTTATTCCTATGCGGTCAAATTGATTGACGTGCAATAACTGTCGCTCACTAATGAAGAGAGCTGAGTATTAAATTTTATTGCTGTTACTCTCCCAGAACACCCCCATAAATGGCATTTGGATTGATTGTTGAGTTTTTTGACAAGACATGAAAATGTTGTTTAAGGTATCCTCACTCTATGGGGATTTATTTGAAAGCGACTAAGAAAAAGTTAATTCGGCTTTTTCGTAAAAGTAAATATTGTTGAGCTGTGTTATTAATGGTTATTAGTTTTAGAAATACTTATTGGAAAGGTCAATTTAAAAATGTTGTTATACATTTAAAAACAATCTTTCAGTTTTAAAGCTTAATGTATTCAAGGATTTAACCAAAGTAAAGAAAATAAAATATTAAAAACTCCTTTTATTCTTTTAAAGTTCAAAAAGATTTCAGCAAAGGAGAAACCTTAAATATTTGTTAGCCAAAGTAATAAATTTCCCAAAACTCAACTCAATATCGGATGTATCTTTCTTGAGAAACCTTTTTGCATATAGTAATCAACGCAACTGTAACAGTTCTCGTTTGATTGCTTTCTTTTACTTTGTTTACTTAATTACAATCGCTGAAAGATGCTTGAAAAGATTTGTAGTTCAGTTCGATGTGTGTTTGGGTATTATTGGGTTAGTTTGGTGTTTCTGAAGCGCCAGATTGTTGTTGATGGACGCGAACAGCAACAACTGCAGGATGTTTATCATTGTCACTTGAATCTCAAGTTGTCTAATTCCCGTTTGCTACACACACACACACAAACGTCCGTTGTTCGCGGGGGTGTGTATAACACACACACACACACATGAACATTGTGCTCTGATTCTTTCTCATAAACATCTCCCTAACTCTCTCTCTATCACACCCCTACAAAATTCTTAGCTCGAGCGTTGTTTTATTTATGGCATCTTCTTCAAGTTGGATCTGTGGATCTCCGTTATGTTAAGGCATCCAAGAAACAAATACAATACAAAAACGAAACGAAACGAAAGGAACTGAACTGAAAACCGCATTCATTCAACACTGCTCGAATGGAAGGCGACTTGTTCGTTTATATTTGCTTTAGCGTTTCTTTCCTTTTCTTTTGTCGTGTTTTGTCGCTGTCCGCTTCAAGGATCCGCTCAAAATGTACAGTTATGCAAGAAATACGCAACGAAATTGATCAATGGACGTTGGAATGAAAGAACCAGTATAGAAGTATAGAATTTCATGCTTATACTGCAAAGCAGTACGAACAAAGGTCAAATAATGAAATGTCAAATGTTCTTTATTGTATGAAATTTTGACTTTGATGTCTCAAGCTCGACTTCTTCAGCAGTTTTATATTGACAAAAAGTTTGTATATGCCTTTTAAAATCTTAGGTTTAGTTAAGTAAAAATCAGATAAAAATTGAATATTTTTTATTGGTTATTAATAATATTTTCTTACTTACCTCTAAGTTGCCTTGACCAAAAGCTATAACTAAACGCAGATACACATACTATGCATACATATGTATGGACACAATTGCCTATACACACACACGCACACTCACACCCATTACCCATGCAAGCACACATATGAGTGTGTGTGTGTGTTTGGCCAAAAACCACCCTAAAGGCGTTGTGTTCAAGCCTTCCAATTGGCATTTACGTATGCGCGTGTCCAATCAGTTTTACTGGCGCCATCTATGCGCTCGGCAGTGAAACAGCAGCGGCCAACAGGTGGCGTATTGGTGAAGTGTCCTGCTCGCCAACTCTAACAATCAATTAAAAATCAATTACAAATGCTACTTAAATTGAATAAAAGTCTATTTAATAAACGAATCGAAATCAACTGTTTTTACAAATATGAAAAGATTGTTGTTCAACATGCGGTGACTATGTGCCGATCCTAAGAGTATGCAATGTGCCGATCGTCGCTATAAAAAGTAGGTGCCATAAATCGTAAGCCGAGACGGCAACCAACAAGAGAGAGATCTAGTATTTGAATGTAGGTTCACTTTTTGGTTCCACTCATTGATCTGTTTGGTGTAGTATGAAAAACAGACCGAAGGATGTGTGTTTCATAAGCTGCAAGTTACATATATGTATATTTATATTATGTACAAACACATTCGGCGAGTTGTTTGGACGTACACACATGTGTGTATCTGTGTGTGCATGTTGTGAGCCACCCTCGCTTTTTTACATATGGCCAAAAGTTGAGGGAAGACGTGCCGCGGGTGGGTTTCAACCAAAAGGGCTGCAAATGGCAAAAAGAAGGAGGATGGGGTGGCAACTGTGTTCAAACTTGGGACACATGGCGTCCATGCTATATATGCTTCAGATACATACATACATACATATATACATTTTGCAAGTGTGTTCGCTTTCTCTTTGTGCGTTGTTGTTCCTGTTGTTGTTGTTGTTGGTGGTGGTGGTTTGGACTGGTCACACGGCACAGTGGTGGGTTGTCTTCTTTTTTGCTTTGTGTACATTTCGCAAATGTTTGGCGCGTCCAAGCCCAAAGCCAGACAATATCCAAGCGCACTCAATTCAGTCAACCAGCCAGCCATCCAGCTAGCCACTCACTCCATCCATGCACCACCCAACCACCCACCCATCTATTCAGTCAACTCGCTCGCTCGCTCGTTTGTTGTTGTATGTTATGGCCATATAATGGCAGCCCACATACATACATACACACACAAACATTCGTACAAGCGTAGAGACAAACCACCCTCATGAAAGCTCCACAAACACACACACTCATACACTTAGCGAAATAATCAATCATATTATATATGATGAACATATCAAGGGTTGAGTTTTACTTGATTCAAAATGAATTTCTTCTTGTTTTCAGACTTTTCTTGGTATTATCCGAAAGTATAAACTTGAAGAAAGTTATTTCTCTCTGTGTACAGCTCCCTTTTGCTGTGTCCTTTGTAGTATTATGTGCTGCTGGGCTTGGGCTACCTTTGTGCTTCACCCCAACCGACTCCAGCACCCCTTCGGCCCCGCATCCGGCTGCATCATCAGCGCAACAATGTTTGCGAAAAAAGGAAGGACATTTTACATGTGCGCCATAAAGGCATTAGCATTATCGCTCGTTATGTCCTTGCGCGCTTACTACCTCCCCCCCCTAAACACTCCTCTTTTTGTGTGTGTGTGTGTGTGTGTGCTTGTCCACCCTCAAAGCTCAAAGCGCGACAACGACGACAACGGCGACAACGGCATATGCAAATGAGGCGAAATTTGCAGAAGCCATCAATACACATACAGTTGGGCAATATCAAATTCAAATCCAATAATGTCCTCGCTCAGGATATTGAACTTTTAACGATTACCACTGGCCCAAGGGTTGACACTCTTCGAAAAAGATATTTGCGTCTTGTTTGCTTGTTTTGCCCGCTTTGAAAATCTTTTATCAACCATCTAGTATTGAATTTTCTTTTTATTTTCTTTTTTCTTAATGTCTAATTGGGCAGTGCATTAAGGGAAGAAATTGTTTACTTTATACTACAAAAAATACTTAATTCTCTTGAGAGTCCTTAAGCGTACTTTAAAAGCTGTATTAACCAAGTCAAGTTATGGAATATTTTCCATTTATATCGAAATATCACACTAAATGATGAACCAGTTAAATTTTCCTAAGACTTTCAGTTTTAAAATTCTTAAAATAAGCTAAATCAGTTTTGTATAAAAGTACAATACGTTTTTCATAGAGAAATCTTTCAAATGTTTTTTTTCATACTTTAGTTATAATATTAATCAATGTATTATTCAAAGGTCTTAAGATATTGGCAAGACTAACTGATAAAACTTTATTATAAGCCAATAAGTTAAGTAATAAAAAGGAATGAGAAAGAGCATAACATAGTGAGATTATGCCTAAACGATTCATTGGCCTTGATGTGCTCAACCTAAAGTGCTGGCCAGGCCAACACTCGCATACTATGGCACTTGGCAAAGTCAAAAAAAAAATCAAAAAGATTGCTTCGCTCGCCGCAGGTTTTGCAGCTTCTCAAGCAAAAAAGGGGCAAGCCAAAAGCCACACACACACATACACACAAAATGCACATATATGTGTGTGTGTGTGTGTACGTATATGCCTAGCTGGATGATTCCATACACATAGATTTTATGTACTGGCAAGCATCCAAAGCGCATTAATCTAACGACCACATCCGGCACACAAAAGCTCCAAGTCGCGACTCCAAAACTCGAACGGTCTCTATGTATGTGTGTGTGTGTTTGTGTGTGTGTGATTGTCCTTATACATTGCTTATGCTTATGTCCTTTTGCATATTTGTCATTTGGATGGCGCTGCTATGGGCGTTTGTTCGCAGCGTTTGCAAATTCCCGATTTTTGCACAAATCCAGCAAAACTGTCGCTTTACATATATATATATATATATGTGTGTGTGCTCTTATGTTTAGTCTCTATCCCACACTCTCTCTTTTGGACTTGCCATCTCTTTTGCACGTTGTGTTGTTGTTTTTTTGTTTTTTGTTCATGCAAATGCGACTTGGTCTTGTCCACGCCCCTGAGTCGATGTGTACGAGATGTTTTGCATATCAGAAATATAAATCACTTGGCGTAAGACCAGCATCCTTACATCCACCCCTCCCCCCACCATCCCTTTCATCTACATACCTCATGCATTGCTAACGTCCGTTGGACTCCAACTTGAATGGATGGATGGATGGCCTCTGCTCTGCATTCGTTTCGTATCGCAAATATTTTTTCCTTGCTTGCAAATTTTTTTTCTGTTTTCAGCCTTCTTCTTTTTCGTCTTTTTAGCAATAGGTGTGTATGTATGTGTGTGTGTGTGTTTTATTTGTGAATTCGACAGCTCGTTCCAACTGAACCACAAACAACGAACCACATTCATGCCAAACATTTGCAGCCACTTGGTTTGTTGGTTGCTTGGTTGGTTGGTCTGCTTCGGTTTGGTCCGTTATAGCTACAGCTAACAGAACACATTCCGCAATTCACTAACTTTTCGCACCCGTCTCCCCTCTATCACCCAACAGCCTTAGATTGCTGCCCACAAAAAAGACACCACCCATTCACCCCATTCACGCCCCAAACAGAGTCAGCGAACAGTTTCGAACACTTTTTGCACAAATGTTTTTGGTTAAGCGTTCGAATTCCGAAACAGTACAGTTGAGTATGGTATGGTATGGCATTTTTGTGTGTACACACATACACACACACATACACACAAACACATATGCAAACATATATGTATACATGTGCTATTGTGTATGGTACATGCGCACACCCACACACAGCAAGATATATATATACACATATACATATATATATACATTTAGAGAGAAAGAGAGAGAATAATAGATAGAGGTGGAGAGCGTTTGCTGGATTGGGTTAAAGAAATTGTCTTGTTGAGAGGTCAAAAATCAAAGCATGAAATATCAAAAGGGGAAAAGAAAAAAACTCGACAAAAGCCGTAAGGAACAAAAATCTAGTGTTTTGCATACTGTTTTCAATACAGTGAGTGCTCGGATAGGCGAACGCTATGTGTTCTTTGATGCACATTCAAACTAAGCTGGGGAATATTGAAAGTCTGTCTTCAAAATTGATTTGTTTTGAACAATAAAATTTATAAGTTCGACTGCGCTTAGTATTTACGATTTTCAACAATCTTTTACTTTACTGTAACTTTGTATATTATACCATAATATACCAAACTATTCTTCTATAATCTACAATGCTCTGAGAATACTCAAAAATACTCTACTTTACTATACTTTACTATACTTTACTATACTTTACTATACTTTACTATACTGTGCTATTCTTTACTAAAGGCGATACCCTGAACTTTTTAGCGACTCGGTTGTTGATGCTGATCAAGAATAAGCTTTCTTGTGCCTGTTACATACATTTGCACAAAACCATTATACCCTTTTCTGCACATTTTCAATGGGTTCCGGGCATAAAAACGCATACGCATATATTTTTGTTCAAGATGTATATATTTCATAATAATAATCAATGATTTGTCTAACTCTTCTCGAATAATAATCAATTATTTGTCTAACTCTTCTCGAATTTGTATGGCGCCATGTAAAGTTACTAATATTTACAGCTTGATTATTGCTTCTATATATATATACATTAATATATATGTATATGCAGAAACTTCTTTTTGCACACCCACGCCCCTTGGTTTAGCTGCTGCTGTTTGATGGCATCCATTTTGTTAGTGTAAGTATTTTGTCAATGTGTTTTGGTTTGTATTTTGTATTTTTGGAAATTCGTAACGAATTCCTACGAAATCCACCCCGAAAATGAAAACGAGCCAAGCGACGGACGCAGTTTTCTGTTTCTGTTCATTGAATGCAATTGCCGTTTGCTGTTTGACCACACCCTCCCTCTTTTTATTACTATTGTGTATTCCACACGCCCTCCCCCTTTGCCCGCATGCCCAAGCAAGCCTGCATGGTCACGAGCCTAATATATATATATATGTGTGTTTGCCATGTGGGTTGTTTTAATCTAGCCTAGGTGTGTGTGTGTGTGTGAATGTATTGACCAATGCAGTCACAGGATTGCTGACTGTTTGGCGATGGCGTCGCTTAAGGGCGTAAAAAGGATGCATGGGAAAATGCTAAATGTTAAGGCATAACTTTCAATACTTATGACTTAAAGTTAGTGATTAAAACAAACTAATAAATCGTAAAATAGATTTCCCTCATATTAATCAACCAAACTTAACTTTGCAGTACCCATAAGAAATACTAAACAAATTTTTCCAATGTCTCTTCAAGCTTGTTATTCGAACTATGCTAATCATAACCCTTTTCGGTTCTTATGTTCACTATATAATGATGATGAAAAATATTAAGCTTAATAAAGACAAATTCGAAATGAAAAAACAAATATATATATAAATGATTAAAAGAATTTCATAACAAGGCGAAAAAAGACCTTTGCTGTGTTTAAAAAATGTAACACACAAAATAAGTAATCGAATCAAAATGTTTTTAAATTTTAAACTTAACCTAAACATAAGCCAAATAGTGTAATTAACAGTTCTCCATGTTGGTCAATAAATCTTTCAATTGTGTCGTCTTTCTCTCGATTTGCGCCCTTTTAAACAGGGTTAATTGTGCCAATTAGACGCAGCTTGTTTTTTTTCACAGCTAGCCTTTGTGCGAGTGGCAAAGCAACACTCAAAGCTTCCAGAGTGAGTGGGGAGAGAGAGAGAGAGAAGAGAATTTCGTGCACAGAGTCAAGAGTGAAAGCAGCTAATAAATTATGCAGTAGTAGAAGCAGCAGCAGCAGCAGCTTGAGAGAAACTGTGCAATTTTTCTATGAGTTCATTTTACATGCCAAAAGCTATCAACTACCAAGGGGCATGCCTTCCTTCTACCTTCTACCACAGTGGCGCCACTTTCACTCTTTTGCCTTGGCAGCAAAACTTGCCAACTTGTTGCATGCTCATTTCTTTTTTTTTCTTTTTTTTTGTTGCTGCTTTCTTATCTCATTTGAAATTATTTGCTTTAATGGCGAAATGCGACAAAGAAGCGGCGTAAAAAGTGTGTGTGTGTGTGTGTGTGTGTCGCAAACAAAGCGGGCCAAAACAAAAAAAAAAAAGAAAGAAAAGCGACGCAAATAAATGGCGTCTAGC